>JAGSMR010000084.1:317500-995000 GCA_029286605.1 Sericinus montela | reverse complement strand
AACCTATCGTATACCTAAAGAAATTACGACCTGCACATTCTTATCAGGCTTTGAACAAAACTTTTAAATGCGTTTCTTTTATTTCTAAATAAAGTCATAATTTTATGACGGAAAAACATTAAAGAATAATAAACGTTGCATTTAATAACACATAAAAATGTATTTTGTTCCACAAAGAAATCACAGTAGTAGTAGTTTTAACGACGAAATCGTGTCTTGCTGCAATAATAACATTAGGAAATTTTGTGTCTACTCCATGTTTGCGTGTAAAATAATGACTTTAAGATCCTAAGTCTTGTATTAATTTTTTTTTATTATGGCAACCCTTATAAGTCTAAACAGCTTATATTTTTTTAAAATATGTATAATTATTACACAGAAACAAAATTATGTTCATATTTACAACACCTATTAACTAAAACTACAATAATCGTAGAGCCCTACTCCTCGTGACATGGTACCAAAAACGCGGTTTACATTTCCACGTAGAATAGCTATGCCTTACACATGTACCTTTTTACTGACTCACTTTTGACACTTTCATCGATTAAAATTTATGTTGGAGGTTGGACATTGTTTTTATTAATATTAAAATTTCAGATTTGTTAGTTTTTTTACCAGTAACCTATAAAAAAAAAGTAATAATATGGTGTAAGAATATGTGTCTTTCCGTGGATATCGTAGGATGCGAAAGATAAGATAAATATTATATATTATTATTATAATAATAAAATTATTATTAAAATGTAGTGATTATATACAACTTGGAATAAATATAAAAACAAAACTGAGGGCCATCACGCAACGTCTTGACAACAAGTGATGACGAACGCCATTTGTTTTGATATTTAAGAAGTTCAATTAGGAATAAGGTTGCTAATTGAACGCATGTTAAATTAACAATACATGCAAATCACTAAAGTATAATAGTATTGTGACAGTACTCTTTGTACTGAAGAGCGTTTTTGGAGAGTGTCCTTACAGAATTTATAGGGACTATAAGTTAGTATAAATGACAGTAATTATTATTATAAGAGGAGATATAACTATTTTCAATGCTAGTGACCCGCCCGGCTTTGCATGGGTATCAGAGGGTGTACGCCTATATTTTTTTCCTGAGGTAGAGTCATACCAGACTGTACATAAGACACGTGTTTTAGATGAAAATGTAAAATACAGGTAACTTTACGTTGCAGTCGTCGTCATATTTCCGGAAGTTTCTTGTTATCCTATAATCAATCGTCCTTATAGGAAAGGAGCCCTATAGTGGACTATTCAAAGTTTTTATTAAGGTAAATGACTTGGTATATTATAAGAATTGATAATTCCAGAAGTTTTCTTGCTTGCTCTAATAGATATTAGTTATTTATTTTACAGATCAATTTCGGTATTAATAAGTTGTGTCAAAAATAATGTAAAAGTAATCAGAATAAAATTAGTAAAGTCCGGTTATTCGTTACAAAGTTACGAGTACGTTGAATTGGTTTCTATATTTTTGAAGCTATATTTCTAGAATTTGAAGCAATATTTTGAGTGACCACTCACTCTGATGGGGCACGACGAGATGGACAACATAAGTATCATACGTGTGGCCGTACCTGTCACTCCGACAAAAGTCTTTTAAGACACACGCAGAGGTGTTACAAAGGGGATAATGCTTAAATCATCTGTTTAGATGTAAAGGCCTATTTTGAGCGACGATGGCTGAAGAATATACGGCCAAATTTCTTACCGTGGATGCTACAAGAGAGCATATAATCGTCTCCAGTTTATTACTTATTTTCATACCAAAATTCATTTAAATAAAAACTCACTTAAGTGTTCACAATATTAGTAAGAATTAATGATAATAATATTAGTAATAATACAGTCTATAAAGATTTCCATTTATTAAATAGCTATAATCGACATTATTGTTAAAAAAATTAAGGGACTTATAATTGCAGAAAATAGAAGATTTTCTATCTCAATTAATTTCCATTATACTACGTAGGAAAATCTTAAGTATCGAAAGTTACATTTTTAATACTTTATATGAGCTAATAAATTTGATGCAGGTACATAACCAAGCTTTTCAAGACATTTTAATAAAATATGATTTTAATCTATATAAACGACTTTTCTCAGAGATATCACCACATTTCAACTTACTTGGACGCCTTTTTTTATGTAAACGTGTTTTATTTGTATGAACGTGTATCTGTTTTATGTGTATGCTCAAAATATTGGACAATTTATTGGAGTAGTTTCCAATGTAAAAAATATTGTTTATATTAAATTAGCTTTTAAAGTTATGTAATTTATATATATAAATATATTACATAAAGGACTTTCAATATTTGGAACAATATTTTACATTTATAGTCTTTTACATTATATCTTTGTATACGAATTGATAACCTCTTTATTTTTGTTGTCGGTTGATCTGAAGAGCTAACAATCTACGGCTGTTAAAGTGAGAACATTAATATTATTTACAATTAGCTAATAACAAATAGGTAATTAGCGAGGCTTCCGCCTCATGGTACAGTTTTGGCATCAGTGCAACGGAAGTTTAAATGACGCACGTTTCAGTTCAGGCACTGCCAATAATAAAGGTTATATCTGAATATTCAGTGTAGCTGGTTACTCCCAATACTTGCCAAATATGGAGGTAAACAGAGGACTTAAATTAAGTGGTTAGTACATTTCATTGCATCGATGCATATTTGGGACAAATGTGACAGGTGTCGGGCCTATCGCCATCTTAGTGTTCAAGCTAACAGTACTTTCATAGAGTAAGCGGATTGGCGATCGCAGTACTAGACACCTTGCAACTTAGGCGCTGATGTCCATCACTGGTCTGTTGCTGTTTTTAAAATTGTTATCCCGCCATCTGTCGGAAACCTATGATATAATAAAGGTTTCCCCATAGTCCCATTTTACGACACCCACGGATGGTATATTCTCATGTAGATACCACACGGTATGTCTATACACCTATTTCGTCGCAAATAAATAAAAAATAAATATCTTTACGCAATTCCCAATACAGGGGTAGACAGAGGTTTAGTCTAGACAATTAAGTCCCTTCGATCCACCTTCCAACGAATATATTTTCGAGACAACGTGACAGGTGGTGAGCCCGTTGCAGTCGTTATTTCCAAGCCAACGATATAATTCGTACATAAGTTTTTGAAAAATCCATTGGTACAAGCCTGCCACCTGGGGATCGGGTCTCTTGACTCGAAATTCCGACCGCCCAACCACTCGGTTATCGTGACTTATAAAATAAAGAGTAATAAATAATGGGTAACATTGAAACTAAACTGGAAATAAGTAAATAATGTGACCTCCACGCATAAATCACTTTATTATTATGTTGTGGGGGTATTGACGTCAAAGTTAACGAAGTGTATAATAGACATTTTTTGAAGCATTTTTGGCATTCTTCGAGTTTAAGGTCATTCAACTGTTGCAATAAAATAAATAAATATAAATAAGTATCTTCACGCTATTCCCAATATAGGGGTAGACAGAAGTCAAGTCTAGACAATTAAATCCCTTCGACCCACCTTCCATCGAAGATATTTTCGGGACAACGTGACAGGTGGTGAGCCCGTCGCCATCTTTATGTCCAAGACAATGATACAATTCGTACATAAGTTTTTGAAAAACCCATTGGTACGAGCCTGCCACCTGGGGATCGAACTCTGGTCTCTTGGCTCGAAATTCCAACCACCCAACCACTCGGCTATCGTGACTCAACTGTTGCAATAAAAAAAAAGAAAATCTAGCACGTTACTGGAACGGAGCATCAACTTTTAAAACTTTCATAAATCGTCCATTGTATTGTTTACATTAGTTGCAAACATTCACCTTTAGCCGGGACGCATAATCTAGATCCAGACTGATTTAATAAAACAGACTGGAATATAAATTTATCCGCAGAATCCTACGCTTTCCGACGAAACTCTTGGTTATTTAAAGAGCGACCTTGTCTTGCAGCCCTCCAATCGGCATCGAGTACTGAAATATAATTCGAATTAAAAAACGAACGAAATGATCTTTTATATTACAGGAGCTTGTACACCTGTGTTTAACTCTAATGTAATGTAGTTTGTTTTTGGACTAAGGCCAGATTGATAACGTTCGGTATATTTATGCAGAAGCCGATTACCTATCTCAACTCCATGAAACCTTTACAATTATTAATATGTCTGCAGAGAAAGAAAGAAAAAGGTTGCGCCGTGCCGATAGGCGAATAGGTGAGTGATCAGAATTCGAATCAGGAGATTCGAATTTGATTCATAGGTTGAGCGCTAGAGTGTTTTCGAAAATTTTGTAGGATTTGAAGAAAACGACGATGGGCTAGCCACCTATTACGTTGTCCCAAATAATTTCCAGTGATGTGTAGGTGGAAATGTCTAAACTGTCTAACTCAGACTTCTTCGTACTGGGAATTGCGTGTAGATAAAAAATTAAATAAGTGCCTGTATTAGGAAACTCCGGGTTCAATTCCGAATACCACTAACATTGTGTTTGTTTCTTTGTGTGTTGTGTTTAGTAGTAAAAGCAACTTTTATGTCTATGTACAAAGCATTTTACAGTTGTTTAAATTAAGCTATAACATGGATCGGAGCCTTTACGTTTTTCGATATTTCAGGACTTCGGGTGTTTTTTTCGATGTATTTGTACCTGCTCTTGAGATTAATTATTGTTTTTTTTTGGTATCTACACGCACAGTCCCTGACGGGGTCAGAGAGACAGAGGGGGACAGAGCCAGAGAGAACTGATCGCCAGGAGTCACGATCCTTACATACCTCTTTCAGATTCATAATTTTCTTCAAACATGCACGTCTAGGTATCCAACTATGTAATTGATAAGATTTGGAAAACCCATTGGTACGAGCCTACTATAAGGAGCTGGAGCTCGGGTATATTGATTTGAATTCCGATCACCCAACCACTCGGCTATTGTGACTTATAACGTTGCTACTTCTTCTTCTTTCCTAGTTTTATAGCCCCTCTTTTTAGAATTCTGCCAATTTCAAGTCAGTATAACGTTGCTTTTTTGTAAAGTGTTATAAACATCAATGCAAGCGAGTTGGGAGCGCCCCTGGAATTAGACACTTCAAGGTTTAAGCTATTTAGTTTGAGTAATTACATCATGCCGCCTTGAAATTTTGTATAAATCTAAAATAATGTTGTAAATCATTGTTTCGTCTGTTTTTATTTGGTTCTCTTCGGCGGAGTGTTGGCAGAATCCATTGCGTCTGCAAAGTTTGCTGCTCTCCGCGTGAATCATTTGGTTCCGCCCACAGGCAGTTACGATATACGTCATACAAATATCTTAAATTAGAATATAGCAAATGGACCCGTGTTTGTCTTCAAGCAATTTCCTATTCTGGAGCAGGCACAGGTCTATACAATAAAGTCCGTTCGATTCATTACTTACCGAAGCATATTTTGGGACAACGAGGTAGGTGCCTATTGCCCCCTTAGTGTCCAACCTAATAGGTATGTATCTATATGATGCGATAAATAGAAGTCTTGCGGAAACGACTGTACATGTATGACATGTCATAACGTGTTTAATGTGGAAAGATTTAGATATAACTATTGGAGGCAGCTTAAAATAAAATAGGTAGAAAATAAGGGACCATTAAGGGAACTTATCTTAACAAAGATGCACAGATTTGTTTTCTCTCATTTCCTGTGTAGTAAGTGAATCCTTTATCTTCTTTCCTTAACTTATTTACTAGTTTATTTGAATGCACCACAAATCTAACATTTTTAAGAAAATGTCAACGAAGAAACTTGTCACTACGCGTAAAAAACTAAAGTTAAACCTTATTTTCAAATTTGAGGCAAATATTTATAGGATTGATATGAATATTTTCTTTTATTTATTAAATGTGGTGCAGACAAATTTGCGAGGGTCAGCTAGCTGTATCTTAGCTCACTAGGTACCTTGTAGGTACATATAATACGCTTACCTATTTACTTAGACACAGGAAATTTAATTTTGGAACTCGATAACGAATGTAATTGTTCATTATCGCACAATAATCATGTGTGCAGTTCAGGCTCGGCAAAAGTGTTAGCTTTAGAGTTGTTCAGTGCGAAAAAAAATTTATACTCGCTGGAGTCAGTTTTCGAAAGTCCTTTTCTATCATCCGAATTCATTTTGTCATTTATTAGTGTTACTTTAGCGCTACATCGTGTTTCAAACATTCAACTACTAGCCTACCGTGGCTACCCTTGTAGAATTTACAACGTGATATTCCTTACTGGGAGGAAACTTACAGGAATAATATTGACACGCCCTTGTCCAACAATGAAATAAACAAAATAATTAATTTCTCCTCAGTTTATTAAAAGTTTTCGTTAACGGTTTTTACGTTACTCAGAGAAGTCACATAATTCTTTTAGTTTCCGTTTACGACACAAGATGTATGCTTAACATTAATTAGTTTAATCGGTCGTGAAAGTCAGGTAAGTCTTATATAATATATATAGTTTCCGTCCCGTCGTAGATATTTTTCGTTGTTTATAATTTTGGCGAGCCATTAAACTGTCCGCTGTGTCGATGAATGCAGGTGATAAAATTCATCCTTTGTTGTTTCTAAAATATTTTACAAAAGGTATTTTCGGATAAAGACTACGTATACTAGATTAATAAAATATTTACAGCTACCTGAATATAAAATTAATTCTTATGCAATTTTTCTAAATTGTTTACTTTTATTTATAAAACAATTATCTTCGTCATAGTTTGATACATCTTAATATACGAGTACTACATATTTAATATATAACAAATTCTGTGTCCCTATATTTCTGACTGCAAAACTTGATAAGTAGTCGATGAATTGACTTGAAATTTTTACACAATGATTCGTTTCTATAAAAGAGTGATTTTAAATAATTTTTATTTCAAGTTTCCCCAGGAATAGAATTAGAAATGTGTGTATTGCTTTAGTTTTTTAGTTTAGCTAGTTAGGGAAAATGACGATGTTAAATTGAATTATGTGTTTGCGTAATTAACATTTGTAAGATAACCTCCGTGGACGAGTGGCGTTAACACCAGTTTTCGTAGTGTCGCCAGCCATGTTAAAATACTCTTCTACATTTTCTTGGGTCTGGGTGTTTGTGGTACCTTCCTTAGTTGTTTTTGATTCCATAATACAAATGCTTAAGCTGCTTACTTTAGGATCAGAGTAATATATGTGATGTTTTCCCTATCCATGTATGTAATTAAGCATATTTCATTCATTCACTAATTATGTGCTTTATCAGAGAATCTGTTTTTACTACAAAGATTATTATTTTAGCTAGTTTACATACCTAACGGCCTTACCTCTCCCGTAAGTAGGATTTGCTTTAATTGACGCACTTTCCGATCATCTTACTAGACATCTCGAACCTTACACGCTGTTGTCTACCACCGATCTGTATAATTGTTATCTGATATTTTGTTTATCGGTTATCCCATCAGTGATTGGTAGCAGCGTTATGGGTGCAAGATGTCTTGTACTGCGATCGCCAATTCGCTTGCCAAGCGTGGGGATTATTGGCAACCGTCCCACTATATCCTGCAGTGGTTGTGCTAGCCGTTATGTATGTATACATACAATAAATGTAGTACAATTGACATCAGTAATACGTTTGAAGTAGAGGCAAGCAAAACTAGTACTAGGTATGTGGAAAATATGTTGCAACATCAAAGACGCATAGTTTATAAATAAAATTTTAAACCACTTTTCGTCTCCTGCGGGCTTGCGGGTAAAGAACAACGACATGTGGAACTCATAACTACGTTCGATTTGCGAATTCGAACGTCCTTCGCATTCTGCCGAACGCGATAATATTTACACAAGCTCCAATTTTGTTTGCGCTATTCCTGGATAAAATACTAAAGTAGGTATAACAAAGTAGAGTACAGCATTCAAGATGGCTTATAAAATGGATAGTGAGCGACATAATATTCATTACAATGCCTTTGATTCTCTCTAAAATTTTACAAAGGCACTATACGTTATAGTAAACACATACTTTAATTTTTATTTTAATATAAAAAACCTATTAATGTGAAGCCACGATAGTGAAGTGGTAATCGGAATTCAAATCAGGAGACCCGAATTTGTTCTTCCTTAGGAAGGCTTGTATCAATAAAATTTCTCGAAACTTCTCTACGTTTTGTCTCGTAAACTTAGACTCTAAGACATGCTCATCAGCAGTCAAGTTTTCTCCAAGTATGCTGCAGCTAAATGGGCGTCGAAATTACTAAATTATCTAGACCCCTGATACTGTGGTATAATATTAGAAAATGGAGAAGGAAGTAAAAGAAACAAATGGAAGATAAAAGATATATGTATGATAACTTTCATACAAAACATAAGCTGTGCGCTAGAATCGCGACACTAATATCTTAAATAATGGAGAACTGGTTCTTTTTTATCTTATATAAATGCCTATAAAATTTTACTGCGAGAGGAATATGCTTCTGCCATAAAGATTTCCTGTAAACGCTAAACAGCCTCTATTCTTCTAATTAATTCTTTACTTTTTACTACTCTAGGTAGTTTTCCAATTTTCTATTTAGTTTCCTATTGGTGAATTACACATAACAGCTAACTAAGTATTTATTAGTCTTTTCTACAACGCCCTATCGTTTGGGTATGGATTAATTCCATTTCAACTTATTGTAAACAAAGTACCTTATTACTTATCTTCATGCCCAATACCTGACGGGGTAGCCAGAGAGAACAGATCGCTAAGTGTCACGATCCCTACAAACCTCTTTCGCTTCTTTCAGATTCATCATCTTCTTCATACATGCACGTCGAGGTATCCGAGTACTCTTGACCCTCCCCTCTTCGAGCAATTTTCTCACATGGTCTTCGAAAGTTAGTCTCGGTCTACCTCGACACCTTTTAATGTTAACTTTCGCCCCATATATTTTCTTCACCATTCGGTCTTCACTCATTCGCTCAATTGGCCCAAACCTTCGAAGCACGCCCTTATAAATTTTTGTGACAAGGTCATCTTTCAAACCTGCCATATTGCGAACCTCTTCGTTTCGCTTTCGGTCGTAAGGCCGCACATTTTACGAAGAGATCGCATTTCTTCTGCATTCAACTTGCTTTTATGCTTCTTCTGGCATACCCAGGTTTCGCTGCCATATAACAAAGTTGGTACCAACACTGCGTTATGTATTGCAACGCGTACACTTTTCACTACGCCTTGCCTTTTGACTAACGCAGTCAGGGCACCATTGCTCCCGGCAGTGACACGCCTGTCTACATTTAAATCACATCTTCCATCCCGGCTAAACGCACTCCTGTACAATTTCATTCATCTGTTCTAGGCATTCCTGTGTAAACAAAGTCATGTTGTTAAAATAAGACACAGTATGATTTGTGATATCGTGATATTTTAACAGTGGTAGAGCCACGCTTCAGCTTTTGTTGTTGCATGAATGGGCCGGCTCGACCGGCGAAGTACCACGACCTCACTGAATACCGGCGTAAAGTAGAAGTCTAACAAGCTTCTGCGTTTCGTCTGGTGAGTGCAGGTAACCGGTGGCCCACACACTCCTCCCCAATTCTGGGGGAGGGGGGCAACTCTAAGGGAGGCAACGCATCGGCTAAGCCTCTGGTATTGCGGGCGGTAATCACTTACCATCACGTGAGCCACCTGCTCGTTTGCCTCCCTTTTCTATAAAAAAAAAGAATATCGTTCATTGAGTCACCGTCAGAAGAAACACGCCACGCCACCCAAATTTGTTCAACTTCCTTTAGCACCATGTAAGCCCGAAGATAAATCTCTACATGTTTTGTAATTTCTGCCCTTCATGTTTTGTAGTTTTGTAAAACCGTAATTCCTTGAAAGGATTTTTTCCATATTATGCTTATTCCAGTTGCTGTAGAATAATAACAAATTCTAATGAGATGTACTGGCCGTGTGACTGAAGAACAGTATCATCGCAACCTGTACCGAGCGCAGTCCATTTTTGTTGATGCGATTTTTATTAGATTTTTATTATGCGATAATAATTTATAATTTTGTTTTATTATTTATTAGCACAATGCTTTTTTTTTGTTTTCTTTGTATCTAAAAATTCTAATTTTATCGCGCTAGTGAAATTCCGTTTTTTTTATCGGGATTTTGAGCCTCGGTTATTGGCTGACCAGGTGTACCACGTAGAAGGACAAGGTGAGAAAGACAGTCTGATTACATTTTTAGTAGAGATCCTAAAATCACGATCAATTAATCAATCAAAACGGCTTAAATATCCACTGCAGGGTTTCCATAGTTACCACGCTTGCCATAATTACCACGCTTGGCAGGCGGATTGACGATCGCAGTACCAAGCATTACGTACCTTATGATCTTGCTGCAATGGGTCTGCTGAATTTGGTCTGGTATTTTTAATGCTAACTGTCGGTAGTCGATTGCATTTTCAAGGCTTATTCGCCTCTTACGCCCTTCGTTGGGTTTTAAGACATCCACGGGAAGAGAAAGGGTGATATTATTCTTGCACTGATACAACACGAATAGCCGCAAAATAACAATAAGGAATGACATCAAGTAACATCATCACACTTAAATACTTAAGTCACACACTCAATACCCATTTATAATAAAATTGAGATTTTTTTAAGGATCAGTCTAAAGTCTACAGATACGGTTAAGGTTGAAGATACAGAAGAGAGAGAACAGACAAGAACAGAAACAAGAAGAAAGAAAAGTTCTTCATAGAATTGTCTTTTTCCGCTTTGCTGCTGATGCTACACTAATTGTCAACAGCAAAGTGAAAAGGTCTCCTTTATGAGAACTTGCACCGGTACGCCGTGGTTAACGTCTGCAATCGAGATATCTTCAAGTGCGTCAAACGTGTGAACAGGTGCTGCTTGTGAAGGTTATATTGTTCGACTTTACAGAGTACTAGTACTTTTATACATTTTCACTTTATTATATACAGCTTTATAATATATATATATATATATATATATATATATATATATATATATATATATATATATATATATATATATATATATATATATACATATATATATATATATATATATATATAAAGGCCTATTAAGTCCATTGCTCGACATAGGCTTGTCCCTCAAGTCATACCCGTCATACCAAATTTCGTCAATATCGGTTTAGCTGTAAAAGCGTAACAGGCAGACATACATTTAATATTTAACGACTTGTAGCTGCGAAAAGCGAAAAAGAATTTTAAAAAGAAATTACTAATGAATTAGAAATTTCGCAACACTTAGTATTTGTGACGAATAACAACGCCTACGAAAAGATTACATAACTTCAAATAAAAGATTTCTCGAAATTTATTAATCGCTGATACAAAAGAGAATTGTTAAATTCCTCAATTACAATCGCATCCATCAACAGCTGCAAAATAATTCACGGTACGAAGTATGTTTAAACTGTTTGAAGTAACATAACTCACGTTTAATAAACTAGAACACGATGAGATACATTTTCTAAATCCATACCTCTGTTTAGTCTACATAGCATCTGTTCGAAAGGGTAGTTGTATAAAATTTAAATTATTTTTAAATCGTCCAATTTTTGCCTGCCAGTTTTTGATTGTTATCATTATATTTAAATACACGTTATTTAATTTAATTCTTTGTTATGATTACAATTGCCTTCTGGTATCGGCGTAAGAACTTATCGCTTTTTTTTAAGCTTTGAGCTTTGAAAATGGCAGCGACTACCGACAGATTGTCCGAGCTTTTCAACCAGGGGATCGAATCCGAGTCTCCTGATTCGAACTCCGATCACTCAACCGCTCGGCTATCACGGCTTTTACATTAATTCTATAGTTGGATTTTAAATCATAGTAATATGAAAATAAGTTTTAGAAACTTGAAAATGTAATACTTGTTTGGTGAAACTGATAAATTATACAAAGCTCATTAGTGCCTATCCGGTTAAAGTGCTGAATTTATCATGAGCTCGACGATGAAGGAAAAAATCTTGAGAAAACGTAATGTCAGAAAAACAACAATTATAAAAGTATATTATTAGTTTGATCCCCCGGTGGCAGTTTCGTACCAATGTGTTTTTTCAAGACTTAAGTACGAATTATATCGTTAGCTTGGACATTAGTTAGACGGCGAAAGGCTCACCACTAGTCACGTTTTCCCAAAAAATCTTCGATGGAAAGTGGATCGAAGAGACTTAAATGTCTAGTCTCTATCCACCCCCGTATTAGTAATGGCTCGAAAATATATTTGTTCTTATATCGGCGGATCACATATCCGCCAACTCTAAATGTAGTAGCGTGGCCTAGTCTGATATGTTTTATAGCATACTTGAGTGGAAGGCCTTTGTCTAGCATTGACAGGATCAATTTACAGTTTACTCAAATTTTTATCTTTTAAATTGGATTACAATAAAAAGAGTTATGCTTCAGATGAATCCTATGTATTTAGAGATTATCAATATTTATTTTCCGTATAAATTGTAATGTTTTAATTCGCATTCGCTTTTAAGTCACACCCGCCATCTACTTTTCACCATGGTCTTATGACAAGGGTTGGCTGATAGAGAATCCCACAAGGCTATTATAGCCCTGACGGTAAGGTATCAACGTTAAAAAATAATTATTGATACATATTATTATCAGTATTAGAGATTATAAAGGATAATATAGTTCCACGAAAAACAAAAATCGCAAACGAGAAATCATACAATTGTACCGATTATTCTTTTTACACAGGAAACAAATTGTGATATTTTAAATGCTGAAACGGAAACTGATTATCGTAGAGGATGCGTTAACACGTTTTCAGCTCTTTGATTTTCTGCCCGGTGTTCTTTATGTTATACATGGGGAATTAGACTTTACACGCAGCGGAAATGTCTGCGTTTTCTTAAAACTAGGCGGCCGCAAGTTGCAAACGTAAATTCAACCACTTGTCTTAAATTAGCGACCGCGTAGTAAATCAAGAGATTCGGGCCAACATTACGCCATAAGAATTCCCCGCATATTTGCGCAACTGCCCGGGAAAATGTTTATGTATGAATGACTATTCGACGCCCCGGTATTACTCGTTTTCTCGCTTCGCCGATTACCAATTTTTCTTCTTTCCCTGACGTCATTCCGTGATTTATTCACTTGTATATAAATTAACTCGCTTGAAATATCAGTAAGCTTTATCACAACATATCTGTCTGTCGACGTTAAAAAATAAAAAAGATATGGTGTTGGCAGGTGAATGAAAACATAAATTCAAAGGCGCATGAAATAAATGTAAGAGAAAATATATATTTTAAAGATTAGACGTTTTTTTTAGAGTTTTTAATAATTTTCCATACAGAACATGATGAGATGAGATGAAAGACAGCTTTAGGTCAATGTATAGTTTACTGTAATACCGTAGTTAGTGTAACTAAACATATTTTCAGTCTAAACACACATACATGTAAGTATCATGTTCCACCGTCCACACATACATACATAACGGCCTTTAAATCCCACCGTAGGATATAGGCCTCTCCTGTAATTTAGGATTTGCATAATCGCCACACCGGGCAAGCGAATTGGCGATCCTAGAACCAGATACTATGCACCTTAGATGCTGCTGCCCATCAACGATCTGCTTTATTTCCTTCCCCCATAAAGAGGTATATGGTCGAATTTACATGTACCTTGTGAAATCTTTCACATTAAGTGGCGTTCATTCGTTTCTTAACTCAATTCGTTTTATACGAATATTTATGGCACGGTCATAACGCAACGAACAGAGAATGCAGGAGTGAGTAGGAGATCGTAGTGCCAGACATATCGCTCCCTAATATATTTGCCACTGTTAGTGGCCACATAACCTGCAGTTACTGGGGGTGACAAAGGTTTATTAGAAGAAAAAGAGAGAAGAACAAATGTTCTTACTGTGCAATTTTTATTGATTTTAAATCAAATGTTGAATTTTTTGTTATTACCTGACCCTGATTCACGCCAGTGTCATTTGAAAATTTTTGTCTCTTTAATTTGATAAATTTTCTTACTGTTTTGTCATGAGGGTAAAGGAAAGAAAACCGCAATAGATAAGAATATAATAAGAAACTTTTAATTCTTCATTTAATTTGTACACAACATTATTTACAAAGAAACATTATTAGCAAGTAAATTTCATGTATGTTCTTCTGTATTTTGGAAAATAAATATCAAACCAGATTAGCTGTAGAAAGAGTTGATCATATCTTAAAAATAAACTTTATAATTATGTAGTCCTTAACCTTATGCATGTGTTATTTTAGTGTTCATCTAAATGCGCATAAACTCTTCTCAATTTCTCTCTTTTGTTCTTGTTTGCGTGCTTCTTCTCTTGCTTCCAGGGTTTTCCTAGCACCGGCTTTTCCGCAGCTTGGGCGCCTACAATCCTGCAAGAAATTCAAATGTATTCGGCGACCTCCATGGACATGGACGAGTTGTGTATACCAAGGTCAGTGTAGAAAACCACTTTTTCTACATTATCTAGGATCTGGATGTTTGTGATACCTTCGTTGTTTCTGGTATGTACGCTACTCACTAGCGGAGATCATCGGTATTTAAATGTTCTAATGACACCAGTAGAGGCAAAAAATCGGTTAACAAGGCCAAACGAGATAAATAATTAAATAAATATCTTCACGCAATTCATCATACTGGGGTAGACATAAGCCCCGACAATTAAGTCCTTCGATGCATTTTTCACAGAAAAATTTTTTTAGACAACGTGATAGGTGGTGAGCCTGTTGCCTTCTTTACGTCCAATCCAACGAACTCGTTATTAAGTTTTTAAACAACTCATTGGTACGTGCCTACCACATGGGGATCGAACTCGGGTCTCTCGACTAGAATTCCGATCACAAACCGGCGATCCTAAACTATGATATATATATTCCCAATTCTTTGATAATTTGAAGTTGATTTTGACTTTGTAATATTTTTACATATATTCCTTGGCCTTCACACAATAAAAACTCTTTATATTTCTGAGTTGATTTGATTATATTTTATACTTTACAAGTTTCATGATCATCAATATTGTGTAGTTATTTGCCAATTATAAATGTATACATTGCTATCTCAGAATCTACCCTAATCGGCCAATATTCTGGGTAGTATTAAAATAGTGCTTTACGTTTCAACTTTCTCGAAGAAGGTACTCGGCAGAAACTTACGAAAGACAGATATTAATTGATAATATATAAGATAGAGCTTATATTTCTCACAAAAAGAAAGCTTGGTCACCCAGGCACTAAAAGTATTAAACTATAATAGTTATAAGCGTCTGTGTGATGAAAAGTTATTATTTAACATTTGCTAAGTATACAAAAACAATTTTAGTGTCTCACACAAGTCGAGATTAACAACACATCGCACTCATTAGGATGTTCGTAATATATCTTTTAATAACTGACTGAGATGAAAGAGATCCCACAGAATATTATCAATTATAGTTAAGGGAAACCTAAATAAACTTTTAGAAGACGAAATGGGAACCCTGGACGGCCGCCAAGTGTTAATTCATAAAGTTTAACTATTTTACGACGTGACTGTTGGGGTTAACGATCGTGAAAATTGTTCTAGAACTGAATGTGGCACTAGTGATAAAACTAAAATGTGCCTAGGGTCGTAATCAACGTCTAGAATAGTCTTTAGACGGCGCGATAGGACTCTACAAGACCGATCAGAATGTAATTTAACCGACGGAAGAATTCACTGGTGAATCTTACAACACTAATATTATAAATGCGAAAGTTTGTGAGGATGGACAGAAGTTTGTTACTCTAACTTTACAGTAATATAGCTTATACATCTGAATAACACATAGGCTGCAGTTTATAAATATTTTTTGTAATTTGCCAGTTACATTAAGTTAAGCATCAAGTAAGTCGGATTAATAAATGTATCTGAAATCACGACAGCCGAGTGGTTTGGGTGATCGGCTTTCAGATATTACGATGATTATTATGATGATGACATTATTATGATTTATTTGGATTGTCTGTGGACACGGCACTAGCGACATCTTGTGAATAAATCACGAGAGGTCACTTGTCGCTCGGCGGTTGAAAACATCGGTTTGTCGAAATTGCGTACACGCGCACGAATTTAAAGTACCTTAATAAAGTGGTACCTCGGTCGGTCTAACCAATCCTAGTGAAGCTTGTTTATCAGTCCTGATCACTATCGAGAAGAGGATTACAGCAATATAAGCTACTACTACTAGACAGTATAGAGAACGCCAATCCGCTTTCCAGGCGTGGCGATTGTGGCGATACGAATACTGCGTTTACCAATCTGCTTGCTAAGCCAAAATCGTCACACTAGGGCGACTAAGGGAACAATTCAAGACCAACATTCAGCAGATAAGTCACTATAACCGAGTAGCTGGGTGATCGGGATTCGGAGACAAGAGACCCCACTTCTATTCCCAGGTGGCAGGCTCGTACCAATAGGTTTTTTCAAAAACTTAAGTACTAAATATATCGTTGCCCTGGAAATTAAAACAAAAAATGTCTTCGGCAGGAGGTGGGTCGAAAGGACTTAATTGTCTAGACCTTTGTCTACCCTTGTCCTGTAATGAGAATGGCGTGAAGATTATTTATTTTTATATTTTTTAAATTCATTCAGCAGACTAGTGAGGGACAGCAGCGTCTATGGTGCGAGGTATCTGGAGCCGACATGGCCTCTGCTAGTCAGGCCACGATTATGGCAGATTTCCGTTTGGAGAGTCTGCAGTGTCTGGAGTGTCATGCAGTGGACTTTTACGGTTATGATGATATGGTATGGACAAATATAGACATAGACTAGTATAGACAAATTATCATTCAATAAGGCGAATGGAATATCAATGTTTTTAAAAAAGACACTTACCCAAATACAGGTTTCCCTTTCACGTGCGCGGTGGTTTTATTCTTAGCGAAAAACGCATTGTCGATCTCAGTCGATGTGTTGCGCCAGCCCTGGAGAGTGGTATATTATAATGATTTTTATTACAGACCAATTTTGGGGCAACATTTGTGTTTTTTTATTTCGTCAGAACTTTTCATGTACTACCCTGATTCTGATACAGATAACAACTTTACAGAGATATTTCGAAAGAAGTACATAAAGTAGCCATATTATTATTAGTTTCTGTTCACGTATCCCATAAACCCTGTTGTTCCTTGTGTTTTACCTGGCTACTTCGGCTGTGATGATCCTGGTGATGATGACGAATAAATTTTAAACCAAGATAAAACTAAAATATATAACGCGATAGTTAACTGTAAAATGTGGTAGGCCGACACCAACTTACGAAGACCAAGTGAGCAAATTGCTCGAAGAGCGAAAGTAGAGGTCGTAGAGCCACGCATCAACTTTTGTTGTTGCATGAATGGGCCGGCTCGACCGGGGAAGTTCCACGACCTCACAGAATACCGGCGTGAAGTAGGGAGGCAACGCATCTGCTATGCCTCTGGTATTGCGGGTGTCCATGGGCGGCGGTAATCACTTACCATCACGTGAGCCACCTGCTCGTTTGCCTCCCTTTCCTATAAAAAAATGCCTCAAGTATACTCGGATAAAACATGCATGTATGAAATGATGAAGTCGTAAGAAGCGGAAGAGCTATATAGAATTCCTGATACTTGGCGATCTGTTCTATCTGGGTATCCCGTTAGGAATTGTGCGTGAAGATAAATAATAATAATAAAGTAGAACTAGTTAAATTCATACATACATGACGGCCCGTAAGGCTGCATAAGTTCTGCAAGGTATAGCAAACTAACGTAAAGAGAATTCGCCATAATCGCCACGCTTGTCAACCTGATTGGCAACAGCAGCCCGTCACCGGTCTGCTCAATTTTCTGTTGTTTGCCATAGTCGCTTTAGAGTCTTTTTCATCAGACGTCTCTTACGATATCCAGGGGAAGAAGGTGGCAGCATATTCTTACGTCCATTCTTTTAATAATTTGCCTATGTATTGTGTTTCAACATAAAAAATGCGATTTATGTAGTTTATTCAAGGCCATGGACTAAAGCTGGTTTTTATTTTTAGTACTGATGTATATGACAATGATGCTACAGCAATGACCCGGCATAAGGATAATGAGCGAAATTGATGTCGGAGACATCAATTCCTGTAAATTTCATACGGAAAAACTTGCAAAATCATGTGAACTGGTTTAAACCATTACGTTACAGAATTGATATTTTTTTGTAATATTCACACTCGATTCGACTCGATTCTTCTGTCGACTAAGCTTTAAATCGTCGGCAAAGACAGAGTAGTTTATAAGATTTGCATCATTGCAAATGACATTTATAAAAATATGAAATAGAATTTGATAGAGATCCTTGAATTTCAAACGACGAAAGTTTGTGTAAAAGTAAATATGCAGGCATTTACTCTATGAGTTCGAACCCGCAGCTCTGAGTCAAGAAGGCTTCGTCCAAATCAAATTGGTTTACTAGCACCGTCTCCAACGATTTCAATGAAAATAGGCCGGCAACAATTGAAGAAAGGAAAGGACTCACCTCAACCATTCTAGTCTCCCGCGGCGTGGGTTTCCTCGTCTCGTTCTTCCTCTCCAGTATCATGTCGCCGACAGCGGGCGGCGAGCTGCCCGGCGGCAGCTGCTGCCAGCGCAGGCGGCCGCTCGCCGCGTCCTTCAGCAGCAGCCGCGCCGACCGGCTCACGTCCGGCTGCCCGGCCGCGGACATGAACCCGCGGTTGACTGCCACCAGGGGGTATCACTCACAATGCCGGGGGGTAGTTCGGTTGTCAACACAATTATAAGCCCCTTTCGAATTTATTTTGGGATTGCGCAGGTGGTGAGGTGCCCGGCGTTAGTGTCCAAGTTAACGATACAATTCATATATAGGTTTTGAGAAAACTCATTGACTATTGATTGAATCGAATCTACAGAGTCCAACAGCTATGGTGGCTCTAGTAATTTTTTTATAAGTAATTTTTGAAGTGAAACTTCTTTAGAATCATTGTGATTTCAAACCGGATGAAACGGAAAAAACGACAGGTAAGAGATACAGATATAAGAAAGAATGAGACAGTAATATGCATACTATTTTATAAATAAACTGTAATTATCTTACCCTTGTTTCATCTCATTCTCTTGTCATTTTACTGAAGTTTCACTTCTATCGTGTGAAAATAGCACACATAAATATTTTTAAATAATAATAACGATACTATAGGCTCCCAACTTAGTGCATAAATATATAAAGTACAGCTTCCTTCATGCCTTTTGTTGTTGAAGGTGATTGTGTATAATACTATTGTCATGTCTGTACACAAACAATAAAGCTATTGTCATACATTAACGATGTTTCACTTTACCTATCACCTTAATACTACAGTGGCTAACTTGCAAATGGTAAGTGATTATCAGTACACTTTAGTACACTGGCTACAGGTACGTCGTCAACTTTGAAAAGAGAAATAGGCAACGAAGAAGATCAGGAGAAAAACGTAGGAGATAGCGGTGTTGGTCTTCAGGACGACATCCTGCATGGCCGGCGTACTGCCCCGGTCTCACCCCACCATTTCTATCACAATCATTATCTACCTAGTCCTATTCACATATCTAAAGTCACCATCAAGAGAAACTATATGAATAAATGATTACGTTCGCAACATTTGTTTTTATATCATAAACGTTACAAAATACAACATAACGGCCTATTGATTTCCACTGCAGGATATTGGACTCCCCCTTAAGCAAGAGTTTGCACTACAATCGCCACGGTTGGCACGCGAATTGTCGATTACAGTACCAGACATCTTATGCGCTGCTGCTCGTCACCGGTTCACTGAATTGTGGTCTGATATTTTTAAGATGGATATGACGCCATCTGTCGGCAGCCAATTGTAATGGCAAGGCTTTCCCCATAAGCGCCTATGACGACATTCACAGGTACAAACAAGTTCGATTATTTGGACGCCGATACCAAACGTTATTGACTAATAAATAATAAATATCGTCACGTATAGTCCATCACGCGGTAGCCAGAGAGAACAGATCGACAATTGTCACAATCCTTACACACCTCTATCGCTTCATTTTGTTATACACACGCCTAAGTACCTGAGTACTCTTGACCCTACCCTCTTAAAGCAGTTTGCTCACATGGTCGTCGAAAGTTAGTCTACGTAAGTGGCATGTCTTGACCCTTTTAATATTAACTTTCGCGCTATATATTTTGTTCACCATTCTGTCTACACTCATTCACTCAACGCGCCCAACGTGGATGCATGCTCATTTTATCACATCTTCCATCCCGGATAAAAGCGCTTTCCAAGTATACAATCTCATTCACCTATTCAAGACATAATCATTTCTTGTATTTACGCGAACACTACACATCTAAAATAAAACAATTTTATAGCGTATATTATTTACTTTTTACAAACTATTCCCTCATATAAAAATAGTTAAATATATAAAAATATTCAAGACATTCCTTATTTACCGATACTTCACACTTCGTTTCCTCTTCGTCCCTTTTTCAAATAATCTTAGTTTTATTAGCTTTAATGCTAATGGAGACCTTTATTTTAACATTCCACTTTCATACACGTGGCTAATGCCTGCAGTTCTGCCTCTGATGGTTCAATAAGCACTGCATCATCAGCATACAACAGACCTTAGCAGTATGCCATCCACACAGTCCTTACGGTTACCATCATCCAGTACCTTACGATTTATATCTTTTAAATATAATCCCATCTATTGAAATTGTCCGTTAGTTTCGTATTACCCGTATTTTAATTTAAGTTGTTTGCATTTTGTTAACTTTTTATTTCTCGTTAGGTAACTAAGTAGTAGATGTTTTTTTGATTTAATTCATAGCTACCAGTGACGGGAAATTAATTATACACACTAAATACGCAAGAAAAAATTGTTCAACTGTACAGAAATATAGAGACTACATTATATTTAACAATTATCTTGATAATAAAGATCATTTATATTTACTTCGTGTTTTCATTTTAAGCCCCCTTTACAATGTAACAAAAAGATACAAAATGTTGGAGGTAAGGTTAATAAAGTTTCCATACTCACATGCGTGCGCTGTTAGTATCTTCTTGTATTCGGTGCCCTGTCCGTCCTCGTACTGGGGCAGCAGCAAGCCGTACTTGTCCTCAAACGTACTGCGGCCCACCAGCTCGCAGAGTCGCGCCATAGCAGCGTCGTGTGAACGCATCTATTGTATGAATAACTAAATATCTTCACGCCATTCCCAATACAGAGGTCTAGAAAATTAGTCCCTTCGGTCCACCTTCCATCGAAGACATTTTTTTTTTTGGGACAACGTGACAGGTGGTGAGCCCGTCGACCTCTTTATGTCCAAGCTTCGTACTTAAGTTTATGAAAAACACATTGGTTAGAGCCAGCTACCTGGGGATCAAACTCGGGTCTCTCGACATGAATCTCAATCATCCAATCCTTCGGCTATCGTGATTGTGTTCATAAAATTGATAAATAGTCAGTTGGTAGTAGTTGTTACCCCGCCTTCGAAGCCTAGCATGCGGGTTTGAGTCTCGCTAGGAGCAAACATTTGTGTGATTAATGTGAATAGTGTTTATAATTAAGTCATGGAAGTTTATATGTATATATAAATATGTATCAATCTTAATACGTATTTTTGTAAGTATATTGTATAGTTGACCTGGCGATTGGCACTAAGACGGCGATTGGCTCACCACTTGTCACGTTGTCCCAAATGGGCTTCAGTGAAAGGAGGGTCAAAAGGCTGTATTGTTTAGACCTCTATCTAACCCAGTACGGAAAATTGCGTGAAGATAAAGAAAATATGAATAAAACAACAGATGGTGCTGTCTGAAGCGCGGCAAAGTTTTGCCATCTCACAGCGTTACAATAATGTGCAACCTTATATATATTTTTGTATTTTTTTATTTCTTTATGTCCAATCCCACGATGTAAATCTTTTCTTTTTTAAAAAACTCATTCGAACTTGATCGAACTCGGGTCTTTTGATGCGATTTCCGATCGCCCAACCATTCGGCTTTCAGGACTTGATATATAATATCTGTATGATATATCAAACGCTGATTATTAGTCCAGCAAAAACTCAAGAATGGTTCAAAGAATGCTTTTTTAACTTCTGAGTTTTAGAAATATCATGGATAAGATATCGTTATTCACAGTATTGCAGCACATACATATTTTTATTTTAGTCTGGTATCATTTTATAGTTAGTAGTACTAGTAGTTATTCTGCAATCTATTAATATCCATTGCCATATACAAGGCTTTCCCTTCAGTCAGAATGAAAAAGGACAGTATGACAGAGAGGATTGTATTCCTATAAACAGGTTTAAAGCATTTATCAAAGAAAAACTGTACAAAAAGGGTTATTTACAATGTAAATGAATATATTAATGACAGTAACCCCTGGGAATGAGTTGATTGCTCCCATGCTATTTCTAATTAAATTACTGTTAACTGTTTTCTAATAAAATTATTTTTCATTTATTTTATTAAAAAAAACTAAAAAAGAAGATACCTATGGAATTTCTTTCACCGTTTCTTCTCTTTCAGAGGAACCTCAATACGAAACGGTGGTAGTTTCAAAAATAACGATTGATGGATGTAATGTATGTTACTTACATCGATAAATAAATTATTTGATTTATGCTAACACCACACTCAAAAGGCTTAAACAAAGTAAGATTGAAATTAGAAGTATGTTAAACATACCTGATCAATGGGTAACACAGCCGTCAGAAGTAAATCCGGGGCAACGGCGTAAGCGGGCAGCACCAATCCGGGACAATCCAGTAATTCTATGTCGTCATCGAGTATCAGTGATTGTACATGGCGAGTGTGACCCGGCATTGAACTCACACTTACCTAAGAAATAATAAAAAGAAATAATAAAAATTTAAATTTAACAAATAATCAAAAAGAGATGGTATGATGACTTTAAACCTAATGCAAGAAATCCATTCACTAATGCAAATGATGGGCCTCTTCCTTAGAATTGCTAATAGATTGCTGATGTTGGTACCAGACACCTACTATCTTGGCACTGGAATGCTTAACACAATGGGTCATTATATTTAATTATCACTTACAACATCACCATAAAGAAAGGCAATGGTTTAATATGTCAATAACATACTACAAATAAGACATTAAAATAGTATAATATTTAATTTACTAAATTAAACACTTGTTTACCTTTTTAGTCTGCATTAATACATTTACTGAACTTGATTTTCCAACATTAGGGTAACCGATCATGCCAACAGTCAATCTTGGAGGATTTTTCAAATTACCTATTCTCAATCCTTTCAAAACTTCTAGTAATCTATCCCTTCCAAAAATCTCATGAGAATTCTTCATTGCTACATCTTCAACTGAATTGGCAGTTTCATTTGTTTCTACATTATCCGTCTTCTGATCATTATCTTGAAATGTTTCCACAGGTTTACCTAACCTAAAATTTTCCAAGAGTTTGTCAAGGGTGTCTTTAATATTGTCTAACTTTTCTGCAGTATTAGAAACAGCTTCATCAATTATGCCCAACTGCTTCTTGAATAGTTCTATATCATCTTCAGTGTTTTTTAACATTGATTCCTCATCAATATCATCGAGATCAGAATTTTCAACTTCCGAAGAGATTGATTCAGTGCCAGAATTGTCATCACTAAAGCTTTGCCTTTTAGGTTTTACCTCAGATTCTTCAGAAATCTTTCTTTCCTTTGACGATTTAGCAGCAGAGAAGAATATAATAGAAATACCCTAAAAATACCATAAATAATATAATTACACCTAAAAATACCATAATTGTAATAATTGATATTAAGGGATAATTAGAATGTACTCACTTCTTTATCAAAATATTCAGCCCAACATTTTCTTGCATATTCTGTGGTTAGGTCAGCTTTGTTTAATAATAATATGCATTTACATTTTTGTTCTGCAGCATATTTTTCCAAATCTGTACACCTAAAAAAATATTTTTTTTTTATTTGAGATCTATGTGAAATTAAATTGTGATTCACATAGTGTAACAATAAAAGATATGTAAGAATTATGTTATAATTATGAGTTAAAGGTTGAACCTGAACAATAATGGATTCCTAGCATCCAAGAGGATCATGACTATGTCGGATTTTTCTAATGTCCTCCACAACTGCTTCCACAATTCCAAATTCCTCTCATATGGAGTGACAGCCGCACCAAGCTTCTCCTGCAACTCATTGAGATGTCGCCTCCAATCTAAAAATGCATCTCTTTCATAACCTAATTGCTCCTCTGCTGTGATACCAGGTTTCCAGGGTGGTCTAAAAAATTGATTTATATTACAAACAAAGATTATATAACCATTTCATTAGCCATCATGAAAGTTACCTGTACTTCACTAATTAGTAATGATACATTGACAAAGTCTTACTTACCTTCTTGGTACTGTCAATGGTTCATCAAAATTTGGTTGCGAGGTTACAAGCTCCACTGCACATGGTGCTGACTTCACATATTTCACATTAAGCTTTTCGGCAATAAATTCCCTCTGAGCAAGCTCAGCTGTTGAAAGAAATTCTTGCAATGATGACTCAGCTGTCACTGATTGTAAGTTCAACCGACCCCAATCATAACCATCATTAACCTCTGTTGTATGTAACTGAAAATACAAAAAAATCATAACTTAAAGGAAAAGTCACGATAGCCGAGTGGTTGGGGGGTCAGTATTTCAATCGAGAGAGCCTAGTTTGATCCCCAGGTGGCAGGCTTATACCAATAGGTTTTTCAAAAAATTATGTACGAATTACATCATTGGCTTGGACATAAAGCAAAATAGAGCGGCAATAGCCTAATGGTTTAGGGTGCGGAGTGCGAAACATGACATCGCAGGTTCGGGCCCTGCAATTCGACTATTGAAGTAAACCAACTCCAGACAGTTGCAGCATTGCAACTTAATTGGAGTGGAATAACATTTTTGTTTTTTCCATAAGTGGCCAATTCACTTGAAAAATACAGAAAATATTCTAAAGTAAATCACATGTTTCTGTAAAGAAATTAACCAAATGATGATAGCAATTAATATTTGCTTTGGAGCTTAATTTGTACAGAAACAAAGAACTTATACTTTTACAAAAATTTTACACATAAAACGGCTATAATTTAATGAAGCATTGGTGCATTTTTTCCTTCATCACGCATTTTCTAAATACTAGGGCAGACAGAGATCTACACAATTAAGTCCTTTCGACCCACCACTCGCAGAAGCCTATATGTGACAACGTGATAAGTCTATAACCGACTTAGTGTTCTACCTTGGTATTGAAGGTAAAATAAAAATAAACAGCGAATACTCTACCATTGTATTGTCTTCCACATGTCGCCGATGACGATTTTTTGCAAATCTATCTTTGATAAGGGCTCGTCCCAATGAATCTTTGTTTTTCTTTCCCATAGTTTCATAGGAATAATATATTTCCTAGGAGACAATATATTTCCAATAATATAAATAAACGTAGGTTATAAAGTTAAGAAAGTCACATGAAAACATAGCATGAAAATGACTTTGACGGTAATCAGACAGTACTAATTAGAGATGTGACGTATCAACTGGAATAGGTTTTTGGAATATGTTGTTGCTGGGACGTCTGCATACTCAGAAAAAATTATTGTTCAAGTCGTTTCAAGTGTTGAAATATGACGCATAAACTCACATAAACTTAGTAATTTACCGAAACTCGGAGCCAAGACGCGTAGCGAAACTCAAATGGGTGTTTACAAGAACGCGTTCGATCAAATTCTAAAAAAGTTATATGATAATGAAATTTATTGATTTATTTATGAATAAAAAAATATATAATATGAATAAAAATATATAAAATGAATAATATGATATAAAATGAATAAAAAATTAAATTCGCCAGCTTTCATAAAAATACCTTTAATTATTTGGAGCTGACAGTCTTAAGCCTGTTGAAGTATGAAGAAATTTTTTTTAATTTAAAGGCAATCATCTTTTATACATTTCATTTGTAAAAAACATAATAATTATGTTTATAATTGAAATGATAAATGAACTGCTACAGGCGGGATTCACAGTGTTGTGCTGTGCAGAGAAATTAGTTTTTACTTATGTAATCGAAAAGATAGTTCTTTAGTACTAACCAGTTCGTAAAAACGCATGTTTCATAAAGTAAGTGCAATAAGTATTTTGGTGTTGTTGTAGTTGCAAGATTGAGTACGTATTTCACCTAGCACGTTTATATTACGCACTATAGTAGTAATTAAAGTTCAGAGTATATAATACAAAAGATTTTTTTGATAACACGAAAGAGAATTTATCCAGCCTCGCATTTTTCTCAAATTATATTTATCTTCCAATTATTAATGGAGTACGTAATATATATACAGAAAGTAGGTAATTATTCTACACAACCTTTACGAGGTTCGTGTCATTTTATGATAGATGATCTTTTGCAAACTCAACTCATACGCCTCATGACCTGGTGATGCTCATGACACATAATTTTGGTTTAAATATATCGAAAAACTGTAACTTAAAACATTATTGTATTATGATGCATTTTATTTGTCTTAATGCATGTATGTCATGCTGGACTTTTTGTTATGAAATAAATCAGATTTTGATGTTTTTACTTTTTTGAAAATTATATAAATTCTGGAAGTGCAGTTGTCATATTCAAGTGACGTGTGAAGATCAGAAATTCACTCAGATCAGTAAATATATATCTTCAAGCATATTTCTAATGCGATGGTAGCCATGGGTCTAGACAATTAAGTTCTTTTACCTACCTTTCACCGAGAGCAATTTGGGGAAACGTGACGGTACTAATATTTTCTCCTAGCGTGATTCGAACCAACAACCCTTAGGTTCGAAGGGAAGGTCACTACCAGCTATGGTCTTGGATCGTCATGGCGTCGAAATAAAACATATATGATAACGTTTTTTATTTCGTCCTAAATGCAGATTTCTTAAATAAATGTAATCATGTTCTCAGTTAGTGAACTGCATTTAATTATTTTAAAATCTTCATAAGTACCACCAACAAGTGAGTGTCTACTTACCGTTCACAATTATAAAGTCTACTCTTTATTCTATTCAGATTAAAGCTTGTTCTTGTCCTCAACTCAACTTGTCCTTCACTATAAACATGATAAAACCCTTCACTCATTTGATTGCCTATTATTTAATCGTTGCAACTCCTGATTCATTCAACTATCCTTCCCTATCCAATCCATTATTTAATGTGTCGTACATTCTTTACGTCTAATCATCGTAGAAATCTGGACTGCTAAGGAATATTACGCATTTAAGATGTAGGTCAAGGAATTACTTCATTCTTTATATTCTTCAGACATAGGCAGAATCATCCTGTGTAGACTTTATTTAAACAAAATAATATTATATTTATTTTGTAAGTATTGTATCTCTTATTTAGTATTTGTATTGTTGTAGTCTTTTTTAGTATTGTTCATATTTAGTTGTATATTTCGTATTTGTAGTATTTAGTATCCATTCTTTAATTTTAAAAAGTATATATTGTTTTTTTTATAATCTTTATGAAAACAATGGCAAAAATTCAGTCATTACGACAGTCTGTATACATTTTTTAATTATATTTTTAGTACATGAAGTAATATAAATTAAATTAAAACAAGCACTAAATTGTACCTATCGTGTGTTGGCACTTCTACAAGATGTGTACCATTTCCTGTGAATATATATTTTCATACTAGATAGGGACATTGTCCTGATCCTGATCCCAAAATAATTAGCTCAAACAGTTACTTTGAGGATTCGGTAACAACTAAGGTACCACAAACAATCAGAACCGACAAAATGTATATTATAAAAGTTCTTTTCTACTTTGACCTGTCCGGGAATCAACCTAATTTTTTCTATCTATGGCCTCCACAATTGGTCCGAGTTGACAGCTGTGCATTGACATTTGACATTAGTAAGTGACGTTCATAGATAAATGTTTTAAAATATGTCATGTTGTCGTGTCTGGTATAGCGTCTAGCAAGCGTCCCTTTATTTATCTTTTCATGTTTTCTGCTTGATCCTTTGTAGTAATAGATAAATGTACATGTTACGTGTAACTGGCAGTGTGTGATAAAATACAAGGCGAAAGGCATCGACGGAGATTTTCTTATACCATCATGGATAGAAATAATATGAGGTGAGGTAGAATTTCCCTTTCGCTAACAAAGCCACGACACTTTTCCGTACCATACACATTATATTAAAACATAAACATCAGTATATTCATATAGTATAATCAGATTAAATCAGTGAAAATAAAATATGTAATAAGTTACTCAGTAACATACATGATTCTGTGGTGTTTTTGATGTTGACACGTTCTATTATGTTTTGATCTAATTATAACGTCGAATTCCATATTGAAATATGTTTTCCTGTCAAATGATGTTGTTCTCGTGCTAAACAGTTGTGCCGTATGTGCCGACAGGCTCATCACCTGTCACGTTGTCTCATAAAAGCTATGGTGTAGTATGGGTAGAAAGGACTAAATTGTCTAGACTTCTGACAATAATGTGTGAAAATATAAATACCTATTTCTGATTTATAAAGAAGAACATGTTTGTAAATCCATTGTCACTTGACTCATAAGTTACAATAATAATTCTACAGTTTTGATATGTTAGACAATCTAATAATATTCAAGTAATGAAGGAAGTTAGTGAATGCAACTTTATAATAGTACTATCATGTTTTATGAATAAGATATTGTGTTAATATTTCAGGTATGTTAGCAGTGGTCCAAGATCTTTGCCACACATGGGTGGTGGAAAACGGCAAAACTCCAATGGGCATAATGTTGCAAGATTAAGCCCGCCTGCACAGACCACACTTGCGCCACTCCACAATAACAACAACAACAACAATCAACATGATGATCTCATTAATTATATTTATGATTCTTGGAACAAGGTTTGGAAAATATATTTATGTTCCATCATAAACATGAACACACCGACCTAACATAAGTTCAACAATTAATGCTATTAATACTACTCACAAAGTCTCAAAAGTTAGGAGTTGTAAATAATCATATTAATTAATAATGATAAAAATTTCCTTTTTATTTATTTTAAAATTGTAAGTCTCCTATTACTTATTGTTCATCAACCTCTAAATTGGTTTAATCTTAAAACCAATCTTCATTATTTTTTACATTTGAGTGTAGCATAAGTTGAATATTAGAATACACAATCATAAAAAAGTAATTTACTACTTCTCTAGTGTGCACTGAATGATGAATTACTGAGACATGAAGACTGATGAGGTATGGGGCATTTATGTTATGCATATGCATCTAAAAATTTGATACATAAGTTGTTTACATACACAGATGCCTTTTGCTGACAATGTAAATTATGTTGTATGCAACAACATAATTTATGTTGTTGTGCTGTGCATAACATTCTTAATTATTTTGAAAACAAGGTTTGATTTTTTTTGTTTACAAAGCTCTTTTTTTATTAATAGTCTATAAAAAATTTCATATAATTGACCAAGTAAAAATAGTCAATTAATTGTTCAACTGAAGTGGCAATCCTTTGTTTATTCATCTGTCTCCCTAAACAAATAAATTTGTAGAAACAATTAGTATAAAAATATTTTAGTATTGGATCCACTTAATTAACACTACTCTCACCTGGTCTCCATACAGAAGGATCCAGCCTTCTGAAAAATGGCTGACTTCGAAAACTTTGTAGATAGGAGGGCTCTGTATTTTCCCATAAAAATTTATTAAAAAAGTAGTAACAACACTGTTATTTATAATAAAAATTTTCTTATTCTAAAAATATATGTTTTCAAGGTAATCTAATGTAAATTTCAGGTGACACGTGAGCTAGAGCGCGGCAGCGACGACGCTAGATATTACCAGGAAGTATTAGCACCACGACAACTAGCAAATTTCAGACCGTTCAATCTCGAGGAGTGGTGGGGCCGGCGGCTTGTACAGTCTCTCAACCGCAACAAACACCGGTCTTAGTTATTAACATCTAACTCTTTTGAGATAGTATCTCCTTGCAACATTATCTGAAGATAAAGAAGTTAAATTTAATGTCATAAGTAGCATTTAAATATAAGTTATATTACTTGTGACATATTACTTGTTATAGAATTTGTCATCTGTAAAATGACAAAGTTAAAATTAGAAATCAATAGAAAATCAGGAGGACTTAGTCCATCAATTATATATGTTCTTAAAAGGCTAGGTAAACCTATTAAATTGTTTGTCAAGTTTTGCATATTTCATCAGGTCTTAAGAACAAATACTTGTCATTGCATCAGCATGTTTCAGATTTAGAATCTTCTCTGGGTTCCAATTAGACATTTAGGCATTTGTATGTCCAATCTATTGCCACATTCTAAGAAATATGTGCTTGACTACTACATCTAGCTACAGATAGGAGTCAATGATATTCTTATTACATTGTCAACATCTACACTATAATGTAAATAAGTATATCTGATTTTACACCTCTTCATCCTTCACTGTTTCTATCAATATTTTGTGCATACTATTTTGCATTCAATATGAATTTTTACTCTTAAGATAAATGCCTTGTATTTATATCAATATTAATATCATTTGAACTAATAACAACTTTGTTCCAAAACTTTTCAAAATAAAATATTTCTTTACATATACTTTTTATATTCAAATCGTTGGATTTAGTTTTTTTTATTTACTTCATTTGAGTGTTTAGAGAAAACAAATTAATACATAAAGAAGTAAATACATAGGTTGTGTAATTTCAAAATCATAATAGCAGCAACATTTATTCATATTAATGGACTGTTTTACATATCCAATCTTTATGCTGGAAATTTTTTAAAAATAGGGGTACAAAATTTTCTCTTCACATATTAAAGATCATTAATAATTAAAAGTCATCAAGAACATAAGTTGCTATTTTATCAATGATATTAAATATTAATAAAAGGCATCATCTTCCTGTTAAACCTCTGAAAAGGAGTAGGAGTATCGCAAAATATTTATTTCAAAATGGACAAATAATAATATAAATAAGATGTATTGTTATAATGTATAAAAATAAAGATTGTGATAGAATAGGCGGGAAAGCGATACTTATGTTTTTTCGATAGTCAATTACTATCACTTCTTTATATATGAATTAAATATAACTTAGTGTGTCAAAACATTAATAATTGAATTAGGATTAAGAATATAATCTTTAGATTCAAATGTTGCAATGAGATATAAAAATGACGATGTGTTTGTATTGACAGTTCTTTGAAACCAATGTTTCCTCTCTTTGTTTGTATGCATATTTTAATTTTCCCCCCAAAAAAGAAAGAAAAAATAAATTGTTATTTATTTATTAAAAAAAAATGGCATTTGAGAGTTGATACTAAATTAGCTACAAACATTTTACATAATGTTTGACTTGACCATAAATAAACATATTTTGCTATGTAGTAATGGTAAAAGTATGGAACACAAAGTGAACGATACTTATGAAGATGGGGAATATTGCATTGAAAACTTCAAAGATGTAGGACATTACTAATTAGACATTGTAAAAAACAATTTAGCATGAATTTATATTTTAACTGTATTCATAAGTCGATAAATGTGTTATTGAAAATTAGTATCTGCTAGAATTTAGCGTTTTAATCATGACTTGTTTGTATATGTCGTAAGTATTTTAAATGGAGTTGTTTTGAATTGAAAACATGTCTGACACTTAATGAAAAGCAAGAGTAATTGAGCCACATTCCACATGATTGTAATAAATACTTACAGTACTTTGCATTTGAATTAGGTGTAAATAATTTTTGTAAATGCAGTGCTGGTAAAGGAACGGATTTTAATAAAATTTTTACAACAATATTTCATTTAGACAAATACAAGTAATATAAGATAATGTTGGTTTTTGATTTATTTCCTGTAATAAATAAATATCTTCACGCAATTCCCTATACAGGGGTAGACAGAGGTCTAGTCTAAACAATTAAGTCCCCTCGACCCACCTTCCACCGAAGATATTTTCAGGACAACGTGATAGGTGGTGAGCCCGTCGCCGTCTTTATGTCCAAGCCAAACTTTATATTTTGTACATAAGTTTTTGAAAAACCCATTGTAAAGTAAAAAACCACTGTAGAACATTGGCCTATTTCCGTTTGAGGTTTCCCAATGTCCCGACGCTCGGTCAGGGAATGGACGATCGCAGTACAAGAATCTTCTCACTGTAAACGCTGCACTATTTTCGATATGTTATCGCACCATTTTTGGTAGCCCCTGACAATACAATTCCTTCTATATAGGAAAAAAACTTTTTTAAACGTTTTCAATAATTTTTTTTAGACTTTAATGAAGAAAACAAGTACGAGTACGTAGTCTCACGCATTTTCACAGAACTGCGGTAGACGGGTTTAGACTAGTCCTTTCAACCTATAGCTATGTCCCGTACTGTCTAAGAGAATGATAGAACATTACTTACAAAGATATATTCATAAATATAACTCGAGTTCATTAAATATAATAATATAGAAACATTGATATTTATCACACAAATGTAGGACTCTAACCATAATTATTATTGAAGGCAGAGTCAACACCAACTATCGGGTCATCAAGTACGAAGTGAAAACAATATAAAGGCCGTATTGATAATGAAACTATTATATTAAATCTAATCATTTTTTGTAGAACTAAGAATGTACATTCGTTTATCGACAGTGTTACAGATGTAGATTGAGTGACAAAACACTTGAAAATTTGTAGTAATACTTCATATTTGACCAGCGTAACGACGTATAGTTCTCACAAAATAGCAATGACCCTAATACAAATTTTGGCACAATTTTATTCAACCAACCTATTTTGATACTAATAAATCGAAATAGTCGAAATATTCAATAATAACTTATTTAACTCTATCATTTATTTTAACAACTCTTTTTGTAACTCTTTACAAAAAAATAAATATAAATATCTTCGCGCAATTCCCTATACAGGGGTAGACAGAGGTCTAGTCTAGACAATTAAGTCTCTTTGACCCACCTTCCACCGAAGGTTTTTTTCGGGACAACGTGACAAGTGGTGAACCTGTCGAATATCCTTATTTATTTATAAATTAAAACTGATTCGATATTACTGTGTACGTTGAATTTTAATGAATAAACGTAGTGGTGACTAGTATTTAATACTAGTCGTTTTTTAATTTTGGGATTTTTTAATATTATAAACGCCCATTTCATCTCCTATAATCTAATATCTGTTTGGGACCCCATTGTCATGGTCTGTTGATGGAAATCTAGGAAAATCAAGAAACTTATTCAAGAAAATATTTCACCTCTTTTGTAATGTAACATCATCAATTTGAAATTGTGTAAGGATGTTGAGCTGATGATAGAAATCACTGCACTTATTAATGGTAAGGCGTTAGGCGGGAAGTTAAATGGGTTCAAAATCATATTCAAAGATTCTACAAATTTACCTACGTATACCAAGCTGATAAAAGCGTGTTAAAAAGAAGCCCTTTATATGCTTCGCTCGAATAAGTAATATTTTTTATATTTATTTATATACTTTATTCGCACACATATCCATAAAAGACACTATAAAATTACAAGATTAGATACTTTATCGCTAAGCAGCGATCTCTTCCAGGCATACCTTTTTGAAAGAATTTAAATATGATATGACGTAGTATATTGTATACATTATAGCATATTATATAGCAAACTTTACATATCATAATATTGCTACGATAAAACTAAAGTCGGAATGAAATGTAACAAAAAAATAACTAAACAAACAAAACTAAACACTAACGATCTCCAAAGCCTGCTGTAATATTTTATAAAAAAATATATTTCGAACAAAAGTCTTAATAAATGTTTCATGTAAATATTCAAATTTGAGAGGATACTTGTATGTGCACTGTTCTAGTACTGGTTAGTAAACTTTTTATTTCAAAGTTTTGCGGTACCTACTTACATATGGGACAGTCTCCCAACCATCACATTTAATTTAGCCGGTTCATTCGTGTCAAACAAGAAGTAGGTACATATTTCTCAAAGCGATAGAGTGTTTGTTTTCCCGCGCCTCGAGGCTATGACCGAGCTTCGTCTAATGAGTTTGAGAACTTCTCATTTCAGGAGATTACACGGCTACTTTGTTTTAATGCGGTTCAGTTCTGAAGTTTCATCGAGATCTGATTTTTTTGTTTGCGGTTTATATTAAAACTTGTTGGTGCCTTTATTTTACCTGTAAGTCTGAGTATATTTTGAAACATAATTTTACGTGTAAATATGAAGATACATAGAATAAAAATATGTAATCGGACGACCTATGTGGCCGAGTGGCGTAAACACACTGGTTTTTATGGTGTCGCCAGTTTTGAGGCCAGTGGTTCGCTTTCCGGACTGGTCAATGTAGAAACCACTTCTTTTATATTGCGTCAGGTCTGGATGTTTTTGGTGCCTTCGCTGTTTTCGATTATATAATAAAGTGCTTTATGTACGTATTTATTTGTTTATTTATTTATAAAATATGTTTAAAGTTAAAAATTAATGTTCTTTGTAGAGAACAGAAATCACCCCAGAGCTTGTAGTATGGTCGAACCTTGCTGCCGCCTTTAAACTTTAACATTTTATTATTATTATATTATGCGGTAGATTAAATGTTCATATGTTTGAGGTGTACAAACGAGTGGAGCTCCAAACTTAATCGTCGGACATGCTCCAATTATCCTGATCATAATTCCGTTGAAATATTCTGTAATTTTATTAAGTATTACTGGCTGTCCCCTGCGGCTTTGTCTGCAGTTTAACACTTAACGCTGAGCACCAATTATTTTTCTAATATAAAAGTAGTCTAAGTTGCTTCTTGTACGCTACTTGTAGCTACGTGTCAGTGAAAGTCCTCTAAAATTGGCCCAGCCGTATTAGTCGGAACAAATAGACAGACAGACAAAAATGTTAAAAATAGATTTTTTATGTAAGTACCGTAAATACTTCCGTAATTTCGTATTAAAAACAGATACTTAAATTTTATTTATATGTACAGATTTATAGGTTTATGCATACTTTGTAAGTTTAAATATCTACCATGTATGAATGAAAAAAAAAACCTTTTTTTATAATAATTTGCTTTCGTAATCCTTCAGCTTGCTTATCGGTCGAGTAAACGGCAAATTCGTTTTTGTAACAGAGATTAACGACCTCAGACAGAAACATCAAGAGCTCCCCTTTAGGCCATTAGGACCATTGTATTTAATCGAGAATAGCGTAAAAAGACAAATGTGCTAATAAAAATGTTCATTGAGGAATTTGTTGATTATTACAGTGGTTTAGGGTTTCTAATAGAATTGTGTATTTTTATTTTTTAAGGGTTGATGGAGTTGGTGGTGGTGGGGGGTGGGGGAGAAATATAAAACTCTCACCCCTCGCTTCAGATCACATTTTCTCGCTTAAGGATCCATACGCTCGTCGTCTCTCCTGGGAAATAAGCTGCCTCACCTTTGCCTGATTGCTAATTATCAACGATTTCTTTCAGTGACCAAATTAATTATGTATCTTGTTTTGTTGTCCTAAGTGTTATGACTGGTTTGTGTTACATTAAGTTACACATTGTGTTAGCTTAATAAATGATTATTTTAAGTAAGCAAAACAGTAGAGGTAATTAAAATAAAAACAGATTTAGTCACATGCCAGATAATTATTTTTAGTGGAAAATGCAGATTAAGTCGCGGCAGAACTTCAGCAAAAGTGTATTCGTTTTGTGAGAAAGGGCGAAGCGTGTGCACAATCAAAGAGAAAATTCAAAAACAATACAAAAAAAAAATATACATTATGTATACAGGTTCAATCGCACGATGAATATTTGAAGTTTCGTTTCGGCTTTCGATTTCGGCGATCTATATTCTTGTGAAATTCAAACCATTAAAACCATAGTACATCTTTGCAAATGTGTCCTTCTCTTTTTCTTTCACTCGTCGTAATATTCTTACTTACCATAGCTTTTGGATAATTGTTAGTTAGTGAACGAAAGTCAGTCACTAAAAATTTATTTACGTGATTTATGTAACGGTGCAAGCTTCTTTATTTAATTTACTTATTTTATCTTCATGCACAGTTCGCCTCGGGGTAGCCAGAGAGAACAGATCGCCAAGTCTCACGATCCTTACATATCTCTTTCACTTTTGCATGAGTTTTGTTTATATACGCATGAGTACTTTTGACTCTGACCACTGCGAACAATTTTAACTTTCGTGCGGAATATTTTTTTCACCATTTGGTCTTCACTTTGGTGACCTGCCGTATACCCCCGTTTCGTTTCCAGTCGGCAAGGTAAGGCCCCACAATTTACGAATTGATTTCCACTACACACGATCGGAGTTTAATGATATACCTATGTAGCGGATGATGTGATGCAGGAAAAGGGTAGCTACCGGCCAGGTCAGGTGATCGTGACCTGGGGAGGACGTCTCCTCCACAGTGTGCGCTATCGGTAATCGTATATATACTTATAATCGTGCGAACTTCGATAGCGCGATGTAGAACGTCGATGTGTTTCCTGAATCCGCCACTTAGCGAGCTTCCAATGTGGAGATATAGGTCTTTAATCTGTTATTAATTATTTATTTTTTCAGAAATAAGTCACAATAGCCGAGTGGCCGGGACTCCAGTCACGAGACCCCGAGTTCGATCTCCAAGGCTCGTACCAATGGTTTCAAAACTTTTGTACGATGTAAATCGTACATAAGTTTTGAAAAATGTATTGGGAATGACGTGAAGATATTTTTTTTATAAATAATGAGATAATTAAATTGGACTTACGTTAATTTAGAATATGATGGTAGATTCATCTTCATTCGTCATTCATAGAAGCAAGTGGTATGTAATTGTGAGAAGATTGCGACACTGTTCTCTCATATTTCTGCTATTCTCAGGAAAGCAACGTGATAATATATATGGATAAATATTGTTGTTGAAACACAAACTTCTGCGTAACATTTAATAGTGATAATTTTTCTGCACTTTTATTTTATTATCTGTATTCACATTACTATTAAATCAAAAATAACCGTCTTTTGTAATTTTAAAAAGTCATTCCAATTTCATTTGAAACGAATACGTATTTAGAAACGTGAAGGCTCTCCCCCGGTAGTGATTGTCTCAACAGGGATGAATTAAACAAAGACAGTTCCGTTCAATTTTCCCTCGCGCAACATTCCCCTTCATTTCACCCCAGCCACACATTAAGTACAGTTCTTTTAAGCGCACCTCTGATTACGCGTGATGCAAAAATAATTGAAGCGATCCCGACACGGCTGGGGATGGGCTTCGCAAGACCCTTTATAAAATTTAATAGTCATCTTATTACTTTTTATTTATTTTACCTTGGCAGATCGAAAACGAAAAGAAGCGTTTCGAATTCGAAATATGTCAGGTTTGTGACATTATCTTATCATAATGATTTCTTGTATTTACGCGAATACTACAAATTTAAAATAAAACGATTTTACCAGTCCCCCCGTGACCACGGTTGCTGTAAAGCATCCGAAACGTCGGGAAATAAAAAAAGTTTGTAAAAACTAATTAAAAACGCGATAAAATCCGAAAATCGTTTCATTTTAAATTATCTCGTCATTACAATGGATACAGGCATTCGATGGTTTGGACACGTTGAATGAATGAGTGAATATGGAATGGCGAAGAAAATAAAAACTAAAAATAAAAGCTGTCGATATTGACCGGGACTAACTTTCGAAGACCATGTGAGCAAATTTCTCAAAGAGGGGAAGTTTATGACTACTGCGATACACGCAAGACTACTGCGATAGTCTTGCGTGTTTGAAGATGACGAATCTGAAAGAAGCTAAAGTGTGTGAGGAACGTATCTCACTTCGCGATCTATTCTCTCTGGCTTCCTTTTTAGGGATTATGCGTAAAGTTATAAGAATAATAATATGCCTTTTTCTTGTACCGACCAACGAGCCTCTGTCTCCTAACGAAGGTTGTGAAAATTTTTTGAGTGTAGAAAATGTAAGATGGTTCTAAGAGTAAGCTAGAACAGATCTTGTTGTTGCATGGGCGTAAGACTTTTCACTCACTTTCTTCCCGTCAGAGTCATAAGAGGAGACCTTGTGTCTCTGTGTTTAGTTCAAAGTGTGAGTGAGTGAAGGAGTTCGTTTTCTCTTCTTCCGCTTTCGTATTGCTTTGCGATCCTCGAAGTAGCATATATCCATTCCGCGATGGTGCCCACCTGGTTCAACACATATGGTACATGAGTCTCGGTAAACATAACCTTAAGAGGAATCGATCTATCCTTTACCACCTTCTCCACATATCATCTCTAAACACACATAATCAATTTAGTTGTTTTAATTAAATATTTCGTTAAGGAATACAACTACAGAGCAATACAATAGCGATAGGTATAAGGAGGTTTATTAGAGCAAGAAAAAAGGAACGAAACAACTCAAAGTAAGAAATCTGCATGGGACAGCAAAAACGTTTAAATAGGAAGAATTCCAGAACGTTTTTCCGTGACCCATTTTTATTGCGTTTTCTTAGCAGCTCGTTTTAATCTGTTTGCTTCATTTCACGTTATTTAGCATTTTAATTTGCTGTAGATCAAGAAATTTTAGGACTTTAACGAAATAAAAGTCTATTTTAGGTCAATACCTACACATTGAAATCAATCTCCTTATATTCGAAAAAACTTATATTTAAGGGTATGTTGCAGATCGACGAGGGTCGGGAGGCACTGCGACTAAATCAGTTAAGTGTCCTTATTTTTGATTGATAACTGGTCAAGTATTTGCACAATGCTTCAGCCTCCAGAAGACGCTGCTGCAGTTGACAATCATGATAATTATAAGAGAAATATAGACACAACGGCCTGTGAAAGTCAATTGCTGGACATGGACATGACATTATAAAAGACCCTTAAGAAGCTCCTTAAGGCTTCGGCCTTAAAGGATGATCTTTTATAATCGCCATGTTTGGCTAATGAAATGTTGATCGTATTGATCTAGATACCTTGCATCTTGGACGCTGCTTTCCGTCGCAAAAAATATCTTCAATATGGTTTAAATAGAGGTCCATTAAATCCTTTTTGCCCACGTTTCACAGAAGATATTTTTAGGACATCGTGAAAGGTGGCGAGCCTGTCGCCGTCTTTACATCTTTTATTTATTTGGGCCTGGTATTTTTCAAAATTTGTGATGTGGTTACGTTTTGCTTGTTGTATGTTATGCTGTGATCAGTCGGTAGCCTTATAGTATTTTCAAGGATTTTCCCCTAGTCACTTCTTCCGTCAGCCTCGGGCAGAAAGGGAGTGGTATATTATTACGCCGTAATCACACGGTAATACATCAAAACTTACAACCTTTATTTATACATCTATACTAAACACGAAACAATCTGTATAATGTGTAAAACAAACAAATCCTTTGAAAACGGACTGCCTACGTATTTGAATGTACCGTAATCTCGTTAATAGTCTAAACTCGGCGAAGGACGCCCGTGTTCCGTTTGGATTATCCTTCATTCGTACAATGAATAAATTCGCTTAATTGGTAATTATACGAACTCAGTATAGTATAATTTAAACCCCTAAGTATTTCTGTACGCTTGTAATCCGCTGTGAAGCGAGCAATCTTACTTATGACTTAGCATAGTTAATTTATTTACTTATCTACAACATAATCATGTATTTGACGACTTCCGTAGACAAGTGGATTACACGCTGGTTTTTTAAGGTGTCTCCACTTTTGAGGTCCCAGATAAAATTCACGGACGGGCCAATGCAAACCACTTTTCTACATAGATAATGTAGAAAAAGTGGGTCCTTGTGATAACTTCGTTGTTTCTGATTCCATAACACAAGTGCTTTAGCTACTAACATTGGAATCAGAGCAATGTGTATGCTATTTCCCCGGTGTATGTATTCGCATTTGAACCAAATTTTTCATTATATTGGTGCAATTGATTCGATAACAATTACAACGGGACTCTTTTATTTTGTGAAACCGTGAAAGCCAGGAGCTTTTTATATACAAAAAAAATTTCATCGCCATCATCATAACGCTTAACGGCTTATAATAATCTGCTGCTTGACATAGGCCTTATTTGTACGGAAAGGTTTGTTATAATCGCCACGCCTGGAAAATGTAATGGTGTACTAGAGACCTCGCATCTTTGATGCTACTGCCATCAGACGGCCTGCTAAATTTTGGTTTGGTTATACCGCCATCTGTTGATAGTCAATTGTGTTCTCATGGCTTTTCCTTTAGTCGTCTCCTACAACAACCACGGGAAGAAAGAAGTGATATATTCATATGCCTTAACTACATGATAAAAAATATATAACATGTAATACATTCAATTTTATTTACTCCTTTCCGAACTATGGGCAGTAAGGTTAAGACCGGCTGGTTTGCGCAACTTCACTACTGAGCACGTAAACAGTTGCCTGTAAACAGCCAGTTCGGCAAACAAACAAGAAACAGATTCTAGCTCATCAATAAATTAGTATTTAGTCGATTACAAAATTTGTACTGAGCAGAAAACCCAACGACGAAAAAGTTAATACAAATATAAATGTGATAAATATATTCTATATAATTTTATATGATAAGAATGCTTTATATTCTAATTGGGACTAATATTATGATCATCACATGGATACTAAATTCCAAAATAATGAAAGGGAAATCAAAATTAAAATTGGAATGAAAACAGACTCTGCCATTAAAACAATAAATAGCAGTTGCAATGACAGTTTTTCCGACAACACATCGGAAGCACGACAGCGCCTGTCGATCTCTATGAACATTGGCTCACTTCAACACTATTTCCTGGCGGATCGGTGCCAAACGTTTATTACGAATTTTACTCTATAATAAAATTAAAACCAACCTGTAAATTTAAAACCAGTTACGTAAATAATTTCATTAACTTATGTTGTATTATTGTTGTTGTTAATGTTATAAGCTGTCATAAGTTTAAAGTCACGATAGTTAGGTGGTTGGGTGGTCGGAATTTCGAGTCAAAGAGACCGAGTTCGATCCCCAGGTGGCTGGCCCGAACCAATGGGTTTTTCAAAAACTTATGTATGAATTATATCGTTGACTGGGACATAAAGACGGCGACGGGCTCATCACCTGGCACGTTGTCCCGAAATATATGTTCGGTGGAAGGTGGGTCAAAGGGACTTAATTGTCTAGACTAGACCTCTGTCTACCGCTGTATTGGGAATTGAGTGAAGATATTTATTTGTTTATTTGTCATTAGTTTATTAAACTATCATATCATGTGTCAAATGCCTAATGGTTTAGGAAATGTCCTGTGAAACGTCAATCTATCCTGTGAAATTACTTCAGAAACAGGCGTTGGATCTTAATTGTTTTTTTAGAAATACTGCATTCTTAAAGAGAAAATAAGATAATAGACTCAGAGGTTTACTTGCGGAAATTCGTTGCAGAATATTGGGGTGAAGTAGAAGCATATCTTTTATTAGGAATTATATTATTAATTCTGCATTTCATACGTTAAGTGAGGTCAGGAGTTTACTTCGTTTCCCGTGACTTTTACTCCACATTTTTTACGTAATTACTGTTGTCATAGGCTGGCAACCGGTCAGTCTCATTTATAAAATGCTGTGTTCGTTATTTATGTTCCCTCTCACTCTCTCTAGTTTTTTATTAAGCTTTTTACATACGTTTACATACGTTTCTCATAAAAATAAACGTATTAAAATTCTTAACGAACGTAATTTAATTGACTTTATTTATTTACATATTATTTACTTGTGGTTTAATTTTGCTGCTACGAAATGTCAAACAGAACTCGTAGCTCGTAGCTGCCGGCTACGGTTTGTTTGTGTGTCCGTGCCTCGAGGCGGTGACCGAGAATCGTCTAATGACGTTCACATCTTCTCATTTAGACTGCTACGTTTATTTTAGTATCATGTAATATAATATTGCTTTGCGTGCCAATTACTTATTACGTTCATCAGGAGTACAAAATATACATTATGCAGGATAACAGAGGAGAAGAAAATAGGAAGTTTTATACAAATTTAGATCAACGACTGAATCAAAAATAATATTATGTAGTATAGTGATTCGGAAATTGTGATTATTAAAGTTATGTAATTGCATGAAATGGGTCTTTTTTGAAAGAAAAATTTCTTCACGCCATTCACACGCCAGGTGTAGATAGAGAGTGATAGAGGTCTAAACAATTAAGACCTTTCGATCCACCTCCCATCGAAGACAATTTTTGGGACAACGTGAAAGGTGAGCCTGTCGCCGTTTTTGTCTCTACTTCGACTCGAGTCTCTTGATTCGAATTTCGATTACCCAACTTGGCTATCGTGACTAACGTGACGTTTTTATTGAGATTAGAGATTAATTTAAATTTCTAAACTCTTTATGAATTCCGTGTAAATGTCAATGTTAATGAATAACGCCAACCCTTTCTGACTGACCATTTCGACAAAAGGTCAAAAAGTCTATTTAGTCAACTAACCTGTTTTTAGCTATGGCGATATAACATAATCTGCTATCCTATTTCGTCCCGTGGATTTCGTAAAGGCCTACAGGAAAAACTAATATCAGGATATAGGCATAGTATCTTCATAGTATCACCTGGAAACACCGAATTTGCCAATGAACAATCATGACAACTGTGGCAAAACCTCCCACGATCAAGGTCTATGTTCAGCACTGGACTCATGACAGGCTGAAGTGATGAAGCGAAAAATAATGAAATACACAATAACCACAATATCTACAAGTTCATAGTCATAGTGTCATAAGACCTTTTCAAAGTATTGGTAAAAAATCGATGCGCCAGTAACCTATTTTCAGCACCAGCTTTTAATTAAAGTGTACGATTGCATTTTTTTGTGATATTTAATACGACCGATTCTTCACAAACGCTCGAAAAACAAGGAAAAAACACTTAGAGAATTTCTTTTCTTTCCATTACAAGCATCTTTGATGGCAAGAAAATAAAAATTGTACAGATAAATAGGGATCTGTAACGAAAAATAATATTACAAAAAAGATTCTGCGGTTCTGTGTGTGTATGTTGAAACTTGACGCTGTGAAGATACGGATTTTTGATAAAATATAGATTAAATTCAGAATGTATAGAATTTTTCATTCCTAAAATGAATTTGCTGTCGTGGTAATTTTTACTTTAACTTAATTATAACCATTGGAATATAATTATAATTATGAATTTTGACCATGATAAAAGCAAATGTGTTTTTATTTTTAATAATATATTAAATATTATTAAAAATATATTAGACAACTTGCTGTATGGTTACCTCTATACCACGTCCTTTCTTCTCGTGGACGACATAAGAGATAAGACATAAGATTTGGCATTTGAAGATCTCGAAAAATGCCAGACCATAATTTAGCAGACCGGTTGCGGTACAGCATGTAGCGCAGGGTGTCTATGATAGCCAATCGGCTTGCCAAGCATGGTGATTACGGCCTTTACGGGAGAGGCTTTTGTCCTCCAGTGCATGTTATTTATTATGGCGAGTCTGTACAAGTTATATAGTATTCAAAAACAGCTAAATAATAAAGAGATAGATAATCTATGAATATTTGATAAACTCATGTAATATAACTAACTAACAACTCATATTTTCACTGGATATTAAATGGAACTATTATTGAAATAAATACTGATAATAAGGCCAATAATTAAGTCCTCTTGAAGCTCAAGTCTAGTACGCTTCGATGTAGTCTGTTTTATAAACTGTTTATCCCTTAAGGACGTCTGCGTACTTTAAAAGTTAGGTAGTCTCGTAGCAGTATAAGTACCCTACAAAACAAAGCTCCATTTTATATTTAAATCCCAGTTTAAACGTTAAACAGATTTCGTTGAAATGTAAGATATTGAATAAATTGTTATTTTATAATCTTTTACTCTTGCAGATTTACGAGAGCTGTTCACTCGTTTGCCGCCCTATTACATGAAGTAAGTTTAATTGGTCATATTTCAATAAATAATTTGTAATTAAATAAAATTTCTCCCTGTGGTAAATGTATTTGTTTTTTGTAAGATCCGTATTGGCTTGTTATTGTGGTTAAGAGAAAAAAGTCCTTTACTCTGTACGGTTTACTCTGTTCCCAGCATAGAAGTACTACAACCAAAAACCTAATAAAACTATAGAACAGAAAGAGATTTTAATTTCATCGAAGTAAATGTATTTATAAAAAATATCCTTGGAACAGCAAGGATATTTTTCTGCTCTCATTAGAACGATCACAGACCGGCAGCCGTAGGACAGAAGAAGAAAGCGATGTCTAAGCGTCTTTTCTCGTCATTTCCGGAAAATAAGACAAAAAATTATGCCAGCAATTTCCATTCTGAAAGCGACTCGGGTCGCTTTAAAGACAGGGCGAAGCTCAAGGAAAAATAAGTTCACGTCTTAAATATATTATTAAATTTTATACGATTTCTATACCAGTGTCTTCTTATGTTGTGTATTCTTGGATTATTTTTTGGTTAAGCATCATAGCCTATTCTGTTTCTAGGAAACTTTCAGGATTCCTAGAAACAGAATAGGCCATAAATTAGAAATAATAATGATAGTAATCCTAAGATATAATATATCTTAGGATATAATTTTACCTAAAAACACTCGTTCATTAATGTCAGCCAGCTACCACGTTGCTGTCTTAGCTTTTGTGGCCTAGGCTTACTCCTAGTTTAATAATCCATCGACGATCCTTCTTTCGGGAGTCCTTCAGTGGACTTTTACGGGCCGATTAGTAATTAAATAAGAAATTAAGTAAGTAAAAAATAAATAAAATATCATCACGCAATTCCCAATACAGGGGTAGACAGAGGTCTAGTCTATACAATTAAGTCCTTTCGACCTTCAACCGAAGATATTTTCGGGACAACGTGACAAGTGGTGTGCCTGTCGCCGTCTTTATGTCCAAGCCACCGATAATTCGCACATAAGATTTTTTTTTTAAAAACCCATTGGAGGCGACCCACACGAGCCTGCCACCTGGGGATCGACCTCGGGTCTCTCGACTCGAAATTCCGACCAAGCAAATACTCGTGACTTTAAGTAAGTAAGTAATTAAGTAAGTAAGTAAGGACTGCTCAAAACCAAATCCAAGAGTTGGACCATTAGTAAACAGATAAATCTCGTGGTATTACGACAGCCTCGTTATCATTCTATATAATTTACTTAGGTTAAATTCAAAATTTTGTTCATAGCAAATTTGTGAATTCTTTTCTTAACGAACGAACTTGATGACTTAAGTTCGTTGTTAGCATTTAGCAAGTTCATTGTTTAAATTTCGTTTTATGTAAAAATCTATGATGAACGTCTATTTTGAAAGAAGCGAAAGCAGTTATGTAAGGATTATTTAGCATTTGGCTATCTGTTCTTTCACTGTCTGACTGAATACCCCGTCAGAGGTTATGTGTGAAGATTTTCTTTTAATTAGGCTATTTAGCTTCCTAAATATATTTCTTAAGAAATGTAATATTTTTATATTAAACTGTTTCTAAGACTGCGATTCAAGGAGACTCGAAATAGAAACGAAAAATTTTTCCGTAACAGTTGGGTCTTTCCAATTTGCGTTCGAATTCAATGCGGAATGCTGAACGAAATGTCGTAGGAATGTTGTTATATAAAAATAGTTTTTTAATTTAGCGGTACTATTCTTGGACTTATATATTAATAAGTTATATTTTCTTGTATGATATATATAGTTGTTTATAACATGTGTTAAGACAATTATCCAAACAACGTTAGTATTGCATGATATCTTTTAATTTTAATTATAACTAGACGGCACCTTTACCCGCTTTGCCTACGAATTAAAAGTTAACGCGGAACCCTTATTACTTTTCAAAAATAAAAGCCTAAATTACTTCTTATAAAATCAGCTATCTGCCAGTAAAAGTCCCGTTAAAATTGTAACGTCTAGCCGTTTCAGAGATTAGTCAGAACAATTAACAGATTTAAAAAAATATCTTCACGTAATTCCCTATACAGGGATAGACAGAGGTCTAGTCTAGACAATTAAGTCCCTTCGACCCACCTTCCACCGAAGATATTTTCGGGACAACGTGACAGGTGATGAGCCCGTCGCCGTCTTTATGTCCAAGCCAACGATTTAATTCGTACATAGGTGACTTATTTTTTTTAAATACTTTTTATGTAAGTACCGTATATACTTTCGCTGTTGCTGAAAACAGCTATTAATTTGGAATTAACAGCTTTTCACTAAAATTATTTTTACAATTTTAGTTATTATGTATTGATATATAGATGTTTAGATATAGACAAAAAAAAAACACCAAAACTACATATAATACATAATACTGAGATGATTCTCGACAGTAATTTTCAAACTAAAGCCTTTTGAACTCACTGAACTTTTGTGGACTACCTGTACTGGTGGTTGTCGGTAGTCACCATTTTATGTCCGAGCGATCGGAAGGAAAAATTATTTTGAAAATATCTTCACGTAATTCCCTATACAGGGATAGACAGAGGTCTAGTCTAGACAATTAAGTCCCTTCGACCCACCTTCCACCGAAGATATTTTCGGGACAACGTGACAGGTGATGAGCCCGTCGCCGTCTTTATGTCCAAGCCAAGATTTAATTCGTACATAGGTGACTTCTTTTTTTTAAATACTTTTTATGTAAGTACCGTATATACTTTCGCTGTTGCTGAAAACAGCTATTAATTTGGAATTAACAGCTTTTCACTAAAATTATTTTTACAATTTTAGTTATTATGTATTGATATATAGATGTTTAGATATAGACAAAAAAAAAAAAACACAAAAAACTACATATAATACATAATACTGAGATGATTCTCGACAGTAATTTTCAAACTAAAGCCTTTTGAACTCACTGAACTTTTTGTGGACTACCTGTACTGGTGGTTGTCGGTAGTCACCATTTTATGTCCGAGCGATCGGAAGGGAAAAATTATTTTGAAAATATCTTCACGCTATTCCCAATATAATGGGGTATACAGAGGTCTAGACAATAAAGCCCATTCGACCCACCTTTCACCGAAGATATATTTTTACATTGTTGTAATAAACATTTTCAACAATATTAATATTTTTTAAATTTTAATAAACAGTTTAACTAAAATATCGGTGAATAATTTATAGTAGTATTTCTCAAGGGCTCTTCTAATATTTCATGCAAAAATAGCTAACGAAGCTAGCTCCCATGTTGCGTAAAATTGGGGTGAAGAGTATTCCCATTGGTTTCTTATGTCGCTATGAAATTTTCCTATACTTTTCTAACATAATTATAAATTTCAATTTAGATATGAATTTTGTTATTTAGGTTTAAGTTAAAATTAAAATATAAAACTAAAATCATATTCTGCTTCAGAATCTGAGGGTTGCAGGTTCAAATCTTGAACTTGAGTCATGTACATTTATGTTTCTATATGAATATTTATCTATGTAAATGTATGTGGATATATTTAATTGTAAGCTTGGACAGCCCTTTGGATATCCCAAATATTAGGTGAAAAGTGGATCAAAAACTTCATTGTTTACTAAATAAATTCATCGTTTGTGCCGTAAATGTTTGCTTAAACATAAAAATCCTTCTTTCAGTAGTAGTCGTTTCGTATATTTAGAAGTACATATATCTAATATATCGGCGTAATATATCTAATATATAGTAATATCGGCGTAAGAATCATCCTGTGTGTGTCGAAAGAGGTAACTGAAGCCTCTACCAAAAAAAAGGAAGATACTTTATGTATGTGAGTGTACTTTATTGTATATCACAATTAATATGACAAAAAAATAAATTTAAGAAATAAGTATAATAAGGCGGTCTCATATCTAAAGAGTGTTTTACCTTAAGTCTTTTCTTAACCTTAGGTTAAGAAAAGACTTTAAAGGCAGTGGGAGGAGGTGTGTATGAATAATAAACATACTTGCAAATACCTAAGTAAACTAAACCAAAACATGTTATTAATATGTTACAATAATAGACTATTACATACTAAATATATGAAACATAATAGACATGCATAAACGTAAATTAGTATACACATATGTTATAATCGTAAATTACAAAATTAAACCAGAATATTGACATTGGTAATCTCGACGACGATCCTTGGAAAGCGTGAGTGCGGTGACGAGGCACGACGAGAGTATTCCCTCTAGTACGCGTATTGTAAGTTTTTACATCACGTGACCATATGAGTTTGTCAGCAATATAAGGAGGTGTTTTATTTTTTAATACTCCGAATAATTAGATAAAAATATTAAAAAAGATATTGAGCGTTCTATATGTGTGTGTTTTAATGTTTCAATATTATTTTTTTCAAATTTGTTGATACTTAATTAGTTACATATTTTTACGATTAATTTATCACAATGTTAACAACCAGATAGCTTTGTAGTGTAGATTTGGTAGTGACCTTGTTTTCGAAGCTAAGGGGTGAGGGCTCCAATCCCGGGTATAAAATAAATGTGACATCGGGCTACAGCAGTTCGTGCATTCGAGTGTGAAATCCACATTGTTTTACCCATTTTTTTTAAATATGATTTAATTGATTAGAATTTGCCTTTGATATTTGAACATAGTGTCTTATAATCAAGAAAATATACTACATGCACATAAAATTTGTGTGTACGATTAATATTCTTAATTAAAGTAATTATTCATCGCAGCTAGTTGAGTGCTGAAAGCCGCGACGAGGCGGAATAATTAGTGTTCCGTGGTAAAGCGGTGGGATTACGAGTAACTTACTACTACAGTCACTGATAAAATAACCTAAAACATTTTGAACAAGACCTGAAACTAGTTTATATTTGGATAGAATGCTAATGCTTCTTGAAAATTCAGAAAATAATTTGTATTTGGTTAATATTAATTTACATATTGAAACCGTTGAAGAAAAAAGGTTCTTGTTGTAGGATGTAAGTCACGATAGCCGAGTGGTTAGGTGGTTGGCATTTCGAGTCGAGAGACCCTAGTTCGATCCCCAGGTGGCATGCTCGTACCAATGGGTTTTTCAAAAACTTTCGTATGAATTATATCGTTGTCTTGGACATAAAGGCGGCGACGGGCTCACCACCTGTCACGTTGTCCCGAAAATATCTTCGGTGGTCGAAGGGACTAAATTGTCTAGACTAGACCTCTGTCTACCCCTGTTTTGGGAATTGCAGTGAAGGATGACTCTCAACGAGATAGATTGTCGACTCGCAAAACATTGCGGTAAATCGATGGATTTAGATGGCTGAGGACTGTCTTTGTGATAAACTTTGGGTAAGGCCTTTGTTCAGCAGTGGACTCTTGACAGGCTGTAAAGAAGAATTTGCATACAAAAAAAAAGGAATTGAAATTTAGATAATTTATTAATAAGTGCAATTAAGCCATTTAAACCAAACCATTTAAGCCAAAGGCATCATTAAGCCATTTTATGTACTATATTCAAAACAGCAACTCCGTTGTTTTAAGGTAAGTCGTTGACAAATGGCGTAGACACCTGTTTTCATGGCGTTGCCAACTCCGAGCCTCGGTTTGATTCCCTGCCGGAATTATGTAGAAAACACTTTTTCTACATTTTCTGCGCTCCAAGGTGTTTGTGGTACCTTCGTTGTTTCAGATTCCATGACACAAGTGCTTAAGTAACTTACTTTGGGATTAGAGCAAAGTACGTGATGTTGTCCTTATCTGTGTAAATAAATAAATAAATATCTTCACGCAATTCCCAATACAGGGGTAGACAGAGGTCAAGTCTAGACAATTAAGTCCCTTTGACCCACCTTCCACCGAAGATAATTTCGGGACAACGTGACAGGTGGTGAGCCCGTCGCCGCCTTTATGTCCAAGCCAACGATGAAATTCGTACATAAGTTTTTTGAAAAACTCATTGGTACTGCCACCTGGGGATCGAACTCGGGTCTCTCGACTCGAAATTCCGACCACCCAACAACTCGGCTATCGTGACTTACCTTATCTGTGTGATTATTTATTTCTTTGTTTGACATGAATCAGGTCTGTTCTTTAAAGATCATTATGGTCTTGTTAATCAAGCGAGCTAAACCACTTCTATGACTCTCATCTATATCTAGTATTCCGTTACTTTCGGTTTCTTTTAAACGTTTTTAAAACTGTATTAGGTTTTTCATGTTAGAGGATGGTGCTAATAAAAACATATTTTCAAGTGAATCACTTTATTTGCTCGAAATAAAATTAAAAGTTCGCCATGGTCGTCGGGATCAGTCCTTCGTTATTTTTTTTGTATTTTTACTTTGCTTTTTTATAACATATAATGCGGTTGTACTTTCGTTACATCGAGTTACAACATTAAACAACGTATCTTTGATATAAAAATAGTAATAAGTACATTGCGTTTATGTTTGCAAATAAACAATTCTCGGAATCCATTCAACATGCTTAAGTCGTTCATATTAAATAGTTGTAATATTTATCTGCGCTTGATACAATCGAAGTAATGCACTAAATACAGAAACTTATCATCTAAGTAAATTACATATAAGAAATATGCATTAAAATTCCACGTGAAATAAGTTAATTTTACCGTACAATTGTTGAAACAATTCATTAAAAACACTTACATTCGATATCATTACACTCACATATATAAACGTAAATAAACGTAACATTGAAAAAGTACAAAGTGATATAAATATGTATATATGTTATGTACAGGCAGTGTAACTTCGATTGCATCTGGTCATGGGGTTCAGGCTTCAGCGGTTGGCGTGTGGGATTGCGTGGTGGCAATGCTCGTGGTACCCGATGCCGCATCTGGGTCCTGCTCACGGACACCAAGCCATGGGACACGTTTCTGGAGTTCAGCTCTGAAAAAATAAAATATATTAAATAATTTTATCCGTTACCATTTCCATCTTTAAAATTAATGAATTTATATTGACCACTGACCTGTATCTAGGATGATTGATGGCATATACCCATGGATCAATGCAGGAGACTATCTTGGCGCAAACAGCGGGTATCATTGTGGCAACTGGTGTTAAAAGGCTCCTGAGAAGATAATTAATGCTTCGTAAATCAATTAATTCATTGTATAGGAATAAAGAAAAATGTAGGACATTTTCAGTTCAGGATTTTGTATATTATGCAGGGCATAAGTCTTCAGACAGATTATATTTCAATTCACGTTATTTATTTTAATTAAATAAGATGTTTATCCGATAGCCTAGTAGAAGTAGGTAAGGAAGTAGTCTGACAAATAAATATCTTCACTCAATTCCCAACACAGAGGTCTAGTCTAGACAATTAAATCCCTTCGGACTCACCGTCCACTAAGATATTTTTGGGACAACGTGACGGGTGGTGAGCCCGTCTGCGACTTTATGTCCAAGCCAACGATATAATTCGTATATGAGTTTTTTGAAAAAACCCACTGGTACGAACCTGCCACCTGGGATCGAACTCGGGTCTCATGACTCGAAATTCCGACCACCCAACCACTCGGCTATCGTGACTCTTTTCTCTCTTCTTCTAGGCTATAAAAAATATTTTCTACATTAACGCGACCGGGAATCTGTCCGCTCGGATCCCTCAGATCTGCCGACATCATGAAAAACGGTTTGTACGTATTTACGTTTAGAAACCTTTGGAAAATAAAAAGTGCACCCCATTCCCAATACCCGGACAATTAAGTTCTTTCGACCTGTTATGGTAGTCTTTGATTGTGCGTATCACCTGTCTCCATAAGCGCCGGTCATGGCGACAAAAGCATATGGTGTCCAACCGCACACAAACATGAAGAAGATCGTGAATGCAACTTTCGCGATCCTTATCTCGACGCTCTTGCTGGCGTCTTCTTTATTGCTCGCCAGTGACTTAACGTTCATCTTCTTAGCTTGCTCTTGCAGCATTCTCTCATGAAGTCGTACCTAAGGAAACATGTGGAGAGTTTGATTATTAATACGTGGAGTAAATCGTGAACTAAGAGGTAAGTATAAGGAAAGGCAGGTGTGTTAGCTTTAGAAAGCAATTGACCCAGGTTTGACACTAGAGCCTCGCCTAAAGGCCTCTTTCCAGTAGTGTTAAAAGGGTGTTACTTTACTTTAAAGTGTAAAGTTCACGCAACAGTGCAATTAAGATATCAAAGAGACTACAAGAAACCGCCACTAGAAACCACTAGACGAGGCAACTAGATTTAATCAAACTTTTAGACAACTTGGAGCTAGGACATAAGAGGACTCCACCAGGATTTTCAAATATTCTTTCATCATTTCTCACAAATACACATATATCCTAAATCCATTCTATTGTAAATTTAAGTGTAACAGTGTGTCTGTTAAGGTTTCATGTCTATACCGCTTAACTTTTTGATGAAATTCGATGTGGAGTGAACTTTTTCACTGGCCAATGTAATTTAACATGTAAATAGCATTGTGTTATTCTAATATAAGTAACTCTCCATAAAAATGTTCGGACAAAACTTTTATTAACATATTTTGAAGTGACTTCGATCAATGAGGTTCCTGAATATGTAATAAGGAAATTATTCAAAAGAAAAACCCTACGGGATCACGAAATCGATCTGAATATTTATTAGGTACGTTGCGTCCGGTTCGTTTTAATATACGATTTAGGCACTTTAAGGAAAAGGTTCGAATTCTGAATAAAATGATTTCATAGAATTTATTTTAGATTCTGATGGCGAAAAAAAATTTTGATGCAAAGTATATATATTTATATCGTGTAGTACTAAATTCGGCCTCACTTCTTTGTGTCACAGTTTGATATGGGATAAATAATGTAAATAATATGGTGATTAGGGAATCAAAAATTCTTGTGAACACATATTCGCAGAGGAGGCCACGGTGACTTTAAATAAATTCATACTAGAAGAAATATTATCTTGATAAATTTAGTTGTCAATAAATGACAACTATAACGAAAGACGATCTCTATGGACCGTTGCGTGTATTCAGGGCGCCGGCAGCTTTGAAGGCTCGTCCGGGAATTGAACTCGAGTGAATTATACAAAAATATTTTTTCGATATTTTTTCGGATCTGTGATAAATTTGTTATTTCTGTTTTATGGAATCTTGTGTTGAAAAAAAAAATCACTTGTTTTGTGTTATTTATGTGATATTCTCCACATTTATTTGTTTATTATTTACTGTGAACATTAGAAGTCTAAGTTCTTGATCTAATTAAGTATGAGAGAGCGTGAGAGAATGATGGTGACGTAAATAATGCCATTCGTAATAAACTTACAGCTCCAAATAGTTGAGAGTAGAAGTAGCAAATGAGCGACATTGGTATGCAGTAACTCCAAACAAAGATGCAAGCAACGAACACCTTGGTGTCTTGATCGTCAGTGAAGTAGTCGAATGAGCAGGTGGTGAGAAAGCCCTCTGCGAGTACAAAGCACGGTAAGTATTTTCGATTTGATTGGATAAATTTTTTAGTATTATAAATTTTATGCATAAATTCACAAAAAAAGTCAGGGTAGCCGAGTGGTTGGGTGGTCGGAATTTCGGGTTTAGAGGCCCGAGTTCGATCATCGGATGGCAGGCTCGTACCAATGGGTTTTTCAAAAACTTATGTACTAATTATATCGTTGGCTTGGACATAAAGACGTCGACGGGGTCACCACCTGTCACAATGTCCCGAAAATATCTTCGGTGGAAGGTGGGTCAAAGGGACTTAATTGTATAGACTAGACCTCTGTCTACCCTTGTATTGGGAATTGCGTGAAGATATGTATTTATTTATTTTTATACATAAATTATTAAATGACAAAAGGATACTTAAGGACTTACAACAATCATAAATACATACTAACATTATATACCATGTATTGTGTGTGTGAATAGCGATACGTTTACCACTTATCACGTTTTCTTGAAAAATAAGGTCCTGTGAAATATGATATCGAATGGAATAAATTATCCACACCTCTGTATAAATCAGGTGGGAAATGCGTGAATTTAAAAAAAACTTCGAGATATTTTCACATTGAGACTTCGACAAAATCTATTACCAACTTTATAAAACGAAAATGCATAGACTATTGACACTAGCGTCGATCTATTAATTACATAATGATTTTTACGTCATTATCTCGCGGCAATTATATTAATTAAAGTATTAGATGTTTTTAACTTCTCATTACTTTATACAAGGCAATTTCATATATACATAAATGTATATATTGCTAACTTGAAAAATGCTGTAAAAATTTAGACGTAAATGATTTTTATTTAGACTGTAAGATTTAGATTTAGACTGTAAGATCTTACATACAATAAGGTTTTAATTCTGTATTTTTACAGCGCCGTCTATTTTTGCTAAGTGGAGCTTAGTCAAGTTACCGTATTTTAGTAGTATGCTGTTCTTACCAGGAACAAACTTCCCCCACACTTGCAGGGCAGGTAGAATGGTAAAGGGCAACGCCCAGAACCAAGTGAATACGATGAGCAGTGAGGCCTGTACTTTGTTGATTCGTCCGTCCAGCGGGCACGAAATTGTCCTGTGACGTCACAAGTTTATTAATTACGCCTTATTACGAAATATTCATTAGAAACATTCACGCTTCATTTAATCAACTTTCCAATTGCAGATTATTTTATAAAATTACAGATGTTAAATGTCAAATTAAGTCTTATATTTTCAAGAAGAATACATTACCTAATAAATTAATCAATACAAATAGCAGCAATGCTTGTACGAGTATCTAAAGTGGTTTAATAGTGGTAGAGCCACGCATCAGCTTTTGTTGTTGCATGAATGGGCCGGCTCGATCGGGGAAGTACCACGACCTCACAGAATACCGTCGTGAAGTAGAAGTCTAACAAACTTCTGCGTTTCGTCTTGTGAGTGCAGGTAACCGGAGGCCCACACACCCCCCCCTAAGGCTGGCAACGCATCTGCTATGCCTCTAGTATTGCGGGTGTTCATGCGCGGCGGTAATCACTTACCATCACGTGAGCCACCTGCTCGTTTGCCTCCCTTTTCTATCAAAAAAGTGGTTTACTGTAATAGTTAAATGGCGCACTCGAATCTGTGACACACGTTTCACGTTTGACAGTATGCTCGTTTTGTAGATACGGGATATCCCCGCTGCCAGCTAACCAATAAACCACGTGGTTACTAAACTTGTTTTTTTTTGGAAAGGAAGGAAACTAGTATGCATCATACATGATAAGTTATTACGCCCATGTACATACAATCCGCAACGCATCACAGAAACTGCAAGAACCTTAACGAAAGGAGTAGAGATGACGTAATAAGGTAAAGTCAGTACGAAGGTATGCGAAGTAGGCAAAGCACCGACAATCGCATCGTAATCACATACCATCATATTTAAACCGATTGCACATTCGCCACTTTCATCTATAAATAATCTTCCTGACTACCTAACGCGCCGAAATAAACACAAGCACGATATCCATTTTACGCCGGTATTCAGCGATGCCTTGCCATTATCTCGCTCGAAGCGACCAATCTATGTAGTAACAAATGCCTTTAGTTTGCATAAAATGCCAACTAAATGCTTTTCCTTCCTTTATCGCCTCTAAAGATTACCGAAAGAAAGAGCCCTGAAACACATGTCTCCATCGACGTTCCACACCCTTATACAGATCGTTAATCCATCTTTTGGGAGTTTCCAGGAGAGGAAGTGAGTCCTAGTTGTTGTGGCTTATGGGCTATACCACGAAAGAATGCAACAAAAAACAATAAACATACTTATATCTGTCGAAGGCAATAACGGCGTTGGTGATCGCGCCACCGATGCCGGACAACGAACCCAGGATCGCGTAAATGTCGCAGCCGAGCTGATAGCCGACTGGGTGCTGGTAGAATGAATTTACTATGAGCAGCGGCATCTCCAACATCATCATCAGGTCAAACACCGCCAAGTTTATTACGAACATGTTGCTGGCGCTTCGCAAGGATTTCGATCTGAAAAAAAAACAACAAATTACGTGTTTCAATGTAAAGGTAACTAGTGATTGGTATTAAATAAATAAATAATCCGTAAATTAATAAACATACATAGATAGGGACAACATAACATTTATTGCTCTAATCCTAACTTAAGAAGCCAAAGCACTTGTGTTATAAATATCTTCACGCAATTCCCAATACTGGGGTAGACAGAGGTCTAGTCTAGACAATAAGTCCCTTTGACCCACCTTCCACCAAAGATATTTTCGGGACAACGACAGGTGGTGAGCCCGTCACCGTCTTTATGTCCAGACCAACGATATAATTCGTACATAAGTTTTTGAAAAACCCATTGGTACGAGCCTGCCACTTGGGGATCTAACTCGGGTCTCTTGACTCGTAATTCCGACTACCCAACCATAGCCGAGTGGATCGTGACTAGGTTCGATTCCTGGACGGATCAATGTAGATAGGCTTATCACATGATTATATATTCACATTGTATCGGGTCTGGGTATTTGTGGTACCTTCGTTGTGTCCGTAATACAGGTACTTAAGCTGCTTATTTTGAGATCAGAGCAATGTGTGATGTTGTCCCTATATATGTGTGTATTATTTAGTTATTGTTATTGATTATTAAAACAGCTAATATATAAGAGTCATGAATAATTTCCTCGTACAAAATAATTCAGCGCTTAATTCGCATAAATCTTATTCGGTAATTAATAAAATTTTTGATAAATTAATCCACGTCATTTGCAACGCTTAATTATTAAAATGTGTTTGACTTTGAACGCTTAATTTATTTCTTGTACGAGATACATGTGCGATAAACATTTCATTATAAGAAATGACATGTGACAAACTTATTTTCGCTTTTAATTACGAACAGAATTGCTTTTGAACGACTGGTGCTTGTTTTGACGTTACCAAAGAGTATACAAGTAAAGAGTAAAGACATAAGTTATGAGGATACTTTTACAATTAATTTTACAAGAAAACATTTGAAGTACGTATGTATTTTTAGATTGAGCTATGTTCAGCGGGTATTTATAAATATAGATTTTTTTAAATCGATTGTTACGGATGGTATTCGAACCCGCGATCTCCGTTGTAATGTGGCGATGCTATTTTCAATCAAATATAAAATAGCTCTTTTAAAAGGTTAATTATAATAGTCTCATGTAAGTTGTAGCTCATTTTCGTGATAATATAATAACTGAAGGTTATTTTAGGATTTGAAGAGTTCGATCCCCAGGGATAGCTTGTACCTATGACTTTTTTCAAAAACTTATGTGCGATTTGTATGGTCTACTAGCTGTTACCGCGGCTTTGCTCCCAGTTTAACACTTGACGCGGAACCCTAATAATTTTTCTAAAATAAAAGTAGCCTATGTTACTCCTTATTATTAGCTAACTGTCAGTGAAACCTTAACATTAGCTATCTGTCAGTGAAAGTCCTGTTAAAATCGTTCCAGCCGTTTCAGAAATTAGCCGTAACAAACAGACAGACAGACGGACAAAAAGTCATTTTTATATTTGGTTTGGGTTGTCAAAAGAGGTAAGTTTTGTATCTGGGCCACGACTTTTTTTTTGGAAAAGGGAGGCAAACGAGCAGACGGCTCACGTGATGGTAAGTGATTACCGCCGCCCATGAACACCCGCAATACCAAAGGCATAGCAGATGCGTTGCCTCCCTTAGCGTGCCCCCCCCCCCCCCAGAATTGGGGGAGGGAGGTGTGTGGGCCACCGGTTACCTGCACTCCCCAGACGAAACGCAGAAGTTTATTAGACTTCTACTTCACGCCGGTATTCTGTGAGGTCGTGGTACTTCCCCGGTCGAGCCGGCCCATTCATGCAACAACAAAAGCTGATCCGTGGCTCTACCATTGTTAGACTTATGGATTTAATAAAAATACAAGCATGTATGTGATCTTGTTAATAAAGCACGCATATCTCAAAAACCACCAAGATAACACATGAAGTTTAGTTAAGAATGGTTTTCCAATTCCGAATGATTATTGGAAATTCGATATCGCATCAAAGTATCGAATGACGTTACTCTCGTCCCGATGACACAGATTCGAGTTAAGCGGGGAAGATAAATAAATCGAATAAAAATGTATTTGTAGAACATCGGAAACGTTTCGGAGTATCGAAGTGAGCGGGGTAGGCGGGCGGTTGGTAACTTTGCCTGTGTCACCCGTTCAAAAACTTCAATGCGGATGATGAAATTCCACTTCGTACAGTGTTTCTTTTTTATTAAGGGAATAAAATTTTTAATGGTATGTAAATAGAATTGTTCTCGCTTTGGATTAAATAAAAAAAAGTAAAATAGCAGCCTGTAAAAGCCTGTAAAAGCTATAAAACCTTTAGATGCTAAAAAAAGTTAGGATACCCAAGTGGATGGGAGATCGAAATTCGAGTCGAGTGACCCAAGTTCGATCCTCAGGTAGTAGGCTCGGTGGAGTTTTTTCAAAACGTAAGTACGATTTACATCTGCATCTTGGACATAAAGACGGCAACAGGCTTACCACCTGTCACGTTGTCCCATAAAATAACTTCAGTGAAAGGTGGGTTATAATATATACGGAAATTGCAAATTTTGAAATGATAAACTTAATGGTTTGGACGTCTGTCTGTGTAGTATTGGGAGTGGTGTGAAGATATTTTTTTGGGCGTAGTTTTAATAAAAGTTCTTTGAGAAAGATCGAAGTCAGGAAACACCCGCCACGGCGCTTTTACAGTGCGGGTTGGCGGATTTTATCATTCACATTCACGATATAATGTAGGGTTTTACTATTATTATCTATCAGGTATGTATGTTTATTTTTATATCAAATTTTCAGATATTCCGGAGTGATTGAGCAACCAACGTCCACCCATTCCAAACGTTCGCATTTATAACAGTATATAATATGCTTGTATATTTATAGGAGACTAAATTATTGGAGATTAAAGTCGCCTATATAGACTGTACTTTATGTTTTGTAGCTCCCTGGGGTCGGTAAAGTCGTCTCGGTCCCACAACGTTTAGAAACTTAATTAAATCGCCACCGAGTGACGCAGTCAACAGCACTCGATCCGATCTTTAAATTGTTCCACGTTATTAACTTCAACGCCGCTTTACCCAACATTCTCTTAATTCTTTAAGATAAGATAACACTGGATTTCGTACAAAAAAAATGCAAAAAAATAATAATGTAATCGTTGCTGATATAAGGTTGTGTTTATATCCTAACTACGGCCACTTCAGTAGATAACTTTTTTTTACATTTTTACGCATTTTTCCATAGTAGTCAAAAGTAATTACGTTAATAAATGTCTACAGAGATTTACAAAAAAAAAAATACGCAATTCCATGAGTAGCATGGAAACAATAAACATATATTTTAATTTACAGGCCACATGAAAACTTATGCACTTTAAAAAGAAAGGACAAAAACTCACTTTAAATGGTAAAACTAAAATAGAAAATAAAATATTAGCAGAAATTGTTTTTAAAATTTAATGCATACAAAACTAAACGACTTTTGTACACTGGTATCCTTATGACGTTACTAAAGGGATAATGTATTAAATAAATTGCCTGGAACAGCGTTGACTCCAACGAGTTTCGGAAACTCAGGGCTATAGGCGTCGGCATTTCAGGAAACAGAGATGCGGTTTTCACAAACACCGTTGTAATTTTGCACTGGCCATAATTGTTTCAACTAAAGAGAATGCTTGTTTTAAAGAAAGAATATTTGTTTTTTATACTATAACAGCTTTGCACTAAGACACAATCGGAAAGTAAGTGATCAAGTACTTGTAGACATTTTATTCTAATGTTAAATCAAGAAGTCCATTTCACGGTATTACGTTGCTACACAGACTATTCATTCTAGTCTCTACTCATTTTATATTATTTTTTCACTTTTTTTAGTTCGGGTTATATTATTTTAAATTTTGTGTAATTAATTTTTTTTATATCTAATGTGATTAGAAAAGCGTGTTTCTCTAAAAAAACTCTTTCTAGTTTTGGGTAGGATATTTAATCGATCAGATGTCTTAAAATTATTCTAGAAATTTAATATCTAAATAAAATATTCAAGATAAACTTACGTGCTGAATATCCAGATAACGATTCCATTACCAACAAGAGACGTGATCATGAGCATTGTGTAGATGAGCGCGAGGCAGAAGTGCCAGTACTTGTTCACCGCGGGGAAGTTTCGCCAGTGTTCGTGCACCATGCCCTGGTGCTCTTCCGGAATATTCCAACCCATCATATGCTCATCTATTTCTGACGTAACCCTGAAATAAATAAAAATGTCAATAAAATAATTTGAAACAAATATTTTGAAGATTTGAATTGTAATTTGAATTGCAAATTTTGAAATGATAAACAAATCCTAATTTTGTAGTATAGCTTGATAATATATGTATTGTTTTGTCATAATACACACTAATAAAATAATAGCCAAATAAAAAATATGGAGAAATGTAATAGAAAAAAAAACAAGTTAGCTACATTATAGAAACGATGAGAATAAAAACGATATACTAACAACTTCATGGGGTAGGCCATGGGGCCGATGTCGTCTGAATAATTTGCTGCCATTTTGTGCAACGCCACTTAAAATGTAAAATTTTATAATTCTACTTGACGAGCACTCAGAGGGAAGAGTTTTGTAACATTGGTTGATTTTATAACAATTGACTATTGACTACGTTCTAATGACGAAGTGAGTAGTCCGACATGGGCTGTCGCTTCTCACTTGTGCTGTGCTTGATGTGGTGTACACTTTTATATCGGCCTAGCGGTGCGTGCCTGTTAATTCCTTAATTGAATAAAAAAACTAAAGCTTCTTGTTTATTTGGTCAAGCGTGAATAAGGCGAATGCCGGGTGTTCTCAATCTGTGTTGAATTTTTTTTAAATATACAAGAATTAGTCATGCCTTTTCTTAATTAAATTTAACAATATTGTCATATTCATTAGGAAATTGAGCGACACTTAAGATATTTGAAATATTTTGAGGGACTGAGATTTAATATAATCAGTTTTCGTACAAAATGTTAATATATGGAAGTAGATACTGAAAGATGCAATATATACATGGAAGTAGATACTAATGTACAAGAAATACGAGCGTAAGCTTTTTCTTTACAACTTCGTTACGAAATAATTAAAAGTTTTTTTTTTCAATTATTAAAGTAAATATTTATTTGGTTCGGGTTTGATTTGAAAATGTGATTTGAAATAAAATTAAATATCGACACTAAAAAGGGAAAAATACAAATATTGGATTCAACCTGCGAGAGAATGAGATGATGATGGATATATCCAAGTTAGTTTTCATATTGGTTTAATTGTAATGGTGTTGTTGCAATTCATAGAATTTTTTTTTAAATTAAATTTATGATAAATTTAATATATTTTTTAACTCACCGTTGACATATGTAATAAGGATGGAAACTTATTTATTATCCTGTAAGAGTACTCCATAATCTCTCTTACGGCTATCATGCTCGAAAAAAAGATTTGGGTCCCATGACAGCTGAAAGTAGACATGTAATTTGCGCCTTATTTTAAAATATCTTTTTGAATACATATAAGGCCCAGTATAAGTGATGTCGGCCTCTTTCATACTTCCACCCATACATGAGGATTTGCCACAGTCACCACGTTTGGCAACCAGAGACCTCCCATCTCAAGCACTGCTTCCCGTCACCGGTCTGTTAATCTCGTTCAACAGACCAGCATTAGACCTCAGCTCATATATTTTTAAATTATAGAGGCATTTATTGCTTAAAACACTTATTTAATTTTTACGAACATTTACGAATCACATTTTACGAAAAGTAAAATCTAACTAAAAGCAAAGAATCAATACAATTGTAAAATTATTGTATATGTTTATATTGCTAAATTATAAGATGAATGTATCTAGATAAACTTGAAGTGTAAATCACTACCTAAATTCAAAATATCATACAAATCCTTGCATTATAACATAGAACAAATCATAGAACACAACACTCATTCATCATTCATCACTCACTCATCAGGCTACATTCAGATTACAGACAAAACGGGGAACGTGGTACAAATTGCCTTTCTCATGTCGGTAGATCGTGAGCCCGTGATACTAACATGATCTGAGCGACAATGACAAAAACCATCGCTTGACTCTACCACGTATAAAATTAAATATGCATTTAATTTTAATTTTTAAAGTTCTTTATATTTTATAAAATTAAATGTGTAGAATCTATGAAAAAGCGAGGACTGCAATACGTTATGCTACTTCTACAATACTCAACCCGCTATGGTTCACGTGAACTACGCAGTGAACTGCCACTGCAAGAAAACAAAGCAAATGTTAGGTGCTTCCTTTTCTAAGCCCTATCGTCCTCTCAGGCGGACGTGAAAAGGTCTAATACTGACGTCGGATTAAGGAAGGTGGTGTAAGAAATCAGGTTTAATTGCTTCGGAGAAGTGCCTGCGAAAAGCTTTAGATGATATGCAGAAGCGATCGAAAATCGTTGATATTTCAGTCAGTACAATTCAACGTACCCTATTTTTCCATGCGAGGACTATTAAGTATTTAGAATATTACTAATATTTCAAATACCATGGCATTGCCATTTGCAATTATACAGTCAGTAACTTATGCTTGGGGTGGTGGGTACAAAATCCCAGTAAATGTGTAAAGCCTGCCTATTATTAGGTTTAAGAGATTTATTAAAGAAAACTATACAAAAAGGGTTGTTATATAATAAATTAATACATTGATTATAGTAGCTCCTGGCAGTGAGTTGATAGCTCCTTGAATATTATATTTCCTTTGTTAAAATTTCATGTATTTACAGAGATATTTTGTCTCTTTGGGTCAATACACTATTTTCAAGAAAATTATCTATTGTACTGTCTTGTACCGTCACGTATACAACACATAGATTCAACGATCGTTTTTATAATTCACGAAGGAACTCTAAAACTTAGCCGTGTAAAAATAACCTGTGATACTCTTTGTAATAATCTCACCCTTTTGTGAAAATTATTTCAGTCGTTTCCTGGATTAGCTTAATGAAATAGACAATTATAAGACAAACTTTAAGATAAAGTTTATCGGATTTTGAAAGTAAAGTAAAAAGGAAATAAAATATATAGTATAACTTTGGGTCTAACACATTTCAATTTCGTTCAGAAATCAGTCAAAATAAATATATTCATGCAATTCCCAATACATGGGTAGACAGTGGTCTAGTCTAGAAAGTTCAGTCCCTTTGACCCACCTTACACTGAAGATGTTTTCGGGACAACGTGACAATTGGTGAGCCCGTCGCCGCCTTTATGTGAAATTAGACAAATATTTTTAAATTTATTTGAAAACAAAACCCGCGTCACACTGCCATTTTAATACATAATTATTTATTATAGTTACAAGCTTAGCATAAGGAATGTTTATGTATATTTTACTCATACAGATCCAAGCGAATCGAAATATAGTCATTTAAATCAACACAGAAATTCCGACGTTATAGAAAAAACACACCAACATAACCGATGAGTCAGGCGATAAAACAGAATACTACGTGGCATCGGCCGTCGTGTAAATCGGTTAACTACGAATCATATATCAATCTAATAATTAACTAGCCTCCCTGTTACTAATTATGCTCCCCTATCCCTACTTCCATTTTAAACGTGCAATTATCTCTGCTCAATGAAAAAAATATATTTTCATAGTTACAAGCAATGATCAGTGTTCCAACCCAATATTCAAATCTTAACTTTTATACATAAAATTATTATTTTCATATCTACACGTATCATCCCTGACGAGGTAGTCTTCCTTAGAAACCTCTTTCGCTTCTACGAGTATAAAATTCATCAATTTCTTGTTCCATAGAATTCTAGATATCCAAGTCTTCCTTCTAAAGATGGTGGTAGACGGTAGTAGGCTATTGTTTAGGGCGCCAGCTTAGATGCGAGGTATCCAGGTTCGATCTCGGGCCGACATCACTGAAATTTTTATATACAATTTTACGTGCTCAATTTACCATGCCCGTCAGAGAAATAAAAAAATGTTTTTGAGAGGACTACTAATACGGACTAACACGGACTTGTTTTGCTTTGCGCTTGCATACTCGTACGTTGCGGATGTTCCCTTGCTCTAATTTTCCTTAAGTATGTGAAAGAAAGTCTTTAACCAGCTGTGGGCATTTACAGACTTCTATTTACTTTTACTTTCTCGTAACAGTTTGATTTTGAATGAAGTTTACGAAAGTATGTCCCAACTTGTTTAAAAAATTTCCTGAAACCGACCAAGTTCCTGACTTGAAAGCTAAAGGTTGCGGATTTTAATCCCGCTAGGGGCGAACAGTTACGTAATTACATGATATGTATATTTGAATATTTAGCTTTGTAAATGTAATAGTAAGTATATTGCTTGGTCACAAAGACGGCAATAGGCTCACAACCTGTCACGTTGTCTCAAACATGCTACGGTAAAATGTGGGTCGAAAAGTATTACACAGAAATGTGTCTACCCCTGCAGTAAGGAAAGAAGTGAAGATAAGAAAAAATATTTTAGGGAAGTCATTTATTTAAAATAATCATGTCGTAGGAAACTATTAAAAATATCTTTATGCCCTTCCCAATACTGGGGAGGACGGAGGTCTAGATAATGAAGTCTTTTCGACCCACTTTTTACCGAAGACATTTTTTGGAATACATCACATGAAAACCTATTGGAACGAGCCTACCACCTGGGGATCGAACTCGGATCTCTTTACTTGAATTCCGATAGCTCGGCTGTCGTGATTATTTAGTTTTAGGTCTATATATCTGTTTATATTATAAATTGCCCACATATAATAATGGGGATCGATGCTATCGTTTCCTGTATCATAAACGCATCTGATAAATATAGTTTTTATCATCAATCATTCCATGAAGAAAATTAAATTCTTTTTAATTTGGAAATGAATTAAATTTTATCCTTATTGCTATTGTTATGTGAATTTTATAAATAATTTTCACAACATTTGCAAATAATTTATAAAATTCCTCATTTATTATTAAAACAATAACATATAACAAATAATATATAAATTAGTTATTTTAAATATATAAAATTTAAAGTAAAAACTACAAACCTAGATAAATAACTAAGAGGGTGATAAAGATAAGAAAGAAAGGTTTTCGCCAACATAACGCTGTGACCCTTATTTGAAATTCAAATGGATTACTCCTATGCAGAGAAGGAGTCTGCCACCAGACAGATTAACGATTACAGTTCGGGACATCTCGCACCTTAAACGCTGCTGCCAAACCGGTCCGTGTAATTAGTCGGATGTATTTCGTAATAGATATATTATCTCTTCATCTGTCAGTAGCCAATTTTATATTTTAGTAACTAAAGTCCGCCTCGGAATCTACACAAGTGACTGAAACGTTACGAGTTTTGTTCGTGCAGGAATCGAATCCTCAGCAACTAGCTGCGGCGCGAATATGATCGAATATGCTCTTAATGAACGGCGAGGGTTTCCTCGATTAGTATATCGACCAGATAGTCAAAGATTATTTAGTAATTTTAGTAGAGATATTGTACAAAAAGCAATCTCTAAAATTATAATAAAACAAACGTAACTCAAAAGACTTCGGTATTGAGGCAATGAGATTGCGAGGCCAATCCCTAGTTTTTGAGGCTTCTCGAGGTCTCTTCACATCATAGGCTAGGCTACGTGCTTAGAATTTTCACGTAAAATGTTTGTTATTTCTAGCAACATTTTGAAACTTAAACTCATTGGCCATACTATCAAAGATGTACGTGCACTTTTGTATAATTATCGGGCAAAGATCGTAATTTTGAGTATAACTGTGTGCCTTGCAATGCCTGTAATTGAGTAATCATTATATGTATTAAAGCGAAGGGTCACTCATTTCATCACACTTTTTCTAAATAGAAATTTTATAAGCAAACTAATTTAATAGTAATTTAATAGCAAGCATGTACCAATAGAGTTTTTTTAAACATACGTACAATTCATATCGTTGGCTTGGACAAAATGATTTTCGGTGGAAGGTGTGTCGAAGGGACTATCAGGCTATTTATTACTGTTATATATTGATAAGTCCAACGACATTTTCGGATTTTCATGCTTGCTGGCGTTAAAATTGGAACACAATTTTAAACAAATAATATGATCTTATAGTTGAGCGAATAGTAAAAGCATTAGGCTAATGATAAAAACTATAAAAAATTATTTGGTACATAAACAAAAGATCGGATGTAGTCTGAATGCCGCGATAGTATACGAAGGTGTGTTTTCTGCCACCGTCATTGCTCCCACCGCCAGTGCTGCCACCAACGTCGATTACAATTGCTGGATGCGTAAGCTGCTTGCGGTGTTGCCGCAACACAAGATAACCGTAATTTATGAAGCTGATTTTTGCTGATTGACTCATTTACAAATGGCATATTAAATTCATTACAAATGGCATCATTAAGATGTCCCAGCAGGCGAAGTCGCAGGCGGAAACATATGTTTTAATATTTTTATTTTTATAACGGACTGAAGTATTATTTTGTATCCGGTATTTGATAGAATCTTGACTTCACATAAAAATAAAAAATAACCCTTAAATTTTAATCGCATGACTTAATTTATAACGTGATAGTATTGGCTTAAGAAAACACCAACCTACTTTCATCTCGCTGGTGTCATAAGAGGCCTCATAAGAGGCCTTAACAAGATCAATGGCTACCGATAGTTGGCGGGATAACCATGAAAGAAAAAAATCCCGACGAAAATTAGTACACTGAAGACGGCCAGCAGCCTCTAAGATGCAAGATGGTACTGCTATCGCCAACCCGCTTACCGAGCGCGGAGATTATGACAAACTCTCCCATGGGAGAACCCTAGTCTCTAATTAATGACCACACAAATTATAATGAACATTTAAAAATTAGAAATCACAAAGTAATTATTATTTAAGAGTCAGTTAAGGTAGTGAGGAAGCACTATGACTACTAACAACGTCCTTGGAATTCTAAGTAAGGAATTAGGTTGTTAGCAGTTGTTGTTGTTGTTATTAGGAAAATGGAAATCTTCGTGGACAGCCAAAGGTTCTATCTTGACTGGGCTTTCGGTCCTCACCGAGTAAAACAGAAAGAAGCAAAAGATATTCCAAATTCACGCCTACATTTCGTCGATAAAAGGAACGCGTGGTATGAAACTAGCAGATCTAGCCCCGTACTAATCTTATTAAGAACTACATAAGTAGGAGAGGAAAACATGAAAAAGGTTTGAAAACCGGGAAAGATTTCCCTTCTAAGACTTAATTTAATTCAAATAAAAAACATATCTGAATTATTTGATCTAAATGAATATTTTAGGAAATATAAGAGAGAAAACGATACCTTAATTGAACCTAAATTATTTTATTATGCAAAAAGTTCCTGGTCACTCAAATCATTACAACGCAATCGATATCGTCGGATGTATTAGAGAAAAAGTTGAGATTATAGTAGAAGAAGACAAGAATTGGAAGAGGAAGACACGAACGAAATAATAACACACCTATCACATAGAGGAGATAAGATTAAGGGGCATATCATGACTTATGTTTGTTAACAAAAAAATCTTAAATCTATGAACTTATTGTGATAGCTAGTAAGTTGGTATACGTTCTTAACTGTAAAACTACAACACTACAAGTGTGTTACATCACGCTTTTACATTCCGGTGCTCACGATATTGTCACTTACATGGCTTTTTAAACCTAATACCAACCGTGCAAGCGCGTATTCGATATCTGTAAATAGTATACAACAAAGTCGCCGTGTTTGTTAGTGTACACGTTGTAACTTATGAACTTCTAAGAGAACTTTAAAGCAGTTTTCATCATACTTTTCATTATTTTACTCTCGGTAGTTGTGTAAATAATTTAAAATATCGCGGGGATTAATTTTTTTATCAGTCTACAGTTTGGTACTCTTCACCGGTTCCGGAGCATCAAGTGGACTGCCGAAATTTTTTTTGTGTCTGTTTTTTTATTTTCTCGCTTTTTCTATAGAACTTAGTCCTTTCGACCCACATTATACCGGAGCGTATTTGGGACAACGTGAACTTTTATTTTTTATTTTATATCTTTCGGAAAAATCATTGGTTCATTACTTCCTGCTGGAGACCAAAGTCTGCTATCGTAAGAATTATATCATTGCGGATTGAAGTCTACGAATCCTGCAACTCCATTTTGAACCGCTTACGGAAAACAAAAAGAAACGCTATAATAAATGATGGGCGCCAGATTTGGCTAGTTTGTTTTCTATTTCAGTTCTTGTATTTTTAAAAAGCTTACTGTGAAGTCTCTTCGTTTTGTCTTGGACTAACCACATACATTCCAAAGTAAGTAACTAAAGCACTTTTTTTCCAACGCCTCATGTTAACTGGGGCACACGGCTGATAAGGCATTACGTTCACCTTTTGTTATATCTTAATACAATAAATTGTGTTAAGGAGTCGAAAACAATGAATCTATAAACACCCAGACCCACGGAAATGTAGAAAATGAAGTACTCTACATTGACCATTCCGCAAATTGATTCCGCGACCTCAGACCAGGCGACATCTAAACGGAGTCGGAAACAATGAAGTTGGCATAAACATCTAGACCCACGGAAATGTAGAAAATGAAGTACTCTATATTGACCAATGGATCTCGCGACCTCAGACCTGGCAATACCTAAATGGAGTCGGAAACAACGAAACTGGCATAAACACCCAGACCCATGGAAATGTAGAAAATGAAGTACTCTACATTGACCAATCCGCAAATGGATCCCGCGATCTCAGACCTGGCGAAACCTAAATGGAGTAGAAATCAATCAAGTTGGCATTAACATTCAGACCCACGGAAATGCTGAAAAAGAAGTACTCTACATTGACCAATCCGCAAATGGATCCCGCGACCTATAAATCGTTCATAAGTTTTGAAAAAACTTCTTGCCATTCACGCATCCACTCGGCTATCATGGCTATAATAGCTACACATATTCAAGAGAAGTAGATTATTTGAAGTAATTTGTTTTTAATATTGAAAGGAATTGTAAATTTGGTGCAGTTATACAATGTCTATTGAACGTACTAAAACTAGATGAAATGAAAAATCGATATTAATATCGATTTTTCATTTCATCTAGTTAACCCAATTAGAAAAATTAGAAACCATACAACTTCAACCAATGTATGCTTAAATAGCATTCACAAAATATTTTAAAGAAGTTTCTAGTCATTTATGAACCCGGAGATGTGAGCAGGTTTGTTTGTTTGCCATATTGTTCCTTAAATTGAAATTTAAAGCGTTTTTGTCCTAGTCTTCCGTGCCATTGCCGTGCCACATACATTTCACATAAATTTATTGTGATAAATGATTCAAAATCAACTGTCACGGAAAAGTGATACAATGACCTCCATACCTTACTTTTATTTACACACCTTTTTGTTTATTATCTTATCTTACTTGTTACTTGTGCTTAAACGAATGAAAATAATGCACGAGTGAAATAATTTTTTATGCTGCTGATGTGAGACGGCAAGAGATGCCCAAGATGGCCAGAAACTAATAAGCATTAGCGCGATTCTTTCTCCGTCTTCTTCATGTGCCTCTCCGACCAGCGAAGGTTGGCAGACAACTTTGAATACTCCTCCTTTTTTCGAGGCAATTCCAGTACATTCTCGAATGTTGCACAGCCGAAACTTTTTTCTGCGGCCAACAGCTCACCTTCCAGCAACCTTTTCCCTCATAATAAGTTGCAAAATCATATCTTTCGTGCCTAAGCATGTGCCCTGGATATGTATCATTTTTTTTGTTGATAGTTTTCAAAAATTGGAGTTTCTGGTTGAGCGCAATTCCTTATGTCCCGAAATAAACTCCGGTGAAATATTTGTCGACAGGAAAAAATTATGACTACCCCTGCGAATCCAGATAGTGATTACAATAGCTTTGTAAGTGATGTTGTATATTCACATTTACCTTTCCTCTAACTTAGCCAATTTAAGTAATTAAAACTAAAATGCGTAGCAATAATACCTTTTATTTAAAAGAAAATAACTAAGTAAATATTTTGCATAGAACGGCCTGATGAACACGTAATAAATATAAAATTCTTTTAATATATACATTTTTATTTATTTTAAATTTCAGTTGGTGTTCTAGTTTTGTTTCACATTTAATTATTTTATCGAATAAAATATCTCATATTCTTCATTTCTGCAAAACTACTTTTTTTTTAATTTTATTTAAATTAATTTTGGGGAAGGGATGTACCGGTGACGCAGAAACATTCTTTGGGAGAGGCCTATATTCAGCAGTGGATAGACTGTAAAAAAGACTTTACATTTGTTTACTTAACGGCCAATATAAGTACACGGCTGGAAATAAGTCTTTTCTTTGAGGAAGTTTTGCCACCGTCGCTTACTATTAGACAAATTTAAATATAAATAAATAAATATCTTCACGCAATTCCCAATACAGGGGTAGACAGAGGTCTAGTCTAGACAATTAAGTCCCGTTGACCCACCTTCCATCGAAGATATTTTCGGGACAACGTGACAGGTGGTGAGCCCGTCACCGTCTTTTTGTCTAAGCCATCGATATAATTCGTACATAAGTTTTTGAAAAACCAATTTGGTACGAGCCTGCCATCTGGGGATCGGACTCGGGTCTCTTGTCTCGAAATTCCGACCAACTACTCGGCTATCGTGACTATTAGACATATTTAATTACAATGACAATCATATGTCTTTTATTTTAAGTATATTTAACTAAATTGTAGTTTCTCAAATATAAAATAATTTAATCAGCTCCATACCAACGGCATTAAGTGATGTGGTTTTAGCAATTAACTCGCACCGCGGCCGCGGTTATTACAATATATCTCTAAATATTACTCGTACATATTGCCGCATCCGATAAAACCGACGACCCATGTGTTTACAGTTAATGCCAAACTCGCAGTGTCCAAAACCAATTATGGACGCAGCTTGGTGCACGATATATGAGCGACATGAATTTATGAATCCTTCTAAATGATATATTGTGTCTTGTATGCGGCGAATGGGATCATGTTATAGTGCTGTGTGTGTTATCTTAAAGTGCCAGGCGAATATGGAAGAAATTTAGACCAGACTTATTATAAAAATGTTATGACAATTTGCGTGGTCGAGTCGCGACCACACCTATTTTGAAGGCGTTGATTGCTCTAAAGTCCTGGGTTCTATTTCAGGACCGGTCAACCTAGAAAAATACTTTTCTTTATTGTCCCAGGTTTGTGGTACACTCGTTCTGTTTATGATTCCATAACACAAGCTTTAGCTACTTACTCTGGGATCAGAGCAATGTCTGTGATGTGACGTATGAATATTTATTTATTTATTTTATTTATTAAAAATAGTATCTGACTTATTATGTTTTCTGTTTCTTATAAGATAAAGATTTGAGATTCAACTTATAATTATTTCTAAGTTTTCATTAAAAAAAGGCACGATAGCCGAGTGTTTGGGTGGTTGGAATTTTAAGTCAAGAGACCCGAGATCGATCCCCAGGTGGCAGGCTCGTACCAATGGATTTTTAAAAAACTTATGTACGAATTATGTCGTTGGCTAGGACATAAAGACTGTGACGGGCTCGAAACCTGTCACGTTGTCCCGAAAATATCTTCGGTGGAAGGTGAGGGCTGAGGGACTTAATTGTCTGCCTTAAGTATTATTCATCATTCCAATTCGTATGTATGATACATCATATCAATTCTATGTCTACGCCTCCAACTAAGCTTGATTTGATCACTTATATTTAGTATACGTATTTTGGAGTTCACGACTTTTAAATACTCTAATCAGGGTATTTAAAAGAAGTATTCTGCTCTTTTTCGTACAGGTATACTTTATTACAAATTATGCTGTAATGGTAACATTATTACACTAAACACTAATAAAAAAAATAGGATAAACAATAACTCACGAGTACTTTATTAATATTTTGTTTAACTTTATTTTGGAGCTGTCGAAATGAAACAATATTATTCGCTTCAAAACCGAAGGCAACCATAGCTGTGACGCATCAGTACTGATACAAGTGATTAAGTTTTAGAGTCATTTGTCAGAGTTAATTGGTAGAATTTTAGTTGGCAACGGGCCGGTCACATAGCTCGTAGAAGAGACAACCGTAGGTATAGAAAGGTAGCTTTGCATGGGCAACGCAGTGTATGTTGTGTAGAACGATCCAGGACAGAGCGATGACCTACATAATACTTATTGCGGGGAATCGTTGGATGTAGGCAGTACAGTACCGTTCTTTGGGGATGCCCATATTCAGCAGTGGACTTTAGGCTGTTATAACTGAGGCGAGTTTTCCTAAAAAAAGCAGGTACACTATTTAATTAAGTCGTTTATTTCACTTAAATCTTTGGGGGAAAACAACCATCTCTCTTATTACGTAAAGCTGTCACAATGGTTGGGGCAATCAATCAAAACTAATAATACACAGAAAATTATGTTTATTTACCTTAAAAAGAAAAAAATTAGCGCTTAAAGAAACAAAATCTCAAACTGGCAAAAACGAGAAACGATCACATGAAACCTTTGCCGGAAAGAGTTGTTTCCGGGACTTAATGTCAATCCGGTCCTTAAATTGGGAGGCAATGAAATGCCGGGTCGCACTTTTCAACAATACAAAAACAACATTGTAAGCCTTTTCTTTGCCTACTGTCTTAAATAAATATTTTTAAGGTATTGTCACATCACTAATAATAATTTTTAATTGTGCTATTGTTTGTCCCATCTATAATTTGAAACAAACAGACACACCTGTTTTAATATCTTATTACATATGAGTAAAATTTGTATTCCAAAACATTACACCGAGTTCTTTGGTAACTCCTTCAATGTTCAAGCCACACTCCTTTGGAACTCCTTGTCCGACGACGTCAGGAAAATTGTCAGTAAATACTCCTTCAAAAGGTTGAGTCGTGAGCATCTGAAAAAGCTTTAAACGGTTCATACTGAACACTTATCAGCTATATTTAATACTTTTTAAAATTATGTATTCATTTATGTATATGTATTTATATATATTGAGTACATGTATATGTATGTTTATGTATGTATCTATGTAAAAATATGTTTATATATTTATATATGTGTGTATGTATGTATGTGTATGTGCATGTGTATGAGTATATATATTTTATATTATTATATCTTTGATTTATGTTTTAATCTCCCCTTTTTTTTCTTTCTTTACAATTTTTCTGACCTACTACTTTCTCTCACCAACCCCTGGGTTGACTGGCAGAGAATGCCTAAAGGCATTAAGTCCACCCTTTGTTGCCTTTATTGTTAAAGGTAAGCAAGAAAGTATAAATAAATAAATAAAAGTTAACAGACTGAAAGACACAGTATAAAGTCTGGTACAACGATTTTCCTATCCACTTATAATTTTAAATGCACAAATATATCAATATCGTTTTAGTATTAATAGCCTTATGGTTTAGGATAATACTGGGAAACAAAGCGTCATTCGACTATTGTTGTTGACAGAAACCAACATTTCAATACTTCATTTTCATTATTTTATTAACTTATTTACAACTACAACCTATTAAGTATTACAGGATACCACACACATACATTTTGTATATTTATAGAAGTAAAACTCTTTTAAAACACTCGTAACATTCGTAAAAGATTACTAAGATGCCTATCTACTTTCAACGATAACGTAATAAGACATTTGTAAAACATTGCGAGTTCAGTCTTTTCCAGAACTAATTTTATAAACCTTAAAATTTCCACAACCAACAATTTGAAACCGAGTCCGTTTCCGTCCAACATTTAACACGAATCGTATTTTAGGAACAATGTAAAGGAGTGGCTAATGAAAAAAAATATTTAGAATTGTGGCATTCGTAAAATAATGGACTCTTTGAAAAAAAGATCCCTCATTCATTACAATGAACGTAGAACATACAATGAGCTTACTCCAATTTCTTACGCAGCTGTGCGCGCGGTGAAACACTTAAAATTATTTCTTGAACTAGATTTGACGGTGAAATTAATTTGTTTCTTATATTAGATTGATTCTTTTACACTGAACACGGAACTGTTTCTATTAAATACATAGTATTAAAAATTAAACATATAGTATCCAGTTTTATTCAAAATGCATCTCATGTAAACAGCCTTCAAACTGTTTCATGGAGATACATCAGTGGATTGGTGTTTGAAGAACTAGATAACTAGTATATACTGCTGCTGTGTAAGGAGCGAGGTTTCTGGTACTGCGATCACCAATCAGTTTACCGCTTTGCGATTATGGCCAACCCTCCGTCACGAGAGGTGACTTATATCCTGCAGTGGACTTTTATAGCATTTAACGTAAGTATGTTAGGTATGTTGTTAAGTACTTTAAGTATTACTTATTTAACTGACAGCAATAGTTCAATACCGGACATCGGCCGCTCTCTTAAGATAGGCCTTACCATAACCTCCACGATAGGCTTGTGGATTGACATAGACGCCCGTCACTGTCTACATAATTTTGGACTGGTGTTTTTCATGATAATGTTTTGAGTCTTCACGCCTTGTCTTAAGTTACCTGAGTTAAATTAGTTAGTGTTTCGCCTCAAGTCGTGTAGTTACCTGGGTGGCGTATGTTACCTGGTGTCGAGTGTTAGTGCTTATATGGTGGTGGTGGTGGTACATTCTATAGATTTAGTACACGCATTTGTGGGAGAACACCACCCCTCTTCTCTTCGAACCAAGTTACATATGCCATTATGATTTCTTGTATTTATGCGAATGCTATGCATCTTAATTAAAACGATTTTCGTATTTAATCGCATTTTTAATTAATTATTAAAAAACTATTTTTACTTTCCGACGTTTCGGATGCTTCACAGCATCCGTGGTAACGGGGGGACTGAGGTCTAAAACTACGAAAATCCTTTATTTAAAATCCATATGCCATCCCTTTATTTTTGCATGCGGAATGGTGCAATTGTATTTAAAAGTAGTCATAAATTTTATTCAATCGTAAGGTAAAGGTAAAAACATTGGCAGCATCATCCTAATATCAGTTTATTTATGTCATTCATTATTTAAGTATTTTATCTGTGTAAGTGTATATTTGTATTTATAAGTGGTAGAGCCACGCATCAGCTTTTGTTGTTGCATGAATGGGCCGGCTCGACCGGCGAAGTACCAGGACCTCACAGAATACCGGCGTGAAGTAGAAGTCTAACAAACTTCTGCGGTTCGTCTGGTGAGTGCAGTTAACCGGAGACCCACACACCCCCCTCCCCCAATTCTTATTGGCTCCGGCGGCGGTAATCACTTACCTTCACGTGAGCCATCTGCTCGTTTGCCTCCCATTTTTATAAAAACAAAAATTTACAAGTATTTTTTTTATGTGGACGTATGTATAAATGTATGTATATATATTTTATACTCATGTATTATACCAATTGTTTATTTAACTTAAATCCATCATATTAATCTCCTTCACCCACTACATCTCATCTCTGCATAACCCAAAGGTCGACTGGTAGAGAATGCCTCAGATATTAAGACCACCTATACACTTAATGGTATGAAGTTTAATAAATAAGTAAAAAAGAGCATCTTCAGTATTTTTAAGCGTTCATAAACTAATAGCTTTGGGTGCGGCTTGTGAAATCCGAAGTCGCAGACTTAAGCCATTAGCGATGGCCATTACCTCGAACTATGTGCATGTCCAAGCATAACGCTTGAGCTTTTTGTTGTTAATTAATACTGTATAGTATAAAAATTTGTTTGAAAATTATTTATTGTAAGTATAGTTTCACTATATATTTATTTTAATTGTAACTATATGGTAAATTTTCTTCTAAACTTTCTCGCATGTCTTTAGTCGCCTCTCTCGACTCTCGCGGGTAAAAATATAATAACAAATTTTTACTCCGATACCATATGGCTAAATAAAAATATTCCAAGTATAATTTTAATTATTTCATATAGTAATATCTATGAATATTTAGTAAGACTCTCGTGAAATATAAAATTACCTTTCTTCTTATAATTCAAATAAAGTACTTAGATTCCATAACCTTTCTTGGGATATACACATACAAAGGGCGGTGAGCCATGAAAATGCGATCCATTTACAAATTGCTCAGCGTGCGCGGAGTGCGTAGCTCCGCGGAATTCTTGCGGTTGTATAAATTTGAATAAAGGGTTGTTAGCGACTGTGTGCAGCCGCCGGTTTCAATGTCTGAGGAGAGCTGGAAGCTTTCATCTGCCCTGTTACTGATACAACGAAAAAACTCATTGCTTTCAAAGTATACGATTATTTAAGTGATCCTTTGCGGGTATTTTTGATGAAAAATTACTACTGTAAACTCTGTTCGAAAGTTTTATATCAAGAGACATCATAAAACAAAAGAGAAAAAGTTTTAAATACGTTTGTTATTTTATAGGAAATAGTCGACTTTTACTTTTAATGGCACTATGGTAATTCGTTAATATTAGTATAATGTAGTAATCTGATATAGTGCCGTAGTATCGGCTTCAGATTATGTCACCCCCTTTCTACCAGCGGGTGTCATAAGAGTCTGCTAAAGGAAAACCCTTAGAAATGGTTACCAACATATAAAGAGAAAGCATCTCAAAAATACCAGATCAAAATTGTGTAGAAGGAGAGTAGACGCTATTCTCCTTGTACACAATTTTGATCTGGTATATAGTATACCACATACTATATGTAGTATTGTGATCGCCAATTCGATTGCCAAGCGTGACGGAGGCCTATATCCTGTAATTTATTTTGAAAATCCCTTCAGTATTAAATTAAAGAGAAAAGATGGACGAAATTTCAACTGACACGGGCGGTTCAAAATTCGTATTTCCCGCCAGCGTCAGTGGAAATTTTAAAATTTTTTTCTCTTTAATTTAATAATAAAAAGTTCAACAAAACTTAAATGCTTTAAAATAAATTTTTATTGATTTTAAAGCATATATGAAGCCAACAACATTACTTATATGTTAATATTATATAGCGACATAGTTTGTCAGTGGAGGTAATATTCGGAATTATATTTCGATTCCAGTTTCTTAGTCTATATAGCTCTAAGGGTAAATCTACTCTACGTCCCTTAATGCTAAAGATCAAAAATTATGATTCTATTGTGATTTAGCAATATAATTATGGTTATGGATGTATGAAGTTGCGAGGCCAAAACTATTTTTTTTAGTAAGATTCAAGTTAGTGCAATTTAGATTAAAAAAAATGTAAACGTTTCGAAACCACTGAACAAAAGACAAATGTCTTCTTAGAAATTATAGTGCTACTTTCTAAAAATATATTTTAACCCTCATATATTTTTTATTACTTACACACGCACACCCATTTCTCTGTTGCTATATGTTAAAACACAGGTTCATTGATTAAAGTTTGAATATTAATGAGCCGGCTGTTAAATTCATTTGCAAACATTTTGATTGCGGAACTGTACCAACAAACATTCGTTACCATATTACATCTGTGATCAAATAATTTAATACTAACACAATGTTTATCCGTTATAAAATACTATCTGATTTTCTTTCCTTTTAGACCCATGATGGTATGTTCTCAATTTACTTCTATAATATTACTACTATTACTTACATAATGGTTTGGTAACTACAGCCACCTCATTGAAATTGTTCGGGCGAACATAATAACAAATCTTTATTTATATCTAGATTATGCTTTAATTAAAAAGCAGCCAGTATAGCGCACCAGCCCCCTTAAACTTTAAATCAAAATATAGAGTTCACCACTCAAAACCATTTTTTTTCTGAATTAAAAGTACTTTATGTGTTAATCTAGATTATAAACTACCTGTGTTCTAAATTTCATTGAAGTCTGTTTAGCCGCTTTGGCTGACTAAATGACACATATCTATTTTTTATAATATGTTTATATACATATAAAATCATATTGTTCAAATTAATAAAAAGAGAAACAAAAGAATTGGAAAAAAAGTTCAACATGCCTCTATCCATCTTTCCTTGCCCTTCTCCAATTCCATTCTTAAATTTACGCATTGCATTTGCAACCCTTCCTGTATTTCCAGTGTACATGAGCGTCGGTAGTCATTAATCACCTGGTGAACCATTGCAAAATTATAGATAATATAATTAAAGTTTATAAATAATACTTTTTTTTTTTTAAAAAAGCCTAACAACTACTAGCAACTATGATACCAATAAAAATTAACTGATATTTTCAATCCCGAAAAACAAAATGTTTAGTTCATTTACTTAATTTTTTTAAATAAATAATGTTATAAGTTTCAAAGATGAAAATTTCACAGAACTATTATAGTGTTAATCTAACTTTAAGTGCGCTGTTTTATGTCCTGTCAAATAATATTAAGCGAGTCTATTGCAACCGGCCTCTAGCGCGGAATTCCGCGCGTCCCACTTAAAGTTATAATGACATTTTGATATTCTTGTCATCGGGGTCGGGAGAAGCGGTCGGCGGCACTGGGATGGGTGTCTAACTGAGAAAATTATCGGCGAATATTTCTGGATTTCCGTCATTTGACATGTAATTTGGTTGGCCTCGGGGGGTGTTATTGTCTGACGAATTAATGTTATTAGAAGTTCTCTCCGTCGATTCTCTTCCCGTAGTATTGGAAGGCGGGCGGTCATTAGGGCGGATATTTAATTCCAATGTTCTATTGATACTGAAGTTATTGGAATGAGAGAATTTTTTAAGATTTTGTTTTAATGAGATTACATAAAGTCAATATAGGTATGAATGCGACGTAAACAGTTGAACGAATATACGTCTATGATATGGGCCTTCGAATACAGCGGGAAGAGAATCGACGGAGAGAACTTCTAGTAACATTTTTTAATAAATTCACAGTTCTGTGAAGTATTCATCTTTGAAACTTATGATATTATTTGTTTTTAAAAAAGTAAGTTAAATGAACTGGTTATTTTGTTTTACGGATTTATAGTATCAGTTCATTTTTATCGGCCCTATATATAATACGAAAAACCAAACATACACATACATCACAACAAAATTATACACACCATTGATTTGAAATTTAGGATACTTAGTCATTTTGCGATGTTCGCTCATTAAGAACGGATTTTACGCCACTCCGAGGTCATTTCTATTAGTACATAAAACATAGTATTCTGCTGTTTGTAGTTTTCCAAGCGGGCAGAGCTTCAGACGGAAAGCTAGTTTCTATATTAACCTAAAACTTTAAACTTTTATTTATTTATGTAATTCACTATTAAAAGTCTTTTTGTCTATAGGCATAAAACTTTTGGACATGGAATCTAACAAATTGTTAGGTTAGAAACTATTTGATAAAGAAAAAAACTGAAAGTCTAGCTAACCACACAGGGTATGTTGCTGTTGGATCTAATTTGTTTTTTTTTATCGGACCGACGTATAATTTATTATTTATACAGATATAAATGAACGTAAATGATAATAAAAATCCAAGAACTTTACTTGGACATAAATTTGTAATTCAATATAATTTGTAATTCAATATAGAAAATTCTCCTGTTATGGTGTTTGGGTGCCTAACTTCTGGAGCGATTTACAAGAAATTTTGTGTGCATGTCGTGTAGGTCTGAGAGTTCGACAAAATTTATTTTTCATACCCCTAAATAATAAGGGCTTTCAAAATGTTTTTTTTATCTATATGATGTGGCATTAAAAATACAACCCTAAATTTTCACCCTCAATCCCTTTTCTGGCCATATTAAGCATTTAAATGTCAAAGCAACGTTTGCTGGGTCTACTAGTATAGTTAAAATTTCAAGTTAACGTCAACAGTTCAACTGATATATCCTTTATCTGGTTTTTTTGTATGCTTCGGAAAAAGGTATTACACGAACTTATAATCCGATTACTGCTTAAAAATAATATTATTATAAATTATTGTAACATTATACTGCATACAAACTTGTGAATACCTGTGAATGTTTATATTTTGCAATAATTAAATAACATGTAAAACAAGCATTAGGACACTCCTTAAAAGCTTCCCTCGTGACATCACATGTGACACGGGCCCCGGGCGGCGTATCCTGTTTTGTCCTACAGCCGCGACGCGTCACGTCACTCACAGACTAATGTACTTATACTAAACCCCACACCCTGCGATGTTAGTCGAGTAGTGGAAGTGAGTCACATATTGTGGCAGTACATTAATAATGCACTTCTTTATTGATTTCAGCTTCTAATACAAATCTACATATCTCCATTCCATTTTAATACCATTTATAAAATCTCTACCTAAAGAACTCACACTTCTTGAATTTTTTAATTGTGTATTGTTTTACATAGAAAACTTTAAAGATATTACAATTTATTTAATTTTTGGACCCTTGAACGGAAAGTCTTAATTTCTAGATTTAATTTAAATAAAAATTTCTCTAAAAACACCTTTAAATTTAGTGAATACTCACGTCTTTTGGTGGAAATTAATCTTTAAATAAATTAAAATTCACTATTACTCATTCCACTATTTATTTATTTGCGATTAAATACCAACCTTTATTGGTATCTTTCCCTTTTCATAAAAGTACATAAACTTGTAAAATCCTCATATCTCACGCCTACATTCTAAAATAATACGCAAACTTTTCATTAGCAAAGATATATTCGACACCCACATTTATATAAAATCAAACATCAGCGCATACTGACGCGTGTTAGTATGCGTAAGCCCACGTGTACGCACGCACACAAAGCCTAATTAACATTTTGCTTCCGAAGCTACATCACAATAATATTTTATTAGTTACCTCTTGATAAATTATTTTTAACGCATCATAATGTTTATACTATTCGTCACAATTTTCAAGAATGATTTTAAATTATGCTACTGGTCATATTCAGAACATATATTGTATCTGATACTAAAGTTAGATCGATGTACTTTTTTATATCGTTATATCGATTTATATCGTTATATCGTTACTATTACGTATTATCGATTTATATCGTTGTCTTGGATATAAAGACGGCGACGGACTCACCACCTGTCACGTTGTCCCGAAAATATCTTCGGTGGAAGGCGGGTCGAAGGGACATAATTGTCTAGTTTAGACCTCTGTCTACCCCTGTATTGAGAATTGCGTTAAGATATTTATTTTATTTTATTTATAAATTTTAGAAAGATAATAAGGCTGTTGGCAATAAGTTAAAAATTTAAATAGATGTAATAATTAAAAAACAACTATCTACAGATATCTACTATAAAGTAGATTAATATACTGATGGTAAAAGTTACAAAAAAGAAAAGAGAAGAGAGAGGTTTTGGCACTTCTTCACTGAGGAGGTCTTATATTTGGAGTAGTTAGTTTTTTTTTACAAAAAAAAAACTTAATATAAGCTTAAATAGAATAAAAAAAGATGTTTTAACTTTGGCTGCGATTAATGACAAAAAAAATCTTGTTAGTATCATTAAAGTATTAACGAAATTCTAAAGCAAATGTAATCAAAAAGTAAAGTTTTTTTATACTTCAGCTGTTTTTGTCCTCCCATTCTTCTCTAACAAGAGGGATTGCTAAAGGTACACAAAGCCCTACTTTACCTACATAATTCAGACCAGTATTTATTGAAATCATTATTTCTTTGAATTACACTACAAGTCACGATAGCCAAAATGCCTGAAGATATGATGAATATTTTTATACAAGAATTAAACACAATCTTAACTTAATACTAGAATAACAATAATTTAAATATTTATTAAAATATACATATCGTATAATTCCAGACCTGAAGAGTAATGTTTGTTTCTGCCGCTTAGGGTTTGGTCTTGGCCAAGCAGATTGGTTTCGGCTTAAGAATTGAAATACCAATTCTTCTCGTCGGTGTTGTAAGAAGTGATATACAAGTATGTGATATTGATGTAAATAAACATCTCGCAAAATTTAAGACCAATATTAAGCAGCAGCGTCTTTACTACGAGATGTCTGGTACGGTTGGCGATTACAGCAAATACTCCTTTCGGGAGATGCTTATCTGCTGGAGAATACTTTTTCAGGCTGTCAATAAAATGATTTAAGTCTCGTAATAAACGTCGTAGTAATACTAAAGCAATAAAAAAAATGTTCAAAGCTCAGAATTTACATATCTTTTTCACTTTATGGTATACTGATACGAAGGTAGCTGAATACGCACACATAAAATTTAATGTTCCCGAGTAACCTTCGTAATGCAATCAAATAAGCTTATTTTCTTGTAGAACACTTATTAACCTTGAAATTGTTTTCTCAATTCCAATTTCAAAGTAAACCTACGAACATTGGAATTAGGTATAAGCACCAGTTATCGGAAAACGTTTTCAGGTCGAAACGTGTGTAAGATATTCATTTATTTAAGTAAATTTCCTGTGTATGGCTGTGGTTTGAAAATCTATTTACGTATTTCATGATTCAGATTCACAAGTCAATCATTATTTCTCAAATGATAGGTACGAAAAGGTGTTTCCTGCATATGGCTTTCTGTTCTGTTTCAAAAATGGGTTTAGAATATTACGTAGACTCATAAAGCACACACACTTACTGAAAGCGTTTGGCCTACCGGAGCGTAATCAAAAGCGAGAGTTGGATTAAGAACTGTCTAATTGGATTAAGTATCTTAATATTTTATAGTACTAGCTTTCTGTTCGCGGATTCGCCACGTGGGTGCCTAAAAATATATTTTTACTAAGGTAACTAGAAGCCTAAATTGTTATACAATTTCGGTATTTGTGATTTTGCTCAAGATGTAATTTCGAAAGAGATGTTAAACATTATGATTGTAATCAATATATATGCATACATTTCTTCCTTATAAGCTCAAAAATTACAACGTACCACATAAACTTTCACCACTCATTACGAGGTGATTCCATTACAAAGTGAGAAAATATTTTTATAATAAAATTTACAAGAAAAAGGAATGATATTCATAATCAGAAACTATTCAGAATAAACATATCAGAATATTTGTAAATTTCAAGCTTGCTTTTAATTTTTAAAAGCAATATAAAATATACCCCAGGATGCATTATTCAATCAATACCCTGTTGTCGGGTGATTCAGTTCCGGAACTCGAAACATCTGAATGCAAATAGAAACGACGCGAATATGTTATCCATAACGGCCAGTATTGGGCGGGAAATGAAGGTACGTAACGCGCCAGGAGGCATGATATGCAGCCATGATATTTGATCGTCTGTGGAAAATATTCATCAAGCGAGCTAGTATTATAGGCACTACATACTGAACTTTGAATGTAATTTGGCAACCAGTGAAATAAAATTCAAACATTGATTTATATTGTAAGATATCCTACCGGCGCTTTCTCAATATTTCTTTATGTGGGTATAGTAAAAGATGAAGAAGTAAAGAGCTTTAAAAATGCTAGATAGATAACTTAATAATTTATTATATTATTAATTTCAGTGTATAATAAATAAATATTCAACGGGATGACCACTCAGAAAAATACCAGACAAAATTGGGCATACCGACAATGGGTGGTCATTACATGGATTTTCCATAATCGCCAATTACAGAGATTATGGAAAATCCGTGCATTTCCATCCTGGTATAAAATAATTTAAAAATGAATGTGACAACAAGTGAAAAATTATTGACACATGGGAGGGAGTAAAAGGCGACTAATGGAATAGCCCCGAAAATTGATAACGGCTACCGACAGATGGCAATGGATAACCACCTCAAAAAATATCAAATCAAAATCAAAATGAAGCAGACCAGTGATGAACAGCAGCGTCTAATGTTCGAGGTTTCTGGTAAAGTGAACGCCAATACATTTACCGTTCGTAGTAGTTTTGGAAAATTCTCTTTATGGAAGATGCTGATATCCAGCAATGCATTTTTACAGGCCATCATAATGATGATTATACAGACCAATGATCACAGATATATTTAAACGTCCGTTACTCATATAAAAATATATATAAAAAGTCACGATAGTCCAGTGGTTGGGTGGTCGGAATTTCGAGTCCAGAGACGAACGGTACGAATTATATCGTTGGCTTGGACATAAAGACGGCGACGGACTCACCACCGGTTGTCCCGGAAATATCTTCCTCTCTCTTTCTACCCCTCTCTAGCCCTGAATTAGGAATTGCGTAAAGACCTCTGTCTACCCCTGAATTAGAAATTGCGAGAAGATCTATTTTATTTATTTTTATAATAAAAAAAGAGAAATAACAATATGTATTGACCGTAAATGTAACGATGAAAAAGTAAACGATCTAATTTGATAGTGACCATATAAGCTCTAACGACTTAATACTGGGCTGTTCAGAAGCTGGTCTTTAACAGTTTAGTTCTTACTTACATTTCACCATAGCTTATTTGGTATAACATGGCAGCGGGCGAACCAGTCGCCGTCTAGTCAAAGACGTCACATAACTCAACTCGATATTATATATAACTCGATATTGTATGTGACTCGTAGACACATATAATATTAATTAGTTAATTTATTTCGACCCGATAGCCGAGTGTTTGGGTGATCGAAATTCAAATCACGAGACTCGAGGACCTCATGTGAAAAGCTAATGAGTTTTTAAACTTTATGTAAGATTTGTATCGATGGCTTGGACTTTGTTTCAAATTAATTCTAGCGAAATGTGCTTGGAAAGGAGCTTGTGTAAAGTTTTGGAACCACTGGAGACTATAAATTCAATAGATTTGTATCAATAGCCTTTGTGTTAAGTGGTTTATCGGCTAATTGGTATCTGGATTAGTGAAAGCGTCGCGGTTTAAACCTCGGATTAGAAGATTAACTTACCAAGCAGTTTGTACATACAGCTAACTGACCGTGTTATCGGTTCGCAATCGAAGCCGCTTCAGTAAATTGTCCGCTCTTTATTAGTGAATGTTTTCAGTTGTAGATTAAACATTTATTTTACTATATCCTTTACTTCAAAAATTTATTACAAGCAAAAATTTAAACAATTCTTTAACTGAAATATCATAGACATGAATAAAGGTGCACTTACGAGAGATAAGTGGATCATGTTCTTAACTATGTTATCGGCAGTGGCAAGAACTTAAAACAAAGCCATCAGGATCAGAAACTGGAAGAAAGTGACGATAGAAGTGACTGTAAGAAAAGACCTTAGTTATAAGAAAGAAAGAAAGCAGCTATATTGGACAAAGAAAACTGTATGATGAACCTTCTCAATATAGTGCCACGATCTGAACAATAATGCCGGGAATTAATATGGCTCAAAATCGTACATTGTGGGTCAAATTTAGGATAGGACTTGATGATTAGTTGGGATCATATGACAGAATGCAGAAAAAGCAAATGTGTAATTTTACCTAATGTTTACTTAAAATCATTAAAATTATGTAGCGCGATGAAATAAATTAAAGTTAATATTAATATTATTAATTAATAAATAATGGAAAACACCGATAAAATAAGAAATCATTATAAAGATATATCTTCAACAAAACTTTGCCGTCGACAACATAATTTAACGCGGTACGTTTAAAGTTTTTTATTTCTTTGCTTTTCGGCCTATCGCACTTAATAAAATACAAGCAATGTTTATGTTTAAGCAGTTTATTTGTAAGCAAGACCCGTTTTATTACCTACATAGGCATATTACAAATACTGCATGCGGTTAATTAATTAAATTAAAAATTTTGGTGTGTAAGCATGAGTGATTTAATAAGAAATGAATAACAGATTGCAGTTCCTTACTTGGTTTGTTTTGTCTTTTCGTTTTCTCCTCGCTTATTTTGGTGAATTTACATTATGTAATGATATGTGAAGTAAAAAATTATTTTTTACTAATTGTTAGGTACGGTTATAACGGTTGCTTATACTCAACTTTGTGCACTTTGACACAGAGCAGCAGGAGATTTATAGTAATATTGTATTTTATCTTCTATTATTTTGTTTTAATTTTTTCATTTCATTCTTTTATTAATCATTGGATTGATATTTCGAATTACCAAACTTATTTTTTAATCTTTAATAATTTTATTTTAAACAAGAAATATACTTTGTTGTTTTTCTTTTACTTCTGCCTGACCTATATAATGTTTACCATTCTATAAAAAATATTCACAACTGATAAGACAACATTTTCTATAGGAGTTATACTTGTACCCATTACGAGCTCAGGTCCGGTCGGCTGTAGAGTACTGCTGCCGCATATGGGCTGGAGCTCCTAAATATCAACTGGCAGCCTTGGACTCTGTGGAGAGACGGGCCTAGCGGCTAATCGGTGATCCTGACTTGGTTACTACCAATTTGTCCAGTCTCGAACACAGACGTCAAAAAAAAAGACAGATTGAAGGAATGAATGAATGAATAATACTTAAATAATAGTTATGCAATTTTTATTGATTTAAAAGCTATAAGTTAAGCTGAAGTTTTTGTTATTAAATTAAAGAGAAAAAATGTTTAGAATAGTTTTTTGCCACGGTACGGCAAAGGTCGCGGATTTGAATCCCCTCCATTTTAGTTGAAATAAAAAAAAATCTCCTTCATTTAATAACAAAAAGTTATAATAAAATTATATTAAATTAGTTGTCGTTATCTTATTAATGTTTCATGGTTGTAAACTCATGAATATTATGCTGCAATTTGCAATTATTCAAGTAGATGGCGCCGATGCCAACTTGTAAATAATAAATAAATATATATCTTCAATTCCCAATACAGGGGTAGACAGAGGTCTAGTCTAGACGATTAAGTCCCTTTTCGTAAACTTGGAGCATATTAAATATTACATGGCTTCATCATTACCCAAAAAAATTTTTATTTCTATCTGTTTATTTTAAGATTAAATGAAGTTTGGATTATATTTAAGATTCAACGTTGTAAAGCAAGGAATTTCATTTCATTTGCAACACTATTTCAGCTTCTAATTGTTATTTGTATAACTCCAGTGTTCGAAGGAACTTTCATCAAATTAACTTTTTTAAATTCGTACAGAAAATTATGTGTGCTGTAATTTAGTTCAGAAAAATGATTAAATATTTCTGTAGTATTAATATTATAGGTATTGTTGTAAGTACTTGTTGATTTTATGTTTCACATATCCATTAAGATTTGTTTTGGCCATACTGTCGATTGTATTGTGTGCTAAATACATTAGAACGAAAAGCCCGACGCCCGTTGCCCGAAGCAACGAACATTATTACGTATTACATACAATGTTTCTTCTAAATTGCACAAGAAGAATTTTAATTATTCATTAAATACTAAAACAATGAAACTAAAACTAAAAACCTTAACAAATATAATATAATAACTAAAATATATTATTAAAAGGAATTACTTTAAGGTAAGGTTACAAATACACTGGCAGCGTTTCCCGTTTGAACAGCTAAACTAATTCTTTTTTTTCAATCTTATTGACTAAAATAGATATAGCAAGAGAAAAGGTCGATCAACTAGGATGAAGCAGCAGCCGTTAGCCTCTGCAACGCAGAATTTCAGTAGGAATTTCTTAAACTCAGACTGGGCGATAACCGAGTGATAGTGGGCGATAAAAGTCACGATAGCCGAGTGGTTGGGTGGTCGTACCAATACGACACAAAGACGGCGACGGGCTCACCTGTCACATTGTTCCGAAAATATCTTCGGTGGAAGGTGGGTCAAAGGGACTTAATTTTCTAGACAAGACCTCTGTCTACCCTTGTATCAGGAATTGCGTGAAGTTATTTATTTAATTATTTTCAGACTGGGCGAGACAAGAAATAAAACAAAATTGTTCTACAAATAAGGAAGCAAAGAAATAAATGTAATTCAAATTACAAAATATTCGAGTATATATTGTGCATCTATAAAAATATATTATAAGGCTCCACATTTTTACATAAAACTATATAATATATACGCAGCAGCATTATTCATTATTTAAATTACTGTTGTTATGGAAATAAGAATAATTGTGCAGGACTAATAAAGATAACTTTAAACAGTGGCAGCTAGTGCAATTTAGTCTTGCAGTGTAGTTTTTTAAAGGTTTTTTTAAGGTACCTGATTTTATATTGAGAATTTATTATGTAGGTAACATTGACTTTATCACGGTCATGTGGTTCTGTAAAAATCGAAACTATGTTCGGAGATAAGATATCTTTGAATATTGTCATTGTTATCAGATTCAGTACCATTTTTCCTGCATAAATTTATAGCATGGGAATATATCGGTATTCTAAATATTTATTTAATTTTCCAGTGATTGTTTGATCAGTGTCAAGAGCACTAAATGTTGAAAAGAGGTACCCGAGTTCTATAGTAGCTAGAAAGTGTGGTACGGTAACAATTCCTGCGTATCAATTTTCCTTTCTTTCTGTGGTTGTCTTAAGACGCGACTGCGGGAAAGCATCTTAAAATAATGGAAATGGCTACCGCCTGATGCCGAAATAACCATCTCGAAAAATTGTAGACAAAATGAAGCAGATTGGAGCAGCGTCTAAGTTTCTATGCAACTGGCACTGTGATCTTAGTAAGCGAATTACATTTAGCAAGCGTGGCTATAATACCAAAGCCTCCTTTCGGGAAGGGAATACGACATCCCGTAGTGTTTTTATAAGCCGTTAAATACAAAGGCTATAGAAACATATAGTCCAGGGTTGTATATCAATACAATATAACTATAACCCTATAGCCTAGTTGGTAATGACCCTGCATTTGAAGCAAAGGGATTGTAGTTTCGTATCCCGCAAGGGCAAACAATTGAATGAGATTATGAATGGTTTTACTCGAATTGTAGGCGTCTCACGTAATTGAGGATTTGCCATAATTGCCACACTTGGCAAGCGGATCGGCGTTCGCAATACATAATGCAGCTCAGACGCAGCTAGCTTTCACCGGATCGCTGAATTTTGGTCTGGTATTTTTAGAGATCGCTATCCCGCTATCTTTCGCTAGCCAATGGTGTTTTTAAAGCTTTTTCTTTAATCGCTTTTTATGACAGTCATGGGAAGAAAGAAGGTTGTATACACGCCGTAACCACCAGGGAGCTTCATCTGTGTTTCTCGTCAGTACACGTTTAGTCAGAGCAAGGAGTATGGAAAATCCTATTTGTTCATACTTACTTGAAAAACTTTTAGGCCTACTGCTGAAATTGTGTGCACTGTGCAGTCTTTATTGGACTAGACAAAAAAAACTAAGAAATTCTTTTAAAGGCAATTAAAAAAACTGTAAGAGTAAGTCAAAAAAAGTTTTATGAGCTTAAAGCTCAGTCAGATACCACAGAACCAGTGATCCTTGGTGCCCAGATGAAAGTTTAAAATAATGCGGCAAAATATCTACCCCAATAATATATAAATATTTATATAATAATACCGATAACAATTTTAAATTTATATCTTACTAGTAGACCCGAGAGGCATTGTGTAACACAAATTTAAATAAAATTTTTGGCACTTGTTGTTTAAATTTATGCAAAAGTTATTGGAAATATATAAACAAGAGGAAATTTTGGAAAAACGTGTTTCTGAGTGATCCTTGTGTGTTTTCGCGAAAATATCTTATTAAATAAAGCCCTTTCAGTTTTTCCGAAATTTCCGATTATTACGGTGGATTTTCAAAAAAATTGCTTTTAAACAAACCCCATCGGGAATCATGAACACAAAAAACAGCTTTATCATTCGAGATTTGCGGCACCATAGGGAAATTAATTTTAATTAATACCAATAAGTATGATTTTTTGTAAATGCTAAGATTTCATGTTCAAAAATTCGACTTATGTTAACTTTTACCCAAAACATTAACGTATTTTAAATCAGTTTAATTTAAAACATTACTTTTTAAATCAATAGTAATTTTGTTTCGTTCTAAATAAAAAAAAAATGTGGTCCCAACGGAGACCACAAAAATTGTGGTCTCCGTTGGGACTGCTTTGACTTTTTAATGCAACTGTTACTTAACGGCGAAAATGGCAATTACCCACACTACTTACTTACATAGAAAGAAAATGAGTCTACCAACTTCCGAGTTTAGACGAGTTGGTTGCCGCAACTGGTGTGCTTAACCGACCTACGGTTTGCTTAGTTACCTTAACTAAACAAACCGTAGGTCGGTGTTTTTTGCTCCAGATACATCAGAGTGTGGTATCGGTCCAGCCGATTTCTAGGCAGAAACGGATTCTACGTATCTAATCACGTAAAAAGTTGTCGTAACATTTTGTCTTTTCTACGGAATAACTGAGCCAAGATAACAAAGTGGATAAGTATTCAGAATTCGAAACGACAGTCGAGTCACCTCAAGACCCCTCGTGGAGGGCTCTGAGCAATGATGATCCTAAATGGATGTCAGTTTCTAATACATCACAGAAGAAAAAAAGTGACTAGATCTTTAATTTTATTTTAGTCAAAGTTATTTAATAACTGTTTATGCTTATTTAGCAAACTTATATGTTTCTAAGTTGATAACATTTCACTGATTCATTTTTTACTTAATTTGCGTAAAAATTTTTGAACGATTACTATAAGAATAATCTGAACTAGAAAAAACCGAAACCAATACTTTATACAAAACATACAAGATATTATTTAAGATAAAGTACATATTATTTTCATATGATACATAATTTAATGTGTTAAAATAAAATTAAAAGTGAAGGCACTACGTATCATAATTTGCGGGGAGCTGAGAGCTAGCAATATTGGCAGGAGAGGACTTCAAATGCAATTATGAGGTAGTGCGTCGCCGCCCCCGGGAGATGTGGAGTCTATGGACCGGTATACGAGTATATGCGTTTAATAAGGACCGTTTCATGATCGCGCGAACGTTCCATTGTGGCTTGATTGAATTTCAGCTCTTTAGTTAAGTTTCATTTACACTAAGATGACATGGTCCACTAGAAAAACATTTTTTGTTTACTTTCAAATGTACGTGATGAGCGTGAGCTACATTGCTTAAAATATCTCTATGGAGTATTTTTAATCTGATTACTTTTTATGAGGGTTAGCTCATAAGATTTAATATGAACATACCATGAACTCAATTTTTTTATTCCTACATTCCTTCTTTAGTTTTTTATTATAGCAAAGGCAAACGAGCAGGTGTCTCACGTGATGGTAAGTGATTACCATCGCCCATGAACACCCGCAATGCCAGAGGCAAAGCAGTTGCGTTGCCAGCCTTAGAGTGCCCCCCCCCCCCAGAATGGGGTGAGTGGGCCTTCGGTTAACTGCACTCACCAGACGAAAATCAGAAGTTTGTTAGACTTCTACTTCACGCCGGTATTCTGTAAGGTCGTGGTACTTCCCCGGTCGAGCCGGCCCATTCATGCAACAACAAAACTGATGCGTGGCTCTACCACTGTTAAAATCTCCTCGTTTTCGCTCGTTCCGATACTTAAAACTCTTCTCAAGTTGAAATCTGATGCTCCTTATAAAGGGCCGAGTTAATCTTTAAAAGTATCTTCACGCACACTGTCACATAGACAGAGGTCTAGACAATTATGTCCTTTCGACACCTTTCACCGAAGACATTTTTTGGGACACGTTGACCGGTGATGAATCTGTCGTTATGTTTTTTTGAGTATCTTTTTATATGTAATGTTACTGAACAATACCTCTGTGCTGTAATCATTAAATTTGCAGAATTCGAAATTGAATAAGAACCAGGTTATGTGTACTTAGTAAGGAGAAGATTTCAGACTATGGATGTCTTTCATTACTTTTAACAAATAAGATTGTGAACAATGAAGACATCTATATAATAGAAACTTGTTTTGGCTTGCGGCTACGCTCGACTACGAGTACCATAAAAAATGACACATGTTAATGTAGGATACAGAAGCCTAACTAAAAATCCCATTACGTAGCACCTAAAAATTATGATTTTCCTATACAAAGTTTCATTAATAGCAAGGCACCATTCATATACAGCACATAAATATTAATCTCCAACGGAATAAAAACCCTTGCCAACACTTTGCATCGAAGGCAGATTCATGACGAACTAGTCTATCGGGTAGACAATTGATAACGCAATAGAAAATCATTCGGTTATTGATTTTGTACCGGAAGAAGGATGTTACGTCATGTTTATACAAAATGTAAGTAAATTTCGTATTATTCCACACCCGTGTCTAACGTACCTATACAACTATGAATTTGAAATTCAAAGACGGACTCCCGAGATTAACTACTGCGCGACCCAGTTCCGATCTTCATTTGAAACGAATTCAAATGAACAAGCATCAATTTAATATTACAAGTACGCAGTTTACGTTGAGTTTTAGGAAAACGGTTTTTATTAGTCTCCGACTATTTAGCACTTAAATAAAGTCAACTAGTATCAGAAAATATAAAATAAAATAATAGTAAAATATATTTAAATTTAAATAAGGTAAAAAAATATATAAAAAAATGTAAAAGTATTTAGCAAAATTTACCTTTTAATTAACGATCTGTTAATTTCATTGTTAAACTATACGTTCAACAGATACTCGAATGTACTAAAAAGTATCTAATAAAAAATGTATGATACTAAAGTTTAATAACTATATAAATTTATTTCAAACTAGCTGACCCGAGCGGCAGTTGGCTGTGAAAATTTTAATAAATTCCTTTCTGTCGCTATCGGTTTATAAATTAGTGGAACGTTTTCTGTTATGAAACCTAAAAAAATATCTTCACACCATTCCCAAAACAGGGATAGACAGAGGTCTGGTCATGAAAATTAAGTCTCTTCGACCCACGTAGTCAACATAAAGTCGTAAATAAGTTTAGGAGATAACTCATTGGTACGAGCCGGCCACCTGGGGAACTCGGGTTTCCTGACTCGAAATCCGATCACCCAACAGTCACTCAGTTATCGTGACATATGCTATTAATATTAAACAAAATGGAAAACAAATATTTATAAGTGATCATTATATTGTATATTAGTGTGCTGCAGGAGCTACTACACCACTAGATGAACTGATAGATCGACGACGATTCAGTACCGCATTAGCTATCGCCCATCGTGAGATATCCAAATCCTGTCCCTGTGCACTGTGGCTCGTGGCTCATCAGCAATTCTTACTATTCTCGTTCAAAGCATTTAAGCAAACTTGCTGGACACAGTAGGTTTTTGTAGATTAAAGGACAAAAAAAAGTAGGTGTCTCACGTGATGATAAGCGATCACCGTCGCCCATGAACAACTACGTTTTCGTTACTAATTTCTCTTCACGTTTAGCGAGGGCGATGAACATGCTTTAGTTGAAGTGGCACTAAGACATACGAGTATATGTCGCTATCCTCGTATTAGGAATACATAAAGATAAAAACGAAAATTATGGTGCAAATAGGATAAACGTACTCTACTCTAGGTTTAACCGATTTTGAATCGAGATGAAAGTGGCGGAGACAGAATCGGACAGTTGCAACGGAAAAATGTAGCTGATCCTTTGGGAACGCAGTATGAATTTCGTTCAGTGTAGGTGTGTTTCAGTAACAATACTCTTGCGGAAGTAACTTTGATAGTCGTAATTTAAATTGTTAAATATCCTGCTTTACAAGTTTATATCGGTATCTTCTCTTCTGGGGTAGTCAGAGCACTAGAAAATTTAGGCGTTTCGATCCACATTTTACTAGTGCATATTTTAGACGACGTCACAAGCGACGGTAGTAAAAAATATTTAAAAATAACTTGAGGCTTAAAACGACGAATCAACACGTATCGTCGAATTCTCATGTTATCAAATTTTGTAAGTAAATAAAGGGAGAGCATTGAGCGAATTAAGAAGTGATGCCTTATCTAAAGCCGCTGATGTAAGTAAACACGCTGAACAGCTACGTAAAATGTTTCAAAGTAGGTGATAAGAGAAACTGAATACAACACAGTTAAGTTTCTGGTACGATGCAAAGATTAATGATACTTTTTAACGTTATTATTCACGTTAAATTAACATGCAATAAAAGACAGTTGAAATCTTGCTCCGATATTAACACAATTTTTTTATATATTATTTTGTGCGTTGCGTTGTGTGGTCACCACAAATTTTTTACATAGATAGGCAAAAATCCTAAAAAAAAAATCTGTTTCTAGTAACTATTAAGCCCCTGACGAAACCGGTAGATGCATCTAGTTATATATATACATTATTAAAGCAGCTTTGGCCCAAGCGCTCCAGGTAAATGTCGTAAATAAGTTTAGAGATAACTCATTGGTACGAGCCGGCCACCTGGGGAACTCGGGTTTCCTGATTCGAAATCCGATCACCCAACAGTCAATCAGTTATCGTGACATATGCTATTAACATTAAACAAAATGGAAAACAAATATTTATAAGGATCATTATATTGTATATTAGTGTGCTGCAGGAGCTACTACACCACTAGATGAACTGATAGATCGGCGACGATTCAGTACCGTATTAGCTATCGCCCATCGTGAGATATCCAAATCCTGTCCCTGTGCACTGTGGCTCGTGGCTCATCAGCAATTTACTATTCTCGTTCAATGCATTTAAGCAAACTTGTTGGCCACAGTAGGTTTTGTAGATTAAAGGACAAAAAGTAGGTGTCTCACGTGATGATAAGCGATCACCGTCGCCCATGAACAACTACGTTTTCGTTACTAATTTCTTCACGTAACATGCTTTAGTTGAAGTGGCACTAAGACATACGAGTATATGTCGCTATCCTCGTATTAGGAATACATAAAGATAAAAACGAAAATTATGGTGCAAATAGGATAAACGTACTCTACTCTAGGTTTAACCGATTTTGAATCGAGATGAAAGTGGCGGAGACAGAATCGGACAGTTGCAACGGAAAATGTAGCTGATCCTTTGGGAACGCAGTATGAATTTCGTTCAGTGTAGGTGTGTTTCAGTAACAATACTTGCGGAAGTAACTTTGATAGTCGTAATTTAAATTGTTAAATATCCTGCTTTACAAGTTTATATCGGTATCTTCTCTTCTGGGGTAGCCAGAGAGAACAGATCGCCAAGTGTCACGATCCCTACATACTTCTTTTCGCTTCTTTCAGATTCATCATCTTCTTCATACACGTGACTAATGCCTGCAGTTCTGCCTCTGGTGGTGCAATAAGCACTGCATCATCAGCATAAATTTACTATTCTCGTTCAATGCATTTAAGCAAACTTGTTGGCCACAGTAGGTTTTGTAGATTAAAGGACAAAAAGTAGGTGTCTCACGTGATGATAAGCGATCACCGTCGCCCATGAACAACTACGTTTTCGTTACTAATTTCTTCACGTAACATGCTTTAGTTGAAGTGGCACTAAGACATACGAGTATATGTCGCTATCCTCGTATTAGGAATACATAAAGATAAAAAAGAAAATTATGGTGCAAATAGGATAAACGTACTCTACTCTAGGTTTAACCGATTTTGAATCGAGATGAAAGTGGCGGAGACAGAATCGGACAGTTGCAACGGAAAAATGTAGCTGATCCTTTGGGAACGCAGTATGAATTTCGTTCAGTGTAGGTGTGTTTCAGTAACAATACTCTTGCGGAAGTAACTTTGATAGTCGTAATTTAAACTGTTAAATATCCTGCTTTACAAGTTTATATCGGTATCTTCTCTTCTGGGGTAGTCAGAGCACTAGAAAATTTAGGCGTTTCGATCCACATTTTACTAGTGCATATTTTAGACAGCGTCACAAGCGTCGGTAGTAAAAAATATTTAAAAATAACTTGAGGCTTAAAACGACGAATCAACACGTATCATCGAATTCTCATGTTATCAAATTTTGTAAGTAAATAAAGGGAGAGCATTGAGCGAATTAAGAAGTGATGCCTTATCTAAAGCCGCTGATGTAAGTAAACACGCTGAACAGCTACGTAAAATGTTTCAAAGTAGGTGATAAGAGAAACTGAATACAACACAGTTAAGTTTCTGGTACGATGCAAAGATTAATGATACTTTTTAACGTTATTATTCACGTTAAATTAACAAGCAATAAAAGACAGTTGAAATCTTGCTCCGATATTAACACAATTTTTTTATATATTATTTTGTGCGTTGCGTTGTGTGGTCACCACAAATTTTTTACATAGATAGGCAAAAATCCTAAAAAAAAAATCTGTTTCTAGTAACTATTAAGCCCCTGACGAAACCGGTAGATGCATCTAGTTATATATATACATTATTAAAGCAGCTTTGGCCCAAGCGCTCCAGGTAAATGTAGTAAATTCAGTAATTAATAATTATTATAATTGATTAAGTTACGATAGCCTAGTGGTTCGGTGGTCGGAGTTCAAGTCAAGAGACTCGAGTTCCTCAAGATCATTAAGATTGAACATTAAGATTACATACACTACGTGCGCCAAGCGCCTGTGAATATTTAATATAGGATATGGTTCTCCCATATTAAGAATATGCCACAACAATTATTATTATTACATTAACGATAATGAACGTCCTGGTGCCTAGGCTACCTCCGTTCTCTTGTACTTAGCGATAAATCAAACTAACTCACTCATATCTTCTGGAGTAAATACAAACTCCTAAAGAGGATCCTGAGTATTTTCGCTAGCATTAAATATTAAATGATGAATTTGTTATGTACTAATAAAAAGTAATTTAAAACTAAGAAATTTTAATAATACTACATTAAAATTGTATTATAAGTACGCCAAATTCAGTTTTTTTTTATTATTTATATTTATTTATCTTCACGCACAATCCCTGACGGGGTAGCCAGAGAGAACAGATCGCCAAGTGTCACGATCCCTACATACTTCTTTCGCTTCTTTCAGATTCATCATCTTCTTCATACATGCACGTCTAGGTATCCGAGTACTCTTGACCCTCCTCTCTTCGAGCAATTTGCTCACATGGTCTTCGAAAGTTAGTCTCGGTCTACCTCGACACCTTTTAATATTAACTTTCGCGCTATATATTTTCTTCACTATTCGGTCTTCACTCATTCGCTCAACGTGCCCAAACCATCGAAGCACGCCCTTATCCATTTTTGAGACAAGGTCATCTTTCAAACCTGCCATATTGCGTTTCGTTTCGCTTTCGGTCGGCCATGGTAAGGCCGCACATTTTACGGAGAGATCGCATCTCCACTGCATTCAACCTGCTTTTATGCTTCTTCTAGCATACCCAGGTTTCGCTGCCATATAACAAAGTCGGTACCAACACTGCGTTATGTATTGCAAGGCGTGCACTTTTCACAACGCCTTGCCTTTTGATTAACGCAGTCAGGGCACCATTGACTTTGTTCCCGGCAGCGACACGCCTGTCCACATCTAAATCACATCTTCCATCCCGGCTAAACGCACTCCCCAAGTATACAATTTCATTCACCTGTTCTAGACATTCCTGATTTAGCCAAATTTCGCACTTCGTTCTTTCTTCGTCCCTTTCAAATACCAGAACCTCAGTTTTATTAGCATTCAAACGGAGACCATTAATTTCACATTCTTCTTTCATACACGTGACTAATGCCTGCAGTTCTGCCTCTGGTGGTGCAATAAGCACTGCATCATCAGCATAAAGCAAACAATTTACTTTTATGTCACCCAATTTCACACCCAAACAGCTATCTTTCAGCTTCTGTAAACAGCTGTCGAGATACAGTATGAACAGCCAGGAAGACATGACACAACCCTGTTTTACGCCCGTTTGGACGCTAAACATGGGTGACAGGTCATGCCCTACCCGCACACAGGCTTTACAGTCACAGTAAAGTGACTGCACAGCCCTTAGCAATCGACCATCCACACCATACCCCGGCAACAGTTCCCACATTTTCTTCCTTACAACCTTATCAAATGCTTTCTCAAGATCCACAAAAGCACAGAAAATCTTCTGGTTAGCTGCCAGAAGCTTCTCCGTGATCATGCGGAGAGAAAACATTTGATCCGTGCATCCTCTTCCAGGTCTAAATCCGCATTGTGCCTCCCATAGAAATCTTTCCGATTTATCTTGCATCCTACGTGTCAAAACCTTCGAGTAAACTTTACTTGCTAAACTGGTCAAGCTGATCGCCCGATAGCACCCGCAGTCATAATGTGAACCTTTACCTTTATATAAAGGCACAATGACCGCGGATCGCCAATCATCCGGAACAGCCCCCGTTTGCCAGCACAAATTGCACAGCAGATGAAAGCTGTCCCAGACGCGTGGCCCACCATACTTGACCATTTCAGCAGTAACTCTGTCTAGTCCCGCAGCCTTACCACATTTCAAACTTCTAATCCACATTCAATCTCTTTCATACTGATGACCTCAGTGTCATCGAGGTCCGAGTCTGGCGTACCAATCACGGCGTCACCCCCGGATCCCTCACTAAGATCATCACACGCATACATCTCTCTATAAAATTCGCTCCATCGCTGCATGACGTCCGATTATTCTGAGAGGACGTCATTGGTTCCCGAAAGCACTTTATTCATTCTTAAGGCTGTCGCACCACTCCGGGTCCTTCCAACCTCTTTCCAGAGTTTGTAGTTCTCTTTGAAGTTGTGCGACAACCTTTCTTCCGCTTCCATTCTACTCCTTTCACGCACTTCCTCAATCAATGCTTTCGTGTGAACTTTCTGGAGCTTATATCTTTCTTTCCTCTTCTCTCTCATATCCTTATCATTACTAGAGGCCAAGTAGTCTAACCATGCTTTCTTCTTCTTATTTACAGCTTCTTTCACTTCGTCATTCCACCATGCATCACCCTTTTTACTACTACCTCTTTTCACAGTTCCACACTCGTCTTCCGCTGCACTAACCATTCCATCTCTAAGGCACTGCCATATTTCTTCCACACATTCTTTCCTGACACCAATGCTGTCCAGCTTTTCGGCTACCCTTGCTTGATATTTATTCCTAGTTTCCGCTTCCTGAAGCTTCCAGCTTCGGACGCTACCGACCGACTGTGGTTCTGGTATCGCCGTCCGATGGCGCCAACCCGCGAACAGACCCCTAAATCTAGTAATCACTAGATAGTGATCCGTTCCCAGGTCAGCACCTCAGAACACTCGCGTATCCATCACCTGTTTTCGCAGTCGGTCATCCACCAGGAATAAATCGATCATACTTCTCTCATTCTCTCTTGTTCTAGTATACATATGGATTTTCTTGTGACTAAACATAGTGTTTGTCACAAGAAGACCCTTTTCCTTGCATACAGCCAGTATAAGCTTGCCAGCATCGTTAACCCTTTTATCGCCAAACATTCCACGCACCGATTCGTACCCTGGCCGAGCGGGACCAACCCATCCATTCAAATCACCACATACAACAATTCTTTCGTTTCCTCTAACCAAGTCTAGAACTTCTCTTACATTCTCCCAAAACTCCTCCAGCTCAGCTCTGGACGACGAAGCCACCGGCGCATAAACAGCCAAAAGGAATAACTTCGTCAGTCCCAATTTAAAGCGAACCCAGAGAAGTCTCGAGTTCACAACCTTATATTCAGTCATAATATCAACCAACCGAGACGACAGCAGCACCCCCACTCCCTGGCAGGCGCTCTCGCTCTCCGAGACTCCGGACCATAGAGCTAACGCCCCGCCAGGGAGCTCTTCAGTACCGCTGCCCTTCCGCTTGGTCTCCGACAAACACACGACATCTAATTCTCTTTCTTTCATTATTTCAATCAACTCATTCGTCTTATCTCTCATGCCTCCTCTAACATTCCACGTGCCAACTCTGCACTCCGTCCTCCACCTTCCGCTGTGTCGGGCTGTGCGTGACGGGTGGCGGTCCCCATCGCCGCTTTGCGCGCTGCATTTCACACCAACTGGTGAACTGGTGTGCGTCGCCTTGGGGGGACGCCCTAACCCTCGTTGGCATGGGTGCGCAGCTGTGTAGAATTGCAGTCCTGAAAAGGGCTGGCAGGGGTTGCGACGAGCACGCTTCCACAATGACCCCCATTTATAGATAAATTAATATGAAAATTAAATTCAATATTTTTTGCATTATATCTTTAGAAATATACATAACAGAACAAGAAAGATTTCAGGATTGCCCAAAATAATTTAATTATTTATTTCTTATATTTATTTATTACCTGCTTAATAGTTCCTAATTCAAAACTATTGCGTTTCACGCAGAATTATAACATATTCACTACAGCTGTTTTATACCTCAGTACAGCTATACGAATGTTTTCATAGTTATTTAGGAAGACGGTTACCGATTTGGGTGTATTTCCCAAGGGCTCTATAAACACAGTAGGCAAGGCGAGTAACAAGGGGAGAGAAGAATGCATTGCAAGAGTCATGCGTGCAGGGGAATATGATTCGAGTTTTCAAAATTACTTTGATATTTACAACGCCTTGCATACATTTATTACGGTAATGTTTGCTATTATTTAATTCCAACCAACCTCCTTTCCTAGATTTTTAGAATTTTTCTATCTAATCTTTCTCTACCACCTTTGACATTGAACTTTGAATAAAAGTTGTTTTTTGTGTAAACAGTCTTTAAATAGTTGGTTAATGCAAATGCACAATTTAATACACTTTATTATTCTTTTATTAATTTCCTCATATCTATTTATTACAGTAGTTTTTTAATACGTTAATATGAACTTGGAATCGTTTCCAATGAATTGGTTTCGTAATATCAGTCTAGTTTTATAGGAGGAAAGCGTTAAAACTAAAATATGCACCAAAAATATACGTTCATCTTTACTTATTATATTACTTATATACATGGGAAATTGCGGTAGAATATTCGACTCCGGGCTCCACAGAGCAAGGTCACGGTCATGTTCTCGCAAGATGCCGCCAAACATCCTCTCTCACCTAGTTCACTTCACCGGAGCACACAAAAATCATCTTGAAAATATTCTCGGACTCCAATCTCAAGTGGATAATAAGAATACGCTACCACCATAGCCTTCCCGGTACCCCGCGGTGTATTTGTGCTTTGGTGAACATTCTCCGCTTATGGCGTATGTGCCAAGCAAAGAGAGCGGTATACCAAAGCCCATCCGAAGTCAAAGAAAGCTCACTTGGAGCAGCCACACCGTTTTTCCCTGGAATGTTAGGCTAGCCATATAGGTCTATTTTGGCCACCGATGGTGCTACTGTTTAGGAGGCAAATCGTCATGACCATCAAGAAATCTTTCGGGGGGAATAAAGTATAAGTTACATTATTTCTGTCCCATAATCACGTCAAAAGGACTAAACTAATTAAAATTTATTTTGCAAGATGTGTGTTATGATACGCGTCATTATTATTTATATATAATTTCATTAATTTCTTAGGTTTTGTATCAAGATTTTAGATAATGTCAAGCAAGTAAGTAATATTAAAATAAACTGTGCTAACTTAGGAAGCTGAAAGCTCTAAGGACAAAACGCCACAGTCTAAGTAGTCACTAGAACCGAAATCATGCAGTAGCTTAATAGAGGACGTTGACTTAAAAAATACATTATTGTCTGTCCTTCTTACTCAAGCATCTATACTCTTCCGTAAATCGAAATCAAAGCTCGTCGGGATTGAAGTGTAGTGAAGCTCTGCAGCTTTCTTATTCAAGTGAAGTTAGCTGCACGTTGAAATACGTTCTGAATACCATGTTGAGCTTCGAAATGTATGTTATATTTTAAAACTTAACTATGATGGAAAAATGAAAGCAATTTTTTAAATGTTCTAAAAGCAAGGATATTTCATATATTTAATATTTTTAGGTGATTTCTTATTGAATATCAAAAGAATGCGTTGTCAGGGTTTTAATTTATAATCTGCTACGGTGACAGCTATAGTAAAATGTTTCTTACTCACTGCTTGAATCTTCAATGTTCCCGAACGTCCCTGCATATGGCGGACGCTCAGTTTGTGTTTATGTCAATAAGGAACTGATTTTCGTTTGCGCGGGTGTGGATTTACAAAATATATAAATAATTATGTGTCAGTGAAACGTGTGATTTGTGTGTGTTTTTTGTGATAATGTTTTATGTCCCTGGTCTTGGCAGAAATTTGAAAACTTCAAAGGACTTATAAAGGTACTTATTTTGTATGTTCTTCATAAAACAACTGGTTATCTTATTGGATAAATACATGATATATTCTATATTTATTATAAAAATTAAACCATATATATATGTTACTTTAAAAGCCATCACTTTTGAATAGCCTTAGAATTGATGACTGACGATAAACTATTGCCAGATGATAACTTTTTGCAAAATTATTATAACACTTTTCAACAATAAACTGCACTAAAATTATTAATTAATTCTCAGTTATAAACAATTACCTATCTGGTGTAACTTAACACTTTCTCATACTGTATGTGAAATAATTTCACTAAGTTAAACAAATTGTGTTTGAACAGGAGTGTAAACTAAATTTTCTAGCGTTTTTTTTTACTAAATATTCATTATTTTTAAAAATAAGTACATATTTTTATATGTATTATAATAATAAATATACTTTGTTTTTTAATGAGTAAACCTATGTACTGGATATTGTATACTAATTATTTCAATTATATATCATCTAGAACAAGCTATTAAATGAAACAGTAATATTTCTATAATGTTATTGTAAACATCAAGTGGAACGTTCCATACTACTTCAATTGATAACTTAAAAACATTCATGCTTTAAATGTAAAAACAAACACCAGATTTTAATTTCTGACAGTACCTACCACCCTGAGAACAAAATTTTTTATAGTTTGAACACATGTGTGTGATGTCTTTATCATTCACCATGTGTTCTGCTGCTTTATGACTTAATATCTCCTGTTTTGAGTTCTTAGTTGTATCTACATTAGAATACAATCACATTTAGGAAACATTTACATTCCTAAACTAGATTCTTTATGATTCACCTTAGTTTCTTTTTTTATCTTAGCTGTGTCACATTTATGTTTTGTACATGAAGAAAAGAGATCATCTGGTGACCACTTGGAGGAATGTAAAATATTATCATTCTTACAAGTAAAATGTACTTAATATTTTTTAAGATTTAGTTGATTTTCTTTTATGATTTCGTTATTGATAGAAAAATTTTGCCTTGCTCAAAAAGCGGATTTGCTATTATATATTGTGATTAGAATCCTCATCTTATATGCAATTTTATTATTTTTGGCACCTTTTTTGGCGCTTGTAACAGATTTTTGATTAAGATCTTTTAACATAATTTAGGTTTTTTTAACCTAGTAAGTTAGAGGGAAGATAGAGATAACAATTATTCAATTATCTTTTTTTTATTTAATAATGCCATTTAAGACCTTATCACATTTTGAGTCATATAAATATTGACATGGCACATTGGAATGAAATATATATTTTGACTGTGTTGAATAGCAAATTGTATTATTTTATCGGTTCTAGTCCATAATCTATCTTGAGATAATTGAGGTCTCTGTAACAACAGGTATTACATATATCTTACTTTTAACATTGTTTTAGTAATGTTTGCTTGATTAAAAAAATATATATTTAAATATTATATATCGTAATATTTTACACGATAAACGACAAAAAGTCACGATAGCCGAGTGGAAGGGTGGTAGGAATTTCGAGTCGAGAGACCTGAGTTCGATCCCCAGGTGGCAGTACCAATGGGTTTATTCAAAACCTATGTACAATTCATATTGTGTCCTTAGACATAAAGACGGTGATGGACTACCACCTGTCACCTTGTCCCGAAAAATCTTCGGTGGAAGATGGATCGAAGGGACTTAATTGTCTAGACTAGACCTCTGTCTACCCCTGTATTGGGAATGGCATAATATTTTAAAAGCAAAAGTAATGGAGTCTCTGCTTTTTACTTATTCCTTGGTAAACACCTGACCAGATTGTGATAAAATTGATAAGAAGGAGGTATTTTTCTTTTGAGGAAGATTAAATAATCAAAAATAAAAAAAAATATCTTACATGTTAAATATACACCATTCCCAATATAGGGATAGACAGAGGTCTAGTCTAGACAATTTAGTCCCTTCGACTGACCTTCCACCAAAGATATTTTCGGGACAACGTGATAGGTGGGGAGCCCGTCGCCGTATTTATGTTTAGGCTAATGATATAAATGTACATAAGTTTTTGTAAATCCCTTTGGTATGTGCCAACCACCTGGGGATGGAACTCGGGTCTCCTGACTCAAAATTTTGATCACCCAGCACTCTGCTATTGTGACCTTTTTAATTTTTTTTGTTATTAATTAAAGAAGTTTGAAAAATAAGAAAAAAATATGTTGTATATGTGACTTTTCATTCAATGAATAAAAAGCAAGTGATAAAAAAAACAAAAAAAAATGAGTCATACCTTCTTTATAGACACACGCTTCAAGTATCATATGGAACAGAATTATTCAATATAGTGAATATATTTTATTTACCTACAAGTTAATATAACCAAAAATATTAAGGAGCTATATATATTTTATTCTTTTCTTTTTGGACATAAAATGAATACTTCATTAAAGTTATTTTTTCCTGCTAAAGTCTCTACTTTATACCGTCACTACACAAGCACAAGTTTAATCTCCTTTATATTAAATATTATCACAGTATGCCTCTATTGTGTTGCATCAGCGTAAAGCTCCCATGCACAATGGATTATAACCCAATTATATAGAAATTATGAAGCTTCTATACAATGTGTGGTTACTTTATGTTGGATGTTAACTTATAGTATGGATATTCTTTATTATATTAACTAAAGATGCAATACTGGCTACAGTCATAACTTATGTTGTTATCTTTACTTGTTCTTAATGATATTCTGCTCAGCCCTGCATGAATGTTCCAAACAAGTGTCAATAAACTCATTTAGAAATGTTCATTTGTAAGTTGATTCTGCCCTAGTATTGTCTTATGACATTAATAAATAATACCTTTAAGGTAAATGTTTTAGTGGATGTGTGGGTAATGACGTTTTGTAATGAGCTTTCTCAGACAGAGAAGAAACAGGGGAAAGAAATTTAGTTGGTTTTTATTTGTCATATTTTAAATAATAAATAAATATAAATACGCAACAGACACGATGTATTAGATGTAGTTGTCTGTTTGGGACACGAAGTTCGGGAGACAGTTCAGTCTATAATCTTGATAAAAGAGGAAAAGTTTAATTTTATTCAGGCTGGTTTGCTTTAGAGTTATAGTGGGGATAGAAAATATCGTTGACTCCGCTAAATCTACTTTTACAACACTCTGGGGATAAGATGAGGCGTCAAATTCTCTGGCCTCCTATCATTACGACTTTTATGGGGTAGATCAAGTGGAACTTAAAATGTGATTTTATTTGGAATTAAAAATAAAATAAATAAAAATCTTCACGCAATTCCCAATACAGGGGTAGGCAGAGGTCTAGTCTAGACAATTATGTCCCTTTGACCCACCTTCCACGGAAGATATTTTCGGGCCAACGTGACAGGTGGTGAGCCCGTCGCCGTCTTTATGTCCAAGCCATCGCTATAATTCGTACATAAGTTTTTGAAAAATCCATTGGTACGAGCCCGCCACTTGGGGATCGAACTCGGGTCTCTTGACTCGAAATTCCGACCACCCAACCACTCGGCTATCGTGACTTCAACTTGTCATATTTTGTAAATTGTATATTTATATATACTAAACTAAAGTACATTCTCGAAAATGGCAAGAGCAATTAACTTATTCCCAGGGCTTTTTATTATCTATGTTTTCATTTGCAATAACCATTTTGCCGCAAGGCTGTAAAGGAGAATTCCTTTTACAGCATACATTTCTGTTAAATGTTAAAAATATATAATTATAAAAAAATATTTATGGAAAGTATGTACGTTTCCCTATGAACAAATTACCGACTTTATCGTGACCAGTAACTCTTATGTAACTAGTATAAAAGTATGCAGTATTTAATGTAAAAGAACTACCAATAATTATTAAAGTACTACACTTTCTGGTTTGGATTTGAATCAAGTATTAATAGGGTTTTGCTTACCTACTAACTACTTTGTATTGACTATTAAACTTGTGAAAGTTTATTTAAGGATTAAATTCTCTCGACTTTTGGCCATCCCAGGGTGAGAAAAAAGTCGTATGATTCATTAGAATATCTGTATATGAAATTCTAAATCCGAACATTATGTTTCTCTACCATACGAAAGATGTGCAATGGCCACGTTTTTGTAACGTAACAATAAATGACGTGTTTTATCGTTTTGCGACTAAAACAGGACGATTAGGATGTTCTTAAGTATGGTGATGGTATATGAATTATTTCGACGAAACAGTGCCCGTTTCGTCGAAATAATTTTTGCTCAGATATGCTGGTCACTCGTCATGGCTTCCGTATACAATCACAAATCTGACGGAAGCAGTAAGGGTGTGGGGTAGGCAACATATATTTATATGTAACTTATAATTGTATCGATATTTTAAGCCGTCATATTTGAGAACTAAATCGAAACGTGCTTAACAGTTATTTCCTGAAAAAGTTAATACTGAAAATAAAGTCTCGCAACAGGAAGTTTTATGCCATTAGTGAGAATAGTTTCTCTTCGAATTTAAACCGAAATTTACGCAGACCGTATACTGCTTTAACTTTTAAAAATAATGCATGTTCAAGAAGGCTCGCACATAAACCGAATTTATTTCTTGAAAATATTTTGTAGTAATAATTTCGTCTTATAAATTATAAATTCCAGTACAAGCCAGCCATTGTTTTGTTAAGACTTTACAGATCTATTAAGTATTATTAAGTATTAAATATTAAGTATATTGTTATATTATAATCCGAAAGAAGATAAGGTAATGCAGAGGCGATCTGGGCTCTACCATTTATTATTCGTTCTAACAAAATAATAATGTTTATCCTATTAAATTCTAATGTTGTTGTTGGTGTCAGTGTACATCGACGTGTTATTGTGAATGCTTCCATGACTTCCAGTTCCGTTAGGCAAGCACACCCGAAGGCACGGGGTTCCTGTATTTAAAGGCGAAAAAAACGCAGCCATTGGATAATTAATCATCCCTCCAATCCTTCTACCTCGGTTGTGTGTGTTGCGGTGTGTGGTTGTGTGTGTTGCAGTTCTTATATAAATATAAATGTTATTATTATCATTACTAGGTTAAAATCTACTTAATTTAAGCGTATAAGCTAACTACTCTTTATTAATTGTGTGTATCAATAAGTCGTCACAAAGTAGGAATAAAGTAACACTCCGCGGGAAACTTAATAGTATTTTATTTAATTAATTAAAATCTACCACCGTTTCGTAACAATGTTCCACTAACAGAGAAGAAACTTGCGAAATTCCGTAGGCATCGTCTTTTTAAAAAAAATATTATTAGTTACTAATTTTTTACGAAGATCGGCACACATAATTAATTTGATTATTACTAGTCAATCATTGACTTTGTAAAAATCAATGTAATAAGTAAAGAGGTTAGCTATACACCGAATTATATTCTGACATAAATAAATAATAAATATCTTCACGCCATTTCCTATACAATGGTAGACAGACGTCTAAACAATTAGGTGTTTTCGACCCGGAAGGTGAGTCAAAACACAGGACCAAAGACATTTTTGGGACGACGTGACAGGTGGTGAGCCCGTCGCCATCTTTATATCCGAGCCAACGATATAAATAGTACATAAGTTTTTAAAAAACCCATTGGTTTGAGCCTTGAGGATCGTACTCGGGTCTCATGACTCGAATTCCGATCACCCAATCACTCAGCTATCGTGACTTTACGTTCTAACATAATACACTTTTTCACAATTATTAACAACATTACAATATCAACAGCTTTTTAGTCGTCACACTGATATGATACATTTTTCCTATAGTCCAAATATACTCTAAACTCCCTCTCTTTCCACCAAATACCGTTCTTAAAAATGATTTGTTGTAATACTTACATATCATTTGTATTATCTTATTTTGTCCCACCATTAAGAGTTCCATTTGATTAATCGTTTCCAAAGAGCGGCTACCAGCCGTCTAACTCCGTAAAGTGAACCTTTAGTGAACAAGTGTCTAATTGAAAAATTACTATAAATAAATGAAATAAATGTTTCTTCATTTGATGATTTGATGTTAAGTTCATTAATTTATTTCGTAACAGCCTCTAAAATCCACTGCATGATAGCCTCTTCTGTAAGGGAGGATGGTATATTCTCGTGCCGATACCACACGGCATATGTATAAATTTATTTGTTTGATAATATGCCACGACATGTGGGAACCCGTTTCCGGTTTTGAAGGGTAATCCAAAATTTGACACCAAAAAACACGCTTTATTATAGACAATCAGCCTTCTTCTTTAAGGGAATTAAAACCTGAAATCGTTCATTAATATGTCGGGTAAGAAAAGCTGACATACTTAAAAAATATGTATTAAATAGTTACATGAGGAATATTACCTATTCCTCATGTAAGTATTTATAATGTTATTTTTTCGTGTCTCCAAACTTTTTGATTAAATTTATACATTAACGCAACAGACACGATGTATTAGATGTAGTTGTCTGTTTGGGACACGAAGTTCGGGAGACAGTTCAGTCTATAATCTTGATAAAAGAGGAAAAGTTTAATTTTATTCAGGCTGGTTTGCTTTAGAGTTATAGTGGGGATAGAAAATATCGTTGACTCCGCTAAATCTACTTTTACAACACTCTGGCGATAAGATGAGGCGTCAAATTCTCTGGCCTCCTATCATTACGACTTTTATGGGGTAGATCAAGTGGAACTTAAAATGTGATTTTATTTGGAATTAAAAATAAAATAAATAAAAATCTTCACGCAATTCCCAATACAGGGGTAGACAGAGGTCTAGTCTAGACAATTAAGTCCCTTCGACCCACCTTCCACCGAAGATATTTTCAGGACAACTTGACATGTGGTGAGCCCGTCGCCGTCTTAATGTCCAAGCCAACGATATAATTCGTACATAAGTTTTTGAAAAACCCATTGGTGTGAGCCTGCCATCTGGGGATCGAACTCGGGTCTCTTGACTCGTATTTCCGACCATTAAACCACTCGGCTATCGTGACTTACATTTATTTGGAATTAAACTGCTACAAGAGTTGATTATACCTTTGTATATATGTGTTCACGTAACAATAAATTTACTAACCCCTTTCTTCCCGTGGGTGTCTTAGAGGCGACTAAGGATAAAGGCTTTGGAAATTTTGCTAGCAATTGATGGCGGTATTGGCGATCGCAGTATGCCTTCGAACCTGCAGTCTTCGCCTGCCTTCACCGGTCAACCTAATTTTGGTCTGGTATTTTTTGAAATGCTTACTGGTATCTGCTATTGTGCGGATCTTTCGCTGATGCCGTACGGCGCACAATTTAATACATCATTTACATTTAATTAGCTATACATTCACATGTAAAAAGTGACAGCATCTTAAGAACACACATCGCTTTCTCATCCTTTAGGACAATAGTGCCATACAGATGTATTAAGTTTCAATATTGGTTTTAAGGTCACGATCTAAGGGGGGAAATAACCATTGCAACATCATTCTGTATCAAACGGTAGGAAAAGTATCTGATATTGTGATCGTGTTGCGTAGTGAGCAAAACAAATTATTGGATTAGACTTTAATTTAAAATTGTTGATTTTATAAATTTAAAGCCATTATTTTTATTTAAATATAGACACTAATTCTATTCCAATTCGAATACCGTTCATTCCAACACTCGTCTATCGTGGCATCTCATAATCTTTTTTTCTCACTAAATACCATTTTTTCGCATATAATATCAAAGGCACTTTAGCTCATAAGAGGTACATTACTTACATTATCTCATTAATGTCTTGTTGAATTAATTCATTCATAAAAAAACCTGAATCCATTTACATACAAAGATCCTTATTTATAGAACACTTGCTTCATTGTGTTCAATGGTTTACGTACTTATGCAGTCATACTATCAATATGTGAACTACTAGCTACCCGTCCCGGTTTCGGCTGTGTAGCGTATCAAGCTTGCTTTACTTTTGTTTTAACCAAAAAATTTAATGCTCTTTTATTTACACTAAATTATACGTATGCTTATTTATTACCAGTTTCTTATTATAGCATATAAATAAAATTCACTTTTTATTTTACTATCGTCAATTATGGTAATACTTTAATGTGTTCGTATTATTGTATGGTACTTTCGATCTATTTCATAGTTACAACCTTCTTTATAGAATAAAGGTAGTAAAAAGATAAACACTTTAAGTGAAACGTAGGCGGGTTTCTTTTATAACCGTTGAGAGAATACTTAACACAGATAAAGGCCAAGAAATGTGAATGAAACATACTAATGTGTATGCCAGATAAGGAGTTTGGACGAATTTTTGAAATAAGCAATTAAAATTAATACTGGCGCCAACATTTTCTTCTACGGTATTTTAATTCTAACGTGCTTTTTATTCTGCAATAATAGACACATTCATAGTCAATGTTTTAATAAAAAAAAGCTCGATTACTCAATAAAGAAGTCTGCATGCGGCATAACTTAACCTCATTTGAGCGTGACGGCGGCTAAATTAAAACCACCTCTATAAATATAGCAACAGGAGGCAATTTGAAATATCCGGCGACGAGACAATGGTAACGATAGTTCTCATTTAACAATGCGACTCGAAGATTTCCTAATAACAATGTCTCCTTACATCCGGGACGAGTCGGTCGCCCCGTGTTCCCGGTATAATCTGCGACAGCCATACATATTTATCACGTGCCCTGGATGTTTACATTGGGAAACCCGGGCCCCTTGGGTAAATTCCCGGAATACACAGGACTTAGAGGAGAGAATACAGCTCGGATATGTCGGTACGGTTGTCGGGAAATCTCTTAGAGATTTATTTTTAATGTGATGTGTTAAACAGAAGAAAGGGATATTATTATTTGGTTTGAGAAAATTCAGCATACGGTGCTTAATGCCTGTATATTCTATTAAACTATATGTTTTACGTATCTTCACGCAATTCCCAATACAGGGGTACACAGAGGTCTAGTTTAGACAATTACGTCCCTTCAACCGGCCTTCCTCCGAAGATATTTTCGGGACAACGTGACAGGTGATGAGCACGTCGCCGTCTTTATGTCCAAGCCAACTATATAATTCGTACATAAGTTTTTGAAAAACCCATTAGTGCGAGCCTGCCACCTGGGGATCGAACTCGGGTGCCTAACTCAAAATTCCGACCTCCCAACCACTCGGCTATCGTGACTTTTTATATTTTTTACGTGCATACGTTTATTCCATTACTTATAAAAAGCACAGAAAAAGTCAACTCAGCTAATAGGTTGGTCACGACGGCGTGGGTTCACATAATAATTTTTGGGTCTATCGAGTCCCGGATTGGGTACATAATGATAAATACAAAAAAATTAATAATACATTCATAAGGGCAACATCACATTCATTACGATTATCACAAAGTAGTTAAAGGATTTGTTTTAATAAAGCCAGAAACAACGAAGACACCACAAACATCCAAACCCTTACTAAAAATACAAACTTAGAAAAAGTGTTTTTATAAGATCTGAACCGAATCAAATCTTGGACCTCCGTGCTATCGTGCACACCTGCGCCATGAAAACCGGTGTGTACGCCACTCGTTCAAAGGGGTCGGCAAAAACAATCCTTTCCTAGTTACGTTTAATTAAATTGATTCATTCTAAGAATTGCATAATTACTAATTTATAATTTTATATTAGTGGCTCGTTTAAGTTAAAATAACCCAAAGAATGGATTAATATCTAATTTTAAACATTATTCAGATTATTTTTAGTAGATCTTTTAGAAAATATTACCCGTTCCCATTCAAGATGCAAACTATATACAAAGACTGGGTAAAAATACAATTGTCAAATTTATAAGTCAATCGACTACGTTTTGACTTTTGCGGCTACAAATATACGGAAATATATAAAACACTTCAAACCCCACTTCACGAATTCATTGCTTGTTAAGTGATTATTGCAGAAATAATTTTTAGGCATTTTTAAAATACTTTCCGACAATCCCTGCTGTGTGGAACTGATTGGAAAACAACCTGACAACCTAAATAAGGAGTAAAAATATGCCGAATATATGCTTAATCTCTTTTCGTGCCCATAGTCTGTATACTATTAATACGTGAAAAGAAAAAATATTCCCCTTTTTAATACACTGTCGGCATCGATGAGTGTAAGATTTGGTATAATTAACATTAGAATGGAGAAACGAGTACACAAACCAAAAATTAATATATAATATCTGTTAAAAATACTTTAAGTAAAATAAAATCTTAAGTGTTTACATTAATTCCTTCAATTCAAACACATAATGCTGACCAAATAGTCGTACAGGTGCAGTTTGTCGGTAAAGAATTACAAAATGCAACAGCGCCAGGGATACAGGCGTACCTTAAGGATCAGGATACTGAAATAATAGGTCGGTCACATAGATCGAAGAAATGATGACCGTTGCCGAAGAAAAGTTTTCAGGGACCACAAGATTAAAGGATAACCTGCACAACATTGCACTCAGTAGTCAGCTGGTGGCTCAGAGGTTAACCTATGTTTAGCAGTGCAGTTTTGAAGAGTCGTAAAGTTAAGTCGTTTTCTTAAGGTAACTTATTAACATTCCCGTTGAAACAATGCAACATTGTCAATTTGTAAAACTTATGAAAATTACTCTACGATATGTATACCCATATAAGAGAGATTGAGCTGAATAGTCTAATAATGTCCCTTGCGTTTTACATCACGCATAACGGAGGGTCATAAAGTAGGCCCATTTTTGTCTTTGCTGAACCAGAAACGTGCGGGAATTACATGACCAAAAATATATTGATGTATATTGCAAAAATTGTTAGACGCATAAGGAAATGTCGTAGTCATATTACTCGTATGAATTATAATTAAAAAAATACTACTTTCTTTTCTTACATTTAATTACATTAGATAATATTTTATGGCTGCATTGACGTATCGTCTCGAATTCGAATTTTTATTTGACACATCGTTGGCGAAGGTGATTGGAACTTTTGTATGCTAACTACTGAACGCCGTGGTCGTCCGTTTTTATATTTAATTTTTTACCTTATTGAAGTTTTTACGCTAACATTCTGTATTTTATTCTTGCCCGTATAAAACAAAATGCGGCGATGGGGACCGCCACCCGTCACGCACAGCCCGACACGGCGGAAGGTGGAGGACGGAGTGCAGAGTTGGCACGTGGAATGTTAGAGGAGGCATGAGAGATAAGACGAATGAGTTGATTGAAATAATGAAAGAAAGAGAATTAGATGTCGTGTGTTTGTCGGAGACCAAGCGGAAGGGCAGTGGTACTGAAGAGCTCCCTGGCGGGGCGTTAGCTCTATGGTCCGGAGTCCCGGAGAGCGAGAGCGCCTGCCAGGGAGTGGGGGTGCTGCTGTCGTCTCGGTTGGTCGATGTTATGACTGAATATAAGGTTGTGAACTCGAGACTTCTCTGGGTTCGCTTTAAATTGGGACTGACGAAGTTATTCCTTTTGGCTGTTTATGCGCCGGTGGCTTCGTCGTCCAGAGCTGAGCTGGAGGAGTTTTGGGAGAATGTAAGAGAAGTTCTAGACTTGGTTAGAGGAAACGAAAGAATTGTTGTATGTGGTGATTTGAATGGATGGGTTGGTACCGCTCGGCCAGGGTACGAGTCGGTGCTTGGAATGTTTGGCGATAAAAGGGTTAACGATGCTGGCAAGCTTATACTGGCTGTATGCAAGGAAAAGGGTCTTCTTATGACAAACACTATGTTTAATCACAAGAAAATCCATATGTATACTAGAACAAGAGAGAATGAGAGAAGTATGATCGATTTATTCCTGGTGGATGACCGACTGCGAAAACAGGTGATGGATACGCGGGTGTTCCGAGGTGCTGACCTGGGAACGGATCACTACCTAATGATTACTAGATTTAGGGGTCTGTTCGCGGGTTGGGGCCACCGGACGGCGATACCAGAACCACAGTCGGTCAGTAGCATCCGAAGCTGGAAGCTTCAGGAAGCGGACACTAGGAATAAATATCAAGCAAGGGTAGCCGAAAAGCTGGACAGCATTGGTGTTAGGAAAGAATGTGTGGAAGAAATATGGCAGAGCCTTAGAGATGGAATGGTTAGTGCAGCGGAAGACGTGTGTGGAAATGTGAAAAGAGGTAGTAGTAAAAAGGGTGATGCATGGTGGAATGACGAAGTGAAAGAAGCTGTAAATAAGAAGAAGAAAGCATGGTTAGACTACTTGGCCTCTAGTAATGATAAGGATATGAGAGAGAAGAGGAAAGAAAGATATAAGCTCCAGAAAGTTCACACGAAAGCATTGATTGAGGAAGTGCGTGAAAGGAGTAGAATGGAAGCGGACGAAAGGTTGTCGCACAACTTCAAGGAGAACTCCAAACTCTTCTGGAAAGAGGTTGGAAGGACCCGGAGTGGTGCGACAGCCTTAAGAATGATTAAGTGCTTTCGGGAACCAATGACGTCCTCTCAAAAAAATCGGACGTCATGCAGCGATGGAGCGAATTTTATAGAGAGATGTATGCGTGTGATGATCTTAGTGAGGGATCCGGGGGTGACGCCGTGACTGGTACGCCAGACTCGGACCTCGATGACACTGAGGTCATCAGTATGAAAGAGATTGAATGTGCGATTAGAAGTTTGAAATGTGGTAAGGCTGCGGGACTAGACAGAGTTACTGCTGAAATGGTCAAGTATGGTGGGCCACGCGTCTGGGACAGCTTTCATCTGCTGTGCAATTTGTGCTGGCGAACGGGGGCTGTGCCGGATGATTGGCGATCCGCGGTCATTGTGCCTTTATATAAAGGTAAAGGTTCACATTATGACTGCGGGTGCTATCGGGCGATCAGCTTGACCAGTTTAGCAAGTAAAGTTTACTCGAAGGTTTTGACACGTAGGATGCAAGAGAAATCGGAAAGATTTCTATGGGAGGCACAATGCGGATTTAGACCTGGAAGAGGATGCACGGATCAAATGTTTTCTCCGCATGATCACGGAGAAGCTTCTGGCAGCTAACCAGAAGATTTTCTGTGCTTTGTGGATCTTGAGAAAGCATTTGATAAGGTTGTAAGGAAGAAAATGTGGGAACTGTTGCCGGGTATGGTGTGGATGGTCGATTGCTAAGGGCTGTGCAGTCACTTTACTGTGACTGTAAAGCCTGTGTGCGGGTAGGGCATGACCTGTCACCCATGTTTAGCGTCCAAACGGGCGTAAAACAGGGTTGTGTCATGTCATCCTGGCTATTCATACTGTATCTCGACAGCTGTTTACAGAAGCTGAAAGATAACTGTTTGGGTGTGAAATTGGGTGACATAAAAGTAAATTGTCTGCTTTATGCTGATGATGCAGTGCTTATAGCACCATCAGAGGCAGAACTGCAGGCATTAGTCACGTGTATGAAAGAAGAATGTGAAATTAATGGTCTCCGTTTGAATGCTAATAAAACTAAGGTTCTGGTATTTGAAAGGGACGAAGAAAGAACGAAGTGCGAAATTTGGGTAAATCAGGAATGTCTAGAACAGGTGAATGAAATTGTATACTTGGGGAGTGCGTTTAACCGGGATGGAAGATGTGATTTAGATGTGGACAGGCGTGTCGCTGCCGGGAACAAAGTCAATGGTGCCCTGACTGCGTTAATCAAAAGGCAAGGCGTTGTGAAAAGTGCACGCCTTGCAATACATAACGCAGTGTTGGTACCGACTTTGTTATATGGCAGCGAAACCTGGGTATGCCAGAAGATGCATAAAAGCAGGTTGAATGCAGTGGAGATGCGATCTCTTCGTAAAATGTGCGGCCTTACCATGGCCGACCGAAAGCGAAACGAAGAGATTCGCAATATGGCAGGTTTGAAAGATGACCTTGTCTCAAAAATGGATAAGGGCGTGCTTCGATGGTTTGGGCACGTTGAGCGAATGAGTGAAGACCGAATCGTGAAGAAAATATATAGCGCGAAAGTTAATATTAAAAGGTGTCGAGGTAGACCGAGATTAACTTTCGAAGACCATGTGAGCAAATTGCTCGAAGAGAGGAGGGTCAAGAGTACTCGGATACCTGCAGACGTGCATGTATGAAGAAGATGATGAATCTGAAAGAAGCGAAAGAAGTATGTAGGGATCGTGACACTTGGCGATCTGTTCTCTCTGGCTACCCCGTCAGGGATTGTGCGTGAAGATAAATAAATAAATAAAACAAAATAATATTCTAGATCTTAATTCCAGCGCATCGCTTTTACAAAAAGCGTGATCACTCGAGCCAAAGCTAATCCGGTCGTGAATTTCGGAGATAAGCATTTTTTTATTATTAAATAATTTCCCTGTTTTGGCTTATCATTTATCATCCTTTATTTATCTTTCGTTCTGCAAGTTTGGCCTTTAGAACTGAAAAAAAAACATCGTTTATGAAAAAAATTCACACCACTTGGCGCCGTCTTTGGTCATGCTTGTATTAATTTAAAGATTTTGAGACTTGGGACTGATTAAAAGATTTAATGAGACTATTAATAAATTAATATGTTCTATGATAATTTCGTAATCTATTTGCGAATTGTTGTTCCTTGTCATGATCAATCGTTTTGCAGCTAAATTAATTAAGAGGACGTGTAACATCTTTGATGGTATAGTTTAAGAAATTTTGATCGATTTTATCAGTTCTTACTTAGTCCCGAATCTACCAAGCAAAAATAGCTTCTCCGCTTCTCTATTCACGATTCCCTAGCTAGAGAACAATTTCCAAAACCCACACCACATGAAAATTTACCACTCATAATATAAGTACACATTAAGTAATAATAAATAAATATCTTCACGCAATTCCCAATACAGGCGTAGACAGAGGTCGAGTCTAGACAAGTAAGTCCCTTCGACCCACCTTTCACCGAAGATATTTTCGGGACAACGTGACAGGTGGTGAGCCCATCGCCGCCTTTAACATTAAGTGATTTACTAAAAATCCCTGTTGTATCAAACACCTGAATTAACGATTAAATTTGTGACATCTAAAGGTCCAAAGGTCGCAGAAATACGTAATTAAATAAGTACTTGAGGTCCTCGAGATAGTTTGTCGCGTCGTTTCGCATTTGTCTCCTAAAGGTCGTGTTTATGACCTACTCTGATCTCGAACAATAACATTTGTCCGAGTAAGTTAAAAAGCTACGTTATTCTAACTATGTTTATGGAATAAATAGCGAAACTTCAGCACAGTCTTTCATAAAAATGCTGTATTCTTACGTACAAAATATTTATAAATATTATATCTATTTCCCATATCGTCTCAAGAACTGGGCGCTTGGTGTATCTAGGTTTTTAATTCCATTACTCTAGCAACTGCCCTGCTTTAGTAACTGTCCATGCCTCGGAGTTTAGGGTGTTGCCACGGCATGGCGAGGTCGCGGGTTCGAATCCCGCTCGTATAATCTTATGAAGGTAATAAACATGTTCATAGGATTAATATAAGATACATTTTTGAGATCTCTTAATTAGAACTTTGGTTTAATTTCGTGTGTGGGCTTCCGGTTACCTGCACTCACCAGACGAAACGCAGAAATTTGTTAGACTTCTACTTTAAGCCGGTATTCTGCGAGGTCGTGGTACTTCCCCGGTCGAGCCGGCCCATTCATGCAACAACAAAAGCTGATGCGTGGCTCTACCACTGTTGAGCCACGCATCAGCTTTTAATGATCATAAATAATCTATAATTAATGAATAAGCTCTCGGTCAAATCAAAAATAACTTACGATAATTTTTAGGACTGTTATGTTTTTACTTATTACTTTTTGACAAACGAATTATATCAAATGAACGATAATATCAAATGAAAACAAAAACAATAAAGAAGATGCGCGACAATTGAAGAACATTAACTTTCTGTGCGCTCGAGACCGAAACTTGGCGTCAGTTTCGGCCGTACCTTAATTCTTTGGCCGAAACTGGCCGATTTAAAATTAACATGTGTAAATAAAATAAAAAAAAAACCGGCATCTCGTCCATTGTTTGTGTCCATTGCCATTATAAACCAAATACAATAGCTTGGAAATTTAGATATCAAATTAACTTCTTCATGCTAAATTTTCAACTTATTCAGAAGTCACGGCAAGGTTATAAAAGGTTGGTAATATTGTAATAATCTTTAACTTGTAATTTGTTTTTACAAGCCCTGCGCCGCGTGCTCTAGATATGTTCGTAAGAATAAATTTAAAAGTTCTCTTTGGAACGTCGCATCACGGAGCAAGCAAACTGTTCTGCGAGAGCACGCTCCTACAAATCTGGGACACTTTTCACTTTGCTAGTCTGTTTTCAGTGAACTTGTTTTAATTGCTTTGTAACAAACATCTGTGAAATATTTGTGTTCCCTTACTTTTTTTGCAATATTTACGGTTTGACCTTAAGAGCCTGTAAATATGTAGGCCTTTGCATGACATTAGCAGGCATAGGGGCGCATAAGATTTTACAATACCATACGTGGTACACGCGGATTGGCGATCGCACTATCACAAACTGCACTACCACTAACACCTTAATTGCTACTCACGTGTCTGATTTATTTTGGTTGACTATTATTCAAGATGTTTATCCCGCCATATGTTGATAGCCATTGCTCTTTTTCAAGTTTTTGTGACTTATCACCATGTGACTTATTAAATAAATGAGATCATCAAAACAATGTGTTTTTATTGTTTTAAATTATATTAAATAATTACAGAAATCATGCATTTTTGTGAAACATTTTGAAAAAAGTCGGGCAATATAAAGCCTCGCTTATAGCTTTCTACAAAACTTATGCGAAAACCCGACTATCATATGATTGAAATTGGTATTGGACGATCTTCAGGAGAGTTTCACTTGCACTCGGTAGATTGTGTTTATGGTAACCAAAAAGAATATCACGAATAGATTTTTTTATAAAAGGATTTGATTTACTTTATCTGATTTGTTATTATACGATGAAAGAAAAGGAGATTTTAAAAGTTCTGTTGGCGTCAATTTATGGTGTGCGTTTTCTACTCTTGCTTATTAAGATCGCATCAGGTAAAATCAATGTAAGTCATATGTATGTAAGTATTTAATAATTGCTACAAGTAATAATTAAGTACTTTCATGGCAAATTTCGATAAAAACAATATATCTATAATGATGATGTAACGTTCTATCACTATATTTAATTTTAAAATTATATTAAATAATTTCTTAACAAAATCAAAACCAATATAATTATACGTTCATATAGTTTTCTGATGTTTAGTTTTGGTATGTAATGTAACATGGTGGATATAATGTAACTGTCATTAAAAACACGCTATTATGTTTTAATTTTTTTTTAATTTTTAGTTAAAACAATTCTTGTAATCTTTGATTTAAACACTAGACTAGTGATGCAGAATGCTACGTAAAATATTAAGTAGACTATATTAGTAAGTAATTGTAAAGTAGACATATACTATACCCTACCCACATATATATACCTTAGACATATACCTTATACAATTCTGCCACCAAAAAACCGTGAAAGAACTGTTGAAATGTAAAGCCAGTGTTATTACGGGCTATGGATCATCCTATTTTGATCCTTGGGGACGACAATGCACCCGTAACTTATTCTTCGTTTAAAGTTTTTTTCAGATAGGGTCCATAGGGTCAATGTAAATCGCAAAATAACATGGTAGGTAGAAACGACAGGAATAGTTTAGAAACTTAATTTGTTTCTGTTGTAATAATTGTTTTTGATAGTCGATTAATTAATGATAATCCGGGCTGTTATTAAATGAGGCGGTTACATAAACAAAAACAATGGTTGTAATAAATTGGAAATCGCAATTCTAACCCGAGACCCAACGTCCACATAATGGGTCATTAACTAAAATAAATCTTTACATGACCTCAAGACGACTACGTTCCTTACTGTTATTGTATTTGAAGATTAATACGAGTTAATATTAGTTGTATTATACACACCGACCTTATCATGGTTTTGGGAACGAACAGTACAGACTCGAAATCGACCAGGAGTAACTATTAGTAATTAATAAGAAAGTTCAAAATTGCTTCCACTTGCATGATGCCACTGTAACTTTCTTGCAGTGAGTGACTCGACGTATACGAATATGCCTTCCTCTACAAAACTTAATAATATCAATGGCTACCGACATATAACGGGACGCCCATGCCGAAAAAAGCAGTCAGTAGCTGTCAGACTAACGGCGAATACCTAATGTAGCAAGTCACCAACAGAAACACATGTAACTACTATGTATACTAATACATATGCTATCAACTAACTAATACATATGCTCTTAAAATTGACCATGTGTGTAAACAGACACATGACACACTAAACATTGATCTAGTTACATCCCGGGATACACCCAGCAGTGACATCCAACCTCCCCTATGGAGTACGTATCAAGCCTAACTGTTCTAGACAGGCCGAGGACCACGGCTTCCAATCCAAACCGGGGTCTATTGTGGTGCCTTCGTTTTTTCCGATTCCCATACCTTAAGTGCTATAGCTTCTTACATTTGGATCGGAGAAATGTATGTAATGTGGTCTCTATTAAAAAAATGTATATATGATTTTGTTTAAAACAATACAAATTGATTTTAAAACAACAATTTTGCAAATATTAAATGTAGCAAATTCGTGACTGCATCGTGCGCGCAATATGCTTTTTTTTAGGTTTTATCTATTCAGAAATGATTTCCTCAATTTGTGCACTAACATTTAATGCTCTTTGACCTTTGTTTAGAATTCTACATTCTTTTGTATCGAAGATGGCCTTTGAGATGGAAATGACTCTGCGCGCTTTTCAAACTCAATGAACTTATTGCCTTCATTTAAAATGGCGGCGCTGCAGCAACTCTATAAAATTTAGATCTTTTTTTTTAAGATATCTTCATGCCATTCTCATTACAGGGGTAGAAAGAGGTCTAGACAATTTAGTCCTTTCTACCTAACTTCCACCGAAGACATTATCTGGGACAACTTGACAGTTAGTGAGCTCGTCGCCGTCTTTATGTCCAAGCCAATGATGTAAATTGTACATAAGTTTTTAAAAAAGCTATTGGTATGATCCTTGGGGACTGATCTCGGGTCTCTTGACTCGAATTCCGATCACCCAACCACTCGGTTATCGTGAATAATAAGTACTTTATCTAGATCTTTTTTATAAGTACCGTTTTTTTAGCCGTGTGAGATCAATCTGTTACCTTATTTCATTAATTGTCGTAAGAGGCAACTAAAGAAAAAACGCCGACTCTGGTGCAGTGTTCTCAGTTTCATCTGCCGTGTGCAGCGGTTATAGCAAATCTACTGTATGAGACAGGCATGTTCTAATAGTTATACTATATACAACGAAAAACATAAATAATTTTTAGCTTGAGAGTTTATTTTTACCTTGTCTTCCCTTCCATTCTTCGAACTTTTTGTTACAATCTCATATTATGTTAGTTACGTTATTACTTTGATTATTCTATGGTTAATTATTATTCTATAGTGGCACTCAGTGTTCTGTTCTCTCTGACTAACCCGTCAGTGATGATGATGATGATTTTCTGTCATTGCAATGAATACTGTATTTCTTACTGAACAGGTAACGGTATACTTATAAGGAATGCCCAAAAATCGGTGGTTTTACGTGATACGTTTATGAGATAAAGCATTTTTATTTTGATTTGAGATACATATATTTAACATATGCATACATAATAATCAGTGAAAATACACAGGACATAAGCTTCTCCTGTAAAGATGATCCGCCAAAATTGACACGCTTGGCAAGCAGATTGGCGATTGTAGTATGAGATCATCTTGTATCATATACGACCTCCCCGTTTTGTTCAATTTATGTCTGGTTATTTTCGAGAGGTTTTTCAGTTTGTCGGAATACGAAATCTACGGATAGTAAGCAGAATCTACCTCTAGTTGTAGATGTCAACGTTAATAATTGTAACGTAAATGTCGATAATAACGAGTACATAAATAAATAAATAATTAAATAAAATTCCAAGTACTCGATTTGATTCTTTGAATCAGAAACAGAACGTCTGTCCATTGACTTGGAAATTTTCGATTAAGTAGTGAATTCGTTCCGTTCGATGCTCCCGGACAACTGCAAGTGTCTGCGTCTCAAACGTTCACTTACTGCGATAACACACGTGCCAGCTGCTGCAGTATACTAACGCTTAGTTTCGTAAATCTGTTGCATTAGGAAGCACAATTGTCGACACTCAACTTCATCATTGAAAAGTTAAGCTCACATTTACATCTTTATATAAGTTATTTATATCCTTTTTATTACTTATTACTTTTTATGCATATCGGTTTCCACGTGTAGCATCTCGTCATATACTTGTGACTTGTGATCTGACCCTTTAAAATCTATCCCGCTCCCTCTCTCTTTCTCTCTCTATAAAAGCATCTAAAAGTTCACTGCACAACATTGTCTTTTTTATAAGGAGGTGAACGCATTAAACACACTTGGATATCAGAATGTCGATAGCACTACGATTGAACACGGAGGCGAAATGGAGAAAAAAGGTTCAGTAAATCTTTTGACTAATTTTACTTACAGAAAATACTAGAAAGATTCGAGAGAAATTTTTTTGGCATACCAAAAGAACTGCTTGTGATTTGCTTGCACCAAAAAGAGGATGTAATATTCCACATAACAGTATCGACTCCTACCAAACTAACAGCGGAATGCTTTCAATGTTCCTGGAAGCAATGTAATGTGGAAGCAAGTTGAATGCAATATGCTGTTTCACGTTCCACTAACTTGTATAAACCCTAGATTGTTTCTCGATTCTTGATTACAATCTCTGCTATTTTATAAAAGGAAGCATACAAAGTTCTACAATATTAGACACCGAATAATCTTATACATACATACATAACTCACTGTATGTATGTTCACCTCAAGTAGGGGGTAGTACAAGACGTAACCGATTGTTTTCGTGTTGGCAAACCCTTTAATCAACTCAACCAAGTTTTTCTTGTTGAAAACGAATCTGCGCTTACCGGTAATGTATATATGCTTGAAAATACCCATTGAAGCTTTTGAACTACATATATTAAATTAAATTAATAGGAAAATCGAGTCCTAGCAAATTTTCCCTAAGAAAACCAACTCCATATTCTTTATTCTGTAGTGTAGTGTAATACCATACTTTCAGCAATAATATTCGACCTCTTTTTTACAAGATATCTACTCTACCAATTTTGATCGAATAAAATAATGAAATAACCAAAATAATCATATATCATTTTCTCACCAGTAAAACACAGCAAAAAAACACTGAATATAGAAATACCGATAGCAGTTTGCAATTCGGCTGCACTGTGTTTTTAAACTCGGCTCGCTTTTTTCTTTATCTACGCTCGGATTGTAAAGCATCGTTCCCTATGGTAAAGTGTGATAGCTTTGTGTTTTGTAAATGTATGGATCTGCGACGTTAAAAAAAAAAAAAAAAACTTTTTTTATGTATACCTTATTGACCCTTAACATTAGGAATAACATAATGCAAAAAGCATATTTACCAGTCTAACTTAAGGATTAATGACCTCTAGAGACCTATTTTATCTTGATAGCCAAGTCGATCGAATATCTCGAGATCAAACTTCAGCAAGCCGGTGACGAAGAGCAGCAACTAAACTATAACTAAACTATAAACGGTGACGATCAGCTTCCCAAGCGTGGCGATTATCTAATATTTTTTTTATTTTTTATTTCTTTTATAGAAAAGGGAGGCAAACGAGCAGGTGGCTCACGTGATGGTAAGTGATTACCGCCTCCCATGAACACCCGCAATACCAGGGGCACCCAAGTGCCCGCGCAGCCACCTGTGCCATCACCTAGGAAGGTGGTGGCCAAGGAAAAGGAGGATAGCAAATATCCTCCTATAATAGTAGAGTGCCTACCAGAGTGGGCAAAACACTTCCGTGCCCTGCACAACATTTTAGGGCACGCGCCGAATGCGCGCCCCTTCGGGAAAGGGGTAAGATTCCGCCCGCATTCGGCTGATGAATACCGGAAGGTGCAGAGGTACCTAACGGAGCGCAGCAAGGAGGACGCAGCGCTCGCATGGTACTGCTATGCACCGACCGCGGAATTGCCCACTAAGGTGGGACTGCGTGGGCTACCAGCAGACACACATCCAGAAGATATCGAGGAGGCCCTTAAGGCATTGGGCTTTCCCGTTACATTTGTGAGGGCAATCCCCCCGAAGAAAGGGAGACCGGGTTGCCTTTTCCACGTAAAATTACACCACCTTAGCCAAGAGGAGCTCAAGAGGCTGTATAACGTACACGAGCTCCTCTACATGCCCGGAGTAACGATCGAGGCATGGCAAGGCAGGGAAGGCCCGGCTCAGTGCCACCGTTGCCAGGGGTTCGGACACTCCTCGGCAAACTGCCATCGCCCGGCCAAATGTGTTAGATGCGCCGGGGATCACGTCGCATCAGATTGCCCCAAACCAAGGGATGGGCCACCGAAGTGCGCCAATTGCGGTAAGGCGCACTCGGCAACGACAGAAGATGCGCTGTTATACAGCGCATCGCTCGCAAGAGGGGGATTAGAATGCCCCCTCCCATCCCCCCCCCGCCAGCGCATGCGCCGCGGCAAAATACGCACAGAGGTGCACCATCAGTCGCAGAGGGCGCACCCGATGCGAGACCCATGCCACAGCCGCGACAGCCGCGGCGCCTGGAGGTGGCAACAGAAGTGGCACCAGCCACTAAACCTGGAAAGTTAGCAGCGGTCACAACTCTGCAACCGCCAGCTAACGAGGCCACGGAGAGGGGAGGTCCCTCTCCACTAAGAGGAAGAGGAGGGGAAGAAGAAGAAAAGAAGACGGCCAAGTCCGAGGCCAGGGTGACCTCCACACCCATACCCTCCCATTGCCACCATCCAGCCAGGGCCAGCAGTTGCCAACACGCAAGGAAATGTAACTCAGCATGTGCGAGTGCAACACCCAGCTCCGAGCACAAGCCTCAAGGGGAGAACCGAGGCCTCCCCTCAAATAACACCCGTGCCGACTACGATCGAGGCTGCACTAGCACAATTGGTCACAGTCGTCATGAAAATCCTAGGCGACGTCCTGGCGGCGATGACCACGGAGCTGACCCACTCACGGCTATTTTGACAGCCCTGACCCACCTGACAATGGCAAGAAATGGCTGAGCTCCGAGTAATGTACTGGAACCCAGGCGGCATCCAACAACAAGCCGCCAGTCTCCGCACTATGGTGCAGCAGCACGGAATCCAGGTCGTGTTGCTGGGGAGACTAAACTCAGACCCGGACGCCATTTCAAGATCCCCAATTTCTTCGTGTATCGTCGCGACGAGGTCTCTCCCGAAGGAAAGGCCTACAGAGGCACGGCCATTTTGGTTAGGAGAGACCTAGTGCATGAGGAATTGGAGCTGCTGCCATTATTTCAACCAGGAGCATTGGGATACTCCTGAAGACGGCCGGTGTGGAGCTAAGGATCTACGCAGCGTACCGCCCACCCGGCCCTCCTCTCTGCCCCTCGGACATCCGAGCCGTCATGGACAACAGCTCTCCTGTCATTATGGCAGGAGATTTCAACATAAGCACCTGGCATGGGGTTCGCGCATCATGAACCCCGCCGGCAGGAGACTGTTTGAAGACGCCGAAGAAGGGGATATGAAGTGCTGGGACCAGGAGCTCCCACACATATCCCCACGACAACAACACATCGGCCGGATGTCCTGGATATAGTTCTCTGCCAAGGAATCACATGTCCGGTCCAAGTGGAGGTGCTGTATGACCTGGACACGCAGCACCTACCAATTCTCATTACCATGTCGACCAGCGCCGACTCCGTAGTGCCCAGGGCCTCGAACGAAGACCAACTGGGAGCAATACAGAAGAGCGCTGGCGAACCTTACCTACGGTGCGAGTATAACATCCGGAGAAGAGGTAGAAGTGGCCGCTAAATATATCTGTGAAAAGATACATCAAGAGTATCTAGCGGCCACCAGGACAATACCTGACACGCACCGTGGGAGGTACTCCCACGGAGGCTCAAAACTCTCCTAGAGGAGAAACGATCCACTAGGAAGCTTTGGGCTAGAACCAGATGTCCCAAAGTAAAGGCAAAACTCAACTCTATTACCGAAAAGCTGTCGGAAGGGATAAAGGCCTTCCGAGGCGAGTCATGGAACGCTCGCATCGAGGAGGCCTCGGAACATCCAGCCTCGCTATATCAGCTCACCCGACAGCTTTCGCGCACACCACAGCCCATTTGCCCACTAGTGGACAGCACAGGAAAACGGCACTACGGAGCACGAGACCGGGCGGAGATCCTGGCAGAACATTTAGAGGGGCAGTTCAAACCCAATACTGCTGCTGCTGTCGTCGCAGACTTCCACAGGGAGGTTGAGCATTGTGTACAGGAGTTCCTGACGTGCCCGGCGCCACCATTAGGAGGGGACGATTTCGTGTCCCCTTCTGAAGTAAGAAGAGTGGCACAGGGCCTACCACTACGGAAAGCGCCGGGCAACGATTGCATCACCACTACTGCAATAAGACAGCTGCCTAGGAAAGGGATCGTAGCACTGACCCGTTTGTTCAACGGGTGCTACGCACCCAACACTACCCTTCCAAGTGGAAGGAAGGGAAAATCATAGTGCTGCCGAAGCCGGGGAAAACAGAAGACACCCGGCAAGCTACCGTCCCATCACGCTACTGTCGTATGTAGCAAAGCTTTTTGAAAGGCTGCTGCTGCGGAGACTGCGACCATACGCAGAGCTCCGAAAGGAGCAATTCGGATTCCGCAGCGGCCACTCCACCACGGCGCAGCTGACCCGAGTGCTACACTACCTAGCGGCCGAAACCCATCTCGGCCGCTCCTGTCTGGGGGTCTTTCTCGACATAGAGAAGGCCTTCGACCGGGTGTGGCACACGGGTCTAATCTACAAACTAATATGCAACACCACAACGCCGCCAGCGCTCATACGACTAGTGGCGTCATTTCTGGAGGGACGGAGCTTCTGTGTTAGCGTCGAGAGGATCGACTCGGCAGCACGAAGAATAGAGGCAGGAGTGCCACAAGGCAGCTGTCTTTCTCCGCACCTGTACGCAATTTACACCAACGACATCCCCACACTTGAAGGTCGCGTCCAAGAATGGGAACAAGATGTCATGCTCGCCCTCTACGCAGACGACAGCGCGTATTTTACGTCGTCCGTCGGGCAGACATTGCAGCCAGGAGGATGCAATGTCTGCTGAACCTGTTGCCTGAATGGCTTGACAAATGGCGCATGGCCGTGAACGTTGGCAAGACATGCGCCATAATTGTCAACAGACAGGGACGTGTACCACCACCACTCAAGCTCCGAGGCCAGGATGTAGAGTGGAAGAAGACAGTGACCTACCTTGGATGCCAGATTGACCGCTCTCTACGTATGACCCCTCAGGTCGAATACGTCATGCAGCGCGCAAGAGCTGCGAGGGCGGTCCTCCGTCCGGTTCTGGCATCCAATCTGCCAACGAAGACCAAGGTAGGGATCTACAAGACCTACATCCGCTCGCGAATCACATATGCTGCACCAGCGTGGTACGCGTTCACATCTCCGCACAGCGGAAAAGATTGCAGGTTCAGCAGAACATTTCCCTAAGAACGATTGTGGGAGCTGGTCGTTACGTCCGGAATGACGTCATCGCCAGAGATCTTAAAATCGAATCTATCCACGACTTTGTGGTCCACTTGGCGCGGAAAATGTATGACCGCGCTGATAATGGGCCACATGAACACCTGCGCGACCTGGCGTCCCTATCGGACCTCCTGCCGCAGCACGCTCGACCACCAGAGCGGCGACCTCTCCCTAGGGAATTGTTGCAGCCACCACCCGACCTCGTTGAGGGGGAGGACGGGGAAGAGTGAAAGACCCGACGCATGGCGTAAAATACGCAACACACCGACACATATACCGCAGAAAGCGGTACCCAGGACCGGGGGAGCAGCAGCCCCCTGAGAAGACGCCCGGGCAATGAGGCTTGCCTCGAGGCCCGATACCTGCGAAAGCAGAAGAAATCCGCTCACGCTCACGCCGCCGATAAAGAAGGGCTTTGAGTAGCGTTGCATCGGTGGACTTTGGAAAGTTTCGACCAGTACAAGTCACCTCGGCAACCGTCACTTCGAAGAGCTCGGTGGATAGGTTGAGTTTTACTCCTAGACGCTTTGAAGCAAGAGGCTTTGGGTGACCTCACCCCTTCTAAAACAGTTACTTTCCGTCCACACATCCCTGTGTGCGCAATGTAACCGGCGGAAAGTAACTGACTGCTAACGCACACCCCATCCCTTTCATTGGAAAGGGCAAATGTCGTGCACCTCATATGCGGGGCTGGTTAGCCCACACATATGAGTGGCGAATTCTTAGCTGGACTAGCACACCAGCACTTCAGCCTACGAACCCACCCCAAATGGCTGGGAGCGCCACCGGGGTCACTCGGTGAGGCTAACAGCGACGAGGGGTGGGGGAGTTGCAAGAGGCACGCAGGTCCCCACGCGCAAAAGTAAAATCACCGCGATATCGGAGACACCAACGAACCCGCGAGATGGAACAGAGTCTCAGGAGACCGAACCCCGAACACTGACCACTCGCTACCAACAAGTATAACAACAGCAACAGCAACCATCATCACAATACCACCAAAGAAGACTCGCGGTAGTGGACCGCCCATTAATGGAGCGGAATCTATTTGACCCGAGTCAATCGAGAATCCTACCCCAGCGCGAACGAGCAATGCAACCGTCGCGAGTTCCGCAACCGTTGCCACGAAGCGCAATTTCGCCGGGCACCGCACCCGCGCTCTCCAAAGAATTGGGAACTGAGACTCCCACTTCGGGGGAACCGGGTCCTAACTCAGCTCGGCGAGCGGCTCGACAACGTACACCACCCGAAATCGACGAGATATACCTACAGGAGGACAAGCGCGTATGCGCAGCCCCTATTAGAGTTCATCTGCAGCCACCACAATCTCCGTCCTCGACATCGTCGTCGTCGTCAGAGTACTCTCCCGCGCAAGAAGTACCGCTGCCTAGGGAGAGAACCAGCGTCGGCACATCGACATCATACCTCGACCTGCCCCCGACATTGGAACGGGGGGACACTAAGAATAAAGCGACGCAAGAAAAGCGCGCTCTAGTCGCCGCGAGTTGTGCAACTCAACCTGACCGCACACCTGGCGACTATATAAACGAAGAGATGTCCCCCCCAACCCCGTCTCCACGCATCCGGAAAGAGATGCGAAGAGTCCAAGAAGGAGATAGGGCCACGCCTACCGCCCCGCCTCCCATGCTACCGGTCGCACAGACCTATGACGCGCAGGCAGGGCGTTGTCCAATTCCGGGGCCGTCAAATGCGCCAATGGCGACGAAGACCTACGCGAATATGGCAGCAACGCCTCGACGACCGCGCAGCCCACCTACATCACAACAACGTGAATCAAAAAAGGAAACAAAATCCTATCCCCCAATCGTGGTAGAGTGCATGCCCGACTGGGCGAAACAATTTACAGTGTTGCATAGCCGGTTAGGGCATGCGCCGAGTGCACGCCCGTTTGGGAAGGGGGTTCGATTCCGTCCCCAAACCGAAGAGGAGTATCGGACGGTGCAGAAGTACCTTGTTGACCGTAGCAAGGTCGATGCTACGCTAGCGGGGTATTGTTATGCGCCGTCGACTGAGCAACCTACAAAGGTGGGTTTGCGTGGACTGCCCGCCGAGACCAATCCGGAGGACATCGAGGAGGCCCTGAAGGAGCTAGGCTTCCCCTGTGACCTTCGTGAGGTCCATCCCACCGAAAAAAGGTAGACCCGGATGCCTCTTCCATATTAAAATGGACCATATTTCCGACGAGGAGCTCAGGAGGCTGTACGGGATACACGAGCTCCTCTATATGCCAGGCATAATTATAGAAGCCTGGCAGGGCAGGGAAGGACCAGCCCAATGTCACAGGTGCCAGGGGTTCGGACACTCCTCGTACAACTGTTATAGGCCCTTCAAGTGAGTTCGATGCGCGGGGGGATCACCCGGCGGCGGACTGCACTAAATCTAGAGATAGTCCGCCTAAGTGCGCCAATTGTGCAAAGGCGCACACAGCAAACGACAGGCGTTGCCCGGTACTACAGCGCATTGCCAGGAAGAGGGGTATCAGAATACCCCCTCCGGTACCCACCCGAGGCTCGACGGCGCAACCGCCCAAGGCCGAAAGCCAAGAAAGGCCCCAACATCAGATACGCCAGGCAGCGCCACGGGTGCCTCAGCCGCAAGAGCGGCGAATGGAGAGAGCACCCACACAAATAGCCACGTTCGCCGCGGTGACAACTTTGGCACCTCCGGCAAACAATGCCATTGAGAGAGGTGTACAACCCTCTCAGAAAAAGAAAAAGAAGAGGAGGGGTAAGAAGACAAATAAGGAGGCAGCCACGTCCGAGGCTGTAATATCCTCCACACCCCACCCCCTCCCCATCGTTGCCACCGCTGAAGGGCCTAGGACCAAAAAACGGGCCAGGAAACCTCAGCATGCGCAAGTGCAACAAGCACAGAACGCACACACCGTAAGGGGGAGAACCGAGGCCTCCCCCCCACAACACATGCCACCGACGACGATCGAAGAAGCACTTGCGCAATTGGTCACCGTCGTTATTAAGATCCTGGGTGACGTCGTCACGGCGATGACCACGGGAGCTGACCCCCTAACATCGGTAGTTACCGCACTGGCCCGTTTGACTACGGCTAAAAATGGCTGAGCTGAAGGTACTCTATTGGAACGCTGGCGGTATTAAGATCCACACCGCCTGACTAAGAACGCTTGTCCAGCAGTACGATATCCAGGTGGTACTGCTGGGAGAAACAAAGCTTAGACCAACTCAGCCATTTAAACTCCCTAATTTCTTCGTGTATCGACGCAATGAGATATCCCCCGAAAGCATAGCTTATAGAGGCGTAGCTGTGTTAGTAAGGAGAGATCTAATACACGAAGAATTAGAGCTGCAGCCGTATGTCTCAACGAGAACGATAGGTGTACGCCTTCGGATAGCCGGAGAGGAGCATAGGATATATGCAGCTTATCGCCCTCCTGGTTCCCCCCTAAGCCCCTCGGACATCCACTGCATCTTCGACGGGACATCGCCTGCCATAATTGCCGGGGATCTAAACGCCAAGCACACGGCATGGGGGTCGAACACCATATCCCTCAATGGCAAGGCATTATACGAGGATGCAGAGAAATGGGGATATGAAGTGTTAGGCACAGAATCATCAACACATATCCCCACTAACAGGAAACACCGACCGGATGTTATAGATGTCGTACTGTGTCACGGTATCACTCACCCGGTCCAAACGGTGCTGTACGACCTGGATACGCAGCGCCTACCGGTTTACTTCACAATTTCGCAAACAGTGGACTTCGTAGCGCCCAGAGGAACTAAGAGAAGAACTGACTGGGACACCTACCGAAGTGGACTAGCGAATATCGGATACGGCGCGCCGATAACGACAGCAGACGACGTAGAAGTGGCTGACAAATATATTAGAGATAAGATACATCAAGTGTATCTGTCGGCCACTAAGACGGTACTTGTAGCGCGCCGTAAGGATGAACTACCACTTCGGCTGAGAACACTATTAAAAAAGAAAAGAGAAACCAGGAAACTCTGGGCGCGCACATGTTGCCCACTAGTTAAAACCAAACTAAATCGGCTAAAGGAGGAGCTGTCGGAAGGGATTCAAGCTCACCGCAGTCACACATGGGATAGTCGTATAGTAGAGAGCGCTGAATATCCCCCATCTTTACATCAACTTAACCGACAGCTTCTACGGAAACCACCTCCGATTTGCCCACTAGTGGACAACGTGGGCAACCGGTACTACGGAGCCAAGGACCGGGCAGAGATCTTGGCACAACATCTCGAGGGGCAATTTAAGCCTAACACTGCTGAATTCCACAAACAAGTCGAGCTACGCGTACAGGAGTTTATGGAAGCTCCGGTGCCGCCACTAAGCGGGGATGATTTTATTTCCCCCGCGGAAGTGAGAAAAGTGGCATTGCGCTTGCCACTGCGCAAAGCGCCGGGGCACGACACTATAACGACCGTCGCGTTAAGACAACTGCCGAGAAAAGGATTTGTTGCGCTATCCCGTCTTTACAACGGGATATTGCGCACACTACACTACCCTACGGAGTGGAAAAAGGGAAGAATAGTCGTACTGCCGAAACCCGGAAAAGACAGGAAGTCTCCGGCAAGCTATCGCCCTATAACATTGCTATCGTACGTAGCAAAGTTATTCGAGAAATTACTGCTACGGAGGCTCCGCCCGCTCGTAGATCCACGCGTAGAACAACACGGCTTCCGTAGCGGTCATTCTACATCGACGCAACTGGCCCGTGTGTTACACTACTTAGCGGCCGAACAACATCGCGACCGCTGCTGTCTGGGGGTCTTACTAGACATGGAGAAGGCCTTCGACAGAGTGTGGCATACGGGACTAATCTACAAATTGCTACAAGAGGAAAATATACCACCTGGCTACGTACGATTAGTAGAGTCGTTCTTAGTAGGGCGTAGCTTCTACGTCACCGTCGAGCAAGCCGATTCGGCGGTACGCACTATAGAAGCAGGCGTCCCACAGGGCAGTTGTCTTTCTCCTTGCCTGTACGCAATCTACACCAACGACATCCCCACGCTCGAGGGTCGCGTCCGAGAGTGGGAAGACGATGTCATGCTCGCACTCTACGCGAACGACAGCGCGTACTTTACGTCGTCCCCTCGGGCAAACATCGCTGCCAAGAAGATGCAGCGACTGTTGGACCTATTACCTGAATGGTTGGATAAATGGCGGATGACTATTAATGTCGGGAAGACATCCGCCATAATCACCAATCGCCATGGGCGTGTACCACCACAACTCGAACTGAGAGGACAGAAGATTAAGTGACAGAGCACCGTTACCTATCTTGGTTGCCGGATAGATAAATCGCTATGCCTCATCGCGCAGGTGGACTACGCGATAAGTAGCGCGAGAGCAGCGAGGGCGGTTCTCTATCCGGTACTTTCAACAAAAAAGTTACCTACAAAAACCAAGATAGGTATATACAAGACCTACATCAGATCCAGACTAACTTACGCGGCGCCTGCGTGGTACGCGTTCACTTCAACATATCAACGTTGGAGCGGGTCGCTTTGTACGCAACGATGTCATCGCCAGGGACCTAAAAGTGGAAACACTGGAAGAATTCGTGGTCCGGGTGTCGCGCGGAATGTACGACCGCGCTGACAACGGGCCACACGAACACCTACATCGCCTGGCGATCCAGGAAAGACTACCGCTACACGCTCGACCACCGGAGTGGCGACCCCTCCCGAGAGATATTCTCTCATTGCCACCCGTATGGATGACCCAAACGTCACGTCAGAGGCATAGCAGATGCGTTGCCTCCCTAAGAGTGCCCCCCAGAATTGGAGAGGGAGGTGTGTGGGCCACCGGTTACCTGCACTCACCATACGAAACGCAGAAGTTTGTTAGACTTCTACTTCACGCCGGTATTCTGTGAGGGCGTGGTACTTCCCCGGTCGAGCCGGCCCATTCATGCTACAACAAAAGCTGATGCGTGGCTCTACCACTGTTAGTGTATGTATCAATAAATTTTATCAAATCATTAATTTATCGAAATAAGAATGTCTATTCGTTTATCGACAGTCACTTTTTAATCTAGCACCGTTTCGTAAAGAGGATCCTCTTACTATCTTCTTCTTCTTTTTATTTACAGTCTATCATGAGTCCACAGCTGAACATGGGCCTCCCTCTAAACTTTCCACAGTGAACGGTTCTCAGCCACCTGCATCCATCGACTTCCCGAGCCTGTTCGAGGTTGCCAATCGAGAACCTTTCTTACTCTATTTTGTATTATTATTATGTCTTGCTGTATGGGTGGAGCCTATGTCATGCAGTGAATTTTTGTAGGTCATGCAGAGAACTTTTGTATGTCATTTAATCACCTTGACGTGTTTTACATTATATTTGATCGAGCTCACAGAAAATCTATTGTAAATACAATGAAAATTGAAGACCTCTGAATAACTCTAAGAACCTAGTGTTAAGTTGTTTTTCTTCGCAATAAAAAAGGTACTTTATGTTAAAGTTGTACATTGATTATTTGAATGTTTGTTCTAAGTTTAGCTAAAGATTTGACAACAATGACTGGCAATAAAATTTATACCAAAATTTTATTGACAGTCATTGTCCAAAAAGAATTAATTTCGTTATTTCGTACCTTGCCGATAGTTTTTTATTGTACAAGAAAACACGACATTAATTTATATTAGCAAAGGTGGAAACTTTTTCTTGGTTCTAACAAGTGCTTAATGCTTTTATAGGATTGTAAGTAACTAAAATCAATATCCTGTCTGGAAGGACCAACTTTTATTTGCTCTATTTGCTTTTATGCGACTTTTTTTCCTTAATGCGATCAGCTTTTACGTTTTCCCAGCTCTAAGGGTCTTTTACCTTTTCAATATTTGTTACACCTCCTCATAAATATTTTGCGGTGATTTTTGTTAAAAGAGAAAATGATTTAAGAAAAAGTTGTGCCAGATTTTTAGTCATTTAGTTTTGGCTAATATAAATAACATGCCCAATGTGAGTTGTAAGATATTACGTTAAGATATTCCTTTATTTATGCTTACAACTCTGTGTATTGAGATACATCAACTTCTAAACAGATTATTGTGTCATGGAATTTAGGATACATAAATGGCGGCAATATATAAATTACGGTGTGCTATTGGAATAAGAGTTTATTCGTATCGTATATTAATTAATTTTAAGGGTATGGGTTACTACGGGTACTTACTAAGGGGGAAGGGACTTAATTATCTAGACCAGACCTCAGTCTACCCCTGTACTGGGAAATGCGTGAAGATATTTTTTTTATAATTGACATGAATTGACACGTGACGATTAGCGCATACTACCGATCTAACGTTTGAGATGTTTGACACTGCGACTATTACTACTACTTACTATTACAGGCATGTTATATTAAAAATACAGAGCAGGACGTGCAGCAGCAAAGATTATTAAAAATTGTTTCTTAGAACTTATTTATTATATTTTTTAATACCAGTCATATTATATTTCTTTTATACATTCAACACTAGCTGACCCGGCGAACTCGGTACGCCATGTTTTCACGCCATGCCAAATTTTTGTAATTCCTAAAAGACTTATTTTGTTATCTGTGCTGAGTCTCGGTTTGTATCATGGTAGGTATATAGTTGCGAATTAACTATGTTATGACTTACTATTATTACTATTACTACATATTATTTTATGAATCTTTGAATTACTGAATAATTAATTGAAAGGTTTAAAAAATTTAATAATTAATTTAAAATCATATCAGATGATATATGTCTTCAAGTATGTTTCTTTAGTCATGGACCTTTAGATGGATTTGTGTGAAACTCTTTTTCTTTGGAAAACATTGAATGTTAAATCCCGAATCGAAATAAACTTTGTAAATAAAATAAGTGATTCTATCCAGATTGTTCAAATCTTAACAGTTACAATAAATCACTATATTTAATTAGCTGTACGTGTAAACTATAATTGAGCTAGTTAAGTGGCAGTTGTGTCCAATTTTGCGGCCGTTATATAAAGTCGTAGGCAATTAAATGTCACAAAACTAATAGCAATGGGTGTTACGGTAATACGACCAATAATTTGTGGTAACAAAGGATACGATATAATTGTTTTTTTTTTTTTAATATTTTTTTCAGATATATGTTACGTTTCTATAATTAACTATTTTGTGGCAAACATTATGTTATCTGTAGTAGCCTTGTGGTCTGCCGTAGTGAACCAGGTTCGATTGGTCGGCCGGTCGGCACATTGTATTTTCTATTGTTATTATTATCATTCTTCGAGATCAACCAGATAGCTTAGTTGGTAGTTAATGGATTAGTTACAACATTGATATAATAGAATATATTGAAACTCGAATATATCGAGCCATTTGAGAGTGACCCGGCCTTCGAAGCTTGGTGTTGCTGGTTCAAATCCCGTTAAGCGGTAAACATTTCTGTGATGAATATGAATTTTAAGGAACCTATCGTTTATATGTACACAAACTATCGCGTTGTCCCAAAAGCTCTGTATTATTTTTTACTACTATATATATATAAGGCGACACAATTTAAACCCGTGTCCACGCCACTCGTCCACGGAGGTCGTTAGATTATCTATTATTGTCCTATTTTATTTTTATTTTTATTTATCTTCACGCACAATCCCTGACGGGGTAGCCAGAGAGAACAGATCGCCAAGTGTCACGATCCCTACATACTTCTTTCGCTTCTTTCAGATTCATCATCTTCTTCATACATGCACGTCTAGGTATCCGAGTACTCTTGACCCTCCTCTCTTCGAGCAATTTGCTCACATGGTCTTCGAAAGTTAATCTCGGTCTACCTCGACACCTTTTAATATTAACTTTCGCGCTATATATTTTCTTCACCATTCGGTCTTCACTCATTCGCTCAACGTGCCCAAACCATCGAAGCACGCCATTATCCATTTTTGAGACAAGGTCATCTTTCAAACCTGCCATATTGCGAATCTCTTCGTTTCGCTTTCGGTCGGCCATGGTAAGGCCGCACATTTTACGAAGAGATCGCATCTCCACTGCATTCAACCTGCTTTTATGCTTTTTCTGGCATACCCAGGTTTCGCTGCCATATAACAAAGTCGGTACCAACACTGCGTTATGTATTGCAAGGCGTGCACTTTTCACAACGCCTTGCCTTTTGATTAACGCAGTCAGGGCACCATTGACTTTGTTGCCGGCAGCGACACGCCTGTCCACATCTAAATCACATCTTCCATCCCGGCTAAACGCACTCCCCAAGTAAACAATTTCATTCACCTGTTCTAGACATTCCTGATTTAGCCAAATTTCGCACTTCGTTCTTTCTTCGTCCCTTTCAAATACCAGAACCTTAGTTTTATTAGCATTCAAACGGAGACCATTAATTTCACATTCTTCTTTCATACACGTGACTAATGCCTGCAGTTCTGCCTCTGATGGTGCTATAAGCACTGCATCATCAGCATAAAGCAGACAATTTACTTTTATGTCACCCAATTTCACACCCAAACAGCTATCTTTCAGCTTCTGTAAACAGCTGTCGAGATACAGTATGAACAGCCAGGAAGACATGACACAACCCTGTTTTACGCCCGTTTGGACGCTAAACATGGGTGACAGGTCATGCCCTACCCGCACACAGGTTTTACAGTCACAGTAAAGTGACTGCACAGCCCTTAGCAATCGACCATCCACACCATACCCCGGCAACAGTTACCACATTTTCTTCTTTACAACCTTATCAAATGCTTTCTCAAGATCCACAAAAGCACAGAAAAGATTCTGGTTAGCAGCCAGAAGCTTCTCCGTGATCATGCGGAGAGAAAACATTTGATCCGTGCATCCACTTCCAGGTCTAAATCCGCATTGTGCCTCCCATAGAAATCTTTCCGATTTATCTTGCATCCTACGTGTCAAAACCTTCGAGTAAACTTTACTTGCTAAACTGGCCAAGCTGATCGCCCGATAGCACCCGCATTCATAATGTGAACCTTTACCTTTATATAAAGGCACAATGACCGCGGATCGCCAATCATCCGGAACAGCCCCCGTTCGCCAGCACAAATTGCACAGCAGATGAAAGCAGTCCCAGACGCGTGGCCCACCATACTTGACCATTTCAGCAGTAACTCTGTCTAGTCCCGCAGCCTTACCACATTTCAAACTTCTAATCGCACATTCAATCTCTTTCATACTGATGACCTCAGTGTCATCGAGGTCCGAGTCTGGCGTACCAATCACGGCGTCACCCCCGGATCCCTCACTAAGATCATCACACGCATACATCTCTCTATAAAATTCGCTCCATCGCTGCATGACGTCCGATTTTTCTGAGAGGACGTCATTTCACTTTATTCATTCTTAAGGCTTTCGCACCACTCCGGGGCCTTCCAACCTCTTTCCAGAAGAGTTTGGAGTTCTCCTTGTAGTTGTGCGACAACCTTCGTCCGCTTCCTTTCTACTCCTTTCACGCACTTCCTCAATCAATGCTTTCGTGTGAACTTTCTGGAGCTTATATCTTTCTTTCCTCTTCTCTCTCATATCCTTATCATTACTAGAGGCCAAGTAGTCTAACCATGCTTTCTTCTTCTTATTTACAGCTTCTTTCACTTCGTCATTCCACCATGCATCACCCTTTTTACTACTACCTCTTTTCACAGTTCCACACACGTCTTCCGCTGCACTAACCATTCCATCTCTAAGGCTCTGCCATATTTCTTCCACACATTCTTTCCTGACACCAATGCTGTCCAGCTTTTCGGCTACCCTTGCTTGATATTTATTCCTAGTGTCCGCTTCCTGAAGCTTCCAGCTTCGGATGCTACCGACCGACTGTGGTTCTGGTATCGCCGTCCGGTGGCGCCAACCCGCGAACAGACCCCTAAATCTAGTAATCACTAGATAGTGATCCGTTCCCAGGTCAGCACCTCGGAACACTCGCGTATCCATCACCTGTTTTCGCAGTCGGTCATCCACCAGGAATAAATCGATCATACTTCTCTCATTCTCTCTTGTTCTAGTATACATATGGATTTTCTTGTGACTAAACATAGTGTTTGTCACAAGAAGACCCTTTTCCTTGCATACAGCCAGTATAAGCTTGCCAGCATCGTTAACCCTTTTATCGCCAAACATTCCAAGCAGCGACTCGTACCCTGGCCGAGCGGTACCAACCCATCCATTCAAATCACCACATACAACAATTCTTTCATTTCCTCTAACCAAGTCTAGAACTTCTCTTACATTCTCCCAAAACTCCTCCAGCTCAGCTCTGGACGACGAAGCCACCGGCGCATAAGCAGTCAAAAGGAATAACTTCGTCAGTCCCAATTTAAAGCGAACCCAGAGAAGTCTCGAGTTCACAACCTTATATTCAGTCATAACATCGACCAACCGAGACGACAGCAGCACCCCCACTCCCTGGCAGGCGCTCTCGCTCTCCGGGACTCCGGACCATAGAGCTAACGCCCCGCCAGGGAGCTCTTCAGTACCGCTGCCCTTCCGCTTGGTCTCCGACAAACACACGACATCTAATTCTCTTTCTTTCATTATTTCAATCAACTCATTCGTCTTATCTCTCATGCCTCCTTTAACATTCCACGTGCCAACTCTGCACTCCGTCCTCCACCTTCCGCCGTGTCGGGCTGTGCGTGACGGGTGGCGGTCCCCATCGCCGCTTTGCGCGCTGCATTTCACACCAACGGGGACGAACTGGTGTGCGTCGCCTTGGGGGGACGCCCTAACCCTCGTTGGCATGGGCGCGCAGCTGTGTAGAATTGCAGCCCTGAAAAGGGCTGGCAGGGGTCGCGACGAGCACGCTTCTACAATGACCCCCATTATTGTCCTAGGGTATTAAAAAATTGTACAACGACAGAATTTTAGTATTCTTGGTATTGCCCATTCGTTTTTAAAACTTCTTATTACAATGCTATCCAGAGCTTCGTTTCCATATATCACGTCTTTGTTCCACCGAAATTGTAGTGCGGATTTATGCTCCAGTTATGTGAAAATCCGATTCGGCCGCAGTCACGTCTTTAGATAAGCCGCAGCAACATACTCAGCTCAAATTATGCAAATTCATAATTTACCAAAGCTTTCACGAAACTTAGAATGTGGTGGAATACTAGTCCGAAGCAAATGTCTGTTAACCAACAAGCGTTTGATGTACGTAGCACATCATCCATGTACACAATCCATGTATCCACCCGTGCACGGGTCATCCTTGGCTGGCGTTCCAGTGATAAGTGTTAATATGTAGTTAAGTATAAAAATAGTGATGTGTAAAAAGTACAATATTACTTTGATATCTGCATGAACAAGCTATGCTTGGTGAGACATGGATGGCTATACAATATAGGTAATTACTTTTACATTTTGGATGTACATAAATTTATAAATAATAATTTTAGTAAATAATGATTTTACTATTTTTACTAGTCACGATAGCCGAGTGGTTGGGTGTTTGGAAATTAAGTCAATAGACTCGAGTTGGATCCGCAGGTGGTGAGCTAGTACCAATTGGTTTATATCGTTTGCTTAGGCATAAAGACTGTTACGGGCGCATCACCTATCATGTTGTCCCAAAAAATGTCTTCAGTGAAAAATAGTTCGAAAGGACTTAATTGTCTAGACCTCTGTCTGGCGTGTATTGGTGTGACGATATTGCTCATTTTTCGTAAATAAACTAACTTTCTCAGAAATTACACTTACCTACATAAACTTAGAATGTAAAACGCTTCCTACTAACCTAATTAAGCGACTAGACTAGTCTAGTCGCTTAATAGGATTAGGATTTTCCTAAGAATGTTCTAGAATCGCCAGGCTTGGCATACGTATTGGCAAACGCAGTACTAGATACCTAGCACCACAGCTGCTGCCCGTCATCGGCTTGCTAAATTCTGTTACATTTTAAAATGGTAGTCCTACCATACATCGTCCATCCTTGTCATTTTTAGGGCTATTACAAAGGGAAAAAAAACGTGGCATATTATTATTATTATTTCTATTTTTATAATACGTAAGAAATCTGGTGTGTGGGAGAGGCCGCAGATGTCATGAAATGGATTTTTACAGGTCGTAAAGTAAGTAATTCTGAAGGTTATTAAAGTAGAATACAGAAGTAAAACAAATTTTTGACTTCATTTTATCTTCTGCGAAATCGTATACCTCGTATAGCTAGCGTTTTCCTCGTATCGATATGTTTGGAATGCGGAAATTGCATTCACATAGCTTTTACCGCTAATGGGAATCATTTTTCGAGAATTGTACGGGGTATCCTATGTCGACACTGATGTTCAGAAATTCTTTAAGGAAATTTGTAACCACATTCAATGTTCTGCAATCCTTGCAGTTTTTTAATAATTGAAATATAATTAAAATTTTCTTCAATATTAATTGATTGTTCTTAGTGTTCGTTCTGAATTACTGATTGAATATATCGGTCTATATATTATTCCTTTCTTCCTTTACCTCCATCATACTTCGGTTGACTGCCTCGGAATTTGATTAAGCAAAAAATTTTTACTGATTCTCATTGTAGTAACTTGAGGTAGAATCAGTTCACTAAGTTTTAGTTACTCATCGTGGTGCTCCCAACGATTTAAATATGAAGGGATTTTTTAAAGTACCGATCAACACGGTTATGTCAGCACTTTTTTTTTTCAAAGTTTTGTCAAATTATTTCTATAATAGTATGTGCGTCCTCAAATAAAAATAACTTGTCGCCAGGTGTCGCAATCGGATCTAATATTATTTATTTACTTAAAACTATATTGTATATCAAAATTCTTAAAAGCTATATCATAACCACCTAAATCGCTTATGTTGTTTACTCTAGTAAGTAAAAGCAAGCAACAAGTCGATAGGATTGGTAGTTAGACAAATAAAATAAAATAAGCATACGAACTATTCATAACGAAGTTAGGTCAATTTGTTTTCAAGTAAAGACTTCTCTATTACTATCACTCGTAACAAAGCTACGTGAGCTTGCTACGGCGCTTTAGGTAATGCTGATAAAAGGCACTCGGCCTTTTTAGATGCTACAGGTTAGGGTGCTACGCGTAATGAACAAATGCATATGTTAATCCGATGTTATGTATTTAAATTTTATTCAAGGTTTATCTGTTAATTATAAGTCGTTTAATCATAGGATATTGAAGTTTTGGAGATATATATAACTTTGATTCAACAATTTAGCTCCGGTCAGTTTAAAGTTTCTTTTTTAGACCTGATGAGTTTCTCACATTTCCCCTTATCTGTTTCCCTTTAAGAATAGTGGAACAAATTCTTCGTTTAAATTATTAAAAATGTAATTATTTCAAAATTATCAGAGTCACGATAGCTGTGTGGTAAGGTGATCGGAAATCGAGTCGAGAAACCCAAGTTCGACCCCCAAGGCTCGTATCAATGGTTTTTTTTTTTTCAAAAAAACTTACGTACGATTTGTTTTGGATATAAAGACGGCGACAGGCCGTCACCACCTGTCATTTTGTCCCAAAAATGTGGGAAGTTGGTCGAAGGGACTTAATTGTCTAGATCTCTGTATTGGGAATGGCGTGAGGATATTTATTTACTATGATCATCGTATGAACTCGCGTATGCGACCGTTTCGCACTAACCGTGAACTCGCCCCCCTCACCCTGATGAATGATCTCCGACAGTTCCGAAACTAGTTGGTACCAACACAGATTGGGATTAATTTTAGCCGTTTTTTAATTTAGATTCCTCGTTATATAAACGTTAACCTTATGCATATAATTCGGTGTAGCACCAAGGTCTTTTTTATTATGATATTTTTGGTTTGGCGATCACAATATTATGTCTTCACATTAATTCATACGATTGTCCAAGTCATAGGCCTATTAAATTTTTGTCTCAATTCTTTATATGGGGGTTGGTCCATAAATATTCATCACAGGTTACGCGGGATAATTGGAGTCGCGGTGAGCCTGTCGCTGTCAAATCTATGTCGATCGTACCAATTATACATAAGCATCGAATAACTATGCTTCAGACCTACCTCATGGCTAATTGTAGTCTCCTATTTCGAAATCAAAAAGTCTATAGTAATTGTGATTTTCCCTCCAACGCTTCTTTTGATATTCACGAAAAGAAAGGAAGTACTGAGTTTGATTCCCATGCTTGTAGCCGTTACAATAGTACAATAGAGATGGTTCTTTCTCGCTCAAAGGTTAAATCTAATCATTGGTCGTGGAAATAAAGCCAGCGTTCTTGGTACCATGCGACGTGGAGTAGGGCTATACGATTGCTGTAATTTTTAGTTAATGGCTACTATTGGTAAATAAAAACATAATCCTATTTCAGTAATTACAGCATTGAGAAAAAACTCAACGAACGTGTTTTTTTGTTGTTCAAAAACATAAGAATAAAAATAATACACGTTTGAAATTTACGAAGAAAAATATTTATATATAAATATAACGTTCAGGGAATTCTCTTTAACCGCACTGAACAACACAAATATTGTAATTATTTCATGTGCAGTTAACATGTTGCGACAAAATGGTAAACTAATTTTGTCACATGTTAACCACACGGTCGAATGCAACGGCGCACACATTGCAGTTTCACGGTTTTGTATTGGCCATAATTATCGTTTTATTCGCTTAATTAGAACGAGGTCCATTTCAATTAATTAAGCATGAAGTAACAATATTGATATAGTTTGTGCATTAGGTTATTTTTGGAAATATATTTTGTAGTTTTTCTAGACTAGTTTCTGGTTCTTAGTTCTTATTGCTTGTTAATTTTTAATAGTTACAAGGATTGACAATATCGATAATTAAAAAATAATCACTGTTTAAACCCGATATCCTACTTGATAGTATATATACTCGATAGTGACTAAGAGACTAAGGTTGGAATCCGGCTAGGGGCAAATATTTTATATCATCAATATTAAAGTTTGTATTCGAGAGTATATGTGTACAAAATTTTCCAGATTCTCTGGGATGTGTGTAAATAATAAATAAATAAATAAATATCTTTACGCAATTCCCAATACAGGGGTAGACAGAGGTCTAGTATAGAAAATTATGTCCCTTCGACCTACCTTCAACCCACGATATAATTCGTATATAGGTTTTTGAAAAACCCATTAGTGCGAGCCTGCCACCTGGGGATCGAACTCGGGTCTCTTGACTCGAAATTCCAACCACGCTACCACTCGGCTATCGTGACTCTTTGTGTGTAATTTTTAAAATTTTAATATTCCTGCTTAAATTTCGATTATTTCTTAAATTAAGCTAGTAATGCTAATATCTATGAAACTAATGTAAAAAATCGTGATTAAAATTTTTTAAGAAAATTAAAGTAAATAAAAATATTGTTAGACAATTAAGACTTTTCGAACCCACCTTTCATCGAAGCCTATTCGAGACAACGTGACAGGTGGTGAGCCTACCGCCGTCTTAATTTTGAGCTAACGGTATAATATATACATTTTAACATTATTTTTACATTATCATCCATTCATATTTATTTTAAACATCCTTGTATGAATTCATCACAAAATGTTTGCACCTATCGGAATTCCAGCCCGCAACCTTTAACTTCAAAGGCTGTCACTACCAACTAGGCCTTATTAACTGGAACTATCACATAATTGCTAATTGCTGAATCCTTAAATGTTAAAAAAATAATGAACGTGACTGGAGTTTTAAAATAGTTAAAACCTGTATAAAAACGGCACACTTACATGTAAAATGGATTTATATGCATTGTTATCGTCTATTAACTTTTGGTCTTAAGAGAAAATTACGGATATAAATTAAATTAAAGAGAAAAAAGTTAAAATTAGAAAAGTTAAAATTAGATGGCGGCGCGTAAGCCAATAAATAAGGCATAAGTAATATAAGAGAATACAGATTTAAAATTTCAACTGATGCGTGTAAGACACGGTGGCTCGGAGGTAAGAGCGTCGCCACGGATCGGCGAAGGTCGCGGGTTCGAATCCTGCCCGTGTCAGTTGAAACTTTAACTTTTTTCTCTTTAATTTTTTTCTTTTTAATTTTTTTTCTCTTTAATTTTAATAACATAAAAGTACAGCATAAATATGCTTTAAAAATCAATAAAATTACGGATATAAATCCCAAATGCCTTAAATTTTTCACGTTTCATGATTTTTCAGAAGATTTGTAGAGGGTTTTGGGATCGTCCATTAATTGTCGGTAACACTAAATCTCCGAATCGGATGGTTGGATTTTATTTATGTATGGTGTGCTCTGAATTTAGAGCGGGCGATTTCCCATTAGCCGGCGACGTTTTTGAGCTTACGTATATAGTTACGTTATTATTACACTTACGACAAGTCAAGAATACTCCGAGGTGTGCGTAAAAGGAAAATGATGTATTACACAGAAGCGAAAGAGGTATATAAGAATCGTGACACTAGGCGATCTGATTACGCAGTTAAGTATAACGTGAAGATAAAACAAAAACAGTAATTATTAGACTATATGAAAGTATAAAATCACGATATATGAGTTGTTGGGTGATTGGAATTCGAATCGACAGACTCGAGTTAGATCCATAGGTGGTAGGTTCGTACCATTCAATTTTTTCAAAACTTTACATGGCTGACTTGGACATATAGACGGCGATTGGCACTGTCCTCTGCTCTGACAGTCTGCACACCTGTCGCGGTGTTCCGAAAAGGTGTCTTCGTTGAATGTTTGGTCGAAAGAAAGAATTATCAGGACCTGTCTTCCTCTGTATTGAGGATGGCGGGAAAATGTTTTTTTTTATGTAAATTACATTGAATTCGTAAAAATAAACAAAGATTTAGATAGGTTTTTGTTAATACAAAGAGCAATTAAAAATCATTTTCTTTTCGTTCAAATTTCTAAAATATTGTTTCATGCATAAAGCATTGAAATTTCGAAGACAGAAGTCGGAAAGTGGTTAAAGTACACTCTCTTTAAAGAACGTTGAAAGCAATCTCTTGTTAGTTCTGTGAGCGTCAAAATGAAAATGAAATAAGAACTTTAGTGTTGTTTGAAATTTTATTTATAACAAAAAATATTACGCAATATCACAAATATTACGCAAAATCGCAGTTGGATACCCTTACAAATCACAAAAACATAAATCAAACGCAATCACAAAAATAAAAGTATATGTTACGACTTAATTTGTAACACAAGATGTTTATAATTTGTTTTAAAATTCTAGCTACTATAAAGTCAGTGTTTATGAGGCTTATTATCATAAACTGGTTACACTAATTGCTAAGTATTCCATACAAGAGTTTCAGGTAATATTTAATGTTATTAATTAATTACCAAAAATGCAAATTAGACTTGATATGATTAACTTTAAGCAGGCCTTTTTTTAATTTATCCAATAACATTGTGTTTGAAATACAGTATAATTATGAACTTAAGTGTTACTAACTATAGTATACCAGTAACCTTGTATAAATAAAATTTTACATTGTCATATCGGGAAACATAAGCATCAATAGTGTTGTGGTTTAGGGTGTGGTCAGTGAAACTTGATGTTACAGGTTCGATCCCACCATAGAATTTTATCGTGTATGCAGTCCTTGTGACTCTCATTTCATCAAGGTTTGGAACAAGGTGACGGGTGGTGAGCCTATTACCGTCTTAGCGTCCACAATACGGGTATACATACTTACATATGTATTTACTAAGATAAATAACAATGTATACATATAGTTATATATTTCATTACAATCCCGTATCTGGTATTTTATTCCAAGACTCCGGAAAACCTGGGACTGGATGAATTGTAGATTTGTTCAATATAATATTTATTATATATTTTTTAAATAAATAAATATAAATATCTTCACGCAATCCCCAATACAGGGGTAGATAGAGGGCTAGTCTAGACAATGAAGTCCCTTTGACCTACCTTCCACCGAATATATTTTCGGGACAACGTGATAGGTGGTGAGCCCGTCGCCGTTTTTATGTCCAAGCCTACGATATAATTCGTACAAGAGATTTTTGAAAAACCCATTGGTACGAGCCTGCCACCTGGTGACCGAACTCGGGTCTCTTGACTCGAAATTCCGACCTTCCAACCACTCCGCTATCATTTTTTTAGCACACGCAATATCCCATACAATTTTACATAGGCAGAGGTTTAGACAGTGAATTCCAAAGCGAAGAATACCCAGTGGTGAGCCTATCGGCGATAAATATTGTATAATTGTTAATAATAAATCGTGTATACTTTGACTTTAACCTTGAATCTAAACTTGGACGTTAAACCAATCGTGGCGATTCAGCAGACGGCAAAGTGAGTCACGTAAAAGCTAACCTTTAAGAACTCCCAGACACGCATAGCCGTTTGCGAGGAGCATCGAACCGACGTCTGTGAACTCTAATACGAACTTTATTCTAAGTCCTTGGTGAGGACGCCACTCGACAGTTCAATTATTTCTGTAAATCCTCTCTCATTCTTTGAATTGGTACTTTATCAGTTTTGAATAACATAATCCGTTTTAATCGTCTATACATTAATAAAACTAGAGTTGTCGTGTAAAATACGTGCCAAAACTTCAAATCGGGTGTTTTTGGGTGTCTAAGAGAAGTATTGTATTGCTATTTTTGTACTTTTTTTTGTTTGTCTGAACACGCTAATCTCAACTAATACTTGTGTAAATGTTGAAACTGGGGGAAAAATATATATACCACATTAAAAAGCAAAAAAGAAAAAATTCTAGAAAGCAAACAAAAAAGTCACGATAGCCGAGTTGTTGGGTGGTCGGAATTTCGAGTCGAGAGACCCGAGTTCGATCCCCAGGTGGCAGTACCAATGAGTTTTTCACAAACTTATGTACGAATTTCATCGTTGGCTTGGACATAAAGGCGGCGACGGGCTCACCACCTGTCACGTTGTCCCGAAAATATCTTCGGTGGAAGGTGGGTCAAAGGGACTTAATTGTCTAGACTTGACCTCTGTCTACCCCTGTATTGGGAATTGCGTGAAGATATTTTTTTTTAAACAAAAAATACCTCGCTACGGTTTAGTGCGCAGAGGTAGGTACTTTGACTTTATATGTGTTTATTTTTAAAAATTTTAAGTTTTTGATTTTTCGCATCTTTATTCTTTTATGTTCTGTCCTGGCACTGCGCAAAAATGCCAGAGCACCATGTTGTTATAAAAGAGTTTAAAGCTTTCTTTCAGAAACAAACAATTTCGAGTCAAGAGACCCGAGTTCGATCCCCAGGTGGCAGGCTCGTACCAATGAGTTTTTCTAAAAACCTATGTACAAATTATATCGTTGGCTTGGACATAAAGACGGCGACGGGCTCACCACCTGCCACGTTGTCCCGAAAATATCTTCGGTGGAAGGTGGGTCGAAGGGACTTAAATGTCTAGACTAGACCTCTGTCTACCCCTGTATTGGGAATTGCGTGAAGAAATTTTTTTTTTCCAGAAATATGTACCTATTCTAGATAGCTGTGTGGTTGGATGAATTTGAATCGAGAGCCCCAGTTCGACCCCAGGTGGCAGGCTCGAAGCAATTAGTTTTTTGAAACTTGCACTTAGACTTGTATTTAAAAACGGCGACAGACTTACCGCCTGTCACATATTCTCAAAAATGTCCTCGGTAAAAGGAGGGTCGAAAGGCCTTAATTGTCTGGATCCTCTGTCTACCCAAGTATTAAACCCAAGGAATAGCGTGAAGATTATGTACTAAATTTTATAAGGATATAATGCCCCAGTCAGGGATTATGCGTGAGGATATGATGATACTCACCGTCTTAAGAAATATGTGGTACTCATTAAGACGGCCCGATAACCTACTTGTTAGTTACCCTGCTTTCGAAGCTAAGTTGTGGGGTGGTTCGAGTCCCGCTAAGGACAACCATTTGTGTGATGAATGTGAATGTTTGTACTTGAGTCATGGATGCCTATGTGTATTACGACGAATATTTCTGTGTAAGTTTATTGTACCGTTCATATACCGTTGTATATAACTTGGACGTTAAACAAAGAAATGCATGTGGTACTCCTGTATATGCGTGTAGTTTGTTTTTTGCGTTGCCATTATTCAATTTAGTAGGGTCCGTAGTTATCTCTTTTCGGCGATCTCCTCTTGCCGTTGAACATACTGGCTAAAATTGGATTCGACGTTGCATTTTACGAGGCAGTAAAATATATTGATCGGTACTTAAACGTCGATGCGTTACGCACGAGTTGACTTAAAGTGTGTTGATTTAATCTAATTTGGCTATTTTAAGGAGTTAGAGTAGAGAAGAACTAACTATTTTAATCTGCTAAGCACATGTGAGAACTGTCAAATCATTTGTGCTATTCGGCGAGGCATAATTGTAGTAAGTTTAACATACACACCAAACATTCTTATACGATGACATCTTTAGAGCTTCTCGTAGTGTTTGTATCAATCAATAAATATCTTTCTTGGAAAATCTCATTGGTACAGACCGTTTTCACCGAATAACAAAAGTGAGGTTTTTTGACAGAAACCCTTTATTGAACTGCGATGTCCAATGTTTTGTTCCAAAATAAACTACTTGGTCTTTAGGATTTCACAAGCACTGTGATCGTTGGGAATCAACCTGCAATTGGCCTTGGCTTTCGTTATATGTGTATAGCTCGTTATATGTGTAACAGCTGGAGAAACATGGCGTTGAAACCTTTTTTCTTAGAAAAAACCATTCTCGTATTGTGTATGGTGTCTATTTAAGAATTTTACTATAAGTAATGTTAATGATAAGTATAAGTAATGTATGTTCTTAGTTGTTATTTCTAGTCTTACACTGCAAAGATTTAATATACATATATATATATATATATATATATATATATATATATATATATATATATATATATATATATATATATTTATATATATATATATATATATATATATATATATATATATATATATATATAAATATATATATATATATATATATATATATATACACACATATATATATATATATATATATATATATATATATATATATATATATATATATATATATATATATATATATATATATATACATATATATATATATATATATATATATATATTAAATCTTTGCACTGTAAGCCCGTCGCTCTCGGGTCGGGTCTCTCGACTCGAATTCTGTTAATCCAACCACTCGGCTATCGTACCACTTAACATCAGATGGACTGTTAGCTAATTCCCTTAGTTATTCACTTAGTTATTTTACAGTACAGTTAGTACATTTTATTACTTTCTCAATGTTCTTCTGCCAATGTTTATTTGCAGGTATTTATGTATATATCATTATTAGTGTTTGTTAGCTGTGTTTGTATTAAGTTTATTGTTTCTTTCTAAATTTTTTGTTAAAGATATGGGTAAGTAAATCTTAGAACTGGATGACCTGTGGCAAAAATATAAATAAACATCTTAGGCTTGCTTAGAATTATGTTTGACAGTTATGAAGTATCAAATGTTGTGTTAATGACATTATCCATAAGTAACAAAATCAATGAACTATTGTAACAGTCGGTGATTAACATTTGAGGATGTTTAGTCGATATAATAAATTTGATAGTGCATTTGACCTTAGTATCGGCGGACTATTTAAAGCTCTTGTATTGAGGACACCCCTAAGCATGAGTTGGCATTATTGCGATAATACAACGCAGTTATGCCAAAGTCTTTTAACCTTATACACGGAAATAAATAAATTGGAGTTTTTTCAAAACTTTAACGATTTAAATCGTTGGCTTGGATATAACACCGCGACGGGCTCACCACCTGTCACGTTGTCCCAAAAAAGTTTCTTCGGCGGAAGGTGGTTGGAAAGGACTTAATTGTCTAGAGCTCTGTCTACCCAAGTATTGACAATGGTGTGAATATATTTTTGACATCTGTTAATATCATCATTATCATTACCAAACAATCGCACGACTAATTCTGACCAACATAAGCCACACCCAAAGAATACTTGACGCCAATTGCATCCATTTACGTTTTTACTATCTTATAATAAAATGAGACTAAAAACATTTATAAGAAACATAAAAGATGTTGAAGTCACGACAGCCGAGTGGTTGGGTGGTCGGAATTTTGAGTCAAGAGACCCGAGTTTGATCCCCTGTGGCAGGCTGGTACCAATGGGTTTTTTAAAAACTTATGTACGAATTATATCTTTGGTTTGGACATAAAGACGGCGACGGGCTCATCATATAATAATCATTACATAATCATTACATAAGCCTTGATGGCTTATGTAACTATTGCCACGTGATTTCAGAATATTTATTAAGCAAATTGGCGGCAAAACTTATTAATTAATTTTGCGAGCAGTGTCGTAAAGTGTCGGCCGTGTTCCCGACATCCGCGACCGAGAATATCGAAAATAAATTTCATACTGTGCAAGCGATAGAATACCAGAGGAAATTGTGAGGTCGAAAAGTGATTAACTTTTTCTATATTTAATAAACCCTGTGGTATCGTCGTGCTAGTTTACAAGTTTACCACACCCTTTTCTCACGAGTATCACGAGCGGCTAAGGGATAAGCCTTGAAAATAAAAATGGCATACGACACATGCACAGTTATCATTTTAAGAAATATTGAACTACAATCAATCCGATGATGAAGGCATCAGCGTTTAAGATACGAGGTGTCTGCTACTGCGCTTTCCAATTTGCTAACCAAACGTGGCGATTGTGGCAAATCACTATGGGCGGTATCTATGTCTCTAAGCTTTGATGCTAATAGTGCCTGTCGTCTGGTATAAATACCGTGTCATCTTTTAGTTATTACAACCGGTTTATAAACGCGATGCATCGATCTGTACTACAGTGACTATAGAATGAATGAATGAATGACTTATTTCAAAGAAAACATGTTGACAATATTTGATGACCTCCGTGGACAAGTGACACACCGGCAGCTCTGAAGTCCCGGGTTCGATTCCCGGTCCGGTCAGGGCACAAAACACTTTATCTATACATAGATATTCCTTTGGGCAAAACTAACTATAGGCAGAACACTTTCATCATTAGACCAAGCAGATGTTTCAACACGGTGGCTAAAGATCATAACTATGATTTTTTTAATACCTCTGACAATCAGACGAAAAGTGATGACTGTGGGATCTCGGACTTTACACGTATTGAAATTAAAGCTTCAAAATTAACAAAGTCTTGTATCGATCATATTTTTATACGATCCCGCACTCAAGAACTGTTTACAGCGGCCTTAGGTATTGTACTGGCTGATCACCGTGCGGTGGTACTCGCTTGCGTTAGTCAAACAACACAGATACAGGATGAGAATTTTCAATTTAAAACCGTATATGAAAATAACAAACTGCAATTATTGTTGAGCAATATCGACTGGCAGCCTATTAAAAATCTGTACTGTCCTATTAAAATATACGAATTTATTAAAAATGCCATACAAAATTGTTATAACCAATCTCAAATAAAAATAAAAATTAAGAGTGTATCAAATTTTAAACAATATGACAGGAAGGGTTAAGAAATCAATTGACGATATTATTCTGAACAACTTTGAGAACAGTAGAACAAACTTAGTACAGATAGCTAATAATTTTGCAGATGAATTTAAAAACAGTGTTCATTATATATTGACTAACTGCAGAACTCCGTTACTTCAAAAATTTTCATACCGTAGGCCGGTAAATTTAACATTTCGATTTCAGAAAGTAAGCTCAGATACAATAAATAAAATAATAAAATCACTAGATGACAACAAGTCTCCCGGAATAGATAATATTCGTGCACGTGACCTAAAAATCATTAGACATAAAATTGCACCAGCTATAGCCAAATTAACAAATACCAGTATAACAACTGAATATATCCTGATGATTTGAAAACTGGAATAGTAAGGCCAATTTTCAAAAAGGAAACCTTAAGGAGTATGGAAATTATCGTCCCATAACCATATTACCCACCTTAGACAAAATAATTGAAAATGTCTGTCAAATCAATTTCTAAAATTCTATGATTCTAATAACATTCTAAATGATAAGCAATACGGATTTCAACCACACAAAAGCACCACTAAGCTTCTGAGCAACTTTACTAATTCGATGAACAAACATTTGCATGGTAAAAAACACATCCTAGTAGTCTTTATTGACTTTAGCAAAGCGTTTGATACACTTCAACACGAGACATTGATTGAATCACTGGACGAATCGGGAATTAGAGGACCTGTCCAGAAATGGTGTAAAAATTATCTGGAAAATAGACGTTTTAAAGTTAAGATCGCTGAAAATTGGAGTTATGAAAAGACTGTAACTGAAGGAACTGCACAGGGATCAGTACTCGGACCTTTACACTACTTAACATATGTTAATAGTTTAATAAATTTAATTGACTGCTGTGAAGTTTATCAGTTTGCCGACGACACGTGGCTAGTAGCGGCTGATGCCGATCTTGGAGTCGCATTTATACGTTTGCAAAAAGATTTTACATCTCTTAATAAGTGGTCTCACGATGTTGGTTTAGTTTTAAACGATAAAAAAACTAAAATATTGTATATCAGCTCTTCTCATAACCGTGCTAAAACAGTGCCTAATCTCATAGCACACTCACACTCATGCTTACATTCATGTCAAATAAAATCTATGTGCTATTGTCCGTCAATAGTTTATACGGACAACCATAGGTACCTAGGTCTCATAATTGATAGCCGACTAAATTGGAAAAAGCATATAAGTAAGGTCTGTGACCGGCTAAAATCAATTCTGACAAAATTTGTACTAATTAAAAACTAAATTGACTTTCCAATTAAATTATTATTATATAAAGCTTTAGTTGAATCAATAACTTCGTACGGTTTGAATAGCTATGGATTCACATTCAAAACATACATAGACAAAATTTTTCAACTTCAATTAAGGTTTCTAAAGATAATCGTCCCTCCTAAAATAAAAAGTAAATATAAAAATAACTATCATATGTTGTTCGCGTATTGTAAAATATGTGCTCTTAAAAGAACAGTTTTTTAACAAAGACCTGCAAACTCTAATATCACATAGCAAAGGTACTCGCGCTATCTCTAATAAAAAATTATATGTGCCTGTGTATAATAAGAATAACTATGGAAAACGCACACACGAATTTATGATTCAAAAATTAATAAACGAATTACCACCCGCATTACGTTACGAAATAAACCCAAACAACATCAAATCTAAATTAACTAACTACTACTTAGCTTTGCTACATGATAATTATATGAAATAATTGATAATAATGTTGACACACCTTAGAACACTCGAACGCATTTGTTTCTTTTTCTTTTTTTATGTGCTCGTCATTGTTATAACGACAAAAACATTCGCACCTAATCTACCCTCACTAAAAATTCCTATATCATGTTCGTAATTATTAATGTAAACTATCTGGTTTATAATAAGTAAACTGCTAAATAATGTTATCTGTATGGACGAACTCCATTGTACAAAAAAAACCACTTGGTTTTATAGTACAGTGTATAGTTGTTTTCATTTGTAATTTGTTTTTTTTTTCTGAATATAAATAAAATAAAATAAAATAAAAAATAAAATAAAATGAAAAAAAGCGATGTGTTCTTTAACAGCTATTAGAGCATATGCTTATAATGTTTAAAGTATATAATCTTTTTAAGTCTGTTTCTCAATCCAATTATGTAATTTTCTATTAGCGTAAAAATTTAATTGGCCTTCTGTGCATGTAAAAATAAATTATATTAAATTAAGTTAGCTGAAAGTTTTCCAAAAATTGTAAAATAAAATAAAATAAAATATGTATATAGATAGTGACGAATTTACATACATTGCTCTAATTGCAAAGCTAAAACACTTGTGTTATGGGATTAGAAACAAAGAAGGGTACCAAAAGCACTCCGAAAGCAAAGCGTTTTTTCCGTTGACCCGTTCGGAAGTCTTAATGATGTTAATCAATTATTGTTTATTTGTTCATTAACGAGATTAGATGAAAACGTTATTTTATAGAGGATTTGCGTAATATCCGGACTAAAGTTGTGCCTACGTCATCTATATGATTACCATATATATATAAATATATATATATATATATATATATATATATATATATATATATATATATATATATATATATATATATATATATATATATATATATATATATATATATGTATATATATATATATATATATATATATATATATATATATATATATATATATATATATATATATATACATATATACATATATTACAATGTCGTAAATGAGTCCAATTTGTAATATTAAAGCCTTCGCTCGTCATCGCCTTCTCGCATCCGATGTGCCGCTTATGTGATAAGGTCGAAAGACGGATTAGAACCAAATTGAGAGAGATGGGACATAATAAAGCACGAGCAGACATAAGAGCTCTTATTCCGTAACTTTGGTGGCTCCGACAGTTTCACTGATTGCTTTTTTTTAGAGATTGCTTATTCTTTACTTCTGACATGTTCCTACAATGTTATATATTGTTTTGTCCGTATTTTGTAGATTTTATATGCCATGTGTGGCTATATTTAATCACATAATATGTGTATATAAATATGTATACACATATTAATATTTATTTACTTATTTTAAAGTTTATTCACCTTAACAATAAAGGCAAGAAAGGAAGGACTGCCTTTGGGCATTTTCTGCCAGTCAACCTTGACGACTTTTATCTAATTAGATACATTATGTATGTTATTATTGTTTACCGTTAGTTTGGACTCTATTAGGGCGATAGGCTCACTATCTGTCTCTTTGTCCTATATAAGCTTGGTGAAAAGTGGTCCAAAAGAATACTAGACTGTCTGTACTTGTGCCTACATACATACATATATTCACGCCTCTTTCCCTTAGGGGTAGGCAGAGACCTTTCTTTCCACTTGCTACGATCCTTGCTACATACTTGTTTCGCTTCGTCCACTTTCATTAGTCCCTTTATTTGTGCCTACACCAGTATGGGAAATTGAATTGTGTGCCTTTTTGTCTTATATGCCTTAGGGATAAGTATATCTTAAAAAGTATAGTATAGTTTAAAGTAGTTTGTGCGTGTGCAGTTTTATAAAACAGTAACGATCTATAGTTATGATATTAAAAGCTATTTTCATATAACGTACGTATTTCCCGCATTTACTGACTTCCCGTACCACTGACTCGCTAACCACCAATATGTCTAGACAGAACATTGACCTTTATTCGCGATCAATAACTATGGCTAATTTAGTTGCCAAAATTTTATATAAGATGCTCTCTATATTTTTATTATAAGTTATAACACTTAGACTTTGACCGACAACAGAAAAACAGAAAGTTACACGCTTTATATTAGCTTCACTTGTATGTATGTATGTTTGTAACCGACTTCTTTGGGCGCGATTTTGACCCACTTTAAACAGCCAGATTTCGTTCAAACTTTGTAGATTTATCAAGGACCGATGAAAATACACCAATTTGATAGAAAAAAACTAAAAAACACACTTTTTATAGAAAATCGAACTAAAAAATTTAAAATAAATTGTAATAAATTTAAACACCATTCTGGTGTTAAAAATTTCAATAAATATAAATTAATAATACTGTGAATAAAATTAAAAAAAGCGTGGGGTGCATGGTGTCAATAGTTTTAAATATTTTATTGACAGATATGAGTAGAGTGCTTATCATTTTGATAATATCTTAAAATACACCCCGTGCTTTTTTTTAAATAAAATATATTTTTATTCACACTATTATTAAATTTGAAATTATTAACACTATTCTTAATTTAAATTTATATAATTTATTTTCTATTTTTTTAGTTCGGTTTTCTATAAAAGCGTGCTTCTTAATTTTTTAAAACTACTATTTATTCGTCGTTGTATCGGGGGTAAATATGGTGTAAAATAAAAATTCTTAGTCTAGATGTAATTTTAATCTAATAAAAAAAGGCTTCGATGGGTCGAAAGAATAAATTTCTTTCGACCCACCTAGGTCGAAAGAAATTTGTTCTTTCGACCCATCGAAGCCTATTTGTTATACGGGATAAGGTGACGGGTGGTGAGCCTTTCGCCGTTTTGGTGTCCAGTCCAAGCGTATATATTTAGCATATTTTATATATATCTATGAACATTGGTCTATATATTTTTGTACAGACCCATGATCATAGATATATTTAAACGTCCGTAACTCGTGTACAAACATTCATATTCTTCACAGAAATGTTTGCCCCTGCAAATAAGTGTTTGATAATTATCAACTAAACGCTGACCGATCACAATGAGACTTGAATATATTTGTGATTTATTAAGCATGTAAGCCATGCAGAGTTTCTTGTTATTAGATGGAACAGAGATGTTAAAAATCAACTGCCAGGCGAAATTCCAACTTGTGACTGGCGTAGGTTACCGGCTTGGAATAGAAACACCTTCTTTCTTTTTTATGTGTTTTTTCGATAACAATTGTGGGAACTAGCAGCTCCTTCCTCTTTCTCTTTTCCCTCCTTTATGTTGGTGTAATCCTTATATAATATTACTAGATGTTGTTGCCCGCCGCTTTGCTCCAAAATTTTATCATATCGGTTTAGTGGTATTGCCGTTAAAACGTAACAGATAGACATAGTTACATTCACGGCTATGATTTGTTGTAGATGTATATTTGGCCTTGGTTATTGTTAAAAGCAAGAGTTATTACACTCTAAAAGTAAAACACTAAATATTTTTAGTACCTGCTTCCGAGATACCAAGGTCTGCATTTATGTAACAACCTCCGTATACGAGTGGTTTTAGACACCGGTTTACAAGATGTCGTTTCCCGAAGCTCTGGTTCGATTCCCGAATGGTTTAATGTGAAAAACCGCTTTTTTGTGTTTTATCTGTCTTGTTTGTGGTACCTTCGTTATTTCCGATTCCAGAACAGTGAGTACATTAGCTACTTACTTTGGGATCGAAGCAATGTATCTGATGTTGTCCGTATCGATTTGTTGTTATATACAAAATTAGCAAACAAAGAAATCAATTGCATTAACAGACTGCTTCAGACGTTCTAAGTGCATACTTTTGCCCAGGCCGGATGTGGCGGAAATTGTATGTCCAGATATAAGTGGCCGTATATCCATCGTCCTGCTTCTGCTCAGTCCATTGCCTTCTGCCTGTTTTATAATAAGAAAAAAAGTTAAGTTAGATTTTATAGGCTGTTATGTATATATATATAGAAGGCGTATAAGTCACTACTAATCGTTTTAGTGGTGAAAGCGTAATAGACAGGCAGATAAACTTTAATATACATAATAAATATAAAACTCACATAATAAATGGATTATATTAGTATAAGAGTATGGATAGATTTCAAATTTTTCTTGTATTAAATATTGTAAGACAGGATGTATTGGTAATAATAAAATCAATTATTCATGGACGCAAGTAGAATACAATTCCATTTATCGATTGTCATTTAAAAATCTACTACCGTTTCGCAATAAGGGACCTCTACTGGAGAACGAACCGGTGAAAGAAACTCCGCAGGTATCCTGTCTTTGTATTTTTTTTAAATTAGATTAACATATTGAACATACAATATTAGAAAAGCATCGGCGCGATCAAAACATTCCTAGGAGTTAATATCCTGAATGTAATTATTGTATTATAATGAATATAGCATAATAACCCTTTTTATAAAGTTTAATTAATTTCTGTAAAGTCTCTGGCCTTTTGTTGTAGAAGCATATACACTACCCCGTGAACAAGTTACTTACTCTACGGAGTCTCGCAACTAGCAGAAAAGGAAACAGCGCACAAGTCCACGTAAGAGCATAGCCTTCACACTTAACTTGAGGATTTGCCATAGCCACCATGTTTGGCCAGCGGTTTGACGATCATGTACCAGAAACCTCGTCTTGGCTCTTCTCGATTTTGAAAAACGGTTTATTTTCTTTGAAAAGGTTTTAAATATGGTTAGTGTTACAAATATCCTTTACTCAGTTATTATAATTATTTGTAACGCAAAATATAGTATTGCAATTAATTGATAAAAAAGAAAATCCTTGAAAGTAACACTTACACCCACAGATGGTGGGGCTCATTACGACCTTAAAAAGGATGAAAGCCACACCTCCAAATGAAGCATGGAAAGGCTTAGATATCAGAGGTATCGGATAATAGCTTACTATTATTGACTATTATTGGCAGTGAATTAAGTCGGGACTGTAGACTCTTCCAGTTACATCGAGTGCTTCAATAAAGTAACTTTTTTATTTATTTTGTTTTATCATTTTTTTTTTGGTTTATATTCACAATTATTTAGTTAGTGTTAGAACATAGGACATAGTTCTAACACGGTCGGGTGACCGCGTTAGAACATTTTTGGCCTAAAATAAATATACATAGTAAATGCTTAAACCGATGTTATCATATTTTCTTATACAGTCTCTTAAATGTTCATGATTTTGAACAAACACACAACCTTTTCAGTGGTATGTAGCGTATTCAATGGAAAGTATTTCTATACGACTACAAAAATACTAACTAGTGTTTTTTTTTGTTTCAGACATTTAGTTGCAGTATTGAGCTGCGTTTCACAAGATATGGAAACCACACCCGTGAGTATTTTAAATGATAACTTAATAGTTTGAATTAACAAATTTATAATAAACAAAATATGTTACTTCTTACCTACGTACACATCACAACTTTCGCTTTTAACGCCATCTTGTTGTAGATACGTGCAACTCCAAAGTAAAAGAAAGGACAACTGGTGGTAATGACTACATTACGCATACAAGCTAGACCTCGAATGGTTCAGTTTCTTAACGTTAGATGGCGCTAATTTCTCTTTTCAAAGTTTTGTTTGTAATACTAGATGGCGCTGCACTGGAAATAGAAAGTGTGAAAGCAACGAGAACTCCCCTGTCTTATTAGTACATTTAAACCAAGGTAGATGTCGTCAAAATAAATATCATTGGATACAACATTTATTTTTAGTTACATATTAAGTGTTGCTACGATTCTATATTGTTTTTAAAAAATAGTACGGGATTTATATGATCTGAGACAATCTTTTATTTCCATAACTAAAAATTAAGTATTAGAGTGAAAAGAGCTTCTACTACTGACTATTTCTATGCAGATATGAGTCTAACACTTCTTAAATGTTTGGGCGATTGACAGTTTTAAACACCAAGAAAATATAGCCATTTTACAAACGAGGCGACCAAAGTCTGTCCAAGCGAGGTACCAAGGAACACTCATTATAAAAAATACCCTGAAGTACATTGAACAATATTACGATTGTTACAAAAAAAAACGTGATATTTACCAAAACCCTTTTTCTATCAGGCAGTTATAATTGAATTTTAATTTCGATTGTAACTGTCTAGTTATTAGAACGGATTTGGAAATGCGGTAACTGATACCTTGGACGTTAAAGGATTTTTCCCGTCTCCTTAATTTTGGTCAAGAATTTTACGTAAAACGTTCGAACCTAAGTAATATGCCATTTATTTTATTTTCACATTTGTTTGATTTGGTTCAAACCCAGCGGTTTGCTTCCAACCCCGCTTGCAGCTGCAAAGCTGATTGCATCAACCGTAAATAGGACTACAAAGAAGTCCCCGTGGTAAAAATCATCCAGAAAAGAAAATGCCCAGGATCAATGATCGATTTTATCTAAGGTGCAACGTGTCCGGTCCAAGTGTTGGTGTCATTAGTGCGAACCTTAAACGAGAAGTTCTATAGGCCGCAGTAGCTTGAAGCTGTTAATAATTTAAAGCAACTCTTATATTTATTCCTTCACTTTCATGAAAATAGAAAAAACTTTGCAACTGTCTAACAAGTTGCGTTGCGTATATATTACAGGATTTAATGTTCGGGAGAGTACTTATAAAACTATGCGCTATAGTTTTTTTCCATTTCCAAACGTTATATGTGCGTGCCGTTGTCAGCTGGATAATTTAATTTAATGCTCCATTTATAATGTGCTCTTCACTCTCGTACGGTTCCATGAGCTCAGTTACGTACGCGTGGAATTAAAACATTTTGGCACGGTATAACGCTTTTAAAGTATTTCAAAGGATCGCTACATGGCTATGTAGGCCAATAGATCTGATAATTGTCGAACACTTTAAAAAAAATATGTAAAGGATATATTTCTATAGCGTTTAGACATATATATTTGTATCTGACTTATCACCAAAAAGTCTGCTTATTTGGATATACAAGAAAGGTGATGTGATCTTTTCGCATCTATGTGTCAAAGGATAGTACATTTATACGATTTTTAACGTGAGTAATATATTACTGTATGATGTATACATCATACAGTCTTGAATTTAGGTCTCGTACTCACCATTTGCTTTGAATATGAATGAAGAAATAAATGATTAATTGATTTATTTAATCTTTGTTTCTTTATTAAAAAAAAGAAAATTATAAAAAAAATTAAGAGAAGTAGTCTGTTGAATTTTTGTGTCAGGCGTTACCATGACAAAAAAGTACTTATATACCAACTTAGTTATCAGATATTTCTGGCTTGTCGTCGAGGTCATGTTCTGATGCGTCTATATAGCATATGTGTATGTATGTTTATAGATTGTCAATATAAATTCGATAATGAACTAAACCTACGCTGCATATACGGGTAACATCTGGCGCTGGTCGCGTACTGTAATTGTTCCTATGCAAAATTTATTGCGGTCGGAATTTTGATTACCCATACGTCGCAATCGATTCTATCGCTTCAATTATCAATACGGACGCACTGCTGCTCTCCTGTTTTAATGCAATTGTAATGAAACACCACTCAATAGACGTGGGAATAGGTTAAATTATAGCACGACTGCGAATAAAGTCCTGTAGTGAATTCAAACAGTACGTATTACTCTGCTTCGGGGCGACTACAAGCACACCCGTTCAGGATATTCAGGGTTACGAATGGCCTTATTAAGATTTAATGCTACAATTTACGTGCAACTATTGCGAGGTACGCGTTTGGGCTTTCCGGGTTCTTTACGCGGGACAAAGTGTAATGATTCGTCGTAATTTGTTTCCTATACCTATAGTATTAGTACTATTGTTACTATTGCTGTTGAGGATGTAAAATTGAGCGAAATACGAAATATCAAATTACAGTATCATGCAGGACAACCTCGATATAACGAAATTGAAGAGGAATTGGAAAATATTCGTTATTCTAAGAAATTTCTTACAATGAGGTATTATGGTATGTTATATGGACGTTAGGTTAGACTATGTTTAGTTTTAAGAAAATTATCTTCTGTGGAAGGGTGGGCTGAAACGACTTAATTGTATAGACCTCTGTCTACCCCTGTATTGGAAATGGCGTAAAGTTAAGGTATATTTTACGTTAGTAAAAATATATATATCCTTTACGAATCCTTAGCGGCATTTCTATAGTAATTCGTTATAATTGAGGCTCGTAATGGTTAGGTGACACGGCCTATCTATGTAATGTTTTATAAAGAAAGTAAGTGTATTTTTTATTAAATTTAAAAACACAGTCTTATCGCGCTAGGTCAGGAGGAAAAGTAACCAAAATATCTCAACGCCTACTCAGATAGCTTGTTAGAAAAGGGGCCACGTTTCGCAACCACAAATTACTATGATTTAATATTGCTTAGTTATCTGGAGTCTGGCAATTTGTTAGCGCGGCTCTTGGGCCCGTGTCGGCCGCCATTGTTGCGTCGCCTATTGTTCATCGCCTGCCCCGAACGATAGCATCTTGAATTATTATGATTAGGATTCTTCGTCAAGTGACGGGAGCACCGCTAATTCCGCCATTATCGTTTAAGTTTCGCAAACCCTCGGTTGTATTCAGTGTTCGTAGTTTCGCCAACCTTTGTTGAGCTCGTTTTACTAGATCTCGTTTAGAATTGAACTATCGAGATAAATAGAATCGAGCTACTGCCGTATAATAACACAACGCTGATTCGTATGTATTTCAAGTAGCCCGGTAACAAGTCGATTAACTCGTCACATACTCAAAATTCTTTTGACCCACTGGCTTTATAAACGCCGCTCGTAAAGTCATTCGAGTTAATACATCAGGTCGGTGTACATGTCACGCACCGAGTTGTAGTTTCATTTCATATAGTGGCGCCGAAATGAATCGATCGGGGTGGCTTTTTCAATTAGTGAAAACATTCAAATGCCATTGTGTTTATAGTGTAATTGCCGGTCTGTTATCAATCCATCTTGACCGATGTAATGGTCGGCTATCAGGGAAATGGATCGCATCCACGTCCGCTCCCACTGTAAAAGTGTTCTACTCGTGAAAAGCCGTGCCGTCAAAGTGATTCGCTTTGTCTGCGGCGGCTGCGCGGATTGCGCTTTTTATATGATCATTTATTTAATAGGTTTTTTTTTTATTATGTGGCCTTTATTATTATCACAAAATTAAAAGTTTCAATTGTATTCTGATTTAAATAAATAAAACGCCAAAGGTTAAATTTAATTCATATCACAGTGACTAGGGTCACTTTTCAAAATTAAAGCATCAACACGGGCTGTAAGTAATGGACGTCACTACTACAAAACAAAACTAAAAAAGCCTTAGTTTTTTTAGTTTGTTTATGGATGTTATAAATATTTTAGCGAAATCATAACGGTTAAAAAGTCTTAGTTTATCAGAAATAGAAGCATACTCTTCACTAGAATGTGACGTCATATTATAAATATCGAAGAGCGAATCGTAGATCGTGACCGTAGCTCGAAACAAGCGTATATAACTTCGACTTTGCGTTGCGTAACTTTCAACAATTAAACACAAGATATTGTTTAAATCTTAAAGCAGTTTCAGATTTAAATAGGTATGTATGAATTTATATAAGTCACGATAGCAGAGTGGTTGGGTGGTCGGAATTTCGAGTCAAGAGACCCGAGTTCAATCCCCGGTTTTTCAAAAAACTTATGTACGAATTACATCGTTGGCTTAGACATAAAGACGGCGACAGGCTCACCACCTGCCACGTTGTCTCGAAATCTTCGATGGAAGGTGGGATAATATTTAGTTCCTACTAACAATCGCATTTGTCGCCAGTGTTTCGAAGATGTTCAGATACGAGCATAAAATGACAGAAAACACTTCGATGTTGTACCGTACGATCTTTATATGCAAACGTCATACGTCACAAAATCACGAAAATCGGAAACGGAGTGGAAGCTTGGTGCGAGCGGCGGTTTTAGAGCGGCCGCTCGTAACTCACACGTCAACTGTAACGTTGACTGCGGGCTTGCAGTGATAATCATAAATATCTTCCTGACCCGCTGCTGTGCAGTTAGCGGTAATTGCTGATACTGCAAACGTGCGGCGTGCGTGCCACACCCCATTCATTAGTGTGCCAAGTGCTTCCCGGCATTTATCAATCTACCCTCGCAGCGGGGCACGCCTCGCGGGCTCCCTAAATTCAGAAGCAATCCGGTTTTCCTGTTCATTCGTTCCCGAATGCTCTAAGACTACGTGTTGGGTGCGTTGGGCTAATAGGGTTGTCACTTTTTGAGCTTTATATTCTTTAATGTAACTTTTTGCTTATATAATTAGTTGCCATCACTTACCACATCCAATATCATGTTTTACATCGAACTAAAAGAAATTATGATTAAAAAAGTATGTGACATGATACTTTCAAGTTAATGAATACATTAGCGTAGTAATAGTTGGCTAACGTAAAGTTCATGTTGTAAATTAGGTCGAAAAACTGTTTTAAATGCATTGACCACACTATCGTAATAGTCACCTCCGAGAATGTATATCACGCGATCCCACCGGGACAGATGTTGGGGCCAACGTCTACTTACGAGTCGATACGTGTTACACTTCCTTCTATATGTAATTGCTTGAGCTCATACAGTAAACCTCCAGGTGCTGCTTCCAATTTGTGAGCTTCCCGCGTGAGGTTTTATTTACCTTTATTCCCTCTTATTTGTAGTTTGCTTGTCCTTGTATTTTGCTATCCCATAATCTACTTTCCAATAAAAAATGGGTTAACGATGCAGGTTATTCTAGTTCTTAGAACATCCTAAATTATTATGACATATTTTTACTTCAAGTTGAAGTTTAACAAAATAAATTCGTGTAACTAACAAGTTAGTTTTGCGAATTTAAATGTAACAAGGTGTAAAATCTTCGACGATGTCCTTATTGTCAAAACCGGTAATATATTTTAAAGCCATTCCTACCTTAAATAATTTTCTCAAGAATAAAATTTAATGAATTAATTTAAAAACAGAAATCTTTTCCATCATCCATTTCATCAGCCTACCCTACCCAGAAACCCTATGCACACCACTTAAACTAGCCGAACTTAAGCTGTCCGCATTCTACAGAAGGAAGAATCCATTTTCGACTAAACTAGTAACTTTACAAAACATTCCTATTTCACAATGTTGCAAACATTTCGGTCGCAACGTCAATCGCATCGAGCTGAATATTTTAGGTCTACATTGAAGTATTCACACGTTGCAGTGACAACTGAGACAGACGTATACGTTTTTGGCGCTTATTGTTATTGCCCCTAGTATTTGTTGAGTGCGTCCAATTTTTAGTTTTTTATTGTAATCCTATTCGAAATAATGTACCATGGTCTTCAGATGCATTACCAAAACGCTGCGTTGACCTAATTTATGTACAAAATATTATTTTACTTAACCTTCTTCTTCTACGTACCCGCGTATTTCTGATTCCATAATGCAAGTGTTTAAGCTGCTTACATTGAGATCAGAGTAATGTATGTGATGTTCTCCCTATATATGTATGTATTTAATTATTTATTTATATGCAGGTGCGGTATTCTTATATTTTATAGTAAAAACTATTGATTGTGGCATAAAAAATTAAAATAAGGAAATTTAAAATAAGGAAACCATATCATACTAATCATAGTGGTCTTTCTTATTTTTGAGATCGCCTTTATGAAATAATTGTTTTTAATAAAAAAAATATTTGTGAATTATTAACTCGTATTATTTTGTTATTAACTCTAAATATAATCGTAAACCTACGTTTGTAATAAAAATCGGGCCTGCGATCTTGTTTTACTATTCGTAGCCTCAACGATTAGCGCTTACAATAGGTAAGCGCTAATCGTTGAGGTCACAGTATGATATTTGAAAGGTCCTTTTGTCAAAGCATCGTTATTTTTATGACTGATTTTCGTTATAAAAGTTGAAATATAAGATTATCACACTAATGATTATTTTAAGTTTCAAACTTTAGTTTATTTGTCATGCTTTCACGCCAGTGTATCAATTTTGAAGAAGTTTTTCGTCGAGATTGTCGGCAGACAAAATTTTGTTCATGATATAATCTAAGGATTTATTCGGATTGGATGCCTTATAATAATACATTTGATGAAAATATACTAGGACAGGGAAGTTCTGTCCCCGCAAACACCTGCGTCACTTTATCCGCTTATCCGGGATTATTAGACGAAGGCAACTAACTACTCTCCGTATTAATGCGGAGATAACGATTATAATAGAGCACACCCAATTAAGTATGCTGCAATTGGAGTGTTAGTCAAACGGGAGTGTTAGGAAAGTTTGGCGGATCCTAATAGATTCTAAGGGCTTATAAATTGGTGATTGGTGAAGAAACTTTGCCTGCGCCAAATTTTATTTAATAGTGTGATTGGGCTGTGAATGTGGGTGGATTGAAGAAAAAGGCGGTAAAAATCTCGCTATCCTAGGCTCTAATCAAATTATATAGTCGAATATACTACGATTTTCTTTTGTTCTGATAAATCAGTTAATAAATTTAAAATGAGTATCGTTATTTTGTACTTGCTTATTTATCTTCACGCACAATCCCTGCAGGGGTAGCCTGTGAGAACAGATCGCCAAATGTCACGATCCTAGCATACCTCTTTCGCTTCTTTCAGATTTATCATCTTCTTCATGCCATCTACTTTTGACTCTCCCCTCTTCGATCAATTGGCTGACGTGGTAATTTTATTATTTATTTGTATCCTAAAGTAAGGAAAATAGTTAAGAAACATTCTAAGATATTTAATAAACTCCGTATCACACTTCAGACATGACCTCTCTCACTTCGGTCCACGGTTACTTCGGTCTAGTCTAGTTGATACGGAGAAGTATAAACATTGTTAACGGAGACGGAAACTTGGACTGCGCGACTGAACAAATTTAGATAAAACGTGACCTTTAGTTGGTACGTTTCGTTGTTCGAAAGGTGGCTTCGATTCCTGTTGCAAGCGTTACAATAGTCAAGCCAGACTTGTTTTAACTCGTGTTTGTTTAGCCACTTCGCTTTGCGATACGTACGGATACGAAAGTACACTAAAATATAATAACAAAATATAAAAATAGTTTAATAAAAATAAAGTCTAGTATCTTACATGCTTCACAAAAATCTGTGAAAAGGCAATGGATACTCGTTGTATATAATAAACGCTTATATACCTTGTTTTCGTTTCCGTTTGTTTTTTTTATGCTCTGAACTATAACCACTAAGATATAAACAAAATTTTGGAAAATTATAGTTTATATTAAATCAAAGACAGTTCCGTGTGTTTATGGCATATTTGTCATCACCATCCTTCCCGTGAGTGGCGTAAAATACAACTAACATGAGACAACGGTATGAAGATGACATTGGCGATCGACATACATGAGATACTCCTCCTTAATACTCCCAGTGGTAGAGGATTATCCTGTAGTGGATTTTTACAAGTCATTAAGTAAGGAAACCAGCATGACTCTGACAAACGGTTAAATCGTGAGTGAAAAGCTGTATTATAACTTTGCGATTGCATATCTTGTACTTACTGGATTCGTACTTGTTTAATGAGAAAACATTTTAACTAAATCATACTGGATTCAGAACCGAATCTTATACGTATATGTTATATATACCCTCTAACACAGATCAATTTCAGTAAATATGTTATGTAAAAGTTATAGCAGAGCCTGAAAAAGTCCTAAGCATAATCTCAAAGCGTGACAAGCGGATTGGCGATCGCAGTACTAGGCACCTCGATCCTTAGACGCAGCTGCCCGTCAACGTGTCGCAGAAGTTTGCTCTAGTATTTTTCAAAATATTTATCCCGCCATCTGTGGTAGTTTATGATATTTTCAAAGAAATTTCATTTCTAGTCGCCTCTTATAATGTGGGAAGAAAAGGGGTGGTATCTTCTACCCCTTTAAGCAGTAAGATACCACGCGACAGACATTCATATAGAATATATAAAATATTAATGGAATTAAATCTCAGAGTAGTGTAGAAAGATTCTGTAGAATTACATTCCGACTACTTATTTCTTCTCTCGTTGTTGTATCTGGAACCCAACCAGCATATCGATTGATGATAAACATCGCGCCGGGAATTTTAGTCAATTAGACGTAGGGTTGCCATGGCTTATAATTTCCGGGACTATTCCAAGGTTTCGTCCATTTTAAAAGAAGTACTTTACATACAAGTTGTCTCCACCGAGGACTCTCTTCGCCTATTGTATGTTTAAGATGATCTTCACACATAGTTTCTGCCGGGTAGCCAGAGACAACATATCACCAAGTGTCATGATCCTTACATATCTCTTTCGTTTCTTTCAAATTCGTGTTTTCTTATACACTAGGAATCCGAGTATCCTCAAAGAGGAAGAGGGTCAACCACCCCTTTTTGAGAAATTTACTCTAAAGTTAGGCTCGGCATATCTCGACCGCTTTTCTTGTTAAATTTTGAGCTGTATATTTTATTTACCATTCGGCCTGTACTCATTCGCTTAAGGCGTCCAAACTATTGAAGAACGCCTTTATCCATTTAGTTATAAGGTCATCTTTGAACCTGCCATATTGTGAAACTCGTCATTTTTTTTCTATGTGCCATTATCAAATATACATTTGTGCGGGTACTGTCCTTTACGATAAATAGTAGTAGGAGTTCGAAACCGACTCTACTCTCACAAAATACTACTGTGTTAAAATTCCGGGACATTTTCGGATTTTCTGGATAACTGGCAAACCTAATTAGATGGTATTGTGGAGCGGCGTTCGGTGGCCGCTTGCGGTGCCACAGACATAGATAACACATTCGCAGAATTAATTCTATTCACAAAGCCGTCTGGCACTTAGCGTATCGGAACATTCTAAATTTATATGAGAACTTAACAAAACAGAGGATAGTTTAGTTTGTCGGGATGGCGTCTTTTGTGCCTAATATATAGTTTTATTATATCCATTTTAATGCTACCTTATTGTCATGCATTGCTATTCTGGTATTTTTTGATATGGAAGTAAATTTGTAAAGCATAGATACAGTACACTAATAATTTAAATTATAGCAGTTGGGCCCGAATGGGCTCAAATCGAATTTGAAGCTAACCCTTGCCATAAGTAGCGATCGTAAAAATTAACTTAAGAGGAAGGCTCAGATGAGGAAGGAGAAAGGAATAATGGTGTATAGGCATTCCTTTATTTCACGCTGGTATCCTACGAAGCCTAAGCCCTCCTCCTGCCCCGTACTAATAGGACCTTCATATTGCAGGAGAAACCGACGCTTGGTCCTAAAACGTAAAAATTATCACAGTAGTGATATGCATCAGGCAGTCTAGATAAACTTAGATACATAATTTTGTATAAAGACTTATATTAACAAAATGAATAACGCAATTTAAAAATTTTGACGCTTTTACTCCTATTTATAGATATTCTTTTTATAAGTATACTTTTTTGCATACGGCGTATTTTAGTACGTAAAAGATTATATAGAAATTCTTTAGGCATTTCAACTGGGTTTACTATTTTTTTATAATAAATATCTTCACGCAATTCCCAATACCCCCTGTATTGTATATAGACAGAGGTCAAGTCTAGACAATTAAGTCCCTTTGACCCACCTTCCACCGAAGATATTTTCGGGACAACGTGACAGGTGGTGAGCCCGTCGCCGCCTTTATGTCCAAGCCAACGATGAAATTCGTACATAAGTTTTTGAAAAACTCATTGGTACTGCCACCTGGGGATCGAACTCGGGTCTCTCGACTCGAAATTCCGACCACCCAACAACTCGGCTATCGTGACTATTTTTTTAATGTCTATTTAAAGAAGTTCGAGTATGTATTTTAATTTGGGGTTTCGCAACAAAAAGTCCCCTATCATCCGCTTTTTTTTTGTTTTGTTTGGGCTGTATTTGGAACGTATGGATGTTTTAGCATTGGTTTGGTCGGCGGGTCTTGTGCGTGCAGTTTGTGTTTTCATGATGGTACAGAAAAAAATGGCCTTAGTTTTTAAACGCTTTTAGAATGAGATTTGTTTTCAATTTCTTTTTTTTTTTGATAATAATTGATGTTAAGTGAAAAGAGATCAAGGGATCTCTTTTGTGTTCCCCTGTTAGTTTTGTCTCCGTTTCCTTCGTTACACGAATCTCTAAAAAAATATATATATTCATGCATTTTCAATGGGGTCTGCAGAGTTTACTGCTTTTGACTCTCATTTTACCAACACTACGTGATAGGTGGTAAACCTGTCGCCGTCTTCTTGTCCAAGCCAACGATGTTAACTTAAATAGTTAAATATTTACATAAACATTTAAATATCCATGAATCGAGTACATTCATATTCAAAACACGAATGTTTGCCCCCAGCGGTACTCGAACCCTTCCTTTAATTTTGAAGGCAGGCTCACTACCAACGAGACTATCTGATCGTCATAATAGATGTAAAAATTTTGTTTATGACATATGGAACTATGAAAGTAATGCAATCCATGAATAACGACGTTCGTCTATCACCCCCTTTCTTCACCTAGTTGCCGTAAGCGGCAACTATAGAAGCCATGAAAATGATAAAGGTGACTGACAGATGCCATGTCGGAAAATACAACGGAAATATCGGAAATATCACTTAAGGGTAGCAGGGTCTGAGGCGCGAGGTGTATGAGATGCGGAGTGTCTGAATTGCGGGGTGTCTGGTTCTGCGATCGCCATTCCGCTTACCAAGCGTGGCGATTCTGGAAAACCTTCCCGTACGGGAGTAGCCTGTCCCGCGTAGTAAACTTTAGCAGATCGTTATTATGATGGTACAAAAAAAATTACTGGAGACATCCTGTGTGCGTATCATTTGTCGCGTCTATATCGAACTTAGTGCCGGTACAAACGCTAGCAACCCATCTCATTCCGGACTCCCAACAGGCCGGTAATGGAATATCGGTGTGCGCTTTCGCCGCGTCGATTCATATTTTATTTCCGTAAATTGCACGAAATGACGGCCGGGCGACCCGTGTCGGGTTTGTAAAAATCTGTCATGTTACATCACTACGAAAATACATCTCGAGTACGCTCGACCATGCTGTCCACTCAGATGTGTTATGAGAGTCCGGGTGATTGAACTCGTTTATTTCGCATCAAGGTGTCATGCCATTGCCCTGTACGAAATCGAAGTCTGCTTATCGAGGACTAAGTCTAGTTATTAAAGGTTAAATATAAATAGCATTTCTGATATATTTTATAATTTTGCGCTGCTAAGATTTAAATTCAGATAATAAATGTAGACAACACTGGCGCTGATTAGTTGGGAGCTAAGGTCAAAAAGGGGCCGAATCGAAAATAGAAAAGTGGCAAAGCTTAAAATAGAAAATCGAATAAAGGCACATTTTGATATCTATATCCAAGTGTCTGAGATCTGTAATAATTATTTTATTTTGGGCAATTCAGTTTTATCGTGTAGTAACGGCGACAGATTACACCCCGTGTCTTCCCATGGGTGTGCGAATGAGGAAAAAGCATTGTAAATAGTAATGGCTGCCGCCGCCGGCAGGATAAGTATCTCGAAAAATACCAGATCGATGTGAGCACCGTCCTTGTAAGCGGTGTTTGGTACTGCGATCGCCGATCCGTTTGCCAAGAGTCACGATCATGGTAAATTCTCCTTAGTAAGCAGTAGTCGCCTATGCCTTGTAGTGGACTTTTACAGGCATACGAGTAATATACGTAATTTAGTTTTAAGACATACAAATATCAGTTGTCAGATTATATTAAAAAATCTTGAGTCTTTGTAATACGTTTAAATGGTAGATACATGAAAGGTTGTTAATAATGTATTATACATTTAAAGATTTTTTAGATATCTTAAATTGTATGTATAACGTTAATATGAAAGTAAAAACCCACTAAATGTACGCAGTAATAAACTGCTCCATTGTAATGGACGTTTACTAATAAATAAAACGACTGTTACAATGATGATGGGCACGCGACACCACGTGACTAATCCGCGTGTCATGGAAAATTGTATTTTATGATTAACATTTTAAAACCGCATACTGAGTGACAAATATAAATGTGAAGGTAATGAAATGAGAAGCGATTTTATCACCTTTGCCTAGGTTTTACACTAGAAATAACAATGTGTATTAGACAATTTTTTATGTAATTTAATCATTAAAATAATGATGACTGATGATGTCAGTGTGTAAGGCGTACGATGATTAGTAAAAATAAATTCAAACACTGAGAGATACGCGTATCAGACTCATATGCCGAAGAGTATGGTATAGAATTCTTTACATCCTGCTTCCATGGTGTCCTCCCGTGGGTGTTGAAAAAGTCTTGAATATGGTAATAGTTGGCAACAGATGGCATGATATCTACAAATATCAAATTTGCGCGTTGGAAGTTGCAAGTTGGCTCTTTGACGGGAGAGACATATGTATTGCAGTGGAATCTACCGACAGTTAAGTATGAGAAATTTGAAAAGTAAAGTCTATGATTGCTAAAAAACACCACGTTACCCGAATGGTTGGGTAATTGGACTTCGAATAAGGAGACCTAAGCTCAAACTCCTGAAGAAAGGTTCGTATCAATGAGATTTTACGAATCTTATTTGTATCTCTAGCTTGGAGGATAGTCGGCGACAGCCTTATCCCCTGTCACGATGACCCAAATAAAGCTCCTGTAAAATTTGTGTCAAAAGGACTTACTTAGGTCACTGTTTACCTACCCCATTACCTGATAATGAAATCTGGCGACGTTAAAGATAAGTGTACGAGTTCATGATAATGTATAATAAAGGTTCTCTTTCATATGCATTAAGCGCTATGATCGCCGTTTGCCATTGATGATTTCCAATAAAAGATAAAAATTTATTTTGCTTACGTGCATAGTTTGAGCCGAAATTAAAAACCACGAAAAAGCCCGTTCAAACATTGTACTCAATTCGCGGACACAAGGGCCATGCTCAAAATATCAAAGCGATGAATAGCTCTGTACGAAAAAAAGAAACACCGAAAAAGTTGTATAGATAAATAGTAAAATTTTTCCTATTTCCGCGCGAACTGATTGCAAAAAAATACAGTTAAATCAGACGAGTTAACATCGTCGCTCTGGGAGGGTGTTGTTGCTGAGGTGTGGGGTGATGGGGGGGGGGGGGGCTATTGCAGCGAAATTGTTGCGCTGTTGGGTTTCGGAACGTTTTTGTCGAGTCGCTAATGGACACAGCACTACTTACCGCCGGTCCGCCGCGTCTGTTTATTGTTAATTGCTCGTTTTGTCGCCTACTTCTACTCAGTTACAGTTGTCGTTGCGGTTATTGTATGTGTATGGGTTATTTTTGGCGTTAACAACGGCGTACACTATTATTATAAGCAGAGATTTTGCTGAATTCGTTTAGTGTGGTAATGTATACACACACACGCACAATACGCTTATCAACCAGGACTAGGATTATCTGTATCATATCATGACTAGGTGGCTGACTAACTAACTAGGTGAAAACACACATCTGCGCTTACATAGGCAGATAAACGATGTTAAATGTTTTACACATCTATGACACAAATTTGAAGTTTTATACGATAGAAAATTATATTAATTTGTTACTACCCGGCAGTGATACCCTATGTAACATCAATGCTTTATTACTGCGAGGATACTTCGGGTGTTAATCCCACTGGTACATGTTACTGCGGACATGTAGATACCTGAAAACGTAAGGGAATAATATTATAGAACAGAACACTGAAATTGGCAGTCATGTACGCTAACCGCTGAACATTCTAGACTAAATTCAATATGATATAGCGAGTTTACAATGCCAGTATTCCCCTTCGGATTGACAGCCGCTGGAATGCTAATAGGATAATCTAAATTATAATTACTTCTCTTGTCTTTGCGTGAATTTGCTTGAACAAAAGGATAAAACCGTAAAACTTGAAACTCTGCGTTTACATTAGGTATTATGTTTGCGAAGCTGATCCGAAGTTTTCAATAATATTATTCCCTTGTTGGTTAGTTATTTGAATATTTGAGATTAAAATCACAATATGCATGGTAGATTATTATTTTGTATATTAATATATATCCTGTTTTAGTTAATAGAAATAAACAATAAGAAAGGCCATTAAGAAATTATGATGTGATTCTCTTTGTGATTGTATCTTGATATCGATGTGTGTGGTCCGTTTAGGGTATCATATATTTTAATAATGACTTTCACTTTTGCAATTTCCTGTTTTTTTTATGAAAAACAATTTTCATAGATAAATATTTATAAATACATGTAAACGTCCATGACTAGAGTCAAATATTCATATTCGTAACAAAAATGTTTGCCTCTAGCGGGATTCGGACCAGCAAACTTTAGCTTTAAAGGCAGGGTCACTACTGACTCGGCTATCGGGACGTCAAAGATTTCTATATATCTTCATGCAATTCCCAATACAGGAGTAGACAGAGGTCTAGTCTAGACAATTAAGTCTCTTCGACTCACCTTCCACCGATGATATTTTCGGGACAACGTGATAGGTTGTGAGCCCGTCGCCGTTTTTATGTCCAAGCCAACGACATAATTCGTATATAAATTTTTGAAAAACCCATTGGTACGAGCCTGCCACCTGGGTATCGAACGCGAGTCTCTCGACTCGAAATTCCGACCACCCAACCACTCGGCTATCGTGACTTCTGTCAAAGATTTCTATTTATTTAAATAATATGTGACAGAAAGGCGAGGAACATATCAGCACTGTGACATCATTTTCGAAATATAGCTAAATATTTAAATCAAATAATTAACTTTTTATCATCCAATAATTTGGTCTGGCGAACAGTCGCTGATGCAAATTCTAAAATGAAGTTATATCGCCACCGATAAAGTTTAATCATTGAGTAAGTCTAATTTATTTATTGGTTTCCAAATTGGTCGGAAGTCAGCTGTTTCCACGAAACTTCGAAAAGCAACCGACGTAGTTGCTTCTGCTTATTTTGAAATTAAAACAAGCTTCTTTCATATTTTATGTATACACATTTAAATAGAAACTAGTGCCTTTAACTGAAAAACTGGTAGGTAGAAAATTTTTTTTAGTTCTGTACTATATTTTAATTTGTACACGTAAATATATAGTAAAAGACGACTTCCGTAGACGAGTGCCCGACGCACCGGTTTTCACGGATCGCCAACTCTGAGGTTCCGGGTTCGATTCCTGGACGGGTCTATATAGCAAACTACTTTTTACACATTGTTCTGGGTTTGCGTGTTTACGGTACTGTCGTTGTTTCCGATTCCGTAGTCTTATGGCATCTGCCAAGGGGCTTTAGCTACTTACTGTGGGATTAGAGCTATGTATGTGGTCTGGTCCCAATCTATGTATTTATTTATTATTATATTCTAATTTGTACACTGAAACAGATGGTAAAATAAGTAATTCTATATTAATGAGGGTAATGTAACACCGCGAATTATGCAAAATCACATTGTATTTCTTGTGATCAAAGCTATCTCTATTTAGCTTATGCAGGCACCGTTTGACAACACAGCGTTTGCCTCTAAATTCATTTCGGAACGTTTGTTCGATCCACGTGAATATTCATCATTGTATAAAGCCGTTCCGTGGAGGTGGGCGATGTTCGCCGAATTTGCAGTCCACATTCGGTATCGGCGCGGTTCCTTAGTTCTGCTGTGTTAAGAGAATCACGTGACGCTGCAATGATGTATATTGATTGATTTATTAGTCGTTTAACTAGGTGTGACCGTTGGTTGCGGAATATTTGTATAATTTGTATCCAACTTTCCTTATCGCATATTATACACTGTACGTATTATATGTATCGTATATTAATATTCTATAATAGTTTAAAAATATAATAACACGTTTTTGTAATTAGCCGAACTAAAAAGTTAAAAATTATTTCTCTAGAAGTTCAAACAAAATAGTGATTAAGAAAGAAGTCATTTTATCGTAGAAAAGCGTACATACCATGGTAAAAGAAGCATTTTAATAATAAATAAACCGTTATTACGGTTTTTTGTTATTTAATTAAATCCTTTTTAACGCGATTTCTAAAGCTTAGCCGTAAACGTATCATAGCTTTAAAACAATTGAAGTTATATTTTATACTTGATATATTACGAAAGGTTAGAGTATTATAATGTTCTTTATGGTCAAAATTAATTCATTCTCCCAGCCAAAGCTTTCAGCTCGTGGGTTAACTTTGTGACACCCAGCGCTCTGTATGTAAAAATATGCGGCGAGAAGCATTCTTCTTGACATAAAACATTTTCATCTTAAGTATTTTAAATAAAACTTGAATAAATTTAAGCGGCTTTTCATTGCAGTGACTTGTTAAGTGCCGTAGACTACCTTGACTTTATGTCATGAAAAATGTAAGCTAGCTGCATTATGTCGTCGAATAATGGTAAAAGATACAGTAATATTAATAACTAGCCCCGGTTTTACAAGTAGAGCATACACGATACGTTTTTTTGTTGAATTTAACAACGAATTTAAAAACAAATTTTTGTAAAAATAGTTCAAAAGATTGATTGGACAAAACAGAAAATTGCCTGATACATTTATTATATTTTGTATTCAGGAAGGCGGTGAAAGGTTTTCTCCCCGTAAATATTTGAGGAAAAGTTATGCTATTCATATTTTGTAGGAACTGTTTGTTTAATTAGGAAGAAAGTCTAAATTGCAATTTGCCAGAAACCTGTTTTGTTTAGTTAATTCAAAAGCTGGGTGATTTCAACATCGATTAATATTACAAAGTTTTCAAGTTCGAGCCTTTGTACTAAGTTTGACATTTAACATTTTGTGAAAGGCGTTTTGCGATATTGCTAATGGCCTCTGTATGGTTGAAGGTAATATATTGATTTGTCGTCATATATATATATATATATATATATATATATATATATATATATATATATATATATATATATATATATATATATATATATATATATATATGTATATATATATATATATATATACATTTCAAATTAATGGGGGTCAATATGTAGTTAATTATTAATATTTCCATTGCTTATGGTGATATTCCAGTGGCCAAACATCGGTTCAAGTTTTCAATAGTCAAATCAATGAAAGCATTGAGATGCAGCCCGCACTCTTTTCGCTTCAAAATGATCGGGCAGGTCGTCGGATTCACCGAAATATAACCAAAATCTAGTAATAACCTGCGGACTGTTTCAAAAGAAACTACGGCCCGTACGTGCCCCGCTTTGAAGTCTATAATAATAACGTTTCATATTCTGTCTGTATGAAAGAATAACAAAAGTATGGCTTTCAAACAGTGGTCTCGAATCCAGCACACTTGTTCGGGTTCGTATAATGAATACAAATTCATAACTTTCAACATTGTCAAGGTGAACTTTTACCCTTCGTCTGCGTTCGCTTTTGCTCTGTTGCTAACTAAATAAGGCAATTTATATGTTTGTAAAATAAAATGTATGTTGTTAAATTTACGAGGAGCGTGTTCATTATGTTGTTTTTATTCAGAGAATATAAAATAATAACTTTATATATATTTTCACTTCATTTGAAATGACTGAAATAATTTTGTTGTTTTTGCAAAATGTTTCTTTTCTTTGTTTTTTTTATATTGTACCAGCTGTCTGTCGCTCCTTTTTTTTGAAGACGTTAAATTCTCCATATTATTTTCCATAATTTTTTACTGTTTTGGCAACGTACGCCACGAAAGTATTTAGAAAGGAAATTTTTTTCCGGTTCGACACCTTTTTGTATATTATTATATATTGACAATATTGATCTCAGCATACGATTACATAGCCTCTGTTTCTTCTAGGAAAATGTTCTACCTAACGCAAAATAAATTGGAAAAAATAATAAATTAACCGCAAATTTTGGAAGTTGGACTGGTATTTCCGGAGATTACCCATTACAATGTTAAAAAAATAATCTTAGTATACAAATATAGACTTATTTTTTTAACTAATAGTTAAAAGCTTTTCATTTACCAAGACTTTTTGAAAAAAATTTAGTGCATAACTGCTGATCTGCCTGTAATATTGATATTCTGAAAAAATGCATGCATTTTGAAGATACAATAAACAAAATGAGGTTGCGTTTAATGCTAAACGAAAATCAGAAGCAGTACTGCGAACAGGAACAAAGTAAAGTGCACGAGTAAACTGCACGAAGTGTGGATCACATAGTCGTTTTTGTGTGCGACGAAATTATTTTATTTATCCTCGTCGCCCTCCTCCGCCGCAGAGCCGTTGATTCCAAGTTTTAATTAAGTTATTCGCCGGATAAATGTTCGCGCAGGATTGATGACGCGACCTTTTTTTTACATGTTTATTGTTTCACTGATACTGTCGAAAGTTCTGAATTGCTTTTGTTGATGCTCGCGTAATACGAAACGAACGGGAGATTTGATTTACGTTTATTTAAACGACTTAGGTTTATTTATGTTGTAGTCAAATCGAAATCATTTGTTGTTATGTTGTATTCTTTATTTTAATGAGCAGTTTCTTTTACAATGTTACATTTAGACACTTAGACGAATATGTGCTAAATAAAAGAATTTTGAAGTCCTTCATTACATAGTCATCTATCAAAATGAGACTTATTTTCACGTATATACAGTAAGTAGACAGAGGTCTAAAAAATTGTGTTCTTTTGACCCCCCTCTCACCAAAGCCTCTTCCCAGACACCAATACAGTTAATGATTTCTTGTATTTACGCGAATACTACACATTTTAAATAAAACGATTTTCGGGTTTTATCGCATTTTTAATTAGTGGTGTCCTTCCATAACTACGGATGCTGTAAAGCATCTGAAACGTCGGGAAAAAAATAGTTTGTACTCACTTACTTATCGTCACGCACAAACCCTGACGGGGTAGCCATAGAGAACAGATCGACAAGTGTCACGATCCCTACATACTTCTTTCGCTTCTTTCAGATTCATCATCTTCTTCATAGATGCACGTCCAGGTATCCGAGTACTCTTGACCCTCCCCTCTTCGAGCAATTTGCTCACATGGTCTTCGAAACTTAGTCTCGGTCTACCTCGACACCTTTTAATATTAACTTTCGCGCTATATATTTTCTTCACCATTCGGTCTCTACTCATTCGCTCAACGTGCCCAAACCATCGAAGCACGCCCTTATCCATTTTTGTGACAAGGTCATCTTTTAAACCTGCCATATTGCGAATCTCTTCGTTTCGCTTTCGGTCGGCCATGGTAAGGCCGCACATTTTACGAAGAGATCGCATCTCCACTGCATTCAACCTGCTTTTATGCTTCTTCTGGCATACCCAGGTTTCGCTGCCATATAACAAAGTCGGTACCAACACTGCGTCATGTATTGCAAGGCACTTTTCACTACGCCTTGCCTTTTGACCAACGCAGTCAGGGCACCATTGACTTTGTTCCCGGCAGCGACACGCCTGTCCACATCTAAATCACATCTTCCATCCCGGCTAAACGCACTCCCCAAGTATACAATTTCATTCACCTGTTCTAGACATTCCTGATTTAGTTTGTAAAAACTAATTAAAAACGTTGGTAAACCTATCGCCTATCTTCGCGTCCAAGTTCATTTTTTATTTTTAAAATAGTTCTTAAGTACGTTCTCGAGTTTTTATATGCACTTACACACTATGCTTAATACTAATAGAGGCGATCATGATCAATCATTAAGAACTTTTCCATTTGTAATTTATAGGCTCGACGTGCTCGTTCCATTACGCGGGAAACAGAGACACAAAGAGAGTAAACACAAAGTGGCGGTACTTTTGTGTCGCAGCGCCATCATCCTGATGAGTTGCCTTTCGTTTATCGTTGTAATATACAAACGTGTTAGCATAGTATCTGTGTTCGTAGTTACAAAGAAATTGGCTGTACCTTGTTTCGGGTTGAACAATATTCTCTTTGAAACTCCTCGCAGTGTTATATCGCTCAGGAATATGCATGTATTCGGCATCTATGCTTAACAACTTTTGAAGGAATTGTTTTATATCCATTTTCAAACCTTTTTTTAACTAATTGCCGGCAAGGAATTGAAATTTGTTAAGTTTTTTATGGCGTAAGAGTGGATAGTCCTAAAATTAGTATAGAATATTTGATTTTTAATTAATCTATAGTATTTGTAAATATTTATGAAGATATTTCTTATATTTTACATTACATGCATGCGACGATAGGCTCGCCACCGGTAACGTTGTCTCAAATAGGACCTAGTGAAATTGGGGTGGAAATGACCAAACTGTTTTGACCTATGATTATAATATATAAATATGTGATGATACGTATTTAAATACATTGAACTAAATTAAAGAAAACTTTAATTGTTTATGCCCTGCTACCAATGCACACGTAATAGTCTGTTGGAAACAGGCGTACAATGTAGGGATCGTCGGTAAGTAATTAAAAATGTTTTCTTAATAAGAATAACCTTTCTTATGAAGGTTTTATTTCTCCTGTGAATTGTTACTTTGCATGCAGTTTTTTTTTATAATTTTTTCCGTTATAACAGTTTCTTTGTTTCGCCAACACCGAATCATTCAGGAAATCGTTAATACTGGCTGTTGATTGCTAAACCCCTCGCAGTTGAGCAATAGAATGGACCACATTAAACGGGATTTCTCATTGGATTTTTTGGTCCAGATGTCGCGCACCACCCAACCGCACGCCGTAGTTCTACAATTGTTTATTTTTATTTTTTTTTGCAGTGAAGATGTAATTTTATTTATAGCCACTGCGTTACTCTGTTGCGGAAACGTCGACTTCCAGTTTTTAATTAAGGTTTTATAAACAATTTTATTGTTGCTGGTATCGCTGGGCGATTGTCTTCCGCGAAGAATTTGAAACCCGCAATTTAACACCTAAACGCGCTGCGTAACCATCGTTCGTTAAATTCAGAAGTTAGAGGACTTCACGCCATCGATTAATATTACGAAGTTTGGAGGGAAGCTGCAATAAGTTAAGTATTAAATTATGCGGAAGGCACCGCGGATAAATTGCCTTCAGCTGTCTTAATTTAAATGGGCGGAGATATGCTAATATTTGGTCGATAAAATGCTGTTCGATTTAACTATACAAGATACGAAGTAACATCAATTGGTTTTTAGGTTCAAATATTTACTAAAGTCAAACAACTGTTACGGACAAACTCATTGTTATGTAAAACGTTAAGTTTTCATTAACATTATACAAAAATTATGTATTTTTTCTTTCTTCGAATAAATAAATAAATAAATAATACAATAATAATACATCTATTAATTTATAAATAAATAATAATAAATAAATATAATAAGTATCTTCACGCAATTCCCAATACAGAGGTAGACAGAGGTCTAATCTAGACAATTAAGTCCCTTCGACCCACCTTCCACCGAAGATTTTTTCGATATCATTCGTACGTAAGTTTATGAAAAACCCATTGGTACGAGCCTGCCACCTGGGGATCGAACTCGGGTCTCTTGACTCGTAATTCCGATCACCCAACCACTCGGCTATCGTGACTTTTTATATCTATGAATCGATGAGTTAAAATTACATATTATCGCGTAAAAATATATAGCGTACCATAGCTGCTTACTATGGGCAATGTACGCGATGTTTTCCATATTTATTTATAATTTTATTTTTATTTGTTCCGGGTAAGACGTTAACAACTGTCCGCCACTACACATTATTTATTCCTGTTTGCGGGCCACGATAAATTGCGAGTATACGGATAATGGTGCTAGTGGAAAAACAGCATTGGACGTTGTAAGTCGATGCAGCACCTGCAGCCTCTCGCCGCCTCTTGCTAAATGGATGTACGTGGCGAGTGGCTGACATAACAATCGGTCTGGATTTTTAGAATTGTTCACTTTAATGTTTTTATTTTATGTTTGAAACGGTTTTAGTTCCTTTTTCACACTGACATTCTAAACACACATATTGAGTATGTTAGTTTTTTATGCTGCAACGGCTCAAAGGATTAGAGTGAAATTCGGATGGAAAATAGTTATATGTTTGATTAACTTATAAGTTAGCTCAATTAGTAACAGCGACGACGCCATGGGGCGAAATATGGCGGAGAGTTCAATACGAATAGTGTCCGTTGATTAAAAAAAATTGCTATTTTTGTCTGAAAAAAGAGTCTCGCAACACTTGTTCAAAAGTTGTTCAAACTGTTGATATTTTTTTTGTTTTTAAATAATACAGCATAACGGCAATACAATTATTTCTATAATTTACTTAAAATTTTTAATTTTTTATACGTATATAAATTTTTAATGTTATAGAATAATTGACTTAAAAATGGGATCATAAAATCTACTCGACTATTCCATCAGCCGGCTCCAATTTTAGACAGTGAAATAATAATGCTATTCTCAGAAACGTCTATTTTTGTGAAACAAAACATTCTTTGTTTTTTGTTTTCCTAAGCAACAACTTATAGCAGGGAACTTTTGTTTCCAAACTCGGCAACTTATAATTGGTATCCCGAGGATAGCAAAAGTGGAAGGGCTTTTAATATCGCTATAATTGCACTGTTGAATATTTCAATTAAACTTTAATTTTATAGTTTTCTATATCAGATAATATAATTTCACGAGGAATAAAAGTAAAATAATAAAAAAAGATGCAGTGCGGTATCCGCATTAGAATTTCACCACCCATCGGGTGTAGTTAGGGAAAAAACCTCTGTTTTGGCTACCGACCGATTTGAATGATAACTGACAAAGATTATTAGACCAAAATTTATATTAAAAATAAACAAATTTAATTGATTACATATAATTTATTTATTTTTTCACTATTAAATATTTAGAGAGTTTGTATCAATAATACATGCCCATTTAATTATCTGTAATTATAAAATTGCTCAAGAGTCGATATAGATTTCATAAATCATGAAGATAAGGAATAAAAAATATATTTAAACAAATACAATGGATAAAATAAAATTCATAAATTTAATAATAATTCAATGGATAAATGTCCATACTATAGTAGTGAATGTGTGCGTGTGTGTGTATGTATTTTTGTGTGCGTACGTGTGAGAAGTCTAGGAACACTGAAAGTTCTTTTCTATTGCTGTGTATCTCGTAACTAAGTCGCCTACTAATTCTCCATGTTATAGAAGTCCCTGTTGAAGATATTCACTGTCTTTTGCGACCTTTAAAACGCCTACATTCGACTGTCGAATGACGCTGTCTCTTTCCTACGTATGTCGAGAGAACGTAATGGTAATTTACGATCATTGTCATCACGAATGCGAATCAAAATATATTTCCATTTCCAGTTACTTGACTAACTTCTTGGGAAATAAAATTGCTCGGGACTGGTATAATGAATACTAATGTTCAAGTTTCGGCTGTAACAAAGTTGGACTTTGGACTTAGAACTGATACTGAATAAAATATGTATAAGCTTTTAAATGTTTCAACTGATGCGTGAAAGTACAATCGTTTAGGAATCGTTCTGATTAATTGTGTTTATTCGGAGTTTTTTCTTGTCTTTGCTTTGAATTTTAATAGATGATCCTTTATTTTTGTTATGTTTATTTTTTTATTTAATGAAATAAACACGAGTTGACGTTTTACTTACATTTTCATTGATACAGAAGGTCAGAGATGCGATGTCATCCCTAATGGTATAAAGATAAGACATACATCCTTCGTAAAATTTTAACTAACTCCCTTTATGTACGCATCAAAAAAAGAACATAATAATTTTTATAAGCTGTTTAGTACAAGAAAATGGTAAGATACGAAGAAGTGGTGACACTAATTCGCTTACTTTCGTTTTATTTTAAAAGCTTAAAATGCTTGTAGGTACGATAGCCGAGTGGTTTGGTGGTCGGAATTTCGAGTCAATAGACCAACGGGTTTTTCAAAACCTTATATACGAATTATGTCGTTGGCTAGGATAAAAAGACGGCGACGTGCTCACCACCTGTCACGTTGTCCCGAAAATATCTTCGGTGGAAGGTGGGTCGAAGGGTTTACTTAATTGTCTAGACTAGACCTCTGTAGACCTCTGTATTGGGAATTGCGTAAAGATATTTATTTATAAAATTATTGTGTCTAAATGCTTGTGTTATAAGCTTAAATTGGAAATATACAAAACCGCATTAGAAGCTTGTTATAGTGGTCAGTAGGAAGAAATTTATTATGGTTATAACTTGCCTATTTAATAACAACAAGGTTTGCTGCTTTTATTACGCAGAAATGTACTATGACATTGTTCAGACATAATACAGCATGATTCGTTATTACTAAAACCACTCTAGTTCCTTCATTGTTTTATTGTCGACAATTTATTTCTATTACATTCTCCGAGATACATGTGGTTCACAGAATAGACAATGTGTTAGTAGTGTTTTTAATATATATTTCAGCAATTATTATTTAGTTATTTTCAATATCAATTATTTGCAGGCGACATTTTATATTACATGAAAAATTCATTTCTATATGTTCCTGCACTCGGTATGGAAGTGATGAATGTATTTTATCGAAGGTGCGCAAAAGGTATGAGAAATGGTCTAAATGTAATTGATTGATATTTATTTATATTTTTATGAAAAGAGTACAATCAACAAAAAAAAAGGAGATCCTGTAGTAATCGCCATGCTAGCGGACTTTCGATTGCAGTGCTTCGATATCACATTCCTTGTAACTTAGACACTTAACGAATTTGTCACTTACTGATTAAAAATTACGTTCTAATTAATAGATTAATAATGCTAATTATATATAGCAGCTGCGGCATCGCAAGGTGCACTTAAGTGATATAGCGGTGCAGATTGCTAATAGAGTAGATAGTTTACGCTCCCCCCATCCCTTTTCCCAATACCCCGGTCACCTTGTCTCTACTCTTGGTGAATATCGATGCCCCTAATTATCCACGGGCCGATATTTTACACAATTTATGTGAATATTGCGCATAGTTTTGAAAGTGTTGGATCGGTTCTTCTAATAGTAAAGTAAAATTTATTAAAATGACATTTTCCACGTTATTACGAGCGTTAAACTGAAAATTATTTTTAGTCTTTCTAAAAATACTAAATATTTCATATAAATTTATTTTATTGTGATCTAACAGAATTTTAAATTTCTCTTTGGTATGATAAGTATATATACAATTGGCATGTAATATCTTCACGGCATTTCCACTACAGGGATAGACAGAGGTCTAGTCTAGACAATTAAGTTCCTTCAACGCACCTTCCACCGAAGATTCATGAATGAATGATTCATGAAATTCAGGTGAATATGCATGTAATAATTTGAGCTATCAACTTATTCGACAACCCGATATCTTTGTTGATGGTGACCCTGCCTTCGAAGGTAAGCGTTGCGGTTTCGAATCCCGCAACATATTTTTTTTTGGATGAACCCGAGTCATTGAGAGTTGAATGTTGACATGTATGTATATCTCTGGAAGTACATTGTTTCGGCTTGTACGGTGTTTCAAATAAGCTTCAGTGAGATGTATTCCGAAAGGACATAAATGTCTTACATCTCTGTCAGTACAAGTGTTGGTAAAATTCGCGATAGTTAAAAAAAACAAGCAAAAGACATCTCTAACCACCTTTAGATTTATACATTATTATTTTTATGTGCATACAACATCTAAAAAAACTGAAAATATGCTTTTGATAATTTTATAACTATATATCTATTTATACTCTATAACTATTTAATAATAAACGTTTCAATCACTAGCGCGCGTAATACTCGGCTATAAAAAATCGACGCACAAACACTATTCCTTGTATATAATCCGTTTCATTCATTCGTTATTTGAATTGTTACTTTGGTTACAATTACATGCACTAATTTGGAGTAGTTCCATTAGCATACAAAATAATAATCGCCACAGTACAAACATAACTAAGTAAGTAACGCGGGTGCCCAAATTAAAATGATAGCCGTCGAAAGCAATTAACACTTACACGTTGTACGGACATGAAGTAAAAAAAAAGGAATTCCAATTAATTAATGCAGCGTTGTCTACAAGTGCTGCTCGTCACGCGACCGCCGGGGTGTCATTAGTTGACATTTTTGTGAGTGCGTAGGGAATACGCCTCTTAATTTGTTAAAAAATCTAATTTATGTACCGACCTTTTGGATTTAATTTCTTCTTGGCAATCGCAGTCCCTCGTTGATATATACATACATACATACATACATGATGGTCTGTAAAAGTACCGGAGGACATTGGTCTCTCCTGTAAAGAGGTTTTTCTATAATGACCACGATAGGAAAGCGGTTTGGCGATTACAGTACCAGGTACCTCGTATCTTTGATGCTGCTACACGTTATTGGTGTGTTTAAAAAGGCACGATAGCCTAGTGGTTGGGTGATCGGAATTCGAGTCAAGAGACCCGACTTTGATGCCCAAGGCTCGTACCTATGGGTTTTTTTTAAAACTTATGTACGATTTATATCGTTGGCTTGGACATAAAGATGGCGACGCGCTCTGTCTACCTCTGTGTTGGGAATGGCGTGAAGATATTTATATTTCATTAAATTTTTATATTTTTATCTAAGAAAAACAAAAGAAAGAGTTATTTCCCTTAGTGTCCTATGTTTTTATATTTCCTGTTCTATAATGTATGATGATGTATTTTTATGATTTATTTTTGGGTTGAGTACTTACCTACTAATTTATTACTGAACCTTTAATTTAAACACGCAAGTTGAAAGTTACAAGTTGCGGGATTTTTTTTTGTGAAATAAGGATTAAAAATGGAAACTTTCTATCATTTATGATCACAAAGTAACTTCGGCAGTTTCGGGAAATATGTCTTAATAATTAAATCGTCTGAAGTGTGAGGTAGTTACTTTGTTGTAGTAAAATTGAAGGGGCCAATGTCTAACACTTCGTTTAATTAGCTTTGATTAGTTTCTATGAAATGATCCACGAAAGAATTTTAACGGTATCATTAAATAGCAACGATACTGGATAATCGGAACTCAAATCAGGAGATCCGAGAGATCCAGGAAAAAGATTTTTTCGATAATTATATACGATTTGTATCGTTTACTAGGATATAATGACGGCGACTGCGTTATCCCAAATAAGATCTAGTGGAAATTGGGTGGAAAAAACTAATTTGTCTAGACCTCAGAGTACATTTACACCCTAAAACGAACAATTGTAATCACTTTTATCAAAATAGGTACTACAGTTATTTAATAAAAAAAAAACACTAGAAATATGAGAGTATTACTTGGTTACGAGGCATCTAGATCCAATTTCAAAACCCTGACACATATTGTGTTATTACTTACCCACTACTTCTTTATCCTTTGTACATTACCAACATTTCGTTTCGATCTCCTCGGAGTAGCATTAACCAATTTTCCTATAAGATGTTTTGTTGTTATTGAATGAATACGTTGTTTCGTTCTGCGGGCCCTCAGTCCCCGGTCGGAAACGAGAGGCCTCGTGTCGCCCACGTACTCCAACTCCGCCTAACATCGTTATCTACTTGCTTGGTTTTGTTGTCGCGAACAATTTGTCAAGAGTTGGTTATGCGAATGCTGAATATGTACCGTAGCTTTGCTTTTAGGTACAAACGATGTCTCGCTAAAGTTATTTTCATAATACGCTTTTATTATTATTACTAGCTGACCCGCGCAATTAGGCCTGCGCCATATTTATGAAATTAATAAACTAAACCTATGATATAAGTACGTTTTCATCGTACAGCCGTGCCCCTAATGTTTGTTTGAGCTTTAGTATTTTACTGAATAAAATAAATAAATGTTTTCACGCAGTTCACAAGGTTAGCCAGAGAGAACAGATCGCCAAGGGTCACGAACCTTACATATCTATTTCACTTCTTTCAAATTCATCATTTTCTTCATACACGCACGTCCAACTTTTGACCATTTTCTTTTCGAGTAATTTGCTCACATGGTTTTCGTTATATTTGTACTATCTTATATCGGCGCCTATGACATATTGAAGAATATAAGTTCCGCTGCATTTTCCGCTTCAGCGCTACACAGTGTCAAGGGTTGAAGTCTGATCTGATTAGCCACATCATTAGCAGCCGGTGCGTGATGACGGTGCGCACTCGTGCGGACCGAACGTGCGGAGGCGACGCCATTGTGTACACATACGCACATCCGACGCTAAGATCAAGCACAGAATGTTTATTTGAACGAGGTACTCATGCTTTCGCTGCGGATATTTACACAATTGATTCCATTCTCGTGCACAACTGTATTAATATATCGATGTTTGAAATGTGGTTTGTTGCTAGCTAAGTCGAGGGAATTCGCTTAAGATTTTATTAAACGCGAGTTACCTAGGACCTGGACAGAGGAAGGAAAGTATGATGAAGTTGCATGTCATAATAACATAGAAACATGTCGAGGAAATGTAAACTTTGTCAACCCGCAATGGAGCCGTGTGACGAAGTTTCTCCAGTTCCAATCTCTTTCAAATAATATGTGAGAGAAGGTGTGGGCAAACAAGGTTTGACTTTGCTCCTTTCGATAGTTAAAAATATTCTTTACTGATCCACTAGGCATAAAGTTATCTTTGTACATAAACATTCACACTCGTTCTAGGCATAGAACGAGAAAGTAGCGTTATAGCCGTAACGTTAAAATTACACATGCTCGTAAAACCTACAGAAGAACGTGCATCACAAATGTTTTAAATAATAATAATAACATTTAAATATCTTCGCGCCATTCCCAATACAGGGGTAGACAGAGTTCTAGACAATTCAGTCCTTTCGACCCACCTTCCGACGAAGATATTTTTTGGACAACGTGACAGGTGGTGACCACGCCGCCGTCTGTATGTCTAACCCAACGATATAAATCCTACATAAGTTTTTGAAAAAACTCATCGGTGCGACCTTGGGGCTCGGATTCGGATCTCTTGACTCTAATTCCGATCATCCAACCACTCGCCGATCGTGACTTTGTTTTAAAAAACATTTTGAATAATACCTATCATAAACTTTTCTCCACCAACTATAGCTGACTGGTTGATAATGCCACAGACCATTAAGTCTGCTCATTGTTTATAAGGTGTACACAGTTAAAAATAATATGCAATATACTTTTACTTTAAATCCACGAGAAGCTCAGAAAGAAAGATCATTTCAAGTGAAAGTTTTTTGTTAAAGATATTTTATGAGTTCGACCGAGAATAGATAATTTGTCTGGTGATCCCCCAGAGAATGACGCTATTAAAGAGAGTGCATTTGTCCTAGTCAACCGGCCTGGGATATGATGAATAAACGTTATACGGACCGTTGCCTTAATATTTCTCGTCGTTAGCTGTTATTATTTATTGAAGTACGCGTGCGAATTTTGTAACGAAACGTGACTACAGCGTATTTTGAAATAGTCCAATGCTTAAAGTATTAAATTGGTCCAAACATTTTAATATCTTTGTAAACGTTTTATGTTTTTTTCAAAAACACATCTAATGGTAAGTTTATATCAGTTATTTATATCATTGTACCAAACATGCTTCGGTGAGTGGTGGGTTGGAAAGACTTATTTGTCTAGACCACTGTCTACCCCAGTATTAGGATTATGCGTTAGGACATATAGTTATTTTATTTTATTGTGGTAATATCGAAATTGGGTTAGTTTGTTCTTTGTCTCTCTGTTGCTTTAATTTTTGCATATTAAGCGGCACTGAATAAATTCAACTAAAGTTAATCAAATAATTGCTAGTCGTTAAATGACTCGTCACTTATGCTATGATAACATTGCTTTTAAGTTAAACTGAAACCTCTATCTGATGGTTTATTACGAGGAGGACGACGGGCGATCAAGTTGTCCTGCCTCATAAGGCTGTAAACAACGTTATCGCCGTGACGTCACTCCGACGTTTATTGTCTTATGCCGTAATGTGACATGGCTGGGCCGGGCGCCACGTATATTAACGCGTTATGATTTAGCTTGACGTTGAAACCTGACACATAATTACACGGAATCCTCGTCATAATCTCGGTGGTTGTGTGTGGCGATATGCATTCTTGCGTGCATGCCTTGGGACTTGATTTATTTTATAATATGGCGTAATCACGCTAATATAGACAACAATATAAAAATTTGTAAGTATGTTTGTTATGCTGAAATTATGAAATGCACATTTGTCTGATAACTTTTAAACTACAGACGAAAAAGGGGGCGTAGACTGACTTTGAATTTGAAATTAGTGATTTAAAATTGGAGATTCAGGCCATATTAATATTGTGTGTTGAAATTCGCAATACGTAATGAATATTATAGTTACCACGCTATTTGTACATCTCGCAGTGGAATACTGGAAACAATATTGATTGAGGGTTTTCATTAATACGAAGCCAGCGAACAATGTCTATATTTTTGTTTGTCTACGTACTTACATATATAATGGCCTTTTAAAGTCCACCGATGTATATAGTATCTCCTCAAATTTTCCATAATCGCTAGGCTTTTCCCTGTCTGAGGAGCTGTATCTAGATTGTAATTTAAAGTAGAAAGGAAGCTATTTTTACCATGATATTCCGAACCTCCCTTAAAATTAGAGTAACAAGATTTAGAGGTAACATTGTAGAACATGTACACTATACAACGTTTCCATTTATTTCAATTACCTACATTCACTTACTTTACTGTCGTGTTTCTTTGGAGCACGTCCTATAAATTTTATTTTTCCTTACTATCTTGATCTCTGATCTAATTTAATGTATTTCTAGAAAAAGGTAATTCTTTATTTTTGCCATGTGGTCAGTGTAAGAACCACCACCCCCTTTCTTGCTATGGGTATCGTAATTAGACAAAAATCTTGAGAAAATCGTGAATGTAATTCTCAACTAACAGGTGCGGGGAAAACCATCTCGAAATATTTTTATAATTTTTTTAAAGAATCCTAACAATGCCGAATAACGTTAATAGTATTCCTGTTAACCACTCCAATTAAGCTGCAATGCTTGTGTCTGGAGTTGGTTTACGTCAATAGTCGAATGGCGGGGCCCGAACCTGCGACTTAATATTTCGCAGTCCGCACCCTAAACCATTAGGCTATTGCCGCTATTAATATTAGAAAAAAATTAGCAGATCGGGCAGCAGCGTCAAAGTCGGAAGGTATCTGAGATGGGATTGGCCGTACGGCTGAAGCATATATCCTAAAAGGGACTTTCATAGTTACTTATTTATATAATGTACGATATATAAATAATAATACTAATAGTTTTTACCGTAGCTAAACTAATTATATCCAACTGAACGGTATAATTTCGTGAATTTTTTTTATAGTAAAGGCCGGCAAACGGGCAGGCGGCTCACGTGATGGTAAGTGATTACCGCCGCCCATGAACACACCCGCAATACCAGAGGCGTAGCAGATGCGTTGCCTGCCTTAGAGTGCCCCCCCCCCCCAAGAAAAATTGGGGGAGGGGGGTGTATGGGCCTCCGGTTACCTGCATTCACTGCTACCTGCATTGACTTCTGCTTCATACCGGTATTCTGTGAGGTCGTGGGTGGTACTTCCCGTGTCGAGCCGGCCCATTCATGCAACAACAAAAGCTGATGCGTGGCTCTACCACTGTAAAATATCTTATATAATACTTTATAGTTCAAGATTTATCCAGTTAGAAACAGAAATTTATTTACTTAATAATTAATTCAAGAATAACACACTTTTACATTGTTATAATTCTTGGAACAATGATGAATACATTAAGCTGTCGAACAGAAATATGCTCCAGACTATGAAATACTGGTTTTAGTTTACTTTTTATATGATGTCAGAGCAGCTTTGTTTAATTTTCAGAGTAGAAAGATTCTATCAATACAAAATTAAGTATATTGATTTTTTTTAAAAGTACAATATACTTAATTTTGTATTGAATGTGATTTTTTAAATCTATTAAATAAATAAGACACAAATTCTACCACAAATAATTCTATGTCTATGTCCCCATTTACTTTTCCCCATTTATTTATCTCGTTCCATTTCACCGCATTGGACAACAATAACACAAAGCGGCTTGATCATGAACTACCAAGCTCTCTAATCGAATAGAGGCAATAGCCTTGCGAAGCATAAGTGCACATCAATTTTTCGTGTTCCAGATTTAATATCTAAATTTAAATCATTAAAATAATTGTTACACAATTTAATAATATTCTACGTTTCATATATTTAAATAAATATAAATATCTTCACGCAATTCCCAATACAGGGGTAGACAGAGGTCTAGTCTAGATATTCATAGGTCATTGGTACGTGCCTGCCACTTGGGGATCGAACTCGGGTCTCTTTGACTCGAAATTCCGACCGCTCAACCACTCGGCTATCGTGACGTCATATATCGTGACGTCGCTTCATATATTTAGTTATTTTTTAGCGATACAAGTTAAGTTACGAGTTAAGTCGAAGGCGATATTGATTTTTTTATTTGCTATGTGAGGTAAAGAAAGAATGTATGTTAGCGTGTTAAGTTAAGGTGTTCACGTTCATTGCTATAACTTATTAGGATACACGATTATAAACAAATTTTTAAACAGATAACTTTTATGAATTAGTGTAGCTTATTTTATTCATAAGTGTTTAATTGATTGTTAAGGAATCGATCTGGAGGAAAATTTATTAATAAAAACTTTATTGTACACCACAAAAAGCATACAGTCAAAATTATTTATATATTTAAAAAAAAATATCTTCACGCAATTCCCAATACAGGGGTAGACAGAGGTCAAGTCTAGACAATTAAGTCCCTTTGACCCACCTTCCACCGAAGATATTTTCGGGACAACGTGACAGGTGGTGAGCCCGTCGCCGCCTTTATGTCCAAGCCAACGATGAAATTCGTACATAAGTTTTTGAAAAACACATTGGTACTGCCACCTGGGGCTCGAACTCGGGTCTCTCGACTCGAAATTCCGACCTCCTAACAACTCGGCTATCGTAACTATTTATATATGTATATAAGAAATTAAGTAGACAGGTACAATTTGACATATCGCCACAAAACGATATCTCCCAGACAACCAAAGGTGTGATTTAAAAAAGATTTAATTGTATGAGCTATCTATAGAGTTCCATTACTTATGGACAGTGTTTTATTTAAGATACCATCGTTTATCATACTATAATACTATACTGTACGAATATTTTTTTATTTATCAAAGATATTATTTTATCACAGTATTTCATCTCATAAATATTGAATCATCGGTGCTGAAAATATATGTTCAGTAATGATATTGATCATTTACGCCTACAGATAACAGAAGAAATAACATAAAAATGTTTGGATTCACGGATCAATTACGTCGATCTGGCAACAAATCTTCATAAATAATTTCAACCTACAGAATTATTACAAAAGCTCTATGTCATTTCATAGTAATCTTACGCTTCATCTCTCAAGGTGGGAGCTTCAGCAACCGACAATATTTCACGCTACGCCCCAATTTGCATAATTAACTAACTCACTCACGGAATTTCACGACTCTTAATGTGTACTTCAAAATGGCTTATGTTATATAAATGATTTATACCACTTCACGATTATAAATGGTTTATTATCGTGAAGTGGTATTTTGTATGTTTGTAAAGGTGGCGTTATTTTATTTGTTGATTTTATTAAAGAAAAACTTATGTACGAATTATATCGTTGGCTTGGACATAAAGACGGCGACGGGCTCACCACCTGTCACGTTGCCCCGAAAATATATTCGGTAAGGTGGGTCGCAGGACCTTAATTGTCTAGACTAGACCTCTGTATACCCCTGTATTGGGAATTGCGTGTAGATATTTTTTTATCATATTAAGTAAATCGTTTGAAAACGAAGGTACGAGTAAAATTAGTTTTAATCAAAGCTGTCTAACCACGTTAATTTATTTCTCGCCTTATTACATTGTTTAATAAAATATATTTTTTTCCTTAAATATAATTAGGTATTTTTTAATAATTAATTTTTTACATTCACGTCATTATTTTTTAGTTTTATTTGTTTATTTGTTTATGACGTTGACGTCTTGAAAAAAGGCCAGGTCAAGAGTACCCTGAATCGAAGAGAATGTATGAAGGGAAGGAAGGGAATGAAAGTGGACGATGCGAAACAAGTATGTAAGGATCGTAGCAAGTGGAAAGAAGTGGTCTCTGCCTACCCCTACGGGAAAGAGGCGTGATTATATGTATGTATGTATGTATGTATTTGTTTATTCTCGTTAGACGCAGTTTCACACTCGTTAGATACATCACATTCTAACGAGAATAAACAAATAAAACTAATTTGTTTTTTCTCGTTAGACACCAGTCTACTTATTTAGCATAATATCCAGTTTTAGTATTTTATAGGTTTATATTTACAGCCCAGCTTTCTTCTGTTCAGCTCAAACATCATATCATGTTTATTATCTGCTTTTTTAAAGTTTTTAGTTTTAACTGTGCCTAATCTTTCATCTCGGGTCGCGTTTCTGCAATAGAACGCCTGTCACTCTGTGTGCTCCGTGTCTTAATGCTCTACAAATGTCTTACCTTCTACTTACGACACAATGGACCTTAATTTCTATAGATATTTTGCTCAATAAATAAAGGTTAAGATAGTTAATTGACTCAGGCGTTACTTTGCGGAAATTCATTGTAAAGTTGTTATTTAAAAAATTACTTCGCAACCCTCCGCATGAAAATATAAAAAGGTATATGTTACCTGGTCCGAAGAGCAGAAGAGCACCACCCTCCCTCCCACAGATGCGTGCACCAATTCCACAGATGTGTGCACCAATTCCACTGTATGCACCACCACCAATACACTCAAACCAGGTAACACACACCACCACCGAAAACGCGACACGTGTTTCGCCTCAAAACAAGGCATCCTCAAGCGAGTAGACTCTACGATGAGCGACCGCAGAGAACTTTCACTCTGCATATTTTCATGCGGAGGGTTGCGAAGTAATTTTTTAAATAACAACTTTAAAATAAAGGTTATTAAATATTTCAGCTGGACGACCAGTAACTGAAATTACTGTAACTGTTGTTACTGGAAAAAAATCTAGAGAGATTTCAGATCTGAACTCGGATGTCGAACAATGGTGCGTCTCTACACATCTATTATGGAGTACCAACTGGAGAAGACAAATATTAACTTTAGCGATTTCATTTTACGAAAACTGTCGGCGAAACGTGTCCTGTTACAATGGTACATCGGTCGGAAACCGACCTTTTGTATCGTGACGTCCATTACCGTGAGGAGGCACATCGTAATGCCGGTGTCGCACGAGCACCTTTGTACCAGTAATGCCGGTTGTAAAGTTAATACTACAGATGTTCGCTTTTATGCTTCATTTGTTTGATGGTATCACGTTGACGGCCTTTAAATATAATCTACTCATAAATATATGTGTAGAAATTTTTATTAAATCATTTATTACCGATACGCAAATCAACATCAGTGAAGTCTGTCGTATGTAACAAAGCTACATTAAATATGAACCGGCTTCATAAAGCATTTATGTAAATATCTTTCGAACGATTTACTTGAAACTTGCACTTTATCCTAAGAGAAAATTAAAACCCAATTTTGAGAAAAACCCAAATTTGGAGAAATGAAACGTCTATACATTTTTGTATATTTGTTTTGAAGACTTCTTAGATTATTGTGTGTATGATTATTGTGTGTATTGCTGTTCCAATAATATTACATACCTATGTGTCGAATTATTAACCTCTTGATTTCGTAGTCGGTTAAATAAAGAATGAAAGTATTTATTTTGGTAAACAATGAGGAATATACATATTTAATAAATAATTTTGATACTATTGGCTGTAAACGTATTGGCATTGAATAGAATATACCCAATTTGCCTTACGTTTGTAAATGTGTACTTAGTTTCTTTCATACGTTTTTTTACATTAAGTAAATTGAGTTTGTAACTTCGTGGAGGTACATTAAGATATTTTTGTATTTGTAAGGAAATTTTGTTATTGAATAAACACGCTCCGTTATTTTTCATATTCGTATTCCAAGGAAACAACTGACCGCGTAAGTACTCGAACCTTCTGTAACATATTTAATGTGATGCGTGTAGGTGTTGGTTAAAATTTTAGTATTCTAGTGTAGAATATGGTTATAAGATGTCTATCATAAGCATTTTTATTAAGACATTTACTTTATGTTTAATAATCTAAGTAAATTACGTATAATTAAATCTTGGTCCCATACAAACATTTTTTTTAAATATATAGTAGCAGTGGTTTCTTTTCTCGACTCGCTCGGATATCGAATGCCGAAAACACGGACCTGGCACCATGAAAACCGATGTCAACGTCGCTCGGCAACGAAGGATGAAACGAATACTTGTAATGTTATTTAGCACAGTGAGCTCTTTAAAAAAAGCTAATTTCAACGGTTCGCATTATAGGTGATCAACACAGTAAATTTATTAGTGGAAACTAATCGCTAACGCTTTCGCTACAGCGCTGTCACCGTCGTAGCCCCATCTCTTGATTAGCCACGTCATTAGGTGACGGCGTGTGATCTCGACGCACTCATGTGGTCTAAACGTGTTAATCCGATGCTGTAGACTTTGCACACATTGCTTACTCTTTAATTGTGAATGTGTACATTGTTTGTGAGTGGTCGTTTCTACGCAGTGAAATAAGAGCTATGATAGTTTTTAGTTCTAGGTATTTATCAATTTTTGCCTGTGACTATTATACAAAGGGGCCAGGCAAACAATTTTATCACTCCGACTTCACTTGGACATTTACTGTCACATGTGATTAACTAAATGACGCTAGGCTTAGCGTTGTGTGCATGTATGATAACAAAACAAATCAAGTTTGAGAAAACGTAGTTTGTTTTTACGTCTTTGTTAGCCAAGCACTCAAAAAAAAAAAAACAAAATCAAAACTAAAGCCTTTGATACATATACATCGTAAGTCAATTTCCAGAAGCCCGTAGCTGCGAGCAAGAAAGTAGCGGGCGCCGTTTATAAATAAACGGAAGCCTTTGCTATTAAGTAATCCTGAAAGCAGGAAGCGTTGCCATGGGCGAAGTAGATTACAAGGCTTGCTTGGAAGTTTCATTATATTTTTTGCATTATTATAAGTATTTCAGTGTTGCGTAAATGGTGAATAAAACAGAGTTACTAAACATTAAATGAAAGTATGAAAATTCATTTTGTAGGGGTATCTATTTATTCTTATTTTTTGCTTGTATGCATAACAGGTAAAATATATACGTACTAGATCTTGCTCGTGACTTTGTCCGCGCGTTGAAAATCTTGCGGAATCCTATAGTCCCCGGAGCAAAATGAGCCAATACTCAATCCTCAATCAGAGCAAACACGTAGTAATAAGTTAATCTTCTAAATCCGAAGAAGGAAATAGTAGATTGCGGATCAATTAGGTGACGGTTAACCTAAAAATAGTAAATAACTGACTAACACCATCGCTCTGCATTACGATATAACTACGTATAATTAATACTAGGTATTGGATTAATAATATTACTACGTATAACCTCAAACTTTGGACGCCATGCAAACAAATTCCTTAAAAATAGCAAAGGCAAGAAAAGTACTTGTATCTAGTATTTGCTCATGAATGAAAAGGAAGGAATGAATGAAAATGATTCAGATACCAGCTAAAGATGTATGATAAGGTAGTGCCACTTGGTGATCTCTATGAACATATTTTTCTATAGTTATTGAATGTTTAACTTTTAAGAAGTAATTAATAACATCTTCACGCAATTTCCAAATACACGGATAGGCGGAGGTTCTAGGCAATGAAATCCTTTCGACCACCAGTTTGCACCGAAGCATATTTGGGATAAAGTGACAGGCGGTGAATCTAACGCCGTCTAGAAGCAATCCAATATTTCTAATTAAACCTTAAACAAACGATCAAAACTCACATAGACATTTAACATCCTAGAGGAGAAGTTAAGACGTTTCACACCACAAATCACCGCGCGTTGCAATTACTGCGCTCGGCGGCAACGTCATAAATAGTCGGTCGGTTATTAGTTGCATAGTTACAAAGAGTGCACTCTGCGGTCTTCTCACAATGTCCGTTATTAGAACGCGTGATTGGTGTTGGAGTATCAGTTTTCGTTACTTTGTTAATTGGTTACGTTCGTGGTGTACTAATATATTTTGTATGTACTAATATATTTGTTATATATTCGGGAGAGGATAGCATATGATATTCAGCGGCGGGCTGTTGATAGGCTGTCAAAATATCTTCACGCCATTCCCAATACAGGGGTAGACAGAGGTCTAGACAATTAATTTCTTTCGACCCACCTTCCACCGAAGACATGTTTTTTGGGAAAACGTGACATGTGATAAGCCTGTCGCCCGTCTTTATGTCTAAGCCAACGATATAATTCTGTATTGTAAAAAAGAAGAAGAAAACGTATAGACGTAATACGATTGAATGGAATGTGATAGCAGTGTTCATGCACTGGTAACTACTGGAGCTATCATAAATATCTATGAATGTTATATAATTTTGTGTATATTATTTATTCTTTAATGAACCTTACAAAACAGTAATGGAACATAAGGCGGACTTATTACTAAAAGCATTCTCTGCCAGTCAACCTTAAGGTAGTGGGAGAACATTGAAGGCGGTATGTATGTATTAATATAATATTATTTAAGTGTGACTCACTTTAAGTTTTTCTAGATGTGTAATCTTTTTAAAAATTGGTTCCATTTAGTTCTTAATTCAGCCCTAACTTTGGTATTGTAATTTAAAATATCGATATATAAGTTGATAGTGAACTTGCCTTGAAAATTTAGGGGTGCAGATTGGAATCTCGATAAAAGCCAATATTCGCATTTTAAATAAAATGATTTTCGGATTTTATCGCGTTTTAAATTAGTTTATACAAACTATTTTTAACTTTCCCACGTTTCGGATGCTTTACAGCATCCGTGGTCACGCATTTGTACCGGAATCATGGTTATATTTGTGTTTTATGATAAATTTCTATAATAAATATACGACCTACAGTTACTGGAAACGAAGTATACTTAGATCGAATGAAATAAATATTTAGAAAGTTGAGGTGATCCCGCTCCTGTAACCACAGTTGCTGTGCCGGAAACTTGAGTATTAAAAACAGAAAATTAACTACATTAAAATGTAATTATACATAATCTGGGAAGAAATATATCTACTATTTTTCTAATATAAAAAAGAAAATAACTCCGAACATTATAAACACGACGCAAAATTTTTCCGCCTTGCTCTGAATTATTTGTCAGCAGCCGCCCTTCACAAGACACTTCGAGTGTATCATGGCAAGGCATTTTTCATTTCTTATTCATGATCTGTTTTTACAGAGTTCTTAAACTTCGTCCGCAAAATACAACAATGTAGCGCCAATGGAACCCTCCCTCTGCCCAGTGTTTTTTTCTTTCGCGGAAACTTTTAGCGCTTTAATATATTGGAAGTTTATTTAACTACTTACTAGCACACACACAATGTAAAATTTTCAGCCACACATACACACAACCTTCACGTAATGACTGGCGTGTATTACCGAGATACAAAGATGCATTCGCTTTACGTAAACATGAAACACACACACGCTCCTAAATTAATAAATACCAGCAGAGCTTTCGTTTCATTCCACGAACGGAGCAAGCTAAAGTTAAAGAAGATTGCGTCGCGACAATGAAATGTGAGTCTGAAATGAAATAGCGTATTACTGATAAAATATAAACAAACTGGTGAAGACACAATATGTTTTATATTAAATCTTGAAAAAATATATATGTATGGAGAAAGATAAATACAAGTGTCCGATAGTCGGAGTGGTTGGGTTATCCCTATTTGAACCGAACGATTCACCCAAATTCTATTCTTCGACTTTTCGAGACTTACCACCTGTCACGCACCCTCAAATAAGCTCCAGTGCAATTTATTTTATTTAGATGTTGAGTCGAAAGGTCTTTACTGCCTAGACCTCTATCCTAATTTTGGGAATTGCGAGAAGATAAAAAATAGAAGTAAGGTTAAAACACAGGTTAAGGTTGTTCATAGCGATCAAAAACGGTTGATTGTTTTATGACGATATTTGATTTGCGATAAGTTCTCGTTTTCTATGAATGAAATATTACCTTTTATGTCAAACAAATAACTGAGATACATAATTCATAATATATTTAAAATTTATAGGAATATTTTTATATGTTACAGTTTTGAAATAAATTAAATGCTTTTCAATAATCTTGACTGCATCAACATGTGACAAAATAATTCTCACGGAGTACTTTGTTTATTCTGACCAATGTCGACGAAGCAATGTGACTGCTATGAAAATTCGGTGTTAATTTCACTTCCGGCGATTTCTTAACACACCAAAATTTAACACGTATTTTAAATACATTATATTTCATTGAAGTGTGTACAAAGCGGCGTCGTTATACTTGAGATGTCGTAGCAGTCTAATATATACTTTGATTAGTAACAGTAACTTTTATATGCCCTCACACATAATGTGAGGGTGGTAAAGTCACGATGGCCGAGTTGTTGGATGGTCGGAATTTCGAGTCGAGAGACCCGAGTTCGATCCCCAGGTGGCAGTACCAATGAGTTTTTCAAAAACTTACGTACGAATTTCATCGTTGGCTTGGACATAAAGGCGGCGACGGGCTCACCACCTGTCACGTTGTCCCGAAAAATATCTTCGGTGGAAGGTGGGTCGAAGGGACTTAATTGTCTAGACTAGACCTCTGTCTACCCCTGTATTGGGAATTGCGTGAAGATATTTTATTTTATTTTATATTTCTCACACATAATGCGTACGTTTCTAGCCCCTTGTCATCATATCCTCATCATTATTGAATAGTTAATTCGGGCCGCTATTTAAACCGCACATTATATTGAAATCTATCGAGACCCTCAAATTTTCAAAATATACAGCAGCCTATATCCTGCTATATATCCCCAATACTACCAATCCAAATAACATACTAACAGCCTAAACATACAACATTACAATGAAACAGATTTTTGGGATTTATTGTCTTATATTTTTTGTTTGTTTGCGGTGGAATGTTAAGTATACGTTCATTCAGATTATAAATCATCTGTGTGACAAATTTGAATGAAATCCGTTGAAATAATATAATCTTCCGATAAAATTTTAATAAAATAATTGCTAATAATAATTGTAAATAATAGGAAAAACTAAGAAAATCCGCGTATGTAAGTAGCCTAACTATAAAGTAAAAAATAATATTTTTGCCAATTTTTTTAACATTGGCAAAAAAAGCTTGGATGGGGTGCTGTATGTCAATTGGTTTTAGTTTGGCTAGGTACAAGCGTATTTCTTTAGTCTTTTTTTTACCAAAGTGTTTGAAAGAATCCTATTCAAAAATTTAAAAATGTTACGGTAATTACTTGAATCGAGCAAAAATTACCATCACCCTCCCTCCCATAAATGCAAGTAAATTGCCGAATTGCAAGTCGCAGAATATATTGCTTTGTTAATGCCTTTGCGAGGCGCAACACCTGTCTCAATTTAAACGTCTAAAGTGTATATTGTCTAGTGTTGAGTGTAATTATCTGTGATGTACATATAATTGTTGTGATGAAAATGTACTCGGTGGAAATAATAGAGTTACATCTTCAGAGTAAAACAGTCGCTATAGGCGAGTTGTTGGGCTTCGGTTGGTTATAAATTCGAGTCAAGGGACCCGAGTTTGTAACTTATGTACGATTTATATCGATGGCTTGGATATAAAGACGTCGACAGGCTCACCGGTCAAGTTGTCCCGATATAAACGTCGGTGAAATGCGTGTCGAAAAGATTAAAGTGTCTAGACATGTATTGGGAAATGCGTGAAGATTAAAAAAAACGGATGCCTGCTCTTAAGAATCTTATTTCTTCTTCTTAAAAAGTATATCTTAAAAAGGATGCCAATTCGATAAGATAACCTCTGAGTCTGTCTCTGTTCGTTATTCGAATCCCCAAGATAGAAGTAATATGTCTTACTACCAATTGTTATTGTTCAAAAGAAGCTCGGGAGCAATGTGGATCGAAACAACCTGTGTATGGTATTTACAAAATGCGTGAACCTAACAAATACTTAAAAATGAAGAACCTAGAAAAAGGTTTCTTTTATAGTGCCATGTGGTACAATGATCGCCTATTCATTAAGCGTTGTGATTATAGTCCATCTTTCCGTTAGAGGCGGATTTTAAGAATAAGGAGAGGAAATGTTATATTAAAATCTAAAAAGTTTAATACTAAAAAACTTGTAACAAACTTGAACTCGGACATTGTATTTAATAAGATAAGATTCGATTATATTAGCTTTGTTGTCGTAATACACAAGACGCCGTGACGTAAAAGCAGTGGGACATGTCCGCGTCTTTAGTTCGCGGTCCGCTGTCTGCTTTCCCGACTCTAAATTGTCTCTTAGATTTATGTTTTCTATTACAGTAACGACACTGAAGAGGAGCGCACTGAAATACACATTTGAGACGTTATATTGTTGATATAAATCTAAAAAGTCAAAGACAATCGTAGTATATTTCTTTGTGTGTAAAGGAGATAAAAAATAAATGTTTCTATGCAGTCATATATTTGGTGTGTTAAGTTCGTAAGAACTTGAATTAAATGTTGGTAAATAGTTTTTTTTATGATAATTTATTATAATGAGCGATGAAATAATCTATTATACTTTTATACATTAAATTTGAAACTTGAGTTGTTGATACTTAGTTTTCGATTTAAGAATTAAGGCATCAAGCTCGTATAGTTACTGAGCTTTGGCTCGTATAGTTTTTAAATTGCAAACCTATGGGTGAAGTGAATTATGATTAAGCATGTGGTTATTGTGGCGGTGTTTACTATTAGAGGTTATTGGCTAGAGAGACCTGCTAAAATACCGTTGCTTGGGCTAGGTTTTGTCAATGTCAATTTTTCCTAATATATAAATATTGCATAAATTAATTTGTTTTTAAATTTACTTTATTTAATACAAGTGTTTGTTTGAATTTACTATATTACAAGATCTCGGTGATTATTGATAATTGAACAAACGCCTTATTTTATGAATAAAAACTTTTTAGCGGTTATTTGCGAAACTATTACAAGACAAAATAGTGCAATAAAGTTCTTCAAAAACAATTTTAACTTGGAGCTCGTCTCAGAATAAAATCTATACGTCCGAATCAGACTTTGCTGAGCTTACAATGCGCTGAAATCATGCTTAATACTTAACTCAAGCATTCAGCTAGCATTTGCAAGGAGTTGTAGTGAACTAGATGAATAGTGTTTGTATATCCATTTATATTTTGGATTAGTTTAAGTAATCAAAAAATTATTTAGTAGTAGTGATTTTTCCACTTAAATATTAATCATGTCAGTACAATACAAGCCAAAGACCACAATTTCGTTATTGATATTTTTTCATATTAATGATGAGTCATGAGTTTTGGTGTATGATTTCTGTAATAGTATTCTACGTATTGAATACAACAAAGTACTATTTTAGACTAAACTTTTAAATCTGATACTGTAACGATTTCTTGTATATATTTCAGGCTAGGTGAAATTGTCTATCTTTCATTAAGTAAGGTCGTTAAGTTTCGGAGACGGTTTGACGGTCAGTGATTGTTTTTTCATGTTATAGATTTGGAAAATAAATATCCAAATGTAACGATTTTCAAACTAATTATTTAAATTTTTAATTAATTTGTCTCTTTTCTGTTGATTTTTGTTAAATTTTATTATTATTCTTAATGTACTTTCATAAATAGTAAAATTCTAAATTCAATGTTTATGACCATTCAAGTCACCGTATATTCTGTTTATACGTTTTCCAATTCAAATTATATTGCAACTGGAGTGGATGCATCCACCGCAGTATGTAGCAAAACAACTGTGCAGTCATGACGCCTGTAAATTACTCCGTAAACCGACCCTGATAAATAGTCTAGACGTTCCGCTACAACTTCTAATTGTACTTCACAACATTGGAAGAAGCTTAGTAGATTGGACGCTGCTGGTTTAGTTGGACAGTAGCTTAGTCGACGACCACCTGACTTAGCGGTTAGTGCAATATATTTATTGCTTAGTTAGAATTTCTGAATTCGAATACTAACTGCTTAAAATACGAATTGTTAGTTTTAAGTTCTGGACCTACGATGTGATATCAAGTGACTTATAGAAATGTCAAGACTAGAATTTTGTGTCTGTTTTTTTAAGAGAAAATTTAACCTACGAGCTCTAAATATAAGTAACTGATACATAACTGTAGTTATGACTGTTAACTGTCCCCTAAATGTCAGCAAGCTTAAAAACAAAAACATTGTTTTGTTAAATAGAATCGCCTTCAAAAGGAACACAAAGTAACTTTTTTAGCTTAACTTGTTACTTATTAATTTAAATGACATATTCTAATAAGCACTACATACTGATGTGGTTGAAGGTGGTGATATGGTAGCTCATAGACAAAAAAATGTCTTCACGCAATTCTCAATGCAGGGGTAGACAGAGGTCTAGACTAGACAATTAAGTCCCTTCGACCCATCTTCCACCGAAGATATTTTCGGGACAACGTGACAGGTGGTGAGTCCGTCGCCGTCTTTATGTCTATATATATAAATCGTACATAGGTTTTTGAAAAACCCATTGGCACGAGCTTGCCACCTGGGAATCGAACACGGGTTTCACAACTCGAAATTCCGACCGCTCAACCACTCGGCTATCGTGACTTTTTCATAGACACAAACAACTTAATTTCATTGCAAAAGCGATAACACACTCGGAAAACTCGTATATCTATTGTACTCGTATATTTAATATCTATTGTTTAGTTAAAAAAATAATAAGGTTCATTTAAATATTTTCCTATTCTTCGTATTGTTGTAAAAAGCTTCGAAATTATTATATAATATTAAACACATTAGACGAAAAGAAAATATAATGTAGGATGCCAATAGGGTTTAGTTACGTTGATTTCAACGTATACATGTTCGAACAACACAAACAACTACCTTGTTTCACTAACATTCAACTCTTGACAATAGAAATGTGGAGACGAAGAGCAAATGAAAGCCGTAAGTATGTTAATCCTAATTAAGACGTCGAGTTTACAACGTAAATCTCGTTTTATAATGAACTCCATTAATACGTAAGAAGTCTCTGAATAAATACTTTAATGAGAGCACAAGTTTTTGAAGTTCTATTAAAAATAAATCAATTCACACTGACAATAAAACACTTATTTTAACAATAATTTGCTATCACTTTCAAGAAAATCATAATCTTGTCCAAATAAAAACAAGCTTTACTACATTCAAATTTAATTATTAAAAGTAATTACTACTTAACCGTATTTTTGAACTAACTATATAGTTTCTTAAATACTGTTATTAAAGCTAGTGAACACCTTTAAACATTGACATGATGAGTGAAGCCCTGACTAAAACTATTGAGAACTTTGAGTTAAGAACATCTAGCGCGTATGTACTCGTGCTCGTTTCAAATGTTGAATTTTGAGACTATAGCCGAAGTGGTTAATCCTTTAAATCTTATTTCACTCAGGATTACCGCCCTATAGAGGAATCTATATAAATCCTATTTCGATGCAGGTCTCTAAGACTATTGCCTAAGCCTGCTGTATCAATATATCAATAAATACACTGCAACTAAGTTACGTATTTTTTTAAAAGTTCTTTTATTTATTTTATTTATTTATTTACACTTTATTGCAAACCTTACAAAGAAAGTTATACAAAGGGCGGAGTTAATTCCTTTAGGCATTCTCTGCCAGTCTTTTTACATCTTTCTTTGTACGTTTACAATTTTTTTTCGGCAACTATATATAATCGTGGATAAGGAAGAACGTGAACATTGTTATAAATATTTTCTAAAAACGTTTTCACGAAAATGAAACAAATCGCCGGTTGGGACCTCCACTTAAGGCGATGTGCGGAAAACTGTCGGCGCAATTTTACGTGTTGTAAAACATGATGGGTATACTGCCCCCGAGTCTCCCGTTGTAGGATGTATTGAAGCAATTAGGGTCTCCCAGGTGACGACTCTGACGCAACTAGCTGAATTATCTGCTTTAGCTTTAATATGAGATAAATAAACGGAACTGGAAGGGCGCTTTTCATAACATAGAGTGCATTAAGGGATAGTTAGAAGTGGCCTAAAATATACCCCCCGTTTTTCATAACTTCCAAAGGTATGAATTTTAGAAATCTAGTTAAATATGCACGCGTAAAACCTCAATTAATTTAAATATAATACAAAACAATTTCCAGTATACTTGATATTCACTGAATTATAATAGAATTAATACAGAAGATGTTCGAAGAGACAAAAATGGATTTACATTTATAGTTACATTTAAAGTTATGCTTACCATTTATTATGTTTAATGAAATCCGAGCAAACGTACAGGCAATTTGTAGTTACTATTTAAAAATGTTGGTCTTCTAATGTTAATGAAACATGAAAGCGCAAAGCGTTGTAGCATTAGTAAACATGGCGAGATGCTTCTAGGGACTTTAGTTCCGAAATTTTATGCCTTGTTCGGTAAGTGGGCTTAGCCGAGGGACGCTCTAAACATCTACGGGTAAAGTTTTAACATCAACCCTTGCGAGATAGACGTCGGGCCAAGTTATTACGGTCCTTGCGACCCTCCCAACTGACATTTGATTTTTGTAATCAAATATCTTGATGGTACTCAATGTTTTTATTTTAGTTTGCGAAACTAATGTAATTCAGAGAGTCAGTTTATTGTAAGTATAAACATGTATGAGTTTACTCGCTGATTACATTTTCTTATTGAATACAATTCATTTTTAATTTCATTTTAACGGCTGTTGGTTTGACCTAGTAAGTAATTTTTTATGGGATAAGGGCGAAACAAGGAGCCAAAGGTACACTTGATGGCAAATGACTACTGTTGCTTATCCGTAACTCTAGTAAATGCTTTAAAAAGTAGAAGGTTACAGAAGCGTTTTCATTTCCGGGACTGAAATGGAATGTCTCATAGCCTGTTGTGGCTCTCTATATCCTTCAAACCTGTAAACAACAGTTGTTACACTGCTATTTGGCGGCAGAATAATGTAATATTATGTTACTGACCCGGATGACACCTAGCACGTGAAGGAGTCTATTACCTTTTTCATTGCAAAAAAAACATGATGGTGAGCCCGTCCCCGTCTTTATGTGTATGTATAAATGGTACATAAGTTTTTGCACAAACCCATTGGTAAGCCGGCAACTTGGAGTTCGAGGCCTTGACTAGGATTCCGATCTCCCAACCACTCATCTTAACACGTTCATTTTATTGTCACGGTCTGCCTAGTCCGGCGTCTCCAGAAAGTAATTTGATGTGCCACAGTGGAAAATCGCCATCAGATAAACCTTATAAGCTAACTGCGAAACATAGGCCTCGCCAGTAAGGAGGATATGTCATAGTCACCACGCTTGGCAAGCGTATTGGCAAACAGGCATGCATTATAAATTTATTGTGAGGGGTCCGAATTTTTAGTGTACACCAAACGGACGAAGTTGCGGGAAAAAGCCGGTTATACTATGACTTATGAGTACAAACAACAATAATGATACGCTCGAGTGGAAATGCGAGCAGTCAAGCGATAAATATTGCCCAATAGGCCGGGACACATTATGCTAATTTCGCCAACGTGCGATATTATACGATGCTATTATAAACGTGCGTACAATATGGATACGGCGATAAAGCTTATTAATATGTTATCTTATTAGGGGCTTCGTATTCAGTCTGGCTTGATATGATTGAGCACCAAGAGAAGTTAATATCCTAGAGATATGGAAAATCTATAGATAAGAAAAGATCTGTTAATGTCCACGAATAGTCAAGATTGCAAGCAGATTGGCGATCATAGTACCAGACACCTTGCAACTTAGATCCAACTGCCCGTCGTTGATCTGCTAAATTTTTGACTGATTTTTGTAATGATGTAATTTTAGACATGTTTAACCGGTTAACCATTTATCGCCATATGCTATTTTCAAGGCTTTTCCCTGGTCCACGATCGCCTCTTATGACGTTCACGGGAAAAAGGAGGTATATTTTTAGCTCGGAATCCTCCTCTCAGAAACCCTTTCTGGGTAACTGTTTCGGGGCTTGGCCCCTTTCAGTGGGTGCGCCGCTGCCTATAAATATAGGCAGGTCCTGGGGGCGCCTTGTAGGCTATGGTTTGACCATGTTGAATGGTCGGGGTATGGAGCTTCTATTATCTGCTTCTCTGCCTTCCGATCAACTGCCCGGGTATCTTATGAAAGACATCCTGGGCCGTCGAGGCGGCAGAGATAGCGTTGTAGTCTTCTTAAGGTTTTTCTGGGGGTCAATCTGCAGGCCCGGTGGCGCGAGCTAGCTCGCGGGGGAGTGGCCTTCCGTCCGGCGGTCGAGCGTGCAGTGGTGCGACGTTCTTAAGGTGTGGAAGTGTTGAAGAGTCGGCACGCTCGAACATTCCGGTTGCGAGCCTCCCCACGAACTCCTCTAGCTCTTCCATTTTCAGGTCCTTCCTGATCATCCGGTTCCTCACGTATCGCGGGGCGCCGGTGATGGTGCGCAGAACTAGGTCTTCCTGAGTCGTTAGCGCCCGCCTGTTTGTCTGACTCAACAGCGCGTACCAGGCAGGGGCTGCGTACGTGAGGCGGGGTCTAATATACAGCTTGTAGACCCCAAGTTTTATCTGTAAATATAGGTGGGACCTGAAAACTGGGTATAGGAGCGATCTTGCAACCCGGGCGCTTGTATATTTTTACACCGATACCTCATGGTAAAATATCTACGTCATCTACTTTAGCAGCCTTCGTGTACGCAGGGGGTACACAACGGTTTTCATAAGTTCCATCCCTGGACGGTTAAATGTACAAAAAAAATATTTCTGGTTCAACGTGATAGCTTTTTGTTTGCTATTTCATAAAACAGGTGCCTCAGCTTTACACTGCTCATAACTTTGTAATCAGAGCAATATATGTGCGGTATTTATTTATTATTATTAAAAAAAAAGGTTTTAGTGTGTATCTCTTCCCTTATTTTCTCTTGATCTCAAGGCGGCAAAAGCCATCCGGTCCCACTTTTCAATTACTATTCATATACAATTCAAAATACTCTTCAAATTTCTGTTAGAAACTATTATATTGTTTCCAAATGTGCTGAGAAGACCTCTAACCTTAATCCCGTTCGAATAAAAGGACGAAAAAAAAAAAGAATTTTTACAAAACATTTACAAAGTGTTCAAATTACAATGACTTATAACAATGTAAGCAAGTCATAGAGGCGATGACGCATTGCTACATCTGACGCGAGCCGGATTCTGCGCGTCTGTAAATTGCAGCGCTGGATGATCGATGGGGGAAGATGTCGCGCTTCATGACTACGGCGTCGAGTAAATATTATTTTTTTACGCTTCTGAAAGCACTTTTAAAGGTTAATAAATATCCCCGTGCCGAGATTCATGCAGGTAAATAAATTACATTGAAAATATTCGCTGCGTATTTTGCGCTGTAACTCATTTGATATATTCGTTTTGTTTACGGTGATTCGAAGGCGCGTGCATTCATAGATTGAAAAAAATTAAGTTTTTAACCGCATTGATGTTGATATAGCCCCGCGGTTGGGTGATCGCAAATTGAATTAATAGAACCATGTTCGATTCGATTCGATTAGATGATGGGCTGGTACCAAAAGGTTTTTCTAAGCTTCTGTACGATTTATATTATTGGCTTGAACATAAAGACGGCGATAGGCTCACCACCAGACACATTTTTGGTGGAAACGTGTTTAAATGTCTAAATGTCTGTGGAAAATAGATAAAATAAATCCATCCATGTGAATGTGTTATGAGATGTTCTAAGTAATAATATATAGATATGCACAAAACCTTAAGAAATTATTATTTAAAAGTAACTTTATCCGTACCGACGCCAACGAAACCGCGACTTTGGCTATACCAGCCTGTGTCGCGATGCTGTTACTGAACCACCGTGTCAATCACGTGCCATTTATTTTTAATTCCCATATACTTCGTGACAGAAACCTGTTGGCAAACCCGAAAGCAGGGATTATATTTTATAAAAATCAACAAAAATGCATCCTCAACTTATAATGTAACAAACGGATAGTAAAGGCAGTCTATAGTTCAGGGACCTTGTTTTAATAAGTGACATGGATGCGGCCTGGCAACATGGTGGCGAGATCATCAAATTTCTTTAGCACTTTTATGTGATTAAATTAAAGAGAAAAATTCTTATTATTCTATAAAATTAAAGAGAAAAAAAAGATTCTTTAGCACTACTAAGAATTTAGCAGTAATTTAGTGCTCTTTTGTATATATTGTAATTTTAAAATTATCAATTCTACATACATGCTAAAGTTTTAGAGATGTAAATATTCACTATTGGTATAAGCAACGTTTTTATTAAGATATAGTTAATCGAATAAGGTAAGGCTGTATTATAAATGGACAGCTTGCACATTTACCGGAGAGGTAATTCAGGAATTGTCCCCGGACGGCGGTAATTTAAAACAGTTTTAAGTTAACTTTCAAAAGAATTTGCATCGTCTTTCTTAAGACAGGAGAGACTTGAATTGAAAGAGATAGAACAGCGGCTTTAATTACCGTCGCATCATTTTTTTATATTTTTGCCATTGAAAGTTAATGTAGGTACTGGAGTGTCTTCTGTAATGACTAGAATAAAACATGCTAATAAATTTAGTTATAGAAGAAGACAATTTGGAATGGCTTTATATTTTGTACGAATGAATTTTTCGAAACTTATTAAAAAATGTATTGGTAGCATACTATAAGACAGGTTAACTTGCTGTGACGTTGTCGTGTTTATATTAGAATACATATGTGGTGGACAATGGAAATATAATTCTGCATATACAATAATTTCAAACAGTTAAACCCGGTGAAATTTTGGACAAAATTGTCTAGTTCTCTAACGTTCTTAGTGTGTGTATGCGTAACTAACCTAAATTCGGTACCAAAAGGTAAATCTTTATTTTCATTTATCTAAAAAATATACTATTTAGTAGTCATGCCATCACCCTCTTAAGTATGTATAATAAATAGTGATCGAAATTTAGTTTCAACCGCATAGATCTCGACACCTCTCAACTTTTTTTGGAATTTAGCTAAAGCAGCGAATACTAGTCGAATAAAAAAATCCGAACGACAGTATGGAATTATTACCTTGGTTCTTTTTAGTATCAAATCAAATTATTTGTTTATCGATTTAAGAAACATACATTACATCCATCGATCTTATTTTTTTACGACTGCTTCGTAATGAGGTTCCTCTTATGGAGAAGAAACAGGCGAAAGAAACTCCTCTTAACATATATTTCGGCTAAAGTGTGCGAATCTGACATTCCATTTAATAGAAGAATTGTTGAACTCTAATAATTAAGGTTTAGAGCCTAGTACCTATGAGCGCTTAATTATTTCAACTCTGTTACTCACTGAGAATTGAGTAAACATAGAAAGTGATTCAGACATGAAATTTAGCTCGACGTCGCGCCTCTGGGTCTCTACAGACTGTTCCGCAAATGTTAATTTAGTATCCATTGTGCGATGAATTTGGAACTTAATTATATATGAACATATTACGTGCGCTATTGAAATATCGTAACAAAGTTCTACATGAAACTACGCCATACCAAGATCATGCCCGACCGTTATTGTTATAACAAAATGTTTGACTGGATATATAAATATCGCGAATGTTGAAACTAAGTTAACTTAATAACTTAAATTCCATATTCGGAACAGTGGAAATAGAAGATTCAAGGAAAATAAATAATTTTTGAAAGAAATAAAGGTGTGTAATTAGTTGTTTTTTTTTATTGTTTCAAATATGTGTGGTGGCGTTTGAAATAATTAAAAAAAACCACTAACTAAAAATATAGCATACAAATAAATTATTAACATATATACTTATCGAAGGATACCTATAAATAAATTTAAAATGAAAATTGACATTGTTATTAAAGTTTCATTTTGAATAATATTACCCGTATTCGTATGTGGCAAAGCGTCACATGGGTTCTGGCACTCGGCATGATGTGACATTTTTTTGCCGCGGCGCTGGATTTAAGTATCTTCAGTTTGTAATTACTAATAACATAAAAATATAATTTAGATAATAAATGCTACGCAAAAAAAGTTTATGGCTAGAACGGACTGTTTGTCGTCGTTTTTTAAAGGCGAAAATTGAAATTTTGACACATCGTTGTATTTTTACTCCAGTGATGGTGAATATTTTGTATTCCGATGTACCCACGGGAACGGGGAATATTTCCTTACAAATACAACATTAAATATATGTTATTTGTTTGTAAATTGTCTTGGTGACTGTTGTTGTTTGTCAAATGATATTCCTTCCAATGCGATGTGGTTTTATATAATCTACGATTTTTTTTTACTTTTACTTTATTTTTTAGACTCAACCGCAAAGCGAAAAGCTCAACAGCGAAGCGTGATCGAGTGTGCAGTTCGTTTGACATAAATATTCAGTTTTGATTTGTCATTGAATGTATTATTGTTCAGAAGTATTGTAAAAATTGCTCATCGAAAAATAAGTTAACGAAATACGCTAAATAATAAACATTGTAAGATAAAACATTATTTTTCTTATGCAATTTTTCAAGTTATTTTGCGTCACTCATTCTAATAGAGCACAAAACAACCTTGTATTTATATAAATAATATACATTACTTCTATAAGGATCTGGCACTAACTAAAATACTGCTAATGTGTAATATTTTACCTTGACACGAAAAGGTGTAAATAAATTATAATTATGTTTAAAGTAGGTTGCAAAATAGCGAAAATAAAATGGGATTTATAACAGGGGGGGATATAGAGTTCACCACCGAATAATAATAAAGAAACACGAATACAGCGTAGTGAGCGGTTACAAAAGCCTTGTGGCTCGAAGCCAAACATGTTACAACGAAATATTTAAATTTAGAAGCGCTTTCCTTAAACACACAATACCAAATTTTATTGTACATGATGTTTCGAAATAAATCATCAATTGATAACAGTTTAAGAAAAGCTTAGTTTGCGAAAACAAATTTGATTTACGTACAATTTAAATAAAAAATAAGTATTAAAGCTGGTATGTATAAACTATTTTGCATTAACTTTTTTGATGTTTAAATTAGATAAATAAAGAACATAAAAAATCATATATAATCACTTAGGCCATAAAATCAGTGATAAAGACATTAGAAGAAAAGAAACAAAGGAATGACAAAAGGTAATTTTTTCGGGCTAAGATATATAAGATAAGCCATTAGTCCATTTTAATCCAGTTGAAGCAACTAATCTATAAATGTACTACATTACATATTAAGATCACATACAAGATTTCGTGTTACACAAACATTTGCCACAAAGGCTGCGCCGCGAGATTCAATTATTGATATGAAAACAAGCAAATTATCGCAATATACAGACCAAGAAAACAAACACTTTTACTTTATAAACCGATAAATTGTAAACAGCAAACAAATGCGAACAAACAATTAGGAATATGTAAGGTTCGAATGTTTGCATAAGAACGGAATATACCAAAAAAGGAAGAAGCACCAGACAGGGATATAAATGAAAATTTAGTACATACACACAATATTACGGCAAAAATTTGTAAATGTGTGATAAGTACAAATTATTTATGTAATTTATGATTTATTTCCTTATAAATAGGATTTTATGAGAGTTTTAAACTAATAAGTTTAAGTTCTTATGCTTAATGATTTATGTCCAAGTTTAATTTTTGTTTTGTTTGACACAAAGTTTGACACAAATTGATAGGTGGTTTTGGATAGGTGGTTTACTTACTGGTGAAATTTGGAACATACTTAGTTCCGAATGAAATTGCTTGTGTTATTACATATCATTGGATAGAAGCAGCGAATCAATAGCGCTTATAGAAACAGAGTTACAATTTTATTTATTCACAAGCTTTGTGGCTTGCTACACTTTCCTCCTCATTGTATTTTAGTATTCATGGCGTTACGTGATGAAAAATGGCAATCCGCATGAGACCTAGCCTTTGCGCGCTCAATGCATTTTAGTATATATTTTTTATTCATACAATATGAATAAAAAGTCCAATTAGGTTACAGGCATCACTTGTGTGGGAAAATTTGCCATAATTGCCCCCTTCTCTATTTCGGTTTAGTAATTTTCGAGATTATTATCCCTACATCTGGCTACCGTGTCTTTAAGGCTTTTCTCTTGATTGCTTCTTACGGCAACCACGGATAAAAAAGGATGGTAAATTACATTCATCCATTTTCGATTTAAACATTTTCGGCCTTTAAATAGACAATATCAAGGCACTACCTTACCCTTTCCCTTAAGGATGATTAGCCATGATCTCTACTTCCCGCCGCTTGAACATTAAACTTTGCTGCCTGTCATCGTTCTGTTTATTCTTTGTAATGTAAATTTTAGAACCATTTGTAATTTTGAATAGTTTTTGTTTGTTTCCTTTTATATCAACTACGGGACTATACAGAGAGTCGACTCTCTTTCAATTCTTTAGGCACGATAGCCGAGTCCTACTTAATATATATTATAAATATATATTATCTACCTATCTATCTTTTATTAACATTTTTTATCACCATATGCCAGTGTGATTTTTTTTGTTTTTAAAAATTGTTTCTTATTTTAAAAAATTATAAAATATAATAAAATATATGTACCATGACACTAAGCATCTAAACGTATGACGAAAGTCAGTTTTAATCTATTCAAATATACTTCTTGCAAATAGATTTTACAGTATAATAAACTAAGTAAATGCTACAATACATTGTTTGCAAATAAAATTGCGTTTTCATTATTAAAATCATAAAAAAATTACAGATAATATACAGATATGATAATATAATCTAAAATTTGTTTCAAATTAATAGGATAAATTTTACAACTAGACATACTACCATAGGGCATATCTTCTTTACACTCTACATTAACGGCATGGAATCAAAATCGCTTCAATATTTCAGAGGCGCCCATAACAAACCCTCAAGTTATCGTGTTCTAAAACAAACAACAACATTATAAGCATGTAAGCCCGAAGCCTTGTTATCCGAGCATATATAAAATTTTTCGCTCGTCTAGTTACAGTTCTATACTCATTTTGATTACATTGGATATGAGGAAATAACTTTTTTTTTTTTCCGAGTGGGTGTTTGTGTGTGTAAGTGTGTGTGTGTTTGTATGTGTTTGTTTATGGGTGTATGTTTGATTAGAGATCAAGAAAATTCAGTCATTTCGACCCATATTGCACCAGACATCGGACAAAGTAACATATCTTGTAGCCGCTGAGGAAATATTTTTCAAGAATCTTATTAGTGTCCAAAGCAACGTTACAAATAGCAAGTTTCGAAAAAAAAAAGCTCCACGATACGAGTCCTCCTCGAGATTGAATTTGGGTCTACAAATTCTAATCACAGGAACACGTGGCTATAGCGGCTAATCTGTATTCAAATGAAAAAAAAAAATTCTGTAAAATATTAAAATTACATTTATCATCACAAAAAGGAAATGTGTTATTAAAAAAGCTCACCAGGCTTTACCAAAATTTTATTATTATACAATTTTTAAATTGGTTGACTCATTCTCTGCCTAAGAGTAGTTAGGTTCAGTACCACATTTAGTGTAATCACGGACTTATATATTATTTGGTTCGCGGGTAACGAGGCATTCTTATTTGTTTGAAGTCGTTTGCAGTTGTCCATATTGCAGTAGCCACTTACTAGGTAGTAGGTTGATTGTGAACTCGTTTTGAACCCTAATCTCCATATTAAAAAAATGTGAATAGTTATAACTTGTAGGTAGGCATTTTATAAATAAATAAATAATACATATATAGATAGGGACTACATCACATACATTGCTCCGACCCCAATGTAAGATGCTAAAGCACTTGAGGAATGGGAATCGGAAACAACGAAGGCACCACAAACACCCAGACCCGAGAACACGTAGAAAAAGTGTTTTTTCTACATTGACCCGACCGGGAATCGAACCCGCGACCTCGAGGTGGCGACACCTTGAAAACCGGTGTTTACGCCACTCGTCCACGGAGGTCGTCAAAATGTCTAGGAGGTATGTGCTATTTACAACTACGTTACAAAATACAGCATAGCCTTCTTCTAATAGGATATGCCTTCGCTGATGATTTTTTTTTATTTTTATGATGCGTTGGACCAGTTTGTAGATAAAGAGTAAACTCATTCTAAATTCAAAATATACTATTTATTCTCGTTCAAACTTTATGTTGGAACTCGAACTACAGCGATACAATAACGTACGCACGTACAACAGAGTAATTAATTAACGAAGGATCAGTGTAAATATTTGTGACCCGATTAAACGAAGAACAAAAACGAGCAGTATGTGAATTAAAACATATTCAATTTTAAAAACTGAGTTATATTATAAAGATTGGTCGAATTTCAACCGTTTTAAAAAAAAGAAGGTTAGCAATTCGGTTCTATGTCAGTCTGTAGTGTTTTAGTGAATATTTCATTTAATTTAGTACGTAACAAATTTAGCTAAGGAAGCAAATTTAGCTTTATTTTGTGTTCTCTTTTTGATGCCGATGTTTTTTGTACATTATATATATTTTTACGTATACCACAAAGTAATTCACAATATTTAGAAAGGATATGAAATATATATATATATATATATATATATATATATATATATATATATATATATATATATATATATATATATATATATATATATATATATATATATATATAAAAATATATAAGTAAGGATATGTCTTGAAAATTACCAATAAAAGCAAATTGCTCGAAGAGAGAAGCATTACGAGTTATCACGAAGGAGGTGTGTAATAATCGTGACACTTGGCGATCTGTTGTTTCTGGCTACCCTGTCAGAAATGGTTATGTATGGTTCCTTTGAGAGATTTTAAACATCATTTCGCTTAACGATTTTTAGGTTTTTGACGTACAAAAACGGCCGTTAAAAATAATTTTATGGGAGGATAATGGCGAAATAAAAAAATCAGCTTAAAAAAGATTTACTATCGCATCGTGGCGCTTTCAACGAAATTGCAGCCGCGGTCCAATGCAAACTCAGTTTCCTAAATTAAAAGTAAGCACGGCCGCAGATAGCAGCCGCCCGCCCGCAATAAACCCTGAAATCGCTATAAATTTTGATAGTCACCGATTTCAATACACTTATTCTGTTGTTGTTTTGCCGCAACAAAATTTTACCTGGTTGCAATGGATATTTTTTGTATGCGTGTTACTATGTGTGCCGTGTTTATGTATGCAGTTGAATGATATGAGTTTCAGTACTAATGTACCAGTAAATATTCGCATCTCAAAGTCATTCGAATTTATATCGAAATGCACAAATTGTGGCTACAACTGGGTTTTAGAGTCGTCCGAATTACAAACTAACATTATATAAAGAAAGATAATTGTTTATACGGGACTAACAGCAGCACAGTACTTATTTTAAAGAAATTAAAACAACAACAGTACAGTAACAATGCAGGTGAAACAGTGTTTTGAAAGTATTGAAATTCAAAAATAAATAAATTAAATTTATTACACAAAACCGGAAAAGTTAAGAAATACTAAATATAAAGTGAACAAAAAACTAATAAAAAAAATTTTTTTTTAAAGAAATTAAATAAAAATAACTTGATACGCGTTGCAGTTTCACGACTACTTTAATATAAATACTATATTAAATATGCTATATTAAGTTAATTAAATCATGTCATTTATATAAATTTATTGCTTGTAAAAATGCGGTAACATTCTTTAACATAAATTAAAACAAGCATAAATGGAATACATTTTTCGCTAGTCATGTTCTATGTTTCACAATCCTCGTAACGGTCTTAGGAATAATTCCGGGCGCTTACACGTGGATTTTCTCCATGTTAATTATCATAGAGCTCTACCGACAAGAAACTACGGACTTCGTTACGGCTTAGTGCGACAGCAAAGTTAATACTCTGGTGCGATAAATATCTATGAGCAATATGCAATTCTGATATTTTTATGAATTTCTATCAATCGATTATATTTGTAATCATTTAATGCATAAACATTGATAAAATCGATTGCGATGTAAACACATTTTGTTAGTCCCCTTCGCCATTCAGTCAGTTTCCATTAGTGAAACTGACCAGAATGATTTGTTACATGAGCACATATTTTGCTTTGCTGATATCTAAAAAAAGAAAGAAGTACAAACATTTAGTTTGTAACAAATTTATTTAAATACTAATAAATATTTATTTGACGACCTCCGTTTCTCATGGTATCGCCAGCTCTTAGGTCCCGGGTTCGATTACCGGTCGACTTCATGTAGAAAACTTTTTTCTAACGGATTGTTACTTTCGTTGTTTCTGATTTCTATAACACGCGTGCTTTAGCAATTTACTTGGGGATTAGATCAACGTTGTATCTAAGTACTTACATATTTATGTGCTATACTACATTTTATATTGTTACATCAATTTAGATTTCATTGGTTTCGCATTAAACAATGAATAAAACGATACAGTCTCTGAAATTTCCGTAAAGTACACAGTTTAGGTTTCATTTAAAGTGATGTTGATGTGGCTGGTTGAAAAGTGGACAAGCACTTACCTATGGTCCGCGATAGGCGACGTGCCCTGACACAACTGCACAAGTGCAATTGTTGAAGACCGGGTGTGACTAGACTCACAAACACTATTCCAGTTGCACGGAATATGGCACTCGTAACTGCTCGGGGCGTTAGCTTCGTTGTCACGTACGTGAAATTTGATCGAAATAATTAGATATTCAATGTAAAAACTATATTCAATACAATTACTACGTCATTCGTTGGAATATTAAAAAATTGTACCTAGTATTTTGCATTGACTTTTGGGCTTACCTGTTATAATCTATGTGTACTGTCCCATTAATATATACCTGAGTCTGTGCTTACGATGCCCCTCGATTGTTGTTTACTTGCATAATGCAGATGAATAAAATCTACATTCTTCAGCTCATTTGGGATATTTTTTGATCTTTTATTGGGAGACTTATAGGTTACTTATGGAAACAACGGCTTGGCATATTAAAATGTATAAAATATGAATAAAAATAAATACGAATTAAAAAATCATTAAACACTTTTTAATAATAATGAGAACGTGGGATGGGAAAGTACTGTGATATTTTGCTCTAATGTACATGATTATTTTGCGATCTGTTCTCCCGGTCAACTCATCAGGAATAATTTTATTATTCAGGTTATTAGGTAATTTCGCGGAGTCAAAACTGCCTCCAAGAAGTAACACCAAGAACATCCTTTGTGTTTCGGTTTGAAGTCAGTGTAAATATGGGCATTGAATCATTTCATCTTAGTTTGCAGGTGAGACAATACCTCTCATTTTTAACATTATTATTTTGAAAGGATTTGGTGGTATTATACGCTGCAATAGTCACTTATCATCAGGTATTGGCACTTTTTTCGCCCTAATCCCAAAAAAAAATAATTGACCTGACCGTAATGAAACCGAAAGCCAAGCGCTTCGCTTCAAAATTAATTTTAAAACAATTGTTACATAAAAAATATCATCAGTGAGTAACCTCACACTTATTTATACTTACAATAAACTGGCGCTCAGAATTATATAACGTTCGCAGACCTAAAATAGAATTAAGATACGTATTTGATTACAAGTATCAAATGCCAGTTGGCATGTTTCGTGTGTATATGGGCTGCAGTCCACCCGTTGGTGACTCTAAGTTCGGTTTTCACTCTTATAATTGTCAGTGACCGTATCTTAGCCACTTGAACCTGCGCGCATTCACACCACAAGTGTTCATTACCTGCGCCGCGCTCGCCCCGCCCGGCTCGTAACGCCGATAATAAATCAGTTATCACTTTTATTACTGTAATAAAGCCATAATTCTGTTTACGCGGTCTCGTAACGACCCAAACGCCCTGCCTCCAAACGTAGCTTATTCGAATTGTTGTCAGTTAGGTAAAATTATATACAGTATAGTAAAAATATATTGTATCAGTATTCTAAAAATTTAAAACTTTTCGGATAATATTGCCTCAAGTTGTTGCAAGAATCTTAACATAAAAACACAAAAGGTTTTAGCAAAAGAAATGGACAAGAGTGACGCCTCCTCCAGCAGTCTCTTAGGTAGAGGAGGTGTCTTAAGGTGATATATAAGATGTTAGATAAACATATCTACATTTTCAATAATATAAGGTGGTAGATAAACATATCTACTATTTCAATGAGATATGTTATTTTAATTGTTTTGTCACGGAAAGTTATATCTTATCTGTTTGTTGAGACCGCCTTATCGGGTACAGTCGTTCGTTACTATTTTAATTCTACTAAGCTTTTTCTAAAACAGATTCAGATCGATGTCGAGATAGCGTATAAAGGATACGTAAACTTTCAGAGCACTCTACCTGTCTTTATAATAACATAAGACGACACATATCCTAATGGTGAGCCGCCTTTTTAAGTAGATACGCAAAATCTATCCAATGTAACCTTTTACTGGAATATCTCTTAGACATTTGCCTTTAGATAGAAAAAGAAATATTATGACAAAAGATATGAGCAAAAATAACATTTACTTCGGCGAGCGCCATCATATAATCGGAGTCGACTTAGCACGTCTACGTTAAGTGAAAGCCCTTTTCATCCGGGTTGTTCCCGCGGGCTATTTGTCCCTTGCAGATAACTTGCGATAGCGCGTCCATTTTCGACGTGACACCGTATAAACTCAAGGGTACGTGAACTTACTTTATATAACTGTGAACATAAGTATGAAGCGAAACAGGGCACAATAGATGATTTATAAATTTATGTTATACATACACATTGATACATAAATTGTGAATAAATAAAGTAATTCTGGACTTGTCCTCTGTTTAGTTTGTAAAAAATTTGAGAAGAATCATCTACGCTCTCTCTCCCTCTCTCACACACACTATCTACCCCTCCGTCGTAGTCTGTAACAGTATACTATTTATTACGATTTTGATGATATGATTTCATTTGTTACTGCCACCACATATGCCTAATTTTAATTTATTACCGTATAAATTATAATAAAGCGTAACTTGAAAGCTACTCATTAAACTTTTGACATGACCTCCGTTAAACAGTTTTTCAAACTCCGTTAGCTAATGAACTGTTAAATCTAAACTCGAACTCGCTTTGACTTTGCATTGGATTATTGTTATCGGCGATACTTGGAATATATAACAAGGGAAGTACATTTGGAGAATTCTAAGTAATTAACGAAGTACCGCCCGTCTAAGTCGTCAAACAGCAATTTAATATTTTTACGACCAACAAAAGTTATCCAATTTACGTAAAGTGGAAAAAGTGATGGCTGTAAAAAATATACACTTTAGACATATGTTTGTTCAGAAACAGCTTGAATCTATTGAAAATGATTATATGATCTCCTTGAAAAAGTAGCGTTGAGGAAAAAATACAGGTTATGTTAATTATTTCCTTTACTATTCCTTAATTTACCCTACAATATGCATGTGGCCTAGACATAAACATATCTATAAATAAAAGTTACTATACTGTATATGGTGTATACTATACTGTATTACTATAGTGTATATGGATAACTTTACAAAACGTGGATTTGTAACAATATAATAATTGCTATACGTAAACAATTAGCTATTCCCAATACAGACAGAGGTGTGTAGACAGACCTTTCGACCCACCTCTCACCCAAGACATTTAATGGTATAACGTGACAGGTGCTGAGCTCCTCACCGTTTTCATGTCCAAGCCAATGTTATATAAATCATACATAAATTTTTTGAAAAGAAAATCCATTCATCTATCGACTATCGGTCTATTCAAACCCGATCACCCAACCACTAGGCTATCGTGACTGCTTTTATGTCAGACTTTATTGGGATAATAGTGAAAAAGAGGTTCATAGTTCATTTAATGTGTAAGTACGTATTGAAGCCCATGTCACCTTTCTCATCGTGGAGAGATTATGGACACTCGAGATCCTGCAGAAGAAAGTCATGTCAGCCTCCAACCGACTAATGACCCACGGTGGTAAAAATCACGTTAATTTCCTATTAAAGTATTATGTATTGGAATGAAAAAGTATACTTTTTTAGAAAACATTTATGTGGCAGTTATCATCACTAATTCGACTAAATAACACATAATGGCCTAAAATATGATCCACCCCCCTATGTATGTATATAAAAGCGCCCTAATTCACAATACTTTGAAACGCTCTTTATCATGTAAGGAAAACAAATTTTGATCCGCTAATTATCTGCCGAATATGAGTTAGTACAAAATGTTATAAATTAACAAGAGATTAATGCAATTTTTTTGTTATAGATTTCAAAGCATGTAAGTTATGCTGCACTTTTTATCATTGAATTAAATAGAAAAATTGTTTAAAAATTTCAACTGATACGGGCGGGATTCAAACCATTGCATTATCGTGGCAACAAAGAGAATTTTAATTTTGTACAAATATACGTAGGTAAATATATTTTTACAAGGCAAAATTAGATCCTTTGTCTATTAGACTACATCAATACTAATATATACACATATAAATATTTTCGAATGTATAATGTACGATTACACATCCTCCACACTTGCGATAGTCATAAGGCACTTAGCGGCAATGACATCGATTGCGTGTCACCGCCGCCGCTATTTGACGCCTCGGTTATAATTCGGCATGATTGAGTGCCAGGGTGCGACTTCCAATCTGTCGGAGTAGGTACCCAATTTTGATATACGGCAACTGGCGTTAATTAAGCATTGATTTCCGACCACCGCTCCAATCATGTATTTTTTTTACTTTTGACTTTTAGTTCAATGCCGGGTCGAAGAAAAGTCATGATGTGTAAACCCTCACTCAAAACTGCATATGAATTTCAAGATCTATGATTTTTTATTTTCAAATTTTTCCGAATTAGGTCAATTCGTAAATAAGAGGACTAAAATAAAAAGGTATTATTCTGGGTAATTTAATGACGCCTTTGATGTTCTAATAAATACTTTTAAAATTTTACTTTATTTATGTTACAAATTTTATTTATGTGTCAAAATAAAAGAATTGTGATATTAATTTCGCTGGCCATTATAATAAAAAAAAAGTTTTAAGAATGTTAAATTGAATTTTCTTGTCAAAATTGAATTAGGAATGGCGCGCCAATACATACAAAGAAGTGCTTAATAACATAAAAGAGAAACTTGCAATTGTTGATAGCTCCAAGAACGCTTAAAAACAAATATCGCCGGGTAAGAATAGCACTCGGTTTTCTTTTATTGAAAACTGACTTTAAAAGGAAGAAGGAAATTACTTTTTTCTGACGTTCAAAGCCTTCAGAATGAAGTTTAAGGGAACAAGTTTAAATGATAAAACGACGAAAGTTTTATTTGAAAAGAATAATATATATTTCCTAGGGGATAATATATATTTATTAACAAGGACTGTCTCGTATTAATGATAGTAATTTTTATTTCAATTCTTAATGAAAAACGGTCATCATATTTAACAAACTATTTAGAAAACATTGGTTACAATACTGAAGCGTTTCTGAGCTTAAACTAATACAGCTTGTATTAACTTTTTTAAGTGAATTTGTATATAAATAGCGGATAAAGATAGCGGAGTGGTTGGGTAATCGGAATTCGAGTCGAGATACCCGAGTTCGATCCAAAGGTGGGTCAAAAGGACTTAATTGTCTGGACCTATGGCTACCCCAGAATTGGATTTAGCGTGAAGATATTTTTTTGTATATGAATGGTTATTATTTCTTACTATTTGGGTGTTCAGATAATAGGACGGGGGCTTTCTTGAAGGTTTTTTTTATATCATTTTGTCGTTATTTCCGGAGCTCATGTTTTGCGTTTTTGCTAAGAACAACTGTGTTCATAATACTCTAATCGCTAATTCTGACCTCTCATTGATTATTTAAGATTAATTATTGTAATTTGAACGTTCTAACGTATAATTTACGTTGTTACACCATGTCTAATTTTTTTTATCTTTATCAAATTAAGCTGAGTGGCCAGTAAACGAAGTAATAAAGTTACCAATTAAATAAAGTGACAAATAAGCGATAGTAACAAATTAGGTAGAGTAATGACCGCTTATCTATTGTATTGTGTATTAGATGTACCTGACACATACCTACATACTACACATACATACATCACCGATCAATACCTAACCGACTTACTGTATTCGTAGCAATATATAAAATTAAAGCTTTATGTGGTGTTTTGCCATAGATCAAATGAGAAAAACGTATTTGATTAGTTTTGATTATCTGACAAAATAATATCTGTAAAGTCACGATAGCCGAGTTGGGTGGGTTGGGTGGTCGGAATTTCGAGTCAAGAGACCCGAGTTCGATCCTCAAGTGGTCGTACCAATGGTTTTTTCTAAAAACCTATGTACAAATTATATCGTTGGCTTGGACATAAAGACGGCGACGGGCTCACCACCCGTCACGTTGTCCCGAAAATATCTTCGGTGGAAGGTGAGTCGAAGGGACTTAAATGTCTAGACTAAACCTCTGTCTAGCCCTGTATTGGGAATTGCGTGAAAATATTTTTTTAATTTTTTTTTTATATAATATCTGTAAAGATCCTATCAAAATTGTTACAAATGATTTGAATTCGTAAATATAATAGATAATAGATATAGTAATAGAAGTCAAAAGTAGCTAGTCAATCAATTTTTGCTGGGCATTATGGTATCATCTTTTGTAGAGCTTAAAAGGTTTAAGAGAGGTAAGAGTTTTTTTTTATATCTTTGTGAAATTGCTTTTTATTGATAATGTATTTCAGAATTGAGTACGGTGCAAAACAAACCCACAGGCTCATAATACTTACAGTAGTTCATAGTACCTGTAGACCACTTCAGAAAAATGAGGGTTTCTGGTGCTTTTTCATTCTTGACGAATAATATATAATATCCGGTAGCCCGTGATTACACTAGCTCCCAATGCCCTTCAAACCGAAATATGACAGTTGTTACACGGCTATTTGGCAGCAGAAATAGGCAAACAGTTAACCTTCCTTTACCTTTATATTATTTACTAAGACATTATCTAAATATGTATAACATTAAGTTAATTATTCTCTAAATTATATATAAAAAAAACAACTAACATGTACGCTGTTATGTATCACATTGTTTGGTTTTAATAAGCTAAAAACATAAATCTAAGCCGATGTAAACGTTCTCGTCTAAATCAAAAGTAAACATGATCGTAGATAACAGTATTCTCAGAAAAAAATATAATAAAACGCATTGTTCCGCCTACGAGTGTATAGTGTAGTAGTGATCACAGTGAGGATAATAAATGTTGCTCGTAGCTACGCACTTCTACAGGTGGTGGCCTCGCGCTCGCGGTATTTCGGCGGACGCGTTTAAGGAGACCTCTCAGGTGATGCGGACACTCATGTCCCAGACCATAGGAGAACGTCGGTAAAAGTGTCTTACCTGGAGACCCTGGCTGCATGTCGTATGTCATAACGATATGCCAGCCAACAATTTAACAGAGGAGGATCGGACAGTGTAATTATTTGAACAGAAAAGATGACACTGATTGTAACTGAGGCACAAGCTAGAAATAAGAAAGAGATTTGAAGCAACGTTACAGTTATGATCTTTACAATTTTTCAGCAGTCTCTAACGTATGATATAAACATTTTACATTTCATACAATAACCTTTATAAACGACTTATCATAAATTATATATTTCATTCGTAGCTCTAAGAAAACCTTTTCGGCATATGTCGAATTGAAAATAAAGAGTAAACATATTTGATCCTGACGTTGACATAGAAGAAAATTGAAATAGGCAAGCCGAACGATCACTTGCAAACCTGAAGATACATGAAAAGATGGAAATGTGAGTTAGAAATTTCACTGACGTGAATTAAATTAATCGAAAGCTATTCGTCAGTCGTCTACAAAGACTGCCAACAATTTGTTCTTGTTCGTTACAAATGATCTAATTTCTAGATTATAATTGAATCCCATTATAATGGCCCACCATCAGTGTATCCGAGGTCGAAGCGAACTGATAACGGATTGCCTCGTTAAATTTTGTTGACGACTAATTGGAGATGAACTAAACGGAAATGAACTAAATAAGATCGTCACAGCAACTGCGCCGCGATCGGATACCCGATATTATCGAAATAATTTACAAATCGGGTCATTTGAAACAGTTACTAAATACAATTGGAACAAATGGAAAAAGAAAATGAAAAAAGGAAAGAATTGTTTTTATGCATCATAACTTTGTCTTTAGGAATATCCTTTGCTGAAATAATTTGACTTAATAAAGGACAGGCGTGTGGTTTAAGCGGACGATAGACTACGCTCTTTCTTTCTGTGGGTGTAGTAGGAAACTACTAACAGAAAAACATGTAAAACACTAAATAGGTAATTAGAAATTTTATTATAAAGTATATAATTCCTATTCATAAAAGCCATTCCCGATACTTTGACTGAGGTCTAGACAATAAGGTCCTTTTGACCCTCCTTTCACCAAAAACATGTTTTGGGACTAAGAGACAGGTGGAGTGCCTGTCGCCGTCGTTATGTCAAAGCCAACGATATAAAACGTACATAAGAACGTACATAATTGAAAAAACCCATTGGAACGAGCCTACCACCTGGTGATCGAACTCGGGTTTCTTGACTCGAATTTTGATGACCCAACCACTCACTAGCGACAGACATTCACTATCTACAGACGGTGGTATAACCTAAAATCTCAAAAAATGCAATCCGCTTGCCAGATGTGGCGATTATATATGCGAAAGAGATATTATTATATACGAAAAAATAGTGATTATATTCGAGATTAAAACAAAAAAATAATAATAAATAAATACATATATAGATACGGACATCATGACATACATTGCTCCTATCCAATGTAAGAAGCTCGATCCAAGGTATGGGAAACGGAAACAACGAAGGCAACGAAAACACCCAGACTCGACAAAATTTAGAAAAAGTGGTTTTCTACATTGACCCGAGTTCTATATTCAGGAGGTAGGGTCGTACCAATGAGTATTCGTATTTCATAATACAAGTGCTTATGCAGCTTACTTATGGATCAGAGCAATGTATATGATGATGTATGTATGTATTTCTGATGATTTTTTTCAAAACTTGTGTACGATTTATATCGTTGACATGGACATACAGAAAGCGGCGGGCTTATCATCTGTCTGATTGTCCTAAATAAGATTTAGGCTTACAACTATGTTGGGAAATTGCATGAAAATAAAAACAATAACAGCCATTAATTTAAATTTTTAAATTCTTAGAACTGTGTTCTACGAACTGAGTTCATTCTTCTATTGGGAAAGAATCTCTTCTATTAAATAAGAAAGTAATGTCTTTATAACTGTAGATATATAAAAAAGCATAAAGCAGCGAAACCCGAGGTCAGCACTTATTTTTCAGCGCGCTATTAGCGATTTATTGCAATATGCGGCCGCTGTACCTCATCCTACAGTGAAAGGCTCTTTCCTGCAATGTCTAAGATTTATTAATGCACACCTTAACTGAAAACTTCTTTTGATACTTAAGTTGCAATGAAGTTTTACAGTTTCATCCTTTAATAAATTAGTTATTGTATATAATAATAATTTACCTAGAAATGAATATGATTGCCGAATATTATAAAAAAATATCTTTACGCCATACCCAATACAGTGGCAGACAGAGGACATTTTAGTCCTTTCGACCCACCTTCCACCGAAGACAGTTGGGAACAACGTGACAGATGGTGAGCCCGGCGCCGTCTTTATGTCCATGCCATCGATGTAATTCGTACATAAGTTTTTGAAAAAACTTATTGGTATGAACGAGCCTTGGGATCGAACTCGGGTCTTTTAACGCGAATTCAGATCACCCAACCACTCGACTATTGTGAATATTATGTAACTTTTGTATAATACATTGATTTATTAAAATATTGTTTAAAGAAAAAAAGCTAAATTTTTATAATCTTTCTAGGTTATAAAAATTTAGCTTAATCTTTGTATGACTCTGATGAAGTATTCCAATCGTTTCAAAGTCATAATGTATGACGCATCAAGGAAGAACTCATTTGAATTAAGTTAAGGATAAATGAATGAAACTAGCAGAAGTTATAAAACAAAAGAAAATAATAAGCAGGACATATGTATTTTTATTAGATTGAGATAAACGAGCTAACAATCCACCTCCATGGACACCTGTGACTCATGTAAATAGTTTCAGCGTAGGAAAATTACTCGTACGTGTAAAGATTGATTGGTTATGATTCGAATGGCTTAATAAAATACCTCGTACACATAACCATAGAATGACTTTTTAGATTTTATAGATGACCCGCGTATCTTTATCTTTATTATCTTATCTTACTATCTACCTATCGTGTTTTGTCATAACTTAAACAGTGCATAAGTTTGTTTCAACTCGCGTCGACTAACAGTGTGATAGCAGGTACTAACTAATGTTTGGGTATTTTGTCGTTTGCGTTTTGATTTACGCAAATCCTGAGATTTATAGAACGGTCCGCGCGGCCCCGCGACGCGATGACATAAATAAACTTGCGGAACACAACCGAGCACGTCCCAACACGCGTGAATCACTAAACATGTCACGCTTGGGATTAATTTGACACATGCCCGTAGTAATTTATTACAATTACAATTGCTTTTCTGTTTCGAATGCAATTTCAATGTAATTTTTATTGAATTCCTCATTGATTTAGATACCATTGTCGAGTGGAGCAAGTCTTACGGGCTAAAGGTAAATCCTTCTAAAACACAAGCCATTATTATTGGAAGTCAAAGGCTGGTTTCAAGAATCGATTGGAACTCTCTACCTTGTATTGTTTTTGATGGTGTTCGGTTACAATATAAGGACACAGTTAAAAACCTAGGTGTTGTATTCGATAAATTTTTCTCTTGGATTCCTCAGGATGTTTGCGGCTGTTGGTTCTCTCCGGAGATTGAGAAATTTCCTACCTATACCGACTAAAATTGAGCTCGCGGAATCTCTCCTTTTACCAATTCTTGATTACGCTGATGCATGTTACTTAGACTTAAGTATGGAGCAAATAAATAAACTTGAGCGCATTCAAAATTTATGCATTCGGTTCATATTTGGTCTCCGTAAATATGACCATGTTTCTCAATTTCGAAATCAGCTTGAGTGGCTCCCAATTCAACTTCGCAGGAATATTCATCTACTTTCACTTTTGTATTCTGTTCTATTCAATCCAACAACTCCCCTTTACCTAAAAGAACGGTTCGAGTACCTCTGTGATTCTCATCCCGACCGTTCTCTCCGCTCCGATGATAATCTTTTACTTAGGAATCCTCCTCACAGCACTTCCTTTTACTCCAAATCCTTTTCCATTGAAGCTGTTCGACTTTGGAACTCTCTCCCACTTCATATTAAGAAAGCACAGTCCTTGCCCATTTTCAAACGCTTGCTAAAAAACACTTTATGCCTCCTTAACCGTTCTTTCCTGTTCTGTATCGTTGACTTATCTCTGTACTGTATTTATTTATAAACATGTGTGTATATGATGTATGTATGAGTATATATGTATGTATGTATATATATATATATATGTATATATATATATATATATATATATATATATATATATATATATATATATATATATATATATATATATATATATATATATATATATATATATATATATATATATATATATATATATATATATATATATATATATATATATATATATATATATATATGTGTGTGTGTATATGTATATAAGTATTGTGTATGTATATGTACATGTGTATCTATAATTATTATTTGTATGTATTATAAGTTAATTTGTAATTTTTATTGGTTTTAAATTTTTTTTGTTCCATGTGTTAGTGTACACCCTAATCTTATACTTGTTTTTAGTTCTTTTTTTTATGGGTTGCCTAGAAGAAATCGCTCATCAGCGATAAGGCCGGCCATTGTACATTTTTTTTTATTTTTTTGTCACATATTTTTTTTTTTATAGGTGTACAATAAAGTATATTTTCATTTCATGCCTATCTTTTGCCTGCCTCTACTTTTAAATCTGTAACGTTTGTTATAAGCAACTGAGAGTTTCATTTTATTTAAAAAAAAGACAAACATTGAGAATTTAGAAGACAAAATTCGGTTTAGCTGATATCGACACTCTTGAACAACTGAACATTGAAGTATACCTTTTGTTAATTCAAGGTCTCCACAGCAAATATGAAATTCCATATAAAATCCTTAATATATTCATAAAGACTTCAACCATCTGAGACTGTATACAATTTTATTCAAAGAATATAAATCGATCGTTTTTGTAAACATTTAATCTCATTCGTATTATAGACTCTGGGTAAATGGTAGAAATTTATATTCTTAAGAAGTTTTATATTATTGGGTACATAAAATACAAAAAGTTTTCCGAATTTACATTATTCAATTGAAAGGTTTGAGAAAATTACTGTCTGAGGTCTGTGGATAACAATTTAGAATTACTAAACTGGTGATGTACCGTTTCTTATGCCAATGGAAGGTTGTTTGGAGTTCATATAGCGGATAAAAAGTAGGATACAAAAATTATTTGTCAATTCGTAAGTATGTATATATATATATATATATATATATATATATATATATATATATATATATATATATATATTTATTATTTATTTGATAAATAGATATTTCCTTGAATTCCGTGGCGAATTATATCGTTGGCTTCGAGATAAAAACGGCGACGGGCTCACCACCTGTTACGTTGTCCCAAAAATATCTTCGGTGGAAAGTGGGTCAAAGGGACTTAATTGTCTAGACTAGACCTCTGTCTACCCCTGTATTTGGAATTGCGTGAAGTTATTTCCTTTTAACTCATTTTATTGACTAGAAGAATTTAGTCACCTCTGACACCAACGATATGATTAGGCGCGGTCCTCTGTCCTGTTGGGTTCATAAATCAGCGTGATTTATGGTCCGCGAACGGGGCGTGCCAACCGCATTGTCTGTTCCGCGGTTCACTTGTCCGCTCGTGAAAAAGAAGCAGTGTTTCAGACGCGGCTAGTTTTGTCAGTCAGGGGTTAGACAGGCGGATTTTGGAAGTTTCCTTTTTTGTCACAATACCCACAGCGGGAAGTAACGAGATGAAACGGGATATATTTCAACGGATTCAACTTATCATGAATCATTTGAGTGTCGCAAACATCATTGAATTTGGTATAATGAATCCATTTTGTTTACAGAGACTTGACGTATAGAGGATATGTAGCTCTGTGGTCTCGGGTTCGATTCTCGGACTAGTCAACTTAAAAAAAAACATTTTTTCTACATTGTCTCGGGGTTGGATCTTTTTGGTACCTGCTTGGTTTCTGATTACATTTTTGATCACAATTCGAGTCAAAAGACACGTGTTCACAAAACATTACACAACATATATACGATTTAAATTGTTGGCTTGAACATAAAGTCGGCGACAGGCAGGCAAGGATGGTCAAAAGGATTAATTGTCTTGGCCTATGTGCCCCAGTGTTTCGAATGGCGTGAATATCCCTTTTTTCTATTGTTTTTGTCCTTATTTGTATTTATTTATTATTTATAATTTACTTATAATTTTACGTACATGAATTTTTTAATCTTTTAATTGAAAGTAATAATTAAAAGTGTCCTTTTAATGGCTTAGACGATTCAAGAGCAATTGCTTTTTAATTTGCTTAATGGAGTGACTGGAACGTTGTTTTACTATGTAAATTGCTGTGGACACTTGCTGGGGATCTAAGTTTATATTGGTCACTCAGTATTAACTTACTTTAATGTATTGATTTTTCTAAGTTTTTTAAGCTAACCTTTGAAAATTTATAAAATGTACTGAATGTTTGACCAAAAGTTATTATTTTTATTTCTTATGGTCATTTATGATATTCATGCATTTTCCTAGAGATACTCTAGGAAAATGCATGACTCTAGGAAAAACCGAGGGCTAGACGTGGACTTAATTATGTCCTTTCGACCCACCTTTCACCGACGCTTATTTGGGACATCGTGACAGGTCAAGAGTCCATCGCTATGTATTATGTAAAAAGCTAAAATTAATTTTTTTTTTCAATATTATTAAATATGTTTATTTCAAGACATGCGTGTGTATGGGGAAATTTTTAATGCTCGCAATGGCTACAGATATTTAAATGAAAAATTTAAATTAGTGACAAATACCTGACCAAAATTAAATAGTGGGATATTGAGCATATAAAGTGCGAGATCTTTAGGTAATGTAAACGTCAATCCGCTTGCCGAGCAAGGGGATTATGTCAATTAATATTTCACAGAGAAAGTCGAGTTACGGATGTTTATGTAAGAGTCACTCCCTTGGATGATTGATGTATTTAATTTGACATATCAAAGATCAAGAAAAGAACCTTTCTCAAAGGCCGGCAACGCATCTGGTGTTACTCCGGTATTGCAGGTGTACATGGGCGACGGCAATCACTTACCATGACGTGAGCCACCTGCTCGTTAGCCTCCCTATTCTATAAACAAAAAATGTATACTTGTTGGGTAATTTTTGTTGTAATAAGGTATTTTTAAATATTCCGTTACAGTCAAAGCGACAATAGGGACTCTACTAAGGCGGCCGCTTCACCGTTCTTCACGCTGTTTCGAATAGGCTCTGGTGAAATATGAGTCGAAGGCACTAAATTGTATAAACCAATAACTACCCCTCTAGCGAAATCCGTGTAACCTGAATACTACATATATACTTTTATAATAACTTGAAATTTTTTAACAATAATTTAAAACTTATGCCAATTACAAAATCCACGAGTAGGGTGTGTAATATCCATAGTAAATATATATTTGAGTAAAATCGTTAAAGAACGAAAAAGTAATATTATAATATTTAAGTATCGCCTTCATGGCAAAATAATAACGTAATTTTAAATTTTACATGAGACTTATTTTAGGCTGAGCATAAATCAATCATAAAACAAATTAGAGGGTCGTAGCAGGTCCTTTACATAACGAATTCGTGTCAAAAATTAATTAAGTCCATCAGAGAAAGAATAGACGTAGGTATCTGCAAGTGCTTAAGGCTGTAGACACATATTTATACGCCAGCCTTTTATTTTTGGTTTTCAACTAATGTTTTTAAAAAAATACCATTGGTACGGGCCCTGGTGATCAAACTCGGGTCTCTTGATTCGAATTCCGATCACCGAACCACTTTGATATCAAAACTTTTTGATTTTTCGTGAATATTCCTGTCTGTCTCTGGAAAATGTTAGGTAGTGAGTAGTAGTTTTGGTATAAGGCGCAAATTATGGAAATAAATAATTTATTAAATGAATATGTCATTGCAATAAATTTCATTGAAAAAATAATAAATGTTAACTGTTGTCAATTGAAGCGTCAAAGAAACCAATCTACTTTAACATTTATTTTATTGTTGTTATTTAAAAAATTACTTTGCAACCCTCCGCATGAAAATATAAAAAGGTATATGCTACCTGGTCCGAAGAGAAGAAGAGCACCACCCTCCCTCCCACAGATGCGTGCACCAATTCCACAGATGTGTGCACCAACTCCACTGTATGCACCACCACCACTACACTCAAACCAGGTAACACACACCACCACCGAAAACGCGACACGTGTTTCGCCTCAAAACAAGGCATCCTCAAGCGAGTAGACTCTACGATGAGCGACCGCAGAGACTCTGCGGTCGCTCTTCTTCTCTTCGGACCAGGTAGCATATACCTTTTTATATTTGCATGCGGAGGGTTGCAAAGTAATTTTTTAAATAACAACTTTATAATGAATTTCCGCAAAGTAACGCCTGAGTCAATTAACTATTTATTTTATTGCTATTAAAATATAATTGGAGCAATTTTGAAATATTTTAATAAAGAGTAAGTATGAATCCATCCTAAAATGATACTGCTGAGCGTTGAACCTTTTTAATTTTAAAAATAACGGTCACAGATTACTAAACTAAGGTTTAATCCAAACTGGTGTATAATCTAAGAACCTTCAATCAAATACACTTTGATTACTATCGTAACAGGACTTGTATATATTTATATTATTTTTGGCCTAACTTCCTTCCAAAATTGTTCATAACAAAAGGTATAAATATTTGGAACTCCTTGCCCGACGACGTCAGGAAAATTGTTAGTAAATACTCCTTCAAAAGGTTGAGTCGTGAGCATCTGAAAAAGCTTTAAACAGTTCATACTGAACTCTTATCAGCTATATTTAATACTTTTTAAAATTATGTATTCATTTATGTATATATATATATATTTATATATATATATATTGTGTGTATGTATATGTATGTTTATGTATGTATCTATGTAAATTTATGTATATATATATTTATATATGTATGTATGTGTATGTGCATGTGCATGTGTATGTGTATATATATTTAATATTATTATATCTTTGATTTATGTTTTTATCTTCCCTTTTTTTTCTTTTTTTACAATTTTGCTGTACCTACTACTTTCTCTCTGGGTTGACTGGCAGAGAATGCCTAAAGGAATTAAGTCAGGCCCAGTGTTGCCTTTATTGTTAAGGGTAAGCAATAAAGTATAAATAAATAAATTAATAAATTGATAGTTTCCCTATACAAAGTGATATGCATACATACTCATATGTGGTATAACAACAGTGGTGGAGCCACGCATCAGCTTTTGTTGTTGCAGCTCGACCGGGGAAGTGCCACGACCTCGCAGAATACCGGCGTGAAGTAGAAGTTTAACAAACTTCTGCGTTTCGTCTGGTGAGCGCATCTGCTATTCCTCCGGTATTGCAGATTTTCATGGGCGGCGGTAATCACTGACCATCACGTGTGCCACCTGCTCAATGAAAAAAATGTACGTTTATATATTTTACTGCAAAATGTTGAATAATGTTAGAATTGCTATGTATAATTCAAACTATATGATACATACTCATATGTGGGTCTTTATCGTAAGGAAGAGTTTGCCACAATTGCCACGTTTCGCAATCATTGCGTTGCAGAATCATCGCATGCTTGGTAGGTAGGTAATTATCGTACAGATAAAGTTGTGACAGTTTTGAGGTTCAGCTGACTTTTACCAATTGTTTCTTGCGGGATAAGAGTGAAAAATGGGCTTACACTCCCAACTGCGAGGTATTTGGTACTGCGGTCGACAATCCACATGCCAAGCAGACCATTAACAGACTGTTAAGTAATAAAGACGGAGGGGATTCCTTTTTATCAGATGTATTTATTCATCTTCATACTTCTCTGGGATGATGAAGTATCTTCATTAGTTATTCTTAGCGAAAATGAACGCAGTCACACCGCTCACGCTACCCTAAGTAACAAAAAATACATGAAAGGTAAACATTGAATTTTTAAAGAGGCGAAAGATGGTGTTAAATTAGGGCCGCGGTGGGACCGAAACATTTTTAATAACATTGTGCGGCCTATTGTTGGCCTGGCTTTTATCTCGAGGACAAGAGTACTTTAAAAAATAAATCGTTCAATGTTGAATTGTACGGGAAAATAATATTTTAGTTGCTATGAAGTTAAATCAGACATGAATAAGTTCTTAGTTTAATTGGTACATTAATCAACCTCATATAAATTGTATATAAATTGTAGCAATTTAAGTAATTTATTATTTATAATAATTATTGAATAATTTACGATCTGATAGCACTCTGGTAGTGACTCTGCCATCAAAATTAAGGTATCACCTTGTATCAAATAAATTTCGTCGAAAAGTGGGTCAAAAAGAATCAATTGTCCAGACTCGGTCTCACCATTTGGACGAAAAACTTTAAGATAAAAAAAATATAATAAGATTAGATGTTTATTTACGAAAATATGTAACAAAATAATTTGCTTCTCGGCAAAAAGCTTTGTTTGTATACTGTAGGTAATGCGGACATAACTACGTAAAAAATTCTTAAGCAATAAAAAAATTTCTTAATTGTAGGCAAACATTTCTTATGTAGATATGGAACTAGATCCACATGAATCCACAAGAAGTCACCTTATTATGTATATTGCGGTATTCACTGAAATCGTGCTGGGAACAGAATTTGGCTACAGGCTTTACCTTTGTAAACCAACGCGGGCAAGTTTTCCCCGGATAGATTTTTTTTCAGATTTTTAATCGAAAAATCTAATCGATGCTCAATGAGTTTTTACTAAAAATGTGTTTTATAGACTCTACAGCAAATGGCCTGCCCATTTGCTGTAGAGTCTATAAAACACATTTTTAGTACACACGCAACAAAATAATAGCGAAAAATTGTTGGAACTTATATAAATAAATTAACATATATGTAACTATGTATAGATAAATTACTACGTACTTAGATAGGCATAACATCACACACATTGCTCAGATTCCACAGTAAGTTAGCTTGAGCACTTGTGTTATGGAATCAGAAACAACGAAAGTACCACACACAGTCAGAACCAATATGTAACATGTGAAAAAGTTATCTAAACGATACTAGTATTTATGTATATTATAACAAGAGAAAAAGTTTTATTATTTTAATAGTTACGCATGTAACACATTGGGGTTTTGATGCAACCGAATTTTGACGGGTAGATGACTTGCAGCAAATAAGTTTTCTATATCATACGTTAATATAAACTCCATATGCTACTGACACTAGATATAAAGGGGAAGAAGCATCGAGTCTTCTGTGTGTTATTGCATTGCATTTTTCGTAGTGGTCGGTGCTATTCTCCTAACAGGATTAGAAATATAATAATAAATACGTATGTGTACGTACATACAACGCAATAGAACCGATACAACGTCCTTTTAGTCTTCACTAGAATTTATCATGTACTCATAGTTGGTTATCGCTTTCATTAGTTAATTGTCAAATAAACGTATGAATGAAAGAAATATTAGAAGACTACCAGATGTAACAACAGTCACGATAGCCGAGTGGTTAGGTGATCCAAATTTGAGTCAAGAGACCCGAGTTCGATTTACTAGTGGCTGGCTCGTACCGATGGATTTTTACAAATTTATTTACTATTTATATCGACGGCCTAGACATAAAGACGGCGACTGGCTCATCACCTGTTAAGTTGACCTCTGTCTACCCCCGTACCGGAAACGGGGTGAAAATATACCTTTTTAACAAATTTAATAAAAAAAACTGACCAGAAATAATTGTCTTCTAAAATATTCAAGAATTATTTATATGTCTGGCGCACCGAGTAAGTGTACTTGAGTGGGACATACGGATACACTTTTGCCGTTAAACTTATTGCAACTTAAGCACCTAACAAGATTCGAACTTAGTTTCAGATGTTAGCATTTATAGAAACGATAATAGTTGCTTCATAGTTGTTGACTTTGCACGATCGGCAGTGGGACGTCCGACTCCGGTATTGGTCTTAGTTTCCAAAGTTAAAAAAAAATACATATATCTTTTCTTTATAATGGGAAAGAAGGAAATACGTAAACTTATGAGGGCAAGCACAGGTGATGTCTAGTCATCTCCGACTTTTTCACTCTATGTTTTCACCATTCTCTTCCTCTCTTCTTATAGACTTATCCCGCCGTCTACTGGTAGTAATGTTGTAATGTCTCCAACGATGACTATTGCAAGAATGAGTGTTGAGGTAGGGTATTATTTAACAAGCTGATTCTAACCTTTTTTACTATCTGCATCCACTTCAAAATGATTTAGAGTCGATTGAAAATACTTCGCCCATAATGATGTTTTTCACAGTGGCCTTTTTCACCTTCAAATATCTATATCGCCAAAACAAAAGTGTATTCAAAACGGCTCAATACTTCATACAATGGTGATCCTCATCGAAAAGGGGTTGGCGTACTATGCACTGCACACAATAACAATTCAGATGCTTATCTCCTTTGTTTATAGGCATGCGGTACGTGAAGATAAAACTATTTCGTAATATTATTTATAGGCCGCAAAGTGCGATGTTTATGTGACCATGGTTACGTGTTCGGTGTTTCAAATGGCTTGTTACAAAACAAAAAAAAATAAGACTAGTGGAAAATCTGTGTCGTCGTAACTTTACCCCGCGCCTGTAAGTCCGTAAAGGTTGGTGATTACAAATATGAAAGATATGATATCTCCTCGATTCTCGGCAAATTAAAAACGTGCTGGCGGGTTAGGGAGCCTAGTCCTACATGTGCTGCCTACACGTTGGTTGGTATATCTGCGCATATTGTTGATATACCAAGCTCGTCGGTTATATGTGTTATAATTTGAACAATCTTTAATATATCTTGGTCAGGAAGTTCAGATTGTCTCACACTGTTACATTTAATATATAAATGCTTACGTCCATAAAGGCCCGTGGAAGGCAATTGCAGGACATAGGCCTGTATGGGCCATCTCGCACCTTAGACGTTGCTGCCCGTCACTGGTAAATAAGTTTTGGTTTAATATTTAGCGAGATGGTTAAACCACCCCTATTCGGTAGCCAATGATATTTTCAAGATTTCTCAGGTTACCTCAGTTGCCCCTTACGACACCCACGGGTAGCGTGGGGTCGTAAGGGGCAACTGAGGTACGCCTATATAGTTCCTAAGTTAACTTTAATCTCATCTTGTCATCACTATTAACCTCATGGTGATCATTCTAGCCCTAAAACGGGATATTTTCGTTTTAATAATTGAGCAAACAAAGTTGAATTTACAGCGTTAAATAAGTCAGATCCTTACATGCGGCATCGAGTTATGAAATATCTCATATACGCCAAGTAATCGCGCACTGGTGTTTTTATTAAAAATGCCTAGACGTCTAGACTGGAATGCCTTTTTAAATATGACGAATGGTTTATGGTAAACCACGCCAATTGTTTTTGTATCATCATCAGTTATGTTTTATTTTCGTACTCCATAGAGTCCTTACAAAACTTATTTTATCCATTATATTGAGGCCACATTAGGGAGTCTATCACTCTTATATACCCTTATTCAAAATAAAATTAAATATTTTTATGACACTCAGTTTAATCCCCTTTTTGTTCGAGGAATATATAATAAATAAACATTTTCACCCGTCATACCTTCAGAGACAAAGCCGATCGTCTTTAAACATCTCTTTCTGGAATCTTTATCAATGAAAATTCATATTGTTCCAGGAAAAAATAAGGATATTCGGGGTTCAAGTTGATGAAATTAGGAGGAAGGATAAAGGAGGATTTTCTAATATCATCAAAATCGGTTTTAGCGGTTTAGTCAGATTTAGTATTTTCGGAAATATAATATTATTATGGAAAACATATAAATATTTGGCTTTGAAAACTTACTCGTAATAATAAATAAAAGAAGAAAGAATAGCATTCATAGTTGCAAAAAACTAAACTAAACCGAATCAACACTTAAGTGTTGATCACATCTTTAAAGATGAAATTAGTATCAATTTAAAGAATTGCCTATCCTCCCCATTTTTGCCACAACCTTGTGCGAATACAAGACAAGAGTAATTTACTGAATACCATAATCAAAGTGTAACCTAAATCTAACCCTCTATTATGTGTAGGTTCTCCAGAACAAAGGATGGCCCGACTGTTGTCAAGTTGAAATTCAATCGGGCCACAATATATTAGTTCCCGATGGTCCTTTCATTTACACGGCGGAGCCTCTGCGGCCCCCAACCTTTAGATAAGCCCGCGACTCCTTTATTCTTGCTTTAGGAATGTTTGAAGTTATAAACAAGCCTTGTTTCGTATATGGTTGACTTAATAAATGTAATACAAAATTTAGTATTTTGATTTTCAGATGCAAATATTATTGGTGCCAATTTACGAGGGATGATATAACGAGGACGTATCATCTTGTGTATATGTGTATATATATATATATATATATATATATATATATATATATATATATATATATATGTATATATATATATATATATATATATATATATATATATATATATGTGTATATATTTATATATATATATATATATATATATATATATATATATATATATATATATATATATATATATATATATATATATATATATATATATATATATGTGTATATATATATATATATATATATATATATATATATATATATATATATATATATATATATATATATATATATATATATATATATATATATATATATATATATATATATATATATATATAAATAAATCTGTTTAAATACTTCACGCCATTGCAAATAATGGGGTCTAGATAGAGGTCTAGACATTTAAGTCCTTTTCGAACCACCTTTCACCGATGAAATTTTTGAGACAATGTGGTGGTGAGCCTGTCGCTGTCTATGTGTATGAAATGTCTTTATGTATGCCGTGTATATACGAACTAATATATTGAAAATATAACTTGTTATTAACTTGTCTTGAGAGCAATGATAGTTTTATGTCGATCAGTTACTAACTAATGTCACCCAGAGAGAGCCAAGTACAAGAGGTAGTCATAAAATATATTAGTACCAAACATAGCAAGTCACAATTAACAACGCTTGCTATGATGAATAGTTAGTCTCAAGATGTCGGGACACTTGCGTGAATTTCTTTGTACACGAAAGATCGGCGTTCAAATTTCGGTGTCGTTATAATAAAACAGTTGTTACTAGCAATCTAGGGGATGTTTTCTTGTATTATGAATATAATATATATTGAAAGAAGAAAAAAAAATACATTTCACTCGAGCTTATTGGGTGTCAGATGGTGAGCCTGTCACTCCATTTGTGTCTTACCATATAAATCGTACATAAGTTTCGAAACAAGTATTTTAAACAACCGAACTAAGCTGAAATCCTTGTTTCTGGAGTGGCTAACGAAATTTCTCGAATGGCGGGCTCGAACCTGCGAAATTGTTTCGTGATGCGCACCCTAAAACTTATATCTGAGTAAATAATAGGCCACATTCTTGCACCGCTGTTGGCTGTCAAAGATATGTACCTATCGTAATAATTGGTTGAGTACGTTAATAAAAAGATACTGGCAACAATTTAATTTCAGACTCACATAATTTCATTATAGCGGTGCTTCTTCCTTGGTCGTAGCTTAAGTTTACGCGGAATGTCCGTCCGAAGCAAAAGCGCTGCTGGTATTTGCTAATTTATGAGCACGTGTGTTGCCCGTATACGTTATGCGAATGCATCCATCTTTGTTTGCACGCGGCGCTAATGTAGTACGCCACGTTATTTATGTTTAAGGGAAGCTCTTCGGAAAAATACGAAAACAAAGGTCCTATTTTCCTTTCCAAGTGTTATTTTGGCATCCTGCAAACTTGCGGAACACTCTGCGACAGCGAACACTGAATAAGAAATGAAAAATAACTTACCGCGTTACACTTCGAGCGACGTAGGAAAGAACGGTAACATCGGCGGACGGTTTAGGGCGGAGCGGAGTTGCTAAAGGAAACTGACAGGAAAATTGCTCTCTGTCTCTCTTGACTTTAAAACAGACGACGTTTTAAAGAGAAGCTCTGTCTTTTATTTTCTCAAAACGGTAGTCGATTTGTTAAACGTTTTTTAAAAGGTAATACGTTTCCGCCGGTTGTTGGTTGTGTAGATAAAAGCTATATTATTTAGATAAATACGAATAAAAAAAACCGTACTCCTGCGGTCAGAGATTATTAGTGCTTTCAAACCAGATTTCAACAGAGCTTATTTAAGACAACTTGACATGCCTTTCGCCGTCTAAGTGTCCAAGCCAACAATACTTCAATACTAAAACTTCCTGTATATTTACATACAAGTCTTTCTCGTGGCGATACGAATAAAGATTGCATATATGCATACTAAACGGCGTGTAAAAGTACACCGCGGGACATATGCCTTTTCCGAAAAGGAATATCGTCATTATCGTTACGCCTGGCTTCCCGTCTGCCTGGTTGGTGATCGCAGTACTTGACACCTCGAACCAAAAGCACTGCTACGCGCCATCTGTCTGCTGGTTTTGGTTTCTCGATTTATGAGATGGTTAACCCCCCATTTGTCAGTAGCTAATAGCATTTTCAAGGACCAGTGGCATAAACAAGGAGAAAGATTGTGACTTTGTTTAATAATAAAAATAGAGTTTTAATTACATTGTGTAATTTCTCCGATAAAGTGAGCGCCCAAGTGTCGGCTTCATCAATTACCTACTGCATGGCGTTTGAATCACACCTATTTACACAGTCTAAATCCGTCCTTTTTTGTTTCCCGAATGTGCACGAGACAGAAATATAAGTTATTTTAACTCAATTATCCCAACAGCATTTCGTTTATTTGTTCCAGTATGTGCACTCAACGAATTAGGACGGATATAAAGAGTTGTGTTTGTTGTATATAAGTTTCTTTTATGGATTTCCTGTTGCTTTTACTTCGCTATTGTATAGTGTTCTTCGCAATTCTAATTGTGATAATATGAACCGTTTATAGTTCGCTTATTGATGTTCGACGGGACCTTATCAGCTATAATCCCTTAAAAATTCATAAATAAGCCATGTTGCATCATTTTCCAGCTAAAATTCATACAATTGTTATTTTTATTTTTTTTACATTTATTTTAACATTTCAGTACACGTTGCATATGAAAAATAATATTTAAGTAGCTTTATCGATTGCATCTATTTAACAGGCTCAATGTAATTGAGCAAAAAGAAAGGCTCCCATTTTGTCATTCGATATCCTGTTAAGTCTACACACTATTAAAATTAGTCAAATTTAGTCACAAGCAAAATTAGTCTCCTTAATTATTCAATACTAGTATTGATCAATTAACTATGCGGTGTTTATCTAATAATTGCTCTTGAATTCTGAATTCAAATGTAAGAGTATATTTATATTTCAGTAACTTCACTGCAAATAAACAAAACTAAAGAAAAAAAATCAGTATTAATTCTCCGTTGGATTTTATATTAAATTTACCTCCTTAAAGGTTAATGGGAAATATTGTGGTCTATTTATGATGAAATATTAATAAGTAATGCACTTTGATGGGAGCTTTCCTTTGATGTACGGCTCCCGGGGGCATAGGAGCCTAAGTGGAAAACATTTCTCGAGCGTTTCAGATGTTGGAGCCAAATTTGATAAAATCAAGTTTTAACTTATAGTGATAACTAATAGTGATAAAATGAACTGGCGAGTTTTTATTATTTATATTTGCATCGTTATTCATAATGTTTGAATTCAATTTTTGAACATATTATTGAGTTATAATAATATTCACAACGTATGATATGTATGGAAATATCTAAATAGATATACATCCTATAGAAAATATTGTTTTAAATTCAATATGACTTTCTCATCTGAGGTCTCATGACGGTTCGGTTCCTAGACGACTCAATACATAAAATCACTTTTTTTACTTTATCTCCAGTCAGGGTTTTTTTGGTGCTTTCATTGTGTCCGATTCCATAAAACAAGTGCTTAAGCTACTTACTTTGGGGAGACATGTATGTGACGTTGTCCCTATCTATGTACTTATTTATTTACAATATGTCGTATACATCAATAAAAACCCAACATTCGAAACACCGTTAAGACCTCATAACAAATGGGTAACCAATAGTTGTCTAGTAGTGTAGTTTTGTCGCGAAAAGTTAGCTCGGGGCGTTTCCTTCATTTATGGTTCCATTTCCCATAAAAACAATTGTTGGAAATGTGTGAGATTTCTTTACCTTTCATCAAAATGGAGATTTCCGTCTTTTCCCAAAATAAATGTTTTTTTTGTTTTTGAAAAGCTATGAAAGGAAACCTGTAAATTTGATCCCATTATTAAATTATTGCGCTCTTTTAGTGTAAACGTAGGCTTCCGCCTCTTAATTTTCTCTTCATTTATATTTTATTTATGAAATAATTACTTACAGGCGATTTAAGTGGCGGAAGTTCGTAATTAATTATTTTTAAGTCTGAGCGATATTGAAGTTAATTTATCATAGAACGTTCAATACGCCTAAATCATTGCATGTTCGTAAATAAGGCTAAACTTTTTCCTTTGGATGGTATCTCGGCTTATAATAGCTAGTATTAGTGACGACATCCGTGGACAACTGGCGTAAACACCGGTTTCCAAAGTGTCGTCAGCTTTGAGGTCCTTGTTTCGTTTCCCATTATATAAAGATAAATAAAGTACTTTTATTTTGGCGATCGAAGTAGTTTTTTTTACTTCGATTTTCATTCTCGATCAAGACTTTTCAAAACAAAGTACTGAGAAAATGCTGCGGTATTGCTCCAGCTGCTAGCCCATGTCTTACATGTTGGCTAGTTGGGGGTTATCGTCATATGCTAATGCCGCTTCCTTTCCTATGCCGTGACCGCCATAAATTAAAGTCCAACTACCAAACTTCAAATTGAAAAATTACCAGTTTTCCACTAGTGATAATAATTGTTTTTTTTAATTATATAGGTATTAAAATTCAGCATCATTTAAAGACCTTAATTTTTTTTAATAGTTTTAGTAAAGAACCTCGCTTGCTATGTTCTGCGTGGACTATGGCAAATCCTTATGTCAAGGGGTCTGTCCTGACTGACTTTTACAGGCTGATGAGAGGCAATCTAAACATCTACATTCTTACGTACGTCTTTTTATTTTTAGATTTATCGACTCATTTATATACGCACCTACGGTGTCGAGGTCCTTTGATTTTTGGAAGAAAGAAGGAAACGCGTTTGATAGAAAAACAATTGTTGTACATACTGTATATATTATACTGATAAGCCAGAGTTAAAGTTAAAATTGTGGAAAGTTATAGAGGGCCTATTGTTAACAATGGACCCTAGATGGGCTATTAAAAAAAAAGAAAGAAAAGAAAATTCGTCAGAGTGCTTTACACATGTGTATATTCTTCGCAGTACACTATGGAACGAACATCCTAAGGACTATTTATGATAGTGGCGCGGCGGGCGGTAATTACAATTTGAGGTGATTTGTGGCGAAAGCTAGTTCAAAGTTTCATCCTATGGAGTGAAATACTATCTAAACCTTTTGAATACAGTCGTAGATACGGTGACGTATTTAATAAGTACTAGTGGCCTGTTCATTGGTCGAATTGGGGAATCGGTGGTGTTCTGAATGCTATTTGATGTAATCCTTATTAGCTGCTGTTGCTGGCAACACAAGTAATTTTATTGTTGTATTGAGTATGTTTTCCTGCTGTCTAAAAATCGGCATTGTAAAAGATACAATCGGTGCAAATGCTAAATAAACAAGATATATCACAGAAGAGCAGTATTTTAATTCTAGAAACCACCCCTACAGTCTACAGCTGCCACTAAACGATATGATATAATTATGTCAATAAAAAAAATATTCAAGGCATTAAGTAATTGGTGAATTCTCAGTACGAAAAGACCTCTTCAATTATCCCTTAAGTACGAGTCTTCACTTTGCTCGGCACTCGAATATCAATGAGGGCCATCACGCTATTCAGTTTGGTACTTTACAATTTCATTTGTAAAATCGATTAGGGGTACCTTCGGTTGTATGTCACATCACATTTCCTATAGACGCGCGGGCATACGATCTTACGCTATGCGAGCTTAATATTTGTGTAACTGTTTTTTGGAATTCAGTTCTGGATATCTTATTTCATTGACGTTTACAATAATACATAGATACAAAATAGCGTCAACATTTCGTACATTGATCTAGAGAGTAAATAGCTAAAACACTAGTGGAATGGAATTCGAAACAACGAAGATGTCATAAACATCCACACCCGAAACAATAAAGAATATATGGTTTGATAAATTGACCCATCTGAGAATTTAACTCGGTTCCTCGAGCTGGCGACGCCATGAAAACCTGTGTGCACGCTTGGTCGTTCATAAGATGTTCTGAGAGAAAGAGACAATCGAAACGTAAACATCTACCAGTGCATATATTTGGTATTTATTAATTTACTGGGAAACTAACAGCTTAATCTTACGATAGCCGAGTTGTTGGGTGGAATTTCGAGTCGAGAGACCCGAGTTCGATCCCCAGGTGGCAGTACCAATGAGTTTTTCAAAAACTTGTGTACGAATTTCATCGTTGGCTTGGACATAAAGGCGGCGACGGGCTCACCACCTGTTACGTTGTCCCGAAAATATCTTCGGTGGAAGGTGAGTCAAAGGGACTTAATTGTCTAGACTTGACCTCTGTCTACCCCTGTATTGGTAATTGCGTGAAGATATTTATATATTTATATTTATATTAATCTTAACAAAATATAACATGCATGTAAATTACAATCTAAGCCAATAAAAAGATTTCACATATAGATAAACAATAGTCATACATAAAAAAAAAACAAATAACACTCTGCTGCCGGTTTAAACTAATTTTTTAAAATTATTGATTGCTATTTAATTGTTGACTGTTGCTGAAATTAGAGGTGATTAATTTACAAATGGCAGAACTGTTGGTACAGAAAAGTACCTGTATAGTAAATAGTATCTGTTGCAATATCTTATAATTATTATATTATTTGTTTGTCACAAGTAATGGAAGGGTCTGCACACCGTTAAGTTCTTCCCTTTCCCGCTGAAACGCATTACGTTAATTTGTTCCAGACCTTGTGCACTCAACACTAAGTTAGGGCGGACGTGAGAATTGTTTTGGCTCTTGTTCTAAGTTTCTTTCAAGATTTTCCTCTTGCCTGTAATGTAATTATAGTTTAGTGTTCACGATAATTGTAAATGTCTAGGAAAATTAAGTCTTAGAGTCATAACACTTTGAATTACTGAATGTTTTCTTTACAATGTAGAAGAAAAGAGGTTGTCGAAAAGCAGAGAAATTGTTTTTCTTTTCTAAAGATAAATACAACATAAATTAGCTTTTTGAAAATAAGTTATCGGAGTATAGAAAGAAGAAAAGTTGCCGTTAGCAAAGGCAATCCATTAATGATTTACTGTTATGTAAACGCTTATGCTATCTTACTCAAATACTCTCTCTATTTATATTAATAGGCACAATGGTCTTAATTTCGTCAGCTATTATTTGTTGGCACATTTAAAATTATTCTGCAGTCAAGTTCGAGCACTTGTGTTATAGAATAGGGAACAGCCATGATACCAAAAACATCCAGACCTAAGACAATATAGAAAATGTTCTTTACGTTGACCCGTTCGAGAATCGAATCCCAGACCTGTAAGCGAGCGATACCTTAAAAACCCGGTGCGTATGCCTCTCGTCCACGGAGATCGTCGTATTTCTATACAAACGAACTATATCAAACTGACATTCCTCTGAGTGCGCTCTGTGAGCTCTCGTTCAAAACGGTCTGCAAAATTTTCGTTTCACGTATTAGTAAATAGATACTAAAGAAAATATATGGGTTCACTTGTTAAATTTACTGATAAAAAGTGCAGAAAATTTTTATGATACAATCCTGCATAAGTTTTCCTCAGAGACGAGTTGGATGCGTTCTGTAATTGCAATGAGCGCCTCGAGACGTAGTTATGAAACATTTTCAGCGCTCTAGGGACTCATAGAAACAAACGCTAATGGAATATACACGGTCTTAATGTTGCATTTAGATTTGTAGTTATTATTAACAGTTTAGTTCTAAGAAGTTTCCTTAGTCAAAAAGAGTATTACAAGTTTTATGAGATTGAGGTGAAATAATGATGTCTACTACGACTAAGAATGTATCATAACATAATAATACTTGTTACACCGCTTTTCGATTGAAGAAACGTGTATGAATGTGGTACTGACTAAGATGGTTTCACTGAGGCGCGTACCACCTTAAAAAGACCCATTATTAGAAATAATAATAATAAATACATACACAGTTCGGCTTAGCTCCCTAAGTAAATGGCTAAAACATTTGTGTCATGGAATCTAAAATACGAAGGTACCCCAAACACCTAGACGCGAGATGAAAAAAGTGGTTTTCTCTATTGACTATCGCGAATCAAACTAAAGGTTGTGACCGGTGTCTATGTCATTCGTTTATAGATGTCGTCAGATACTAAATCGTCAGTCATCCTAACGATGATTTACTTTTAAAATTTAAGTTTACGCCAATAACGTTCTCGACAATGGGCGTTATATCTATTAAAATTCAATTTGAAATTCTTACTGCTTCCACGGGGACCGATCCGGCCAAGTTTGCGTAGTCAAATGCTTGGCGGTGACATCCTCCTTATTGCCTTCTGAACAAATATCATCCGGATGCCGTCCGTTATGAACGTGCCTTTGCGCGCATCCCTTCTATTTTAATTCAGTATTGATATATATTTAAAGTCCACGTTTCAAACGTAAGGACGTTTGAAATCTAAGTAATACATTATTATTAAATTTTACGAGAGCTTGGCTTTGGCGTCTCCTAAATATGGATATTGTTATAGAATAGTATGGGATAAAATTTATTCAGCACAGTATTAGTTCATAAAGGTTATAAAAAAACGTAAGCAAGATATTTTGCCGATTATTTTTGAAGTTTGTTCAATTATGGAGATTACAGGCTCTAGCTATTTTCCCATGCATAAAAAAAGGTTATCACAATATAATGAGCCATTCCTGATTAAAATAATATAAAATACCAATTAAAGTTATCATAAGAAAAAAACTTGTGATCATTACCACGTTTGAAGCACGGAGCGCATTGCGGTTTTATGTCGGATTGCAGTGCAACTTATCATAGTAAAACCTGGTCGAGTAATAAAATTAAAGACTTAAGCGAAAGCCATTTAATAAAGTAATGAATGGCAGCGGTTACAGGCGCGTGGCATTCATAACCCGAACGCTGGTCGTTACTTCTACTGCAGCGCGGTTTGCGGGTTTGCGGTCTTATATCTCTAGTATATGACGTGTTGATATGGGGACGTTCTCCGAATTAACTTGCTTCTTTAAGTACAAAAACATGTCGTTGTATAGAAAAAGCAAAAAAAGCAGTCTAAATTGCCTTATCGACATCGAAGAAATCAAGCGAACTCAAGCGCAAACGCGGGCTCGACCGGGACGCGCTATTCGCGCTTCGTTTGCGGCCGGCATATAAGAACGGCAGGACACACAAGAAAATTTGTATAAAATTATTTATAAGTTATAGTTTTTTTGTTATATCTTAATCTATACCAGCAATCTACGGATGTATAAGTTATGATGTAATTTTGGGTGTTAGATCACAATCGAGTTGACGCTTGCGGTTTGACACCCATAAGTTTATTTTAGAATTTTTTTCTTTATCGATGACGTGTTCTGGCTGAGTAAGACAGGTGAGACAGTTCGACTGAGATAATGGTAATGTTAAGGGTGGTATCAACCCGTGAAATATACAAATACCTAACTAAAGCTACATTAACGTAGCAGCCCCGAGTATTTCATAATTAGTTTTTAATAAATAATATAAAATAAAAACGATTATTAATTTCATGCAGCACGTAATAACCACAACGACATGATAATAACAAGACAATGTAATAAAAATAAAAAAAAAACAATAAAAAAACGGATTTACACCAAACATCTATAATTTTTGAGTAAAACGTGTGATATTCGTAATATTATCTATTAAACCAGGAAAATATCAGAAAACACTAGAAATTAAATAAAGTATAATCTTTGTTTTCAACTCACAGTTTTAAAACAACTCGCGAACTGCAGTTAAAATTCATTTTTCTGAAAAAACAACATTAGTGGCGCGAATATGTATGAGTATATTAAGTTTTCTTCTTGTTTCAGTATTACATCGCGTTCAGTATCTCAGTATTTCGTCCCATCTTCTGTAAATAATTTTAATAAAAATAGCAGAACCTCCTAAATAAAAAAAGACTTTAGAATAAACAATTTACAATCCTATTCTATTATAAAAGAAAAAAGTACTAAGGAAAATATGTTTTTATCAGAGTTTCGATTTATTGTGAATAACCAATACGTCATAGACCAAGAAACAGAAAATAAAAAACGGACTGTAAAGTAAACATGTACAAGAAAAGAATAAAAGATGGGACAATGAGATTTTTCGGGACTGCATTCCATGAAACTAACATACTACGTGTTAGTTTCGATACCATGGGAGTCAGTTTCACCATCTGTGACGTTACAAACTAAACTTTAACAAATAGGTGACCCCGTGGACTTCGTATCATTTAAAATCTACTATTTTTTATTTATATATTTATGCCTTATCTTCAAAAAAATAAATTTTGCACAAAATGGCGAACTCTATGAGCTGAGACGTTGTAAAGTGTGCAGAATGCACCAAACTTCTCAATCTCATTTTCCACAATTTCCTTCCTAATCCAAAATTTCCTCAATTTTCTTCCAACTCCAATTCATTGAGATAGGAATCTTGCCATTGCCCGTGTCGTTTTTTCGGCTGTATCTTTTAGTTTTTCCTCATTTCCTTTTTTTTTTTTTTCATAAACTGACCCTGTGTTGCGGCTGACAAAACAAAAATTTATTCAAATCGTTTTGAAAACCTCAAAAATTTTTGCGAAAGTAACGCACGTTGATTATTTTTATATATGTAGATATTATATATTAAAATCTATAATATTTCTTCTATAATTACGCATTTCCTAATACGCTAAGCAAAGGTCCGAAACAGACAAGTCTTTTCGACCCACCTTTCTCTGGAGCTTATTTGACCAATGTGACAGACAGCTTATTGCAGTTTTAGTGTCCATGCCAACGGTACAATGTACTTACATAGATAAAAAAATATCTTCACGCTATTCCCAATACAGGAGTAGACAGAGGTCTAGTCTAGACAATTAAGTCCCTTTGACCCGCCTTCCACCGAAGATATTTTCGGGACAACGTGACAGGTGGTGAGCCCGTCGCCGTCTTTATGTCCAAGCCAACGATGTTATTCGTACATAGGTTTTAGAAAAACCCATTGGTACGAGCCTGCCACCTGGGGTTCGAACTCCCGAAACCCGAGTTCGATCCCCAGATCGAACTCGGGTCTCTTGACTCGAAATTCCGACCACCCAACCACTCGGCTATCGTGAACTTACATAGATGCTTATATATTTACCTATACAATTATTAATATAAAATAAACTGGACTAATAAACTCATATTCATTACATCTTGTTAGTCCATAATTTGAACCTGCAATCCTTACCGTTGAAGACAGGGTCACTACCAATCAGGCTACTATTAATATAATGATAAATTATAGACATATTAATAATAATAAAATAAAACAACATAAAACGTCAAAGAAACCAATTGAAAATCAACTTCCAGTGATAAACACTAATTCTTGACCGAAATGTAAGTACTACTTCCAATGGAATTTGCTGCTCTGCTTTGCCATGCGTCATTCGTATCGGCACGGCAGAGGCCACTTGCCGGCTTGTTCCTGCCGGAAGTCGTATGGTAATGCTGCTTCCTTCCCCGTGCTGTGCGCGCCATAAATAAACTGCCAGTTCCCGGACTTGCCGCTGAAAAATTACCAACTTTTGCAGAAAAACTACAAGAGCTCCGCTGGATAGGGTAATTGTGGTTTTTAGCGTTCCGTTTAAAACAATTGAAAGTGTTTCTTAATGCACAAGTTGTACAAACCATAGTGTATTTTAACTTTCAACACCGGATTGTATATATATATATATATATATATATATATATATATATATATATATATATATATATATATATATATATATATATATATATATATATATATATATATATATATATATATATATATATATATATATATATATATATATATATAATAGTATATAAATATTGACGACCTCCGAGGACAAATCGTGTACTCATCGATTCCCTCTTAGGTCAATGTAGGAAAACACTTCTACATTCTTTTGCTTCTTTGTGGTACCTTTGATCAGAGCATTTTTTTATAGAATACTAGCAATGCTGAATAACATTACTAGTATTCCTGTTAAACACTCCAATTAAGCAGCAATGCTTGAGTCAGGAGTTAGTTTACGCCAATAGTCGAATTGCAGCATTGTATTTAATGTTGTCCATATTATTGTATGATTTTACTATTATTATTTATTTCAGTAATAGAGAAAATAAGTCAGTAGAGTCACGATAGCCGAGAGGTTGGGTGGTCGAAATTTCGAGTCAAGAGACCCGCGTTCGATCTTCAGGTGGCAGGCCATACCAATCGGTTTTTCAAAAACTTTGTGCGAATAATATCGTTGGCTTGGACATTGAGACGGCGACAGGCTCACTACTTGTCACGTTATTCCAAAAACATCTTCGGTGGAATGTGGGTCGAAATGAATTCCCAATACAGGGGTAGACCTCTGTCTACCCCTGTATTGGGAATGGCGTGAAGATATTCATTATATTTATTATTTTTTATTTCATTTTGCTTTAGGAGATTGCACTGGCTGAATGGTATTTTAAAGGAAGAAATATACTTAAAACTAATGTGATAAATATGTATTTTAATTTTGTTCTGTGTTCACTGTCTTCGGGCTATTATCGTTCTTGAAAACAAAGCAAAACTAAAGTATCCTCTTTCGTAAGCATTTCAAGGCGCTCTATTTCCGCGTGGTGTTCATATACAAAGTAATGCGAGTTCTCTGAGCCCGGTTTACGGATCGTTTAACCAATAATGCGAGATGGTCCAGAGAGTTCGCTATTTTGGGGCATATAATACTGCAAAGAAAAGAATGCTAAGAAAACCGTGAACCAATTACCGTACGTAATAACATAGAATTGTTCTATATAAAGTGTTCTTATATTATCCATTTTGAGGGACTTCAATACAATGACAAAATATAGACTTCTTTGTTTAAAACTTATGCAATACGTACGTGCATTTTCTAGAACTGGTGTAGACAGAGGTCTAATTTTGTCCTTTCTTTTAAAAATGCTTATTTGGGACATCGTAAGTAGAGAGGCCATCACCGATGCATTTCATTAATGCAATACATTCACAACGTATAAATTAGTCTTTTCATTAAATAAAAAATAAGATTTTCACAATTCAAGTATGTCATAAATAAAAGAATTTGAAAAATATAATGGGCACCACACTTCGGCTTTTCCATGTAGACCTTTTCTGCATATCTTAAGTAGTAAATTTTAAAATGGTTTCACACTGGCCTAGTCTATCTTGAGTCTAATATTTATATTATAAAAAGTAAGATAATTTAATTTGTTGGCGATTTCTTGGCACTTAAGTTCGATGTCGGTTTAGTTTGAAGCTAATTTTCTTGTCCTTTGACTACGAACCGCTTCTAATTGCTGCTTTGCGGGGCGACGTCTTTGATCATAATATATGTAGGTTTCTCGCAGGCTAAGTGGGGCACCCCCTACATTTGTTACAAAGATGGAAAGACATAGAATGTGTTATTTCACATAATAAACGCTTTTGAGTATTAAGTACTTGTACCGTTACATGAGTAGGCAGAGGTCTGTATAATTAAGTCCTTTCCGCTCACTTTTCACCTCCGACATTCTTGTTTTGGATCTCTATACCCTTAGGAATAGAACACAACAGTTATTACTACTGTTTGCGTCAGAAATAAATAAGATCGTGGTACTGGCACAGACTCTTAGTAGTAGTAGTCACTAGTCAGGAGAGTATTACTATTGAATATTGTGGGATATTGTGTCGTATGAATCAAAGTGCATACATATGTTAGTACTATATTATAAAAAAGTTTACGGGACAATATTTGTCCGTTATAGTTTGTTCATGCGAGTTCCGAATGCGAACGCTGCACTAGTTGCGTTCAGTTTGCGTATAAATCCTGATACGCTGTCAAACTCTCCCGCGTAGTTTCGGCTCCGGCGACCGTACATTTAGTTGCAAGTGTCGTTTTAATGAAAGCAGTGATTAATGATTCGCTACGCCCCGTAATGTATGTTAATGTAGACGTTTTAGTTTTTCGTGGATTAGTGTTACGTGGTAGCTAAGTGAATGAACAATTTTCTTTGATTTTGGTTCTGCTTATTTGAGTCGTGTGACATCAATAAGAGGTGTGAGCTGTTGAAAGATAAATAGTAAAATACATACATAGATAAGAGCATCGAACCCTGAAACATTAAATGTTTCTGCAGCCGACTTCATGAAAACTGGTGTGTACGCCACTCGTACGCGGTGATCGTTATTAAGAGTTTTGAAAAACAACAAGGAACAAGGCAAGGGTGGCAACAAGGAACGTATCGTATTAGAGGTACTCTTAAAGAGTATGGTATGAGAAAGGGTAACGAGAATCTGTCAATAATGCTGAGCTCTGCGTGAAATGTTGTCCTCTTAATTTATTTCTTACTGAAGTTAGGAATTTATGTCGTACAGACGTAAGGAAAGATTTTATATGATTATATAATTTACTTTTCTAACCAGTTCCCAGTTTATATCACTCATATTTCATAAGCGTAGCTTTTTCATAAGCGCCATGTTCAGCTAGCGGATTGAGAACAATCTACGCCTCAATCAATGTTTACATCTAACTTTAAGTTTAGCTGCCCCTTGTGGTACTGCTTAAATTTATTTATTTTGTTACATCCTGGCATGTTTTCGTAGCTATTTTGTTCATCAGAGTATGGTCGTTTGTAGCCTCTAACGACGTGTTTAAAAAAAAATTAAATGACGGAAATATTATAGGAATGTGTAGAAATTACTTAGCAGATGAACCGTTACGTACTTGTATTTTAAAATATAGAATGTAATTGTTATATATTTAAATTTCTTTATATCAAACAGGAATAAAATCTTTTGAGTATTCGATTTTTCTTTTATACACATTTTTATTATTCTGCAAGTTACAGAAGAACTCTTGCGCTATGCAAATACTTACATTACCGTTTAAAGTTACTCAGTTATACTCTCAGTATCCGCAGTTGCTTTTTATAGCCTCGACTACGCAGGTGAAATATTTTTGATCACTTCTCTGTCTTTGTGTTTATTTTTCTATTTTCATTATGCCGGTTAAAAAGTCACGATAGCCGAGTTGTTGGGTGGTCGGAATTTAGAGTCGAGAGACCCGAGTTCGATCCCCAGGTGGCAGTACCAATGAGTTTTTCAAAAACTTATGTACGAATTTCATCGTTGGCTTGGACATAAAAGGCGGCGACGGGCTCACCACCTGTCACGTTGTCCCGAAAATATCTTCGGTGGAAGGTGGGTCAAAGGGACTTAATTGTCTAGACTTGACCTCTGTCTACCCCTGTATTGGGAATTGCGTGAAGATATTTATATTTATTTATTTTATTTTATTATTGTTATGCCGGTTTAAAGATTCAAATACTTCTCAGTTTGTCATCGTCTTCAGTTTATATTTTTTTCCACTGCATTAATTCTATCGGTTAGTAGAAAGGTTATTATATAGCGAGCTGTTAGATCATGACAATTTACAATTGACTGCAAAACTTAGGAGCAGTGTTGAAAGACAATAATATTTTCGTAATTAGTAAGCTACGTAATTATCATTGTTACGTCACTTTGTAGACTTTTTATTCTTCAGTTATCATTTGTTGATATAAACACTACGATTTTCTGACTTCCATAGTACTAATTTCTGACTTCCGTACTATCCATTTACATAGTACATTCACAGCACTAAAAATTCGGCTATCGTGACTTTTTAGATAGAGAGTGGTTGGGTGGCAGGTATCCCCAGGTCGCAAGCTCGTACGAATGGGTTTTTCAAAAACTTGTTTACTTATTATATCGTTGGCTTGGATATAAAGACGGCGACGGGCACCACCTGTCACGTTGTCCCGAAAATATGTTTGGTGGAAGGTGGGTCGAAGTTACTTAATTTTTTAGACTACACCTCTGTCTACCCCTGTATTGGGAATTGCGCGAAGATATTTATTTATTTTATACAGACATACATAACGGCCTGCTTATGTCCACTGCAGGACATAGGCATCTCGCCTATGGAGGGTTTGCCATAATCGGCACGCTTGGCAAGCGGATTGGCGATCGCAGTACCAGACCACTCGCACCACGCTGCTGCCCATCTTCGGTCTCATTATTTTGATCTGATGTTTTTAGACATGGTTATCCCGCCATCTTTCGGTTGCCATAATGATATCAAGGCTGTTTCCCTTAGTGGCCTCTTACTACATCCACGGGAAGAAAGGGAGTGGCAATATTCTCACGCCGTTACCACCCGGCTATATTATTTATTATTTATTATCAAACTACCATATTACTTACTATTCGTTGTCTGGAAGCGATCTGTACTATGCGTAAGGCCGCCAAATTGTGCAGTTCATAAATTTGTTTGGTTCTTGTTTTCTATTGAATTACCTTTCATTTGTGGTGTAAAATAAAAGTTTATTAATCATTCACTTATTTATTTATACTATAACACGTAATAGGCTTCAAATACATAACAAGGCGAACTGGCTTTTATGTGAACAGATATGTTAACTAGAAACCGGAGAGCAAACGTCCCAGTTCTTGTTAAAGCGCTGAGCTTGTCGTTATCCTCTCCCTGTGTTCACGCCGGATAAAGATGGTTCAGTATTCATTAAATAGTGAAATAACAGTTATGGGTCCATTGTTCTATGTTTATGTTCAAAATAGTTACTCGAATTCGATTCCCGTGACGAAGGCTCCAATGGGTTTCTTCGAAACTTGTAATGGTTATGTAAATCCCCGTTTAAGGTAGGTACGTCCGTAGCTAAAATTTTCAATCCCAATATTGGGAAATGCGGAAAAATATGAATAAATAGACGACCATGATAGGCCTACCATCATTCATGTTCGTCAACTTATACAAAATTTTGTCAAAATAATGTTATGAACAAAAACAAATTTCTATATATTGTAAGTATTGATATAATTACGTGTATCATTCAATTGTGTCTATAAAATACATTAGGCGAATGCGATAGTGTATACAGATGAAAGGGGCCGGTATTGATCTCCGAAACAAAAATGTCTCCGTCGTGTATCCCAATTAGAGTTGACATTGATTTGGTCTGCAGGCGGTGGATGGCTAGGACCGAAATAATCGCGGCCAGAGCCGATCAATAATAGCTGGGCTCCGCTGCACAATGCAAACTTTATGAAGCTCTGTATGCTATGAATATAAAATATCTATTCGATCACCACTCACCACTCTGCTATTAGTGAAGTGTGCTTATAACAGAAAATAAATGTTAAAAATATATTTTGTCATTGTAAACGGTGTATTTTTAAGAACTAAAAACTTTTATTTTTGTCAAATGAAAAAAAATCACCAGTTACGGACTGTGTTTAAACCCACTGTGGGATCGCTTATATCTAATTTAGCAATTTTTTCTCAATCTCTCTCTTTTTATTCGAAATCTTAAATCACACGCCTATTAATCTTGGTAATTAAGTTTCTAGTGGCCAAAGGCTCACTCACTCTCTTCCTTCGGCAGGCAGATAGTTGATGTATCTAGATAGAAGTCGTTCAAAGTAGAATTTTTTTAATATTATTAAAACGTATTTTGCAAATCGGCATTGAAAAATTCATTAATTATTTACAAAATAAAATAATATTATTTAAAAAAAATATTATAGATTGGAATGCTATTGCTATTGCTATGCATCCACATTCACAATCACCATTGAAATAAGACACATTAAATCTATAAATTAAACTATTGAGCCATGTTATTATTATTCATCATAGAATATAACTATGTAATAGTTATATTATCTTATCTATGATATCAAATAATTAAAAATGCCATATTGATTGTCAGTACAAAATAAAAAAGCCTTAGTGGTTTAATAAAAAATATATTTCTGTGTAGGTTTTTCGTACGCTAAAATGCAACTTGATTTTTTTCCGCTTCCCAATTTCCACTCTGAAATATTGACATTAATGAAGTAAATATTGTTACACTGCACATAGTGTACAAAAATAAAAAAAAAATGTATTTTTATCATTATTATTATCATTATTATATAATTATACATTGAATTTGTTGCAACTTACGAGTACAGAATAGAAGCACTTACGAATAGTGCTGGTGGGGACATTTTCTGTCAACGCACATCAAATGTAGCTATTAAAACTAAATATTGTCATACATTAAGTATTAAATGGTCGTATAATATAATGCGATATATAATCCGTAATAATCCGTATAATAAAATAAGTCACGATAGCCGAGTTGTTGGGTGGTCGGAATTTGGAGTCGAGAGACCCGAGTTCGATCCCCAGGGGGCAGTACCAATGAGTTTTTCAAAAACTTATGTACGAATTTCATCGTTGGCTTGGACATAAAGATGGCGACGGGCTCACCATCTGTCACGTTGTCCCGAAAATATCTTCGGTGGAAGGTGGGTCAAAGGGACTTAATTGTCTAGACTTGACTTCTGTCTACCTCTGTATTGGGAATTGCGTGAAGATATTTTTTTATAATAAGATCCTCCGAAGATTGCCATAGACAACGGCCCTGAATTTCGCTCTTTCTATCGCAACATTGTGCAGGTCGTCACTCCATCTTGCGGGGGTTATTTTGCATTTTGCCGTTGACTATACGATATTACCATTAGAGAACTTGTCATGATTTAAATTACATAAAAGAACGGTGCCGTAATATCAGTTTTCGTAAAAAAAAACTATTAAATATTCACACAGCAAATGCAATTTATCCTAAAGGCTCTAAAAGCAAAAGTGGCTTGAATACTTAAGTAGTGTAAGAGTTGTAGAGTGTAACATGTTTGTTGTAACCTCTTTGTGATGCCCCATTACTCTCACTTTGATATCGTCTTACTTCATTCTGTCCCGTGAGTAAACCCGATATCCGAGTATATCCTTGTGAATAAACGCGAATTTACTTCCTAAATGAATATCGTTATGTAGTAAATAGTTATTTTTATTTCTATTTAGAGAAAACTTACAAGGATTTAGAAAACTTTATAAGGTTCATAGGAGAATTATCTCAAATACCTACACTATTTGATAGTCCATACTTTGAACCTTGGATTAGAATCCAAGAAAGGTATATAAAAATGCGAACTGCAGCGTAACTATATGAAAAATCTCAATGAAGAATTAAAAGTACGAATAAAGAATGGCGAAAAAAACTTAGTTATAAAATACATTAAGGGCTTACCAAATATTATAAACACAAATACTTTTACAAAAAACTAAATGTATCAAAGTCGCAATCTTCTACTGGGAATGTGGGTAAGCTGGATAAAATATCATACAGTCTAGTAAATAATTATCAAGATATTATACCATCAAAGTCAAATTCTCTGAAATTTTTCTATGCAAATGTACGCAGTTTACGTAAGCCAGGAAAATTTTATGAACTACAATGTATAATTAAAGCAATACCCTCTTTGATATATGTAGTAATACTTACAGAAACGTGGTTGAGATCCGAACAAGATGCCAACCTAGAACTAACCAAGAACTATACACATATTTATAACTATAGACCGAACAGCCGAGGAGGAGGCGTGTCTATCTTCGTACACAATAGCATCAAATATAACGTAACCGAGGAAGTGTTTGAAAATTACAATCATTTTTTATGGATATATCTACCTAAATTTGCATTAAACATTGGGGGTGTATATAAGCCAGGTGATACTAACGTACAAAGATTTATGGACCGATTTTCCTAGCAATTAGAGAAAAGGAAGAGGTCGATTGTTTTCGGCGACTTCAATTTGAACTTATTAATAATGAACAATTATATTTCAAATTATCTGTCAACTTTGGAAGAGGCTGGTTACTTTCTTGTAAATAAGATCGATGAAAATTTCTGCACACGGGAAACTACAACGTCCAAAACTATTTTAGACCACATCAGTTCTGATTTAAATAACAATTATTTTTATATGGCAATCCTGGAATCTTCTATGTCTGACCACAAGCAGATCTACTTGGAGTTTTCAAAACATACGCCACAAACAAAATTAAGAGAAAACTATGAAGGAATCGAGTATAAAAATCTCTATGAAACTTTTTCAAAGTGTACATACTTAAATAAAGACGATGACTACAACTATCTAGAAAACTTTATAACGGAAAAAATAAATAAAAATAAAATATTTAAAACAAAAATATTAAACTTACCTAAAGACGATTGGATAAATCGGGAAGTAATTGAAATGATTAATCGACGGAATTTTTTATGGAAAAAACTAAAAACCGATAATCAAAATACAGAACTGCATAAGACTTTCGTATCAGAAAAACATAAAGTGAAAAAGAAGATTATTTACGAGAAAACTAAATACTATGATAAAATCTTTAACCAGTGTAACAAAAACCCAAAGAGAATGTGGGAGGTTATTAATTCTTTAACTAGAAATAATGTTAGAAATAGTTGTACTCCTCCTAAACTATCAATTAATTCTTGTATATTAAATAAGGACTTAGAAATTTGCGAAGCGTTTAACTCCTTCTTTTCATCTGTTGGTACTGAATTAGCGAGTAAAATACCAACAAAATATCATATTAACTCACACTCTTTCTATCGAAATCATGATATAAGTAACTCATTAATACAGTTTAAGCCATGTACTGCCACAGAAATCACTAATATAAATGAAAATAATTGATAATTTAGATGCCAACACTTCTGCTGGTATCGACGGTATAAGTACTAAAACTATAAAATGTTTAAGAAGTCTAATTGTTGAAGGATTAACAAAGTGCATAAATAAGTACTTAGAAAATGGCATATTCCCTGATAGATTAAAAATAGCGAAGGTCACACCTATTTACCAATCCGGAAAAAAATCTGATCCCAATAATTACAGACCTATATCTATTCTCCCTGTAATTTCTATAATCTTTGAAAGAATAATATACACACGACGCAATGAATTTTTGTCAGAAAAGAATATTTTGATTGATCAACAATACGGTTTTAGAAAAAAATCTAATACACTTTCTGCTGTCATTGACTTGGTAACGAAAATAAAAACAAACATCGATCAAAAACACATTTGCCTCGGAACTTTTATTGACCTGAAAAAAGCTTTTGATACTGTTAGCCATGTAAAGCTTTTAAAAAAAATTAATGATTTAGGCATCTCAGGACAAGCTCACAAAATATTATCTTCGTACTTACAAAATAGGTACCAAATAGTAAGAATAGGAAAATCCCAAGTACTCCTAGTCTCATATCTTACGGCATTCCGCAGGGCTCGATTTTGGGGCCTTTGCTGTTTTTAATTTACGTAAACGATATCAATCAAATAGGCCTAACAGGACATTTAACCATGTACGCAGACGACACCTGTCTTTTCTACTTCGGACACTCCATAACTAATATTATTAACCAAGCACAAACTGATCTTAACTTGCTTAATGAGTGGTTTCTACATAACCTCTTAACGATAAACGCCACAAAAACATCTTACATGATATTTGCCGCCAAAAATAAAAAAATTGTTTCTAAAACGTCGCTTACAATCAACAATGAAGTAATTAATAGATCTAACCATGAAAATTACTTAGGCCTAATATTAGATGACAAATTATCATGGAAACCACACATAGAACATGTAAGATCAAAACTAATATCATTCAATGGAGTAATACGCAAAATAGGAAATTGTATACCTTTTAGAGTAAGAAGTACTGTATATAATTCTCTGGTTAAGCCTCATTTAGATTATTTAATTGAAGTTTGGGGATCAGCTGCTAAAACCAACCTAGAACAACTACAGCGAACACAAAACAAATCAATAAAACTACTATACCATTACAAGCATTTTACTTCTACTGAACTACTATACAGGAAAACTAAATTATACAATATAAAACAAATATATAATTTCAATACATGCTTACTAATAAAAAAATACTTTCGAATACTATTAAAACAAACATTACATTTACTACAAAGACACATAAATACAATTTTAGAAATAAAAACAAGTTAATGGTACGTCCACCTAGAACAAATAAATATGGAAGAAATAATATTATGTTTGAAGGAGTACAATTACACAATAAGCTACCTGTCGAAATTAAGCAATACACAAATGTGAATTTATTTAAAAAGAAACTCAAGTCGTATTATGCATTACAAACAAGCACTCTCTGTAAAAAATAACCTTACAATTGTACTGTATTATAAGTAATTTTGTTTGCATGCTCCTTCTCTAGAATAACATTTTTTTTCTTTTTTTATATTGTAATCTCATGTAAGTGAACGACACAATGTTCTTATGAGAATAAAGTTCTTTAAACCCAACTACATTTTCAACTGTGACATTAACGAATTATTCTATTAATTTAAATTTATCCTATTAATATTGACTATTATTATAAACGAGAACAGTTGTATGTTTCGGTATTTGGATGTTTCATAATCACGCCAGAACTGGTGAGCGGATTAAAATGAAATTCGGCACATAGATATTTTATGACCTGTATTACTTAAATGATTGTTATTTGGTTTCAGGAAAAAGCATGGTTCAGGCACTAATTTGTTGATTTTATAATGTTCAGTCTTTAGTCTATGGCTATTTGTGAATAGATTTTTACTGCACGAACGAATCGTGCAATCAAGGCCTTTAAACAAGAAGTAGATTTTGTAGTAGTAGTAATAGTCTGCTTCTTGTTTAAAAGCCTTAATTAAGTCTATTTTTTATTAATTTTATAACTACTACTATTACTCTACTGACTAAGTAAAATATGTAGCAAATTGCTTAGTGTTTCTAAATTATAAGACAACTTGCAAATAAAAACTAAAGCTGTAAAGTCTTCCGCTTTCCCAGTCATTTCCTTCATTTCCTCTAAAATATACTCATATAGTTGTATATTGTATATAGTTGTATATGGAATACTTAAACTGAAGTATTAAGGATTTTGTTTGCTCTGAACTCACGCTCAAGGCGCAAAGTTCTTAAAGTAATTTAAGTTTGCGCCCTTCGTTCCACGAAATACGTTGCAGCAAAGAACAAAAAACTTCTAAAAAAACATTCCACTACACAATTCACCATTTACATTCACAATTAACATTAGACAATTCATCATTAATATGATAAAATTATTTCAGCTTTATTTCGTAAATAAATAAATATACATCTTCACGCAATTCCCAACGCAGGGGTAGACAGAGAACTAGTCTAGACAATTAAGTCCCTTTGACCCACCATCCACCGAAGATATTTTCAAAAACTTTTTTTCTGACACGTGAGAATGTATTTCTTATACTATTAATAACGTTTAAACTACTAGTTATCCAGACTGGTGTTGTTCTGACAAACTATCAGTTAATTCCTTGCAATCGAGTAGATTGATTATCATAGTACAAGACCTCTCGTGACTTATACCCTGCTGCCTGCAAATGATCTGTGGTTTGATTTTCGTTAGCGGTCGCCACCTGTAATCTGCCATTGCCATTTTCAAGGCTTTTCTATTATGCAATATCTTCTGACACTCGGAAAGAAGAACGTGATAATTGTTTAAATGTATGAGAATAAGAATGTAACACATCCTTTCTTCCCATGCATGTCGTAAGAGGCGACAAAGTGAACCGACTACAGACAGATGACAGGATAACCATATCGAAATAGTAGAATAATGAATTAAATGAAAACGACCGGTGACGGTTAGCTTCATAAATGAAAAGTGCCTGGTACTGCGAACGCCAATTCGCTTGCCTACAACATAGAAATCCTCCATATTGTCCTATATATATGCGCCATATAATTTACAATAGCATTTGGAACACATCCATATTTGATCAATCGTGGATTAATTATGATAGTATAATAAACACAGAAATTGCATTTCAAACATCCCGATTCGACTTAATAGAGGTCGCGGAACAGTTTCGTACAAAATTCAGCGACGTTGGTACAGCGGGTTCAATTTAGTTCGAGCCGATTCCAGAATAGGAAGCCGTATGCTGCTGGTCGATATTCCAGGCTATTTCGGACGCCGATGCTCTCGTCTAGGTTGTTAATTACTGACATAATGGACACCAGAAACGAATACAGCGATTTCTCCTGCACTTAGGCTGCTTAAAAACGTCTATAAACAGCAATGTTGAAGTGAATGTTAAAATGTAAACACATAAAAACTTTTTATTAAAAGTTTTAAGAACCTTTTAAGTTTTTACATAATATTTAAGCTCCTGATCTGCTATTTGAATGTGTGTGGTAGTCATGAAATTAACTGGAAGTACCTACAAGAATATAAAAATAAATAAATATTTTTATAAAATTCTGAGAAATGTGATCAATTTTTATTGCTTTTTGAATCAAGTATGCCATGCGGGACTTTTAGTGATTTTTTCACTAACTAAATCACAAATATCAGCAAATTAATTTTAAACTTAGTAGGCCTAAAGTACAAACTCATTCTTTCAGCTTAAAATACTTATTTTTATGCCTTGATACCATTCATTTCTTAGGCTTTGCCATTTTTGTAATTATCGAAGAAAAAATTTGTTAATTATTAAAAGAGCTTCAGAGAACAATCCGCGCCCTTAGCGTGGGCGACTGTGCATGCATCTCTATCTCACGTTAGTGCCATTTATTAAATATAGTGTGTAATATTATTGATGATTTTTCGTTCAGATATACGTACATATGTGCATAGATCCATAATGGCAATAGTAAAATTATTGTGCAGCATATTATTGCCTATACGCTGAATCTGTCGTAACGGAGGATTTGTTTGTCAAAAGTAATCAGTAATTGTCTTAATTGCCATGCCTGCCAAACAGATTGGTAGTCGTAGTACCAGACACATTGCATCTTAGACGTAGGTTTCCGTCACTGGTCTCCCAATTTTAGGTTAGTGTTTTTTCTTGATGTCGGTAGCCAATAGCATTTATAAGGCTTGTCCCTTAGTCGCCTCTTATGACACCCATGGGAAGTAAGTATAAATACACGGCAAAGTAACGTTCTCTATACAGTAATGTAATGTTATATTCTCTTTACCGACTTCGTGCATCTAGAACAAATAAAACAATATGAAACTCGAATCTCCACGACTCGCGTTTGCCGTACTGCAGCCGCTATCGGAACAGTTTCAATTGCTTAACGGTTATTGTTTTAAACTGCTCATATTTCATGATCGGCGGCGGGCTGTTCTGTTTACTCGTTTGATTTGTTGTTGCTACGATTCCGGATCTTTAGGTTTTCTTTAGGAAAATATTCTTTTTAATCTGAATATTATAAATTTAACGGTTTTGTCGCTTTAAGACGACCCGATTGCCTAGTTGGTAGTGATCCGACCTTCGACGCTACGGTTTGGGAGTTCGAGTCTCACTAGGTGGTCCTTCTTGGTCAAAGATGGGTTTAAGGGATTAAGTTGTCTAGACCTCTGTCTACCCCAATTCTGGAAATGTGTAGACAAGTAATTCACATATTCTCAATACTCTTTTTTTTTCAAAGTTGGGGATAATTTAGTTCCTTCCAACCACATTTCTCCAGAGCCTAATTGGCCTCTTACCGTCTTTGCGTTTTAGCTGTCAATACAAATCTTACATAAGTTCAAAATAACTCTATGGAACGAGTCTTCTTCCTGGGAGTCAACTGACGGATCCTGATTCGCATTCAGGTTACTGAACCACTGATTTTAAGTATTATTTAAAATAAAAAGTCACGATAGCTGAGTGGTTTGGTGGTCGGAATTTCGAGTCGAGAGACCCGAGTTCGATCCCCAGGTGGCAGGCTCGTACCAATGGGTTTTTCAAAAACTTATGTACGAATTATATCGATGGCTTAGACATAAAGACGGTGACGGACTCACTACCTGTCACGTTGTTCCAAAATTGGGAATTACGTGAAGATATTTATTGTTTTATTTATTTATTTATTTAAAATGGAATGGATGGATTATTTAAGAACTGCCTTCAAGGTACATAATTTTCGTTATGTTAAAGTGGTTCACAAAAGCCTAGCAAGAATCTCGTACAGGCAATCGCATTGTAGGACAAAATAGGTTCCATCAAAATTTCATTTATAAATTGGTCCGAAGTTTGTTCCAGGCCTACAAAAAGTTTAAAAATTGATTTTCTTTTACCGTATGCATATAATTTCATATGCATTAAGTGAAAAGCTGTTGATTTGAAAATACAAACGTACATTTCAACTTTATTAATGTGTGTAGATTGATAGATAAAATACATTCCTCGAGTACATTATCAATAATAATATCCTCCCCTGTGCGAGTTCCATTCGATTCTGTCTATTTTAATCCGATTCTAACTAGCCCGAAGCTGTCTTATAGGAAGGCGAAGTACGGCCGGCTGAGTATTGGAATGACGTTCAATTTGAAATGTACTGAGCAGTTATTTAATTGGGGGTTGTTTTGTGTGTTCATATATGACAATAAAAATACACCCCCTGTAATTCACCATACGATGTGGTCATTCATTTCAACTCGTAAATACATATGTTACAAAACGTGTAAAAGTCTAATGTGGGGTCTACGACCTGTAACCAAAAGTTTGCTATATTTGACACGTATAACTAATGTATTGGCGATCGCAATACTAGACTTCTTCCACCATCCAAATACCAGTTTGGTATTCTTATAGATGGTTATCCCATCATCTATTGATTGCCATTTGCATTATATAGACATGCCCCTTGGTAACCTATTACGTGTATGCTTATGCCGTACGGCATTTAATTGTGAAATAGGACAAATACTACAGTAATTTCTCAATATTTCTATAATCACTGCGCTCTGGTCTGGTAGGGGATACATCCACCTTTGATACCACCTTCAATTAGCCCATTCAATTTTGGTCTGGTATACGTCGCCTTAAAAGCCCTTGCGATAGTAAAGATTTTTCCTTGGCCAAAGATGAAGTAGAAGTCGCAGATAACTATTGTTTTTATATTATAGTTTTGGGTTAGTCACAGGTTTAGACAATTTTTGGTACTTCTTGTACTTAGCTTCTTGTTTTAGGAAACCGTAAAAAATAACAGTTTTGATTAAAATGTTTACCGACTGCTTGTTTTATATATTCTTTAGCTTGAGCTTTATTCGATTTCATAAGATGCCATCACATTGCATTACGTCAGATACAAAACGCTGATAAATGCTTATGTTTGATACTTAAGCAACATCGTAAAACACAATGTTTTAAATCCTCCTTCGCTCGCTGGCATTAAGTAAGAAGAGCAATTTCCCATTTTCGTCTACACCCAGTCGTACACTCTTAATACACAACTCTAAGTATGCCCCTACTATGGGTTATTTACCCGACAAAAGAAATCGAAGAATGCTGCTCAATATCAAAGAACAATTTAATCAAGTGTTTTCTTTACATTTACTTTAGTATTCTGCTAACTGTTGCCTGCATCTTCGCCTGCACTTTTATGATATGATTATGAATAAACGTGAATTGTTGGATAGTAGATAATTAATTTTATCCACTTTTTAAATATTCAGATGTCTGAGATTGTAAGTATCGTTATCAAATCAGATAATTTTTATCGTAATAAGAGCTTCTATAAGAGCCTCGATAATATTTAATCTACCACAACCACCACCTCTACACCACACTTCCACCGTTTCATAATGAGGTTCCTCTAACGGAGAAGTAGTAAATACGTTTTTTTTCGAAGAAGAAGAAGAATATCACTTTTCTAATCAGGCGGTAAATTAAACACGAGCAACTTTTTAATTTTCAATGCGTCATAAGCATGTTATTAATTGATAATAATACTATTTATATAAATACTATTAATTATACTATTTATAAAGAATTATATTCTTACGAGTTACATACTCTATGGAATCTAGTAACTGGCGTTACAAACTTTTGTCTGTTTATGTATCAATATTATTATTAATTAGTAATGTTATCAAATCATAAAATGCACACGCACATGCAATCACACACAATCAATTTAATAATAACATAGTTTTTATTAAACCCAGATGTGCGTGTGTGAAGAAAATGATGAATTTGAAAGAAACGAAAGAGGTATCTAAGGATCGTGATCCATGGTGATCTGTTCCCTAAGGCTACTCCGTCAAGAACTACACATAAAATATTTATCTATTTATTTTGGATGATTTCTAATTTATATTGTAAATAACTCTTTTCAAATTATGTCGTGCAGTGAGTATACGGGATATGAACTGCACCCATGTTTTTGCAGTCATTGATTCTTTTTAAATTTGCAAATAGTAAGGGATGAACGTACGGTGGATTATATACTACGCGGCTTGAAGCGTGAAATGACAACTTAAGCACCTGCTCATCGTCTTACCGTCGAAGCGAGAGCATAGCCGACAACGAATGATATAGGGCTGTTAATCGAAGATTAAAAAGAACATCTAAATGTGTCAGCACGTCGTCGTGATCCAGGAAAGATTATTCTGTAATAGTATCTGTTGAACTATTTTTCACTTTCTTTTTTTTTTTTTTTGGGAAACTGCTGCAGAGGGTGAACCTTTCCCTGTCTTAAATGTCGTGTAAATTATGTATCCCGTATTACTATTACAATAATAATTAACTTTTAGCAAGGTGCATCTTTGTGACGAATCCTGCACCTAGGAGTCGTCTTGGTCAGTACCACATTTTCACCCATTTCTGCCGCTAAATAGCAGTCTCACAACATTATCCGGGTTTGAAAAATATAGATAGGCAATAGTGTAATTACAAGCCCTCGAGGGAGTATGATTCATTTGTTATCTTCCTCGTTTGTAGTCGTCTGAAGGTGTCCATGCAGAGGCCGCCTACCATCAGATGGGCTGTTTTAGCTTGTTTTCACTTCAATCCCTTAAATAAAATATTAAAAATGGTAATAAGGATAGAGAATAGAGGTGGACCGAGACTAACTTTCGAAGACCATGTGAGCAAATTGCTCGAAGAGGGGAGGGTGTATGAAGAAGATGATGAATCTGAAAGAAGCGAAAGAGGTATGTAGGGATCGTGACACTTGGCGATCTGTTCTTTCTGGCTACCCCGTCAGGGATTGTGAGTGAAGATAAATAAATAAATAAATAATAAAATAATAAAATTGTAATAAACATTTTTAATATTTTACTTAAGGGATCTTTCTTGTTTGCAAACTTTTTCATTTATGGAGTTATTATTATAAACTAACGGCCATATGCTGGTGTTATGTCACCTGTCACGAGGTCCCAAATATGCTTTAACTGAAAGTGGTTCGAAAAAAGGACCTCTTATTTGAATATTTTCTTAGTTTGATTTATTATTTATATTTAGTTTAATATTTTGTTTAATAATAATAAATAAATAAATATCTTCACGCAATTCCCAATACAGGGGTAGACAGAGGTCAAGTCTAGACAATTAAGTCCCTTTGACCTACCTTCCACCGAAGATATTTTCGGGACAACGTGACAGGTGGTGAGCCCGTCGCCGCCTTTATGTCCAAGCCAACGATGAAATTCGTACATAAGTTTTTTTTGAAAAACTCATTGGTACTGCCACCTGGGTATCGAACTCGGGTCTCTCGACTCGAAATTCCGACCACCCAACAACTCGGCTATCGTGATATTTTGTTTAGTTAAATATTTTATAAGTATTGTTTATAGAAATGTCCCTGTCCTATTGAACCTAAAATAACTAAAATTACTTAAATAACTACGCAATAGAAATACTTTTCAATGTAAGGCGCTAACCGTCCTTTGCGAGATTGCCTTCATGTCAGTCAAGCCCTGTAATAATGACATACCAGAGAGTTTTATGTTTAAAACGCCAATGAAAAAGGAAGTACGAAAAATGTTCAAATAAAGAAGGCAATGTTGGTAAGCTACGAAGGAACAAGTTAATAACAAAACTAAAGTTTGTGCTATTGGAAGAGTTAAATTTCAACGTTATCGAATGTCCTATTTTATAAACTATTCCGCAGTCCCGACTTCTCAATATGCGGACCGTTTATTTTGGGATGTAACAAAAAGAACCATGAGAAACCTTGTAGGGTAGGGACGAAAACGAAAAGGGCGTTCCTCGGATAGATTTACATTCGCCCTTACTGATTATATGTATAAAGGAAACAGAAATTCAAATAATGTTTGTGTGAAATTAAAATTAGCATTTGCTTGACAGGCCTGTAACTTGATATTTCTTGTCGTGAAACTTTTTTTTAAATATGTAGAACACATGAAAACAGAGAAGAAGCCTGTAAATGTCCTAAACGAAACGAAGCTCCCCCTTAACATTTTAAGCGCAATTAACTACTGGGAAGATTATAAAACTCGTATTATTCGAATGCTCTTGTATTTTCGTCGAAGCATTTTTTATTTATTCATTATGACAGTTTCAAGATCTATTGTTCTTTATCGTAGTGCACTTGGTAAGTTTAACATAAATGCTGGGTACTAGGTATTGGAATTGTAATAGCCAGGTTGTTCGCTTTAAGGTCTCAATTTACGAGTTTATTAAAATTTAGATAAGAAAGACGTGTGCAAAATGCTCCAAAAATTAATAGCATAATCAATTGTTACAACTTAGACACTAGCTCAGATAGCTAAATATAAAAAAAAATGGTATGGAGCTACCATGTTGCCCATTACAAAAGTCACGATAGCCGAGTGATTGGGTAATCGTAATTCGAGTCAAGAGATCAGAGTTCGATCATCAAGACTCGGATTTTATCAAAATTTAATGTACGATTTATATCGTTGGCTTGACGTCTATATGTCATAGACGGCAACGGGCATACCACCTGTCACGTTATCCCAAAAAAAATCTTCGTGGAAGGTGGATCGATAGGACTCAATTGTCTAGACGTTTGTCTATCCCTGTTACTGAATTGCGTGAAGATATTTATTTTATTATTACATTTGTTTATGTATCATTTTGCGTAAATACGAGTTACTACGAAACTAGGCGATTCAAAATTAACTGTAGCGAAGTTACAGAATATGAACAGATTTTGTGTGCGAACAGTAAAAATCTCTGGAGTCGCTGAATTGGTCCTCATGAAGCCGGATGCCGGTAATTGAGTTAGTGCCAGCGCTCCCGGTTCATCTAAAGGGGGCGCTGAAAAAAGCATTTAAACGACTGGAAAAGTGTTATTTGCGTTAACTTTAAGCGTCACGTCTGCATATTCATTTCGTTAGTAACAATTTTGTCGTTGGGTTTGTATGTGACATAATTTTTTATATCATAACAAAATACATTTTCATGTTGCAATATTTAATTTATTTTTTTAAAAATAAATAAATAAATATAAATATCTTCACGCAATTCCTAATACAGGGGTAGACAGAGGTCAAGTCTAGACAATTAAGCCCCTTTGACCCACCTTCCACCGAAGATATTTTCGGGACAACGTGACAGGTAGTGAGCCCGTCGCCGCCTTTATGTCCAAGCCAACGATGAAATTCGTACATAAGTTTTTGAAAAACTCATTGGTACTGCCACCTGGGGATCGAGCTCGGGTTTCTCGACTCGAAATTCCGACCACCCTACAACTCGGCTATCGTGACTTTTTAATTTTTTTTTAGTTTTTCTTGATATCACTAGCTCATTGGTCAAGTGGCATAGACACGGGTTTTCATGGTGTAGCCAGCTCTGAGGTCCCGGTTTCGATTCCAGGACGGGTCAATGGAGAAAACAACTTTTTCTACATTGTCTAGGTTCTGGGTGCTTGTGTTACCTTCGTTGTTTCCGATTCTATAAAATTATTGCTTTGGGTATTTACTTTGAGATCAGAGTAATGTATGTGATGTTGTATTGTTTATTTATTTTATTTCTTGTATAGTTTTGGGCAATAATTTTTTAATTTAGCAGAAAGCACATTTCGTGGCCACAGTGCTAAGAACCCGCTGCGGAAACGAAATCAATACGATGAATAGACGGGAAACGAATTGCCGGAATCGGAAGGCGAAAGTTTGTAACAGACAAGCCACTAATAACACGATATGTATGCCATTAGACTGACGTACGAGAAGTTACGAAGTTAATATTGTTCCTAGTAACTTAGAAAAACTACAGGGTGCGGTGAGGTTTGTATAAGTAGGCAGTGAATTTTGCTCGGATGAAGTAGACAACAATTAACTCAAGCTTTCATATTTGATTTGTACAAGTATGAGTTACAATATGCATTAGTAAAAAATATCTTTATTTAATTTAAAAACAAACACTTTCTTTGATGAAAGAATGTAAATAAAATACATTTTGTTGCATACCAACATACATACATATAATCACCCCTTTTTCCCGTAGGGGTAGGCAGAGACCACTTCTTCTACGATCCTCACATACTAGTTTCGCTTCGTCCACTTTCATTATTCCCTTCATACATTCTCTTCGATTCAGGGTACTCTTGACCTGGCCTTTTTTCAGGACGTCCCTGATTTGGTCTCGAAACGTCCGCCTAGGTCTTCCCCTTCCTACACTTCCATTCAAACTCGCCTTATATGCTTTTTTCGTCAATCGTTCTTCATTCATTCTCTCGACATGGCCAAACTATCTCAGGATACCTTTCTCAATTTTAGTCACTACATCTTCTTTCAGACCACAACATTTCCTTATTTCACTATTCCTTATCCTGTCGCTCAGTTTAACTCCTAACATACTTCTTAATGCTCTCATCTCAACTGCATTTACTCTGCTTTCATGTTTCTTCTGCCATACCCAACTTTCACTTTCGTACATGAGTGTCGGAACCAAAACTCCCCTATGCTCAGCCAAACGAGCCTTGTTAGACACCTTCCGACTGTTCATAAAGGAGTGCAAAGCTCCATTCACCATGTTTCCTGCATTCACTCTTCTTTCAATATCACTCTCACACTTTTTATATCTTGTGAACTTTGAACCCAGATACTGTTCAATGTGTTCATCTCCAATCATTATATTGCAGTCTGTCATGGCCTCATCTCTTGCAAACACCATCACTTTCGTCTTCTTTACATTCATCTTCATCCCCTTTTTAACAAAAGCTCCACTCATAGCAGTTACCATCTCCTGCAACTCCTCGGCTGAAGACGCCTTCTTCTTCGACGAATCCTTACACAAGCACTAGAATCCCTATAAAGCGATTGCAATGCTCGTTTGAGGATACTGCTGACACTGTTCACGGACAATGCTGACCACACACACATTCCTCACCGCAATTCATTCCTCACCACGCTATCATAGGCCTTCCAACATAAATATAATTATATAATAAAAGATCCATTAATGTAGAGAGTGTAAAGAGCCAGTGTCCTAAAATGAACTTTGAGGCATTATGTTTTAGTCAGGGTTGAAAACCCTCTTCATTTGAAATGATTTGCAGCTATTATGGGTTGCAGTAGCCAATTGTCATCGGGTAGACTGTTAAACATTCTTTCACCCTACTGCAACAAAAATTAAATTAAATAACACACACTATAAATTAAATCATGTATAATGAATGCATTGAAATGCATTGTTGAAACACTTGTGTACAAGTGTTTCACCAAGTTTTTCACCAAGGGACAACAATCGTAAGTATAAATTATATAATTAATGCATACGTATATGACTTGGGCACTAAGTCGGCGATCTGCTCAACACCTGTCACTTTGTTACAAATAACGATAAATAATACGACAATATATAATAAGTACATATATAATTATGTATATTCTAATTGTCTAATATAGATCTTTATATGAGTAAATAGATTTATAATTATATTTAAGTATGTATCGTCATATACGCGTTTTGGGTATCTTACAAGTAGCCATTGGGGGTAAGTTAGTTAACCAACTTACAAAGCTCTAACGAAGTCAATCTATTATGTATGACCCGTCTAGTAATAATTTAGCTATTCAACCTGCTGATTCGCCAGTGCGTGGCTCGTCAGAACTGAACAATATATTGAATACTGTACAATCTACATGTATTGTATGTATGTTTTGTACAATTCTGTACTGTACCAAGACAACCACTATATCTAAATTATATTTTTCATCTTTAATTATTTTCCAATATAGGGACAGACAATTTAGTCCTTTCAATCCACATTTCACCGGAGCTTATTTTGTGACAACGTGATAGGTGATCAGCCTATCGCCCTTCTATCTGTGTAAATTCTTTCATGTTTAACGTTGGTTTGTACCTGTCGTTAATTTTTCACCAAAATAAAGGTCGACTCGATTGGTATAGGAGGCCTGGAGGCGTGCCCATTGAAGCCCTTTTTTAAAGTATCACCATTTACAAAATAAATTTATGAATAAATACTCCTATTATAATTCAAAATAACTTGACCAATCTTGGTTTTATTTTTCTAAACCTCAGTTATAATGAAGATGTTTAATACTGGACTTTTTACTTACTTTGATTTACAAGCGTAACTCAAATAATAAATAAATCATAAAAGGAACATCCCGAAAGTTTTGACTTCGTGTCACGACTGGAAAAAGGCACTCATTATTCGAGAGAGTTGTTTTAGCTTAGATGACAACATCATAATTAAAAATTAAAAACGAAAATGGGGACATCGCAATAACTATTCCATAGCTTAAGTGTTCGTTTACATTCCACTCTTTTTAATTACGTTTTTTGTTTATTTTTTTTTAACCTATATTAGTAGAGGCGTTTTTCTAAGGAGAGACAGCGAAGGTCATTATTTTAATTGCGAGATACTGAATTTTTAATACGCCCTTTAATAAGGTGTTTGGGCTAAATGCGAATGAATATTCATTGCCGTTAATGTTAAATTGCATTTTAGGCAATTTAATTATTGTTTTTTATAACCTTAACAACCAAGTTTTTATGTATAGATACTTACATAAATTTTATGTATACATACCTCAATAAACATACAAATATAACGGCCTCTAAAAATCCAGACAAGATTTATCATTGTCACCACGCTTGGCAAGCGGATTGGCGATCGCATTACCCAACAACTTGCACCTTACCTGCTATTGCCCATTGTCACCGGTCGGTTTAATTTTGGTCTGATATTTTGCGGGATGGTCGGTAGCCATTCCACGTAGACATTGCTATGTCGTTTGTTAAGAAGAAGATAGATAGTTACGCTGATAATTATATTTAATTATAGTGAACTGAATGCACATATGACGTGTGTTATTATTCAAATTAAAAAGAGCTTCGGTGGAAGGTGGGTCGAAGGGACTTAATTGTCTAGACTAGACCTCTGTCTTGGGAACCCCTGTATTGGGAATTGCGAGAAGATACTTATTTATTTTATCTATTTAATTAAAAATATACACGGAAATGCTTACTGCAAAGATTGTTTTTATTTGTTTAGTCGTATAAAAGTCGTTTTAAATTTAAATTCGTTTTTAGTTAAAACATTGAAGATGTTACGTAAACAACACAACAAACCGCGTGGTAATGTGTCTATTTACGGTTCTTTAGACACATGTCTAAAGGGCTCGGAGTGATTCTGCGGTGATTCAACCCTCACACAAGCCTGCTCGTGTACGCCCGTCTACGATTGTCGCTTTAATGCTTAATGCGGTTAATAGACGCTGTATGAGCGCTTGTGGGTGACTGCGTGGTTATGTCACTTAGTGTCTCCTTGTCACGTTACGGGATGGATGGCGTAATAATAGTGCCTTAGCACGAGGTTCGGTTAATAATTAAGGCCGTCTATGGGCTTCATTATTTTGACATTACGGTGGGCGATAAGCGTAACGATTTCTTTTTTTTGTCGGTGAATAATGTTTACGCTGGATTTCTCCTTGGTTCGTTTACACTGGATCCATATATCAGGAAAACTAGCCAAAACAAATATTTTGGCAAGTTTTCCTGATATATGGATCTATAGTGCGATTTTAGTTATACATGTTTCGAAACATTTACAATCTGCACATTGATTATGAAAATATTTTACTTGAGGGAGGACTTACTTAACTACGATCCATAAATTTGGCCAACATACACACTTAAAGTCGGTCACGATAGCGAAGTCTTTGGTCTTTTGGTGATGGGAATTTGGGTCACGTGACCTGAGTTCGATCCTAAGTTGTTGGGGATCATATCAATAGGTTTTTCTCAAATGCCTATGTATGAATTATTCTTGATTTATGAGGCTTAGACATAAAAGTGGCTCACCACCTGGCATGTTGTACAATGGACTTAATTGTCTAGAACTCTGTCTATTCCAGCATTGGAAATGGCATGAAAATATTTATTTTGTAAATACTTTAAAATTCTTCCAAAGATACCAGATGATCCACATTTATTAGGAAACTATAAAAGCGATAACTAATAATACACATGAAAATTTCAGCTAATAATCTCAATATTGTCGCCGCTTAAAAGTGCATCATTATATGTAACATGACTGCAAAAGCTTTAAATATGCGACAGGCTATGATATCTTAATTACTTGTCGCATAATTAGAACTCTATTAGTTATGTTATTACCCGACGAAACCAACCCAATACCACGCTGTTAGGGTATTTCTGGGTATTAGGGAACCGACGCCGCTGCGCGCGCTCCATTACCGCGCATTAACTATTAATGCGCCGCGACCCCTCTCGTCTCGTCGCAGACCGCCCGCGGGTACTCCGGTTTTATTAACTGGTCATTTTAAACCAGGTGACAGTAGCGCCTCTGTATTAAGTTTTTTTTATCGAGACCCACTCGGGGGAAGTTGAATATTATTATATTATAGTTCTAGTTTTCATTTTCTCGACTATTGTCTGTCCTTTAAAAATGTTTGTTGGAAAATGTGTGTTACGTTTTAAGTAATAAAAGTGAAGAAATAAGTATACTAGATAATTTTGTTTTATTTTTACTGTTTTCTCTTTATTTGTTTAGGAGCTTTTATCCTTTTAGGATATGCCAGCCCCATCCTACCCGTATTTTAAATTTATTATTACAAAATATGTAATTAGTTCTGTTTACCTTACGGTTTGAAAAAATATCCCCCGCAAAACATGGGTCATCATCACGTAATATCCAAAAACTGAGGTAGACATAGATCTTAAGCCCTTTTCATCGAAGCATATTTCGGAAAACGTGACAGGTAGTGAGCCTATCACCGTCTTAGCGTCCAAGTCAACGATACAATATATATGAATACTTACTGAGATAAATATTCAATACTTACTGAGATAAATATTCATATATACAAAAATACAAATATGTCACACTAAATTTCTCCCTGGCGGGTTTCGAACCCTTCGAAAGCAGGGTCACCACCAACTAAACTGTCGGGTCATAAGTACAATGGATGCTGAATTAATCTAACGTAGTAATCACTTATTGCCTATGCCCGTTACTCCATTAACATCCATGATCCTTCTAGTTCTGCAGGCTCGAGGATTCATCTGGTGTGAATAAAAAGGTTTATATAAATCGGCTATAGAAAAAAATTTTTTTTTCCATCATATTATTCCAGATATTACGAATTTTCAGTATTCAGATTCATATGGCCATTTCGAAGTTTGCCTGTAATGCCTGAAGATATGTATGAAGATAGCGCAAGAGGCAACGCTGGGTTTGCCACGATTGCCACCCTTGGCAAGCTGATAGATGATCCCTGTACTAGACATCATGCATCTTAGTGCTCTCTGTCAAGTGACATTTAGATATCTAATAACGTAAATTACGAAAAAATCACGATAGCCGAGTGGTTAGGTGGTCAGAATTTCGAGTCAAGAGACACGAGTTCGAATCCCCAGTTGGCAATGGGTTTTACAAAAACTTATGTACGAATTATATCGTTGGCTTGAACATAAGACGGCGATGGGCTCACCACCTGTCACGTTGTCCCAAAACATCTTCGGTGGAAGTTAGGTCGAAGGGACTTAATTCTCTAGACTAACACCTCTGACAACCCCTGTATTGGCAATAACTTGAAGATAAATATACGAAACTCCGAAGTTATATATGTATATATAGACGACCCATGTAGGTATACGTTTTAAGTAACAATTACTTATTTAATAAACCTTTCGGAATGGCGAATCGTTGCGACTTTTAACATTCATTCCTTTAAGATCAACAAGTTTTATTTAATAAAATACCCCAGTGTATTTCGATTACACAGCGCGTAATCGAATTATTTGATTAATTACTATAAACACACAATTGTTTTGGGTATTTTTCTATTCAAACTTATTAATTTCTTATTTTAATCATCCTTATTATATATTTATTATGGATGCTGCCCATAACTGGTCTTCTTAATCTGGTAATGGTGTTCATGCTAATTGTCCGTAGTCATTACCATTATAACCGACAAAGAGAAACGCCATAACTACAAAAGACACTGGTTTTGTATCGCTAGGCAGTCGCTTTCATAAATTAGTTTTTACTAGGATGGAAGGCGCTCGCAAATTAATGAGAGGCGGATTTCCAACAATGCACAGAATACGGCGGCACTTAAGCCACATTTCCTCTGTCGTTCCGAGACAACATACGATATCGATAGCGTGAAAGAAATCCTCGAAGCAGGTTTGTTCCGTGCCGGCCGATCTTAATTCTTCACTCCGGCGTGCAAAACCGCACGAAAGCGATAAACTACCCTCATTACGCGAAAACACAACGAGTTTGAGTAGCCAAAGAGGAATTCCGGCCTCGTTCATTTTTATAGCTTCTAAATTTCTTAACTTTGGGATGAAATATACGTTTTGAGGCTTAATTTTGAGCTTTTATTAAATCCGTGCTCTATAAAACAGAACTAATGGATACAGCTAATATTAACAATTTGGAATATTTAAAAAATACGTCATGATTTTCGTAAAATTTTGAGATTTTTTTCAAAGACAAAGCTTCTTATATAAAGTGTATAGTAAAGTAAGTAATAAGTAAGTTTACCTTCTTTCTCCTCTTTTATCCTATAAAGAGTTCAGTACTGTACCTATGTACCCCTATATTCTATTCTCATTTACTCAGGTAGATGTTACTTATTGCCACAGTATTATCCGCAGCAGAAATCCTTTATTGTTAACGACAGTACGGTCTCGTGTTATTATTATTATTATTCAGGGTTGGAAAGCTGTACATAGGCTGTAGTAATCCCTTACTATCTGGAATTATTGTTGTTTATAATCTCATTTATATGTTTTTTTTCCATTTTTTTTTCATTTATGTTGGTAACTACAAGAAATTTTTTTCTTGCTTGTTGTTTTTCTTACTAACTTTATCAAACCATGCTGGTTTGGTAAGGTTAAAACGTTGCTCGTACAAAGTAACATGTATGTATTTCTCTGTGTATCGTTTACATCTCAGAAACATAGTGGAAATATATCAACGTTGACACAGTTATTTTGTTATAAAGAACGCGAAAGCACTTTATATAGACATCTCTTGGCTTACATGTGCGCGTGTAAAATGTAATAACATTGAAGCTAGCGTCAAACTGACGTTTTAGCTCTTGTTTATGTAAATCAGATACGTTGCCGTGGCACATTACGATAAACAATGGTTTATCCAACAACGAGAAATTTCAATAAATATACATTTTACAGCAAACAGTGCTTAGTTATCCGGCCTCGAAACCACTTAACTCGTCTCACAACTTAAAACGAATTCTATCCCGCGAGTTCACTTCTTAACAGGGAAAGATTGTTTCGAAGATTTCGCCTCACTATTATTGCCACCTTTCTCAGCTCCGTGCCAATTGCATTCAGGTATTCGCTGGGATTTTCCTAATATAGTCTGTTGACCCACTTTACCGTTTGAGCTGGATTTATTCACCAAATGTTATGATACGCTATATGATTTTATTTTTCTTCGTATTTTATGCGATATGGATATTTTAAAATGTCAAAGTTTCTCGTTCATAATGTTTTAACGTTAAATTTCTAACTTTTTATTTCGTCTATGTTTTAATTTTGTTTACGCTTACAATTTTCGTCTGCCTTTTTTTATTATTTGAAGGCTCTAATTAGCACTCAGTAAAATACTGGTTTATTTACTTTCGACGTGATTACGCAAGTAGGATTAAAATTTTATAAAACATTTTGAAATCAAAATCGGAGAGCATTTTTGGTTTTATTTGTTTATATAGATGTTGAAAGACATTCATGGAGAGTTCAAAAGTATAAGAGTATTCTAGGTAGTCTAAAAGACTATGTATGGTGTCAATCTTTTACGTGATAAAGATGTATGTGATAGTCATGTCGTTTATAGAAGTGTCGAATAAGGGATAAGTCTTCAAAGTGTTAATTTAATATTGTGTGTGGTAAAGATATGATTTGACATGCGAGGAGTCCGAGGATCATATCTATTCGTTATTGATCATAACAATTCGAAACTGTTTTCTATTGAGTCCGTTCTCTAATGTCACTTCATATGATTGCTACATTATTAGTTGTGTTCGAGAGAGCGTACAGCTTTATCAAAATTTTAATAAAAGTATAAAGAAGGATTGCAGATATTCATGGGCGACGGTTCGCCTCCCTTTTCTATAAAAACAAAAAAATTCATCCGTATAACATTACCTTAAGTTTCACATATATAAGTCGGATATAGGATTACTGTTCGGCAGCTTGCTTTGAACGTTGTACAATGCGACGTAAGATTAGTTATTTATTTTGTGAATGAGAACTATTGTTCAATCTTTTTTATTATTTGGATATTTCGATATTTTCCTGCCTCTGAGACAAGCAAATACGACAAAAACCATTTGATATTTTGTGAGAAAATTATTGCATTTTTGAAAAGCTTAGAGAATTTTTTCTAGAAATAATCTTAACACCCAAGATATTCGTGTGTTGTAAGATTATTTAGTAAGATTATCTAGATGAGATTTATACATGTATCTGTATACTTTATTAGTCCTCAGGGCTGCTTAATAATATCATACCCCACGAATCATTGAAAGTATCCGGTCCTATCCGACCTCCATGGATGAGTGGAAAATACACAAGTTTTCATAGTGATCAGGTCAATGTAGAAAAAACACTGTTTTCACTGGTTTTACTTAAACTGCTTAGTTTGGGATCAGAGCAATATATGTGACAGGGGCAATCTTATCTATGTATGTATATATGTAATTATAGAAGACCAACTAAAGAGCAACTCGGCGGCGATGTTCTTCAATAGACCCATTTAGTTGAATGGGTTTTAATGACTCCACGCGGACTTTGAATATGTTCGTACTTTTCCGTGAGTCTCGAAGCGGGCTCCGGTCCCAACTCGCGAAGTTTGCCTTCGGAATTGAATGTTCAATTAAACGTCGGCCAGAAAGTCGGGTTGTCTGTCCGGTTCACATGATTCTCGCGGCACCCTCAGACCAATTAACAGATGCTTATAAAGCTATTGCTAATAATTGTAGTAATAGTGAACTCATAATTTCATTAATTATTACTTTCTTAGTGAATTGATTATTTTGACGGCCTGTAACAGTTCACTGCTGGACACTGCTCTGCCTCCCGTAAGGAACATTTGCCACGCTTGACAAGCGGATCGGTGATTGCAGTATCGCATACGTCGGACGATATTAAAGAAACATTTATTCACTGGGTATTCAATAAATTTACCATAAGTGTCCTTAAAAGGAAAAACTTACAAAGGCGTTGATATGTAATTCAGTATTTTTAAACAATCGTTTTATTTTGTGTATTCATGGGCAAGTGTTTACATTTTCCGGCTTTATAAAGTCTAGTTTAGTAATCTATCTGAGTCAGGGGACCAGATTTTGCTACAGCTTTCCTGATGGTCGTCGACCACATATGGATTTTTAAACAAAACTTTTGCCAAATATCACTACCATACCTGTTAACCACTCCAACTAAGCTGCTAGTGTCATATAAGTTAAAAGGGTGAAAACTAGCTATTGTATTATGACCATGAGCTTATTTGTTTTGTTTTGCTTGTCGCGTTCAGCAGAGTATATATAGAAATATAATAAAAATAGTATATAAATAGACTAGAAAGTCTATATGCTTGCATGTGGGTTTGTTTATTTGTTTATTTGTACATTACACAAAATAATGTCGAAAAGATTGTGACGACATCTATGTCTCCACATTGGAAGCTCGCTAGTGGCGGATTCAGAAAACACATCGACGGCCTACATCGCGCTATCGAAGTTCGCACAATTACAAGCATGCATATATACGATTACCGATAGCGCACACTGAGGAGGAGACGTCCTCCCCAGGTCACGATCACCCGACCTGGCCGGTAGCTACCCTTTTCCTGCAGCACATCATCCGCTACAAGATATTTCTTATCTTTAGGCTTTTCGCGATACTACTTCAGTAGTAGTTAGAGGTACAACATGAATATTCAGCAAAGAAATTTTTGCCCCAAGCCGGAATCGAACCCGCGACCCTTAGCTACATAGGCTAGCAACTATGCTGTCGAGTGGTCGATTTCAAATGATTGAATAATTGTTGCAAAAGTCTCTATTCAAGTCTAAAATAGATTTGAGACTGGAAATCATGTGAAAAGTCTTTTAATTAATACAAGAAGCGAACTCGAAAGACTATTGGAAACCAATCGACTGGAGGATCGTTGCCTTCTCCCGTTTATTAAACAAGATAGTTACACCGACTCAGGACTTTGAGCGCTCGTAATTCTTACGGGCGTTAAACTTTCGAGGTTGGTATCGCACTGTGCGAGTACGTCCTCGCCCAAAGAACCATATTTTAATTAATAGAATGGTAGTTCTCAAGTTCCGAGATTCATGTAGTCGTCAGCGTGAAACGTAAGCGTAGAAGTTTAAAGAATATTCTATTAAGGAAAGCTACAAGAATAGATTGCTTCTTTTAAGTATTTAATAATTAGATTATGTTGGGGGATAATTAATAATTTATCGTTACCGAAATCCAAAATAATTGCTTAATATATTTTACAATGTTAATCATGGTATAATATATTAAGCAATATATTTTAAAAAAATTGCTGGAAGAGTAAGGATTTGGACACTAGGTTCGTCTGGCTAGATCCCTGGCCAGATTCAGGGATTATGCGCGAAAAAAGACAAAAATTTAATTACTATTTTCGGATTTTATCGCATTTTGTTTAGTTTTGTTTTGTTTCTTTTTAAAAATATTTTTCTTCCCGACGTTTTAGAAGCTTTCAGCATCCGTGGTATCGGGAGCACTCTAAAAAAGGTTAATAAACCGCGATAAATTCCGTTTTGTTTTAAATAAATATGTGTGCATATGTATGCGCATACTTTTGCTTTCAGTATAAGATATACGTTTACTTACACGATTTGCTTATATTCAATAACAATGTTACCAGTTGCAGCGTCGGAGCTGCCACGCACATTTGAAAGAACTTTTAAACATGGCCACGAGATTTTCATTAAGTCGCACAACAAAAGCGTTTAACTGTGAAATTATGCAAACAAAGTACTCACGTTGTTGCAATAAAAGAAACTGTTACAAGCGGTGTCCTTCTATAATTTCGGTCACATCTGCGCTGAACTACGGTTGTGTTGTGTTGGTTCCCGCGTATTGATAATAATTTTCAAGGGTCGTCCCTTGTCTATAGCAACAACATGTGAAGTGATTAATTTTAGTTTTCTTTGTAATGTTTTTGCTGTTGAAACAGTTTCTAAATTAGTCAACACAAACGCTTGCATTATTATTCCACTTATATTTTTGAAATCCTTGAAGGGTATATATTTTTATAATACTTATGCTATTAACACTTATAATATTAAATTAAAAATCCTTTCTCATCAATGCCTACACTCTGTAAGAAATTTATTTTTAATTTCACATTTGTTCGTCCATGAGCTAAGATTGTGCATTGATCCATCATCAGTCATTCAGTTAGGACAAAACCTTCAACGTATATAAATATCGATATTTCTGTAACAGAAACAGAAACATCGTTGTCGAATGCACAAATCGATGCTCTAGATCTGTCCGGACAATAATCGATCAGATAATCGAGGTAAACAGCCACCTGTCCGATGTTCATGATTGCCCCAATAATACATTGTTCATGACACGAAATGCGTTAACCGGTCGAGTTATAAAGTCGTTGTAATATAAGGAAGGGCTGTTAGGTACCGCTTATTTTATTTAGTAGGGTTTTAGGACGCTCATATGAGCGTGCTAGCGTATGGTCGAAGCAAACAAGCCTTGACTGCACACGCCATTAAGATATTTCGAAGCGATATGGAGCGACCGCAGACTTGACATGTATTTTTTAATTACAATTCACGTTTTTGTACATTTTACGCCGGCTGCAGTTGTCATAATTCATTTACCGTCAGAAGTTTTGTTAGTAATTACCCGTTACCGTCCCTTACGGTTTTTATCTTGGTATGTTAATGTTTTTTCTACGGTTATTAAGTAATGCCTTACTTATTTACTTAAAGTCAACTGCAGATCACGCCTCTTCCACAGTTTGCCATAATCACCACGCTCGATAAGCCTGACGCTGCTTTCACCGTAGACGCTGCTTTCACCTATCTTCTTAATTTTGGCTTGACATTTTTGTGATGATTATCCCACCATCTATCAGTAGTCATTTTCATTTACAAGGCTTTTCACTCAGTCGCATCTTATCTCTCAGTCGTATTAGAGGGGGTGGTATTATTCTTATGCCGATACCTGTTAGATGTTATACCAAATTTTATTAATAAATGTCGTGTCTATATTAATTTGTCGGTTGTCAATTGTTCGCTAGAAGAATGACAACAAAATATTATAATCATACTAGTGGGTAGGGAAGGCGTCATTCTGCCTGTTTAATGATAATATGCTTTTGCACGTATGTATAATTGAATGAGAAATCTGAAAAAATAGAAATGTATAGAATCAAAACTTTCCGATACCTCACGTTGCAAATTTAAAATTCTATCAGAATGGGTTAAATAGTTTCAAAGATGATCGTGACAGGATATTTATTTGTAAAAATGTTTGCATAATTGCTTTGATTGCTTCTAAATAAAGACATACGTTCGCTTGCAAATGATTTCGAAGAACATATTAATCGATTGTATTTACTTCTCCACTTCGTTTCTAGTTGTTGGTGATTCGACCTGTAAAAACGTCCCTTTTATTTTGTCTATTACAAACATGTCAAGTATTTTTCTAATTCAAAAATGTATAACTGCTTCCTATGGCGAAATTCAAAACGAAAAGAGAAATCGGTAGATAGTCGCCCTCCTCGTTTTGTTATACTCTAATTTTAAAGCTATCAATAACGTTCTTTGTCTGAACCCACTGATCCGTTCAATTCTTTTCACTCAAAACAAATCTTGAATCGAATTAATGACGAGCGCAAACAGGAGCTCCGTAAGTCCGTGCCGTCAATCATTGAGATGGAACAATCATCCCCGCTACTTGTGGATGGGATGAACAAACACCTGTACCGAATTAATTACACCGCCGAGTCCAGCTAATTATAAATGGGAACGATATATTACGCGCTTAATGAATTTAATAATTCGACTCCCGAGCGTCATTTGTTCGTCCATGAGCTAAGATTGTGCATTGATCCATCATCAGTCATTCAGTTAGGACAAAACCTTCAACGTATATAAAGTGGGTTTGTTTATTTGTTTATTTGTTTATTTGTTTATTTGTTTATTTGTTTATTTGTTTATTTGTTTATTTGTTTATTTGTTTATTTGTTTATTTGTTTATTTGTTTATTTGTTTTGTTTTGCTTGTCGCGTTCAGCAGAGTATATATAGAAATATAATAAAAATAGTATATAAATAGACTAGAAAGTCTATATGCTTGCATGTGGGTTTGTTTATTTGTTTATTTGTTTATTTGTTTATTTGTTTTGTTTTGCTTGTCGCGTTCAGCAGAGTATATATAGAAATATAATAAAAATAGTATATAAATAGACTAGAAAGTCTATATGCTTGCATGTGGGTTTGTTTATTTGTTTATTTGTTTATTTGTTTATTTGTTTATTTGTTTATTTGTTTATTTGTTTATTTGTTTATTTGTTTATTTGTTTATTTGTTTATTTGTTTATTTGTTTATTTGTTTATTTGTTTATTTGTTTATTTGTTTATTTGTTTATTTGTTTATTTGTTTATTTGTTTATTTGTTTATTTGTTTATTTGTTTATTTGTTTATTTGTTTATTTGTTTATTTGTTTATTTGTTTATTTGTTTATTTGTTTATTTGTTTATTTGTTTATTTGTTTATTTGTTTATTTGTTTATTTGTTTATTTGTTTATTTGTTTATTTGTTTATTTGTTTATTTGTTTATTTGTTTATTTGTTTATTTGTTTATTTGTTTATTTGTTTATTTGTTTATTTGTTTATTTGTTTATTTGTTTATTTGTTTATTTGTTTATTTGTTTATTTGTTTATTTGTTTATTTGTTTATTTGTTTATTTGTTTATTTGTTTATTTGTTTATTTGTTTATTTGTTTATTTGTTTATTTGTTTATTTGTTTATTTGTTTATTTGTTTATTTGTTTATTTGTTTATTTGTTTATTTGTTTATTTGTTTATTTGTTTATTTGTTTATTTGTTTATTTGTTTATTTGTTTATTTGTTTATTTGTTTATTTGTTTATTTGTTTATTTGTTTATTTGTTTATTTGTTTATTTGTTTATTTGTTTATTTGTTTATTTGTTTATTTGTTTATTTGTTTATTTGTTTATTTGTTTATTTGTTTATTTGTTTATTTGTTTATTTGTTTTGTTTTGCTTGTCGCGTTCAGCAGAGTATATATAGAAATATAATAAAAATAGTATATAAATATCGATATTTCTGTAACAGAAACAGAAACATCGTTGTCGAATGCACAAATCGATGCTCTAGATCTGTCCGGACAATAATCGATCAGATAATCGAGGTAAACAGCCACCTGTCCGATGTTCATGATTGCCCCCAATAATACATTGTTCATGACACGAAATGCGTTAACCGGTCGAGTTATAAAGTCGTTGTAATATAAGGAAGGGCTGTTAGGTACCGCTTATTTTATTTAGTAGGGTTTTAGGACGCTCATATGAGCGTGCTAGCGTATGGTCGAAGCAAACAAGCCTTGACTGCACACGCCATTAAGATATTTCGAAGCGATATGGAGCGACCGCAGACTTGACATGTATTTTTTAATTACAATTCACGTTTTTGTACATTTTACGCCGGCTGCAGTTGTCATAATTCATTTACCGTCAGAAGTTTTGTTAGTAATTACCCGTTACCGTCCTCACCGTTTTTATCTTGGTATGTTAATGTTTTTCTACGGTTATTAAGTAATGCCTTACTTATTTACTTAAAGTCTAAAATAGATTTGAGACTGGAAATCATGTGAAAAGTATTTTAATTAATACAAGAAGCGAACTCGAAAGACTATTGAAACCAATCGACGGGAGGATCGTTGCCTTCTCCCGTTTATTAAACAAGATAGTTACACCGACTCAGGACTTTGAGCGCTCGTAATTTTACGGGCGTTAAACTTTCGAGGTTGGTATCGCACTGTGCGAGTACGTCCTCGCCCAAAGAACCATATTTTAATTAATACAAGAAGCGAACTCGAAAGACTATTGAAACCAATCGACGGGAGGATCGTTGCCTTCTCCCGTTTATTAAACAAGATAGTTACACCGACTCAGGACTTTGAGCGCTCGTAATTTTACGGGCGTTAAACTTTCGAGGTTGGTATCGCACTGTGCGAGTACGTCCTCGCCCAAAGAACCATATTTTAATTAATACAAGAAGCGAACTCGAAAGACTATTGAAACCAATCGACGGGAGGATCGTTGCCTTCTCCCGTTTATTAAACAAGATAGTTACACCGACTCAGGACTTTGAGCGCTCGTAATTTTACGGGCGTTAAACTTTCGAGGTTGGTATCGCACTGTGCGAGTACGTCCTCGCCCAAAGAACCATATTTTAATTAATACAAGAAGCGAACTCGAAAGACTATTGAAACCAATCGACGGGAGGATCGTTGCCTTCTCCCGTTTATTAAACAAGATAGTTACACCGACTCAGGACTTTGAGCGCTCGTAATTTTACGGGCGTTAAACTTTCGAGGTTGGTATCGCACTGTGCGAGTACGTCCTCGCCCAAAGAACCATATTTTAATTAATACAAGAAGCGAACTCGAAAGACTATTGAAACCAATCGACGGGAGGATCGTTGCCTTCTCCCGTTTATTAAACAAGATAGTTACACCGACTCAGGACTTTGAGCGCTCGTAATTTTACGGGCGTTAAACTTTCGAGGTTGGTATCGCACTGTGCGAGTACGTCCTCGCCCAAAGAACCATATTTTAATTAATACAAGAAGCGAACTCGAAAGACTATTGAAACCAATCGACGGGAGGATCGTTGCCTTCTCCCGTTTATTAAACAAGATAGTTACACCGACTCAGGACTTTGAGCGCTCGTAATTTTACGGGCGTTAAACTTTCGAGGTTGGTATCGCACTGTGCGAGTACGTCCTCGCCCAAAGAACCATATTTTAATTAATACAAGAAGCGAACTCGAAAGACTATTGAAACCAATCGACGGGAGGATCGTTGCCTTCTCCCGTTTATTAAACAAGATAGTTACACCGACTCAGGACTTTGAGCGCTCGTAATTTTACGGGCGTTAAACTTTCGAGGTTGGTATCGCACTGTGCGAGTACGTCCTCGCCCAAAGAACCATATTTTAATTAATAGAATGGTAGTTCTCAAGTTCCGAGATTCATGTAGTCGTCAGCGTGAAACGTAAGCGTAGAAATTTAAAGAATATTCTATTAAGGAAAGCTACAAGAATAGATTGCTTCTTTTAAAAATATTTTTCTTCCTGACGTTTTAGAAGCTTTCAGCATCCGTGGTATCGGGAGCACTCTAAAAAAGGTTAATAAACGCGATAAATTCCGTTTTGTTTTAAATAAATATGTGTGCATATGTATGTGCATACTTTTGCTTTCAGTATAAGATATACGTTTACTTACACGATTTGCTTATATTCAATAACAATGTTACCAGTTGCAGCGTCGGAGCTGCCACGCACATTTGAAAGAACTTTTAAACATGGCCACGAGATTTTCATTAAGTCGCACAACAAAAGCGTTTAACTGTGAAATTATGCAAACAAAGTACTCACGTTGTTGCAATAAAAGAAACTGTTACAAGCGGTGTCCTTCTATAATTTCGGTCACATCTGCGCTGAACTACGGTTGTGTTGTGTTGGTTCCCGCGTATTGATAATAATTTTCAAGGGTCGTCCCTTGTCTATAGCAACAACATGTGAAGTGATTAATTTTAGTTTTCTTTGTAATGTTTTTGCTGTTGAAACAGTTTCTAAATTAGTCAACACAAACGCTTGCATTATTATTCCACTTATATTTTTTGTAATCCTTGAAGGGTATATATTTTTTATAATACTTATGCTATTAACACTTATAATATTAAATTAAAAAATCCTTTCTCATCAATGCCTACACTCTGTAAGAAATTTATTTTTTTAATTTCACATTTGTTCGTCCATGAGCTAAGATTGTGCATTGATCCATCATCAGTCATTCAGTTAGGACAAAACCTTCAACGTATATAAATATCGATATTTCTGTAACAGAAACAGAAACATCGTTGTCGAATGCACAAATCGATGCTCTAGATCTGTCCGGACAATAATCGATCAGATAATCGAGGTAAACAGCCACCTGTCCGATGTTCATGATTGCCCCCAATAATACATTGTTCATGACACGAAATGCGTTAACCGGTCGAGTTATAAAGTCGTTGTAATATAAGGAAGGGCTGTTAGGTACCGCTTATTTTATTTAGTAGGGTTTTAGGACGCTCATATGAGCGTGCTAGCGTATGGTCGAAGCAAACAAGCCTTGACTGCACACGCCATTAAGATATTTCGAAGCGATATGGAGCGACCGCAGACTTGACATGTATTTTTAATTACACCACGTTTTTGTACATTTTACGCCGGCTGCAGTTGTCATAATTCATTTACCGTCAGAAGTTTTGTTAGTAATTACCCGTTACCGTCCTCACCGTTTTTATCTTGGTATGTTAATGTTTTTCTACGGTTATTAAGTAATGCCTTACTTATTTACTTAAAGTCAACTGCAGATCACGCCTCTTCCACAGTTTGCCATAATCACCACGCTCGATAAGCCTGACGCTGCTTTCACGGTAAACGCTGCTTTCACCTATCTTCTTAATTTTGGCTTGACATTTTGTGATGATTATCCCACCATCTATCAGTAGTCATTTTCATTTACAAGGCTTTTCACCAGTCGCATCTTATCTCTCAGTCGCATTAGAGGGGTGGTATTATTCTTATGCCGATACCTGTTAGATGTTATACCAAATTTTATTAATAAATGTCGTGTCTATATTAATTTGTCGGTTGTCAATTGTTCGCTAGAAGAATGACAACAAAATATTATAATCATACTAGTGGGTAGGGAAGGCGTCATTCTGCCTGTTTAATGATAATATGCTTTTGCACGTATGTATAATTGAATGAGAAATCTGAAAAATAGAAATGTATAGAATCAAAACTTTCCGATACCTCACGTTGCAAATTTAAAATTCTATCAGAATGGGTTAAATAGTTTCAAAGATGATCGTGACAGGATATTTATTTGTAAAAATGTTTGCATAATTGCTTTGATTGTTTTAAATAAATATGTGTGCATATGTATGCGCATACTTTTGCTTTCAGTATAAGATATACGTTTACTTACACGATTTGCTTATATTCAATAACAATGTTACCAGTTGCAGCGTCGGAGCTGCCACGCACATTTGAAAGAACTTTTAAACATGGCCACGAGATTTTCATTAAGTCGCACAACAAAAGCGTTTAACTGTGAAATTATGCAAACAAAGTACTCACGTTGTTGCAATAAAAGAAACTGTTACAAGCGGTGTCCTTCTATAATTTCGGTCACATCTGCGCTGAACTACGGTTGTGTTGTGTTGGTTCCCGCGTATTGATAATAATTTTCAAGGGTCGTCCCTTGTCTATAGCAACAACATGTGAAGTGATTAATTTTAGTTTTCTTTGTAATGTTTTTGCTGTTGAAACAGTTTCTAAATTAGTCAACACAAACGCTTGCATTATTATTCCACTTATATTTTTTGTAATCCTTGAAGGGTATATATTTTTTATAATACTTATGCTATTAACACTTATAATATTAAATTAAAAAATCCTTTCTCATCAATGCCTACACTCTGTAAGAAATTTATTTTTTTAATTTCACATTTGTTCGTCCATGAGCTAAGATTGTGCATTGATCCATCATCAGTCATTCAGTTAGGACAAAACCTTCAACGTATATAAATATCGATATTTCTGTAACAGAAACAGAAACATCGTTGTCGAATGCACAAATCGATGCTCTAGATCTGTCCGGACAATAATCGATCAGATAATCGAGGTAAACAGCCACCTGTCCGATGTTCATGATTGCCCCCAATAATACATTGTTCATGACACGAAATGCGTTAACCGGTCGAGTTATAAAGTCGTTGTAATATAAGGAAGGGCTGTTAGGTACCGCTTATTTTATTTAGTAGGGTTTTAGGACGCTCATATGAGCGTGCTAGCGTATGGTCGAAGCAAACAAGCCTTGACTGCACACGCCATTAAGATATTTCGAAGCGATATGGAGCGACCGCAGACTTGACATGTATTTTTTAATTACAATTCACGTTTTTGTACATTTTACGCCGGCTGCAGTTGTCATAATTCATTTACCGTCAGAAGTTTTGTTAGTAATTACCCGTTACCGTCCCTCACCGTTTTTATCTTGGTATGTTAATGTTTTTTCTACGGTTATTAAGTAATGCCTTACTTATTTACTTAAAGTCAACTGCAGATCACGCCTCTTCCACTGTTTGCCATAATCACCACGCTCGATAAGTCTGACGCTGCTTTCACCGTAGACGCTGCTTTCACCTATCTTCTTAATTTTGGCTTGACATTTTTGTGATGATTATCCCACCATCTATCAGTAGTCATTTTCATTTACAAGGCTTTTCACTCAGTCGCATCTTATCTCTCAGTCGTATTAGAGGGGGTGGTATTATTCTTATGCCGATACCTGTTAGATGTTATACCAAATTTTATTAATAAATGTCGTGTCTATATTAATTTGTCGGTTGTCAATTGTTCGCTAGAAGAATGACAACAAAATATTATAATCATACTAGTGGGTAGGGAAGGCGTCATTCTGCCTGTTTAATGATAATATGCTTTTGCACGTATGTATAATTGAATGAGAAATCTGAAAAAATAGAAATGTATAGAATCAAAACTTTCCGATACCTCACGTTGCAAATTTAAAATTCTATCAGAATGGGTTAAATAGTTTCAAAGATGATCGTGACAGGATATTTATTTGTAAAAATGTTTGCATAATTGCTTTGATTGCTTCTAAATAAAGACATACGTTCGCTTGCAAATGATTTCGAAGAACATATTAATCGATTGTATTTACTTCTCCACTTCGTTTCTAGTTGTTGGTGATTCGACCTGTAAAAACGTCCTTTTATTTTGTCTATTACAAACATGTCAAGTATTTTTTCTAATTCAAAAAATGTATAACTGCTTTCTATGGCGAAATTAAAAACGAAAAGAGAAATCGGTAGATAGTCGCCCTCCTCGTTTTTGTTATACTCTAATTTTAAAGCTATCAATAACGTTCTTTGTCTGAACCCACTGATCCGTTCAATTCTTTTCACTCAAAAACAAATCTTGAATCGAATTAATGACGAGCGCAAACAGGGAGCTCCGTAAGTCCGTGCCGTCAATCATTGAGATGGAACAATCATCCCCGCTACTTGTGGATGGGATGAACAAACACCTGTACCGAATTAATTACACCGCCGAGTCCAGCTAATTATAAATGGGAACGATATATTACGCGCTTAATGAATTTAATAATTCGACTCCCGAGCGTCATTTGTACGACTAGCTTGAATTAGAAGTTCGTATTTAAAAAAAATCCATGACTCAAGTACAAACAATCATATTCAAGCGGCATTCGAATCCGTAACTCTTAACTTCGAAGGCAGGGTTGCTACCAAATTGGATAGGTATAAGGGTGTCGTTAAATAAAAAAGTATATATAGTATAAAGTAGTAGTATAAAGCTTACTACAAAACAGAGTAGAAGCGTTGCCTAAACCTTAAAAGATAATTTTAAGACACAATTTCTCCCTGAGGGTCGCTATAGAAATTTATAGGACTTACATTGACTTATCTCTTATCTGGATTAAAGTAAAACAAGAAACCGCCTAGCGATACGCTTGGCGCCGAGGACGTGCCACTGGTTTTAATTTCCATTTCGGATCCTTGTGCACAAAAAATGTACAGTTCGCGGGTCGCCTATTTGTCTCGGCGTTTCCCGGTATCTGTTTTCGTAAAGCCTCTTTTGTGAAATCCGCGCATGACAGAGGGGGATGAGGAAAATCAGTGACGTTGTTTGGGCGACTTTTATCCGATTTATTCTATAATACAGCTTATGCGTGGTCACTGCGTGCTATTTTCTTGGTATTAGGATGAAAAACGAGCAAACTTACCACTTGATGGTAAATGACTAATTGCAACCCTTGGACATCTGAAAAAAACTTCAAAGGTAGAAGTTTTCTCTAAGTGTGTATTACTAAACCAGAGGTTGTATAAGCATAAAAGAAATCTGCCACAATGTTATGATAATAATATTAATAGTATATTTATAGTATCTATAACATTGTATTCTATCATGAATACTACTACAGTGTTTAGTACGCCGACACACCCTCTTCTTTCATTCTTCTTTCAACTCTGTCCATCCATCGGTTGTCTAGAAGATATTGCTGTCAGCAATAAGAGCGCCCATTGCTTACTTCAATAACATGTGTGTTTCGATGTTAATGTTTTCCTTTTTTTTGGTGTGCAATAAAGAATATATAAAGAAATATATATAGATAGGGACAAAATCATATTGATAACTCCGATCCTAAAATAAGTCGAGAGAGCACTTGTGTTTTGGAATCAAAAACAACAAACACCCAGACCCGAGACAATGTAAAAAAATTGGTTTCCTATACTGACCTTTCCGAAAATCGAACCCGGAACTTAGAGCTGACAACAAGAACATTGAAAACCGGTGAGTGTACGCCACTCTTTCACGGAGGGCGTCAATTGTTGCTCTTATTAACAAAATGCTTGATGCAATGCAAAAGAAATAGAAATAGAAGAGGCAGGACATACGCCTATCTGATTCCGCTTGTTTTGGATAGAAAGAGAGAGAGAGCATCTAGCTGAGGTGATATCATAGTAATTGTAATAAATTAACATTATTTTAACACCTGTCGTTCAGATTAAACTCTTTCAAGTGTATGTTTTAAGGTTTGTAGGAATGGATACATAACGCAGTGTTGGTACCGACTTTGTTATATGGCAGCGAAACCTGGGTATGCCAGAAGAAGCATAAAAGTAGGTTGAATGCAGTGCAGATGCGATCTCTTCGTAAAATGTGCGGCCTTACTATGGCCGACCGAAAGCGAAACGAAGAGGTTCGCAATATGGCAGGTTTGTAAGATGACCTTGTCACAAAAATGGATAAGGGCGTGCTTCGATGGTTTGGGCACGTTGAGCGAATGAGTGAAGACCGAATGGTGAATAAAATATATAGCGCGAAAGTTAACATTAAGAGGGGTCGAGGTAGACCGAGATTAACTTTCGAAGACCATGTGAGCAAATTGCTCGAAGAGGGGAGGGTCAAGAGTACTCGGATACCTCGACGAACATGTATGAAGAAGATGATGAATCTGAAAGAAGCGAAAGACATACCTCTTAGGCATCGTGACACTTGGCGATCTGTTCTCTCTGGCTACCCCGTCAGGGATTGTGCGTGAAAATAAGTAAGTTACGGAATGGAACGCTTTATACACCTTGTCGAAATAATTTAAAGCAACGGAGTTAAAAAAAAGGAATAGGTCACGTCAAAATTGGGTTTTTAATTCATTCCAAAATGGAGATAGATTCCCGCCGCTCTCTATTCTTCGTACGACCGTACTGTGTACTTAACTTGTCAACAGGGCAGGGGGAAGAGGGGTGTATTTCATTTCAGACAGTTTAAGCGTTTCTTTACTCTCCCATCTTATTCACGGAATTAGGCGATCGGCATTACGTTTTCTTTTCTCCTTCGGCCTCGGTAGATTATCTTTTTATACTTTGTTTTCTTTTAATTGGACCATAAAAAATGTGTAATCAGACTTATAGGCCGTGTACTTTTGACGTATGAAATTTGACCACGGCTTTTTCCCTGTGGTGAAGAAACTAAGTATCGGTGTACATCATACCTCGTTATGAGAAGATCTCGACCCTCTTAATTAAAATATTTAATAAATGTATGAATAATAAAATATTTAATATATTAAATTCTCGCGGTGATGATCTGCTGCGAAATTCGTTACTGTGTTTTTACCAAGGCTTTAGACATTAAAATTGCTTGATATTTTGCAGGCGAATACTAATTTTTGATAGAATAGTTTGTGAAAATCTTATATGTATAATGTTATCGGAAACCTACTTACCAACTTCAAATCTGTCGATTATTCTATACAAACTATGATCCTAATTCTATTAAACTAGGCTGATATTTAAATGAAATGACATATAAAATAGTCACGATAACAAAATGCTTGTGTGATCGGAATTCGAGCCAAAATACCCGAGTTCGAAGATAAGCGCATACCTAAGAGAACCCTGTCTACCCCTGTATTGGGAATGGCCTGAAGATATTTTCTTTTTTTTGACATTTAGAAATGTTGTTCAGACCTATTTTCGCTTTTGAGCTCAGAGATAATGTAATTTCAACACCCACCGCTATTCCGCCCCCTTTCTAGGAACGTTTTCAAAAAACCTTTCTTAGCTGACATCACCCACACATAATCTATTCCTATGCAAAGTTTATCTTCATAGGTCAAGTGGTATTAGAGATTATTATATGATTGGTTAGTGTGCGTGTGAGTGACTTTTGCTTTTGTAAATGTACATTTATAAATATCTTTTATTTAGTTTGTTGTACGGAGTGCTTACATATTTTAGTCCTTATTTAGCTACACGAAATCACAATCATGTCATTTTTATGTCCGATACCCCTATTGTGTTAAATTGGTAACAAATATTTTATTTGTTTGCCTTTATTGTGTCATTCACACTGTCTTTCATTTTTTATGTTGTGACTTTTACTACCATGAATTGTTTTTCTTTATTGATAACAAAAACGAAAAGTAATTTTTTTGCTTCAATTTGTTTGTACTGATTTGTGGGTTGTATGTAAATATATATACTTTTTTATTTACATAAATATATAAATATATAAAGTATATATATTTACATATTTATATATGTATATATATATATATATATATATATATATATATATATATATATATATATATATATATATATATATATATATATATATATATATATATGTATGATGTTATCGGAAACCTACTTACCAACTTCAAATCTGTCGATTATTCTATACAAACTATGATCCTAATTCTATTAAACTAGGATGATATTTAAATGAAATGACATATAAAATAGTCACGATAACAAAATGCTTGTGTGATCGGAATTCGAGCCAAAATACCCGAGTTCGAAGAGGTAAGCGCATACCTAAGAGACCCCTGTCTACCCCTGTATTGGGAATGGCCTGAAGATATTTTCTTTTTTTTGACTTTTAGAAATGTTGTTCAGACCTAATTTCGCTTTTGAGCTCAGAGATAATGTAATTTCAACACCCACCGCTATTCCGCCCCCTTTCTAGGAACGTTTTCAAAAAACCTTTCTTAGCTGACATCACCCACACATAATCTATTCCTATGCAAAGTTTATCTTCATAGGTCAAGTGGTATTAGAGATTATTATATGATTGGTTAGTGTGCGTGTGAGTGACTTTTGCTTTTGTAAATGTACATTTATAAATATCTTTTATTTAGTTTGTTGTACGGGAGTGCTTACATATTTTAGTCCTTATTTAGCTACACGAAATCACAATCATGTCATTTTTATGTCCGATACCCCTATTGTGTTAAATTGGTAACAAATATTTTATTTGTTTGCCTTTATTGTGTCATTCACACTGTCTTTCATTTTTTATGTTGTGACTTTTACTACCATGAATTGTTTTTCTTTATTGATAACCAAAACGAAAAGTAATTTTTTGCTTCAATTTGTTTGTACTGATTTGTGGGTTGTATGTAAATATATATACTTTTTATTTACATAAATATATAAAGTATATATATTTACATATTTATATATGTATATATATATATATATATGTATGTATATATATATGTATATATATATATATATATATATATATATATATATATATATATATATATATATATATATATATATATATATATATATATATATATATATATATATATATATATATATATATATATATATATATATATATATATATATATATATATATATATAAATATATAAAGTATATATATTTACATATTTATATATGTATATATATATATACTTTATATACCTGGATTTATTTATTTTAGTATTTAAATCTCACTAGGCTTATTCTTTTGAACTGGTAAATAATTACAAAATCTGAAATTGTAGTGACTTTCAAATCCACATATAACGAGGAAACAATGACGCGTAATTCTGTTATATGTTCTAAATGTAATCATAACAGATTATTTATTTCAAGCATTCTCTTGCAACTTTATATATCAACCGCAACAGCCATTTACAAACAAATTCTATTAATTGATAAGTGTATTAAATGATGTGTGTTTTTATTTGCGTTACGCTATCAATTAATTTATTCCAATTTGTATGCAATACGCATAATCGCCCATCGTGGCAGTAATCAAAGTTTCATCAGCATTTAACATTTGTTTATGCGATGTAGTATTTCGTAATTGTCATATAATATTTTGTCGTATGATGTGTTTAGGTTATAAAGAGTTTAGTTAAAAGTATAGACTTTTAATGTGTATTTCAATCGACTTCAAAGATAAAAAAATATCTTCACACATAGCCAGAGAGAACTGTAAAGTAATATAATAACAAGTGTATTGTGACACTTTACGATCCTCTATCTCTGACCGTACATCCTTCTTTTATATTCTTTTTTTAGATTCATCATAATGGTTCTAAGGATTCTAATGAAATTTTAATAAATTATTATTAATAATACTGAAGTAAAATTTTTGAAAATTTTCATTATTCTTTTTTTAAGAGAAAATTAATTACAACTGAATTTCAGTAAACATACAACCTAAAGCCAAGAAAAACTACTAAACAGTACATGGTTTTTAAGCTCATTTTACCAAAAAACTAACTTTGCCACAGCGGTGGCTCGGTTAGTAAGATTTTGCTGGAGATTTGAATCCTGCTCATTTTACTTGTTTTTTAGGTCTCTTCAGTTTTATTAATAACTCTTAAAAAAACGTCGACGCCTATATTGCTCGGTTCCTTGTTGCGCTGAGGAAAATTCTATGTACATAATTAACTCTTGGAAAAACTAAATAATATGCTTATTTCAGTTTCATTAGAACATAATATTATTCATAAGTTGATGCCTTTTTTCTATATAAATCGTCCGACTGTCACACAGAGGCAACAAAGCAGTTAATTGAAACACTGAGTCCGGGCCTACGCTCGCGCTACGCCGCCGCGCGCCAGTGCTACGTCGCCCGTCGCGTAGCCCGCACGTAACAGCGTCGTAGCGGACAAAGTTCAGTGCCCAGTGAACGTCCTACATGTAATTGTGTTTGTGCAGTAACGGAGTTGGAAAGCGCATTATAATGTAAATTAAAAAATGTTGTTTGTACACTTCAAAATTACGAAGTGCACTAATTTATATATGTGCTACAAATTAGAAAGCTCTATCATGTTGTATTTGTATGCATGGAAGCTACGACATTACTTATATCAAAATATATTAAAACAAAATTGGAATTTTAAAATTCTATTAATATTAACCATGTATAAAGGCATTTTTTCAATAACTTTTTCTTCCTATATTTCTTGAAAAATATCTTTGTAATATTTTAGATGGCATCGGTATAAAATAAAATATAAACATAATAAAAGTAAATAAATATAACAAATCCAAAAGAAAATCATTTAATCTTAACAGTTATCACCAATGTGGAATAAAAGTTACTGTTAATACACGTTACACTTTTTGGGATATATCAGAATATTATTGCCCTCTGCTGAACTTTTGTGTTCCATTACTAGTACCGTTATACTAGCAAGACTTTAACCATATAAATATTTTATAGTTATTCTTACTTATTATTGTTAGCCGAATACAAATAGTACCTATAGTACAATAGGACATAATGTCTTCCCAAAAAGAAACTTTTTCATTGGCACCCTCTGTAAACGTACTGGCAATCGCAGTATCAATCACCTCACACTTTAGAAGCTGCCGTTCATCATCGGTATGCTTATTTTTGTGTATTGGAAAACTGTAACAAAAGTCAGCAACGTATGTACCTTTGGCATATGAATGCTCTTTACAATATTAATTCAACTTTTATTACTCACACAATAAAAACGCGAGAAGAGACCTGGACTTTAGTGTTCCAATCATAGGTTATACCTATGACAGCTAGTATTGTGATGGCGTAAATGCCTGCCATCTCTATTATTAAAATAAAATACTATAAAAGAGTTATTCTCATGGGTGTCGTATGAAGCGACTAAGAGTAAAAGCTTTTAAATCAAAATGGCTAATAGCGGGATTATAGTCTCTTTAGATTTTAATACCGGATGATGGAGCAAGGTTTCAGAAGTAGTGTGTAGGTATTGCAATAGCCTACCCGCTAATCATGACATATGCCCCTTCTTAGAGTGAAATATTAAACTATTCTCTAACCCTATAAATCTAGTTTAACATAATTTGAATCTAGTATTAATTACATTGAATTTTAGTAATGGCTTAAATTTTAAAGTATTGTTCGTTGATATAAATTAACTTGTCAGTGTTCATTCGACATTGTATGCAAAGTTTACTAACGTTTAACGAAATACAGAATTTTTTTACAAATCAAATATAAAATTTAATATTTCCGAATGGTACCTGACACAGCTAAGTGAAAACACTTGAAGAGGAGCAATTTTACCGATGACAGTTTAATATGGCATCAATAAGTTATGGCCCGAACAATTTAAAAATTAGAAGATGTTTTTGATAAGATGAGTACAAAATTGTATGGATGGTACAAAATTGTAAACATAATAATTTCAAAAAATAAACATGAAAAATATTAAGTTTATCGTAATATTTTTCATTACAAAATGTTTATTTTAAGAATCTAGAAAGTTCAGTCAGCACTATATGATGGTCATTATATTTTCTATTCTATATTAATTTTGAGACTTGTCGTGCTCGACTATGTCGTGTATGCACTGGTATAACAATCCCTTCCTACCCTAATCGTACTAACAAACTTTACAATGTAAACTCAGTAGTCATGGATTCATACATAACTAATATAGTGCGGACGGGATGATTGACTACTACTTGGCAAATCCAAGTATTTCAAGTAAAATGTTGTAAACTCACAGATCTTGAACATAGTTATCTGATGTACTACATTATCCTTGTTAACCTGAAACACTGACTGACGAATGCAAAATATTTAACACTAATTAATAATTAACAATAATTTTTTACTGTGACCGATTTTAACCGAGTGTATGTAATCTAAAATCTCTTTTATGAAAACTGTATCAGAGATTTTAAGATAAGATCATCTGTTATAATTTTGGTGGCGACAACAGATTTTTGCGATAAAAAATGTATTGAAGTAGACGCGTACTCTCACAAAGAATAATATTTGTAAATAAATTGTATACATAAACTCTTAATTTTGATTTTATACGTAACTACGTAAGTAAATTGTATTACTTGGCAGCGTCACTCATAAATTCATCTTCATCTTAAAAATATAAATACGCACAAAAATATTGTACATTACTCCTATTCATTATTCCGTAGAATGTTTCATTTGATTTGTCGATAGAGGATTTGAGGGGAGCAACACTGGAAGGCTTTCTGCTCTCGTTATAAATACTTGATCAGGAGCCGTCTCGATTTTGTGATCATTCTTTATAAGACTTGCCTTTATTCCCTGTCCGCTCTTTTGATTGATGGGATTTGTTAAGTGTAATTTATCCTTGAATTTTTCATATCAATAGATAAGTACAATTTAAATTTTTGTTGCACTGTAGTTTATAACTTCTTGCAAGTCCTAGGAACTGGTGAAACGGCTAACGTAGCGTACAAAAACACAAGATTGGATTTGTTTGTTTAAACAACTTTTTTATATTTTTTAACTTAAATATGAAACTTAAAATGTAACTTTTTATGGGAGTTAATAACAGGGTGAAAATTAGTTTACCTGAATATTTATATATACTGGACATATTCAACACCGATGCAATCAAATATTCAATTACGCAATCTCTTACTCAGAAATTTCACCGGCTACAATAGGATTCAAATGGAAGCACATTATTATTGGCAAGTCGTAGTCGAATTCAGGTAAGTAGTAGAGTCCAATAAACCACTAAATCGATTTTGAAAACATTTGGAATGGAGGTAGTGTGAACCCTGGTACATATAAGGTACTTAATATATATATAAGCATGCATTGTTATATTATAATAATAATATAGTTTTTATCTTTCAAAAATATTTAATAGCTATATTCTCTGTGGCTTTCACGGGCTTTCTGTGGTTTATTGGATCCTCAAAAAAATAATTGTTTAATGTATAGTAGCTAATTTTTTCATGAGAGTTAGGTTTCCGCTATCCTACATACCGATCCTAAGGGTTTGGTTGGTGTACTGTGACTTCATTAAAAGCCTATCAAAGTTAGATTTTCTTAAGATTATTTGAGTTTAGTTTCTTTTAGAAAAAAAAGCTTAGAGTTGCTACTCTATAGTGTGTGTTGTCGGTGTTTTCGTAAATATTTAATTTGCTAAATAGCATTAAGCGTTTTGTGTTCCATTATTTTCATTTCTGTTTTATTGTTTTTTCATTTAGAATTATTACGAGGTGTTATTTTCTGGGTGGTATAATCTGTAACTTTTTCATGTACATTATTTCCCGCTGGCATGCCTTTTAGGTCTTGTTAATAAAATATTGAAACGATTTAATAAATAACTTAATTAATAGCGTACGTTATTGAGTTGAGGTCAGGGGCATCATGGCTTGGTGTGTATGGCATAACAGCACAAGTATCGAGTTCCCACGGTAACGAATCTGGTCGATATCCCATCGGCACGCAATATGTTTAACTTAAAACGTAAGAAACATTGTTATTTGAAATTTTCATTCCCTTACATAACTAAATTTCATTTCATCGTGGCAGGTTTTGAGTGGGAGTATGTAACTCCAGAATGCTTGAATGTTCCGGAATGTTGACGATGTTGAACGATGTATATCGTACACAAGTTCTTGAAAAAAACCATTGGTATGAACCTACCTTGAACTCGGGTCCCTTGACTCGAATTCCGATCACCCAACCACTCGGTTATTGTGACTTTATATTAAATTACATGTTTATCAAATTATCTTATATATTTATTAAGTTTTAAAGGGGGTCATTGTATGTACATTGAAGAAATTTGAGTGAAACTAAGTGGAATAGATTTCTAAGACGTGTCTGAACACAAAACAATGATTTTTAGAATTCTTGTTATCTAATAAAAAGGAAACATGTGATAGTTACAGGTATAATGTTTTTCTCGATATTAACACCTCCGTGTTATGACGCATTGTTACGTATTCTATGCATTAGGGAACGTACAAAGGGAATATTTTACTACCGAAAATTATGATGTCATATTTACGGGCAGGAAAGCATTCCGTAGTTACATACTCTCACAAAGTAAACAGAGTTGGTGGGGCTGTCCAACGCACGGCTTGTTTGCGAAAACTGAATCCAAACTTTTAATACCGAAAAACGTAGAATTTATAAAAGTTTCTTAGTGAAATCTAAAAAACTAACACAAAGACATGCTTCGAAATTCGATTACAGTTTTTTCACAATATTCCATTAATTAGTTTTAAAGTCGAAAACTACTTTAACATTAATTAAACATTACAAATTTATTCTTTTAAATCAGCGGTAATTTTAAATAGCTTCTCTTTATAAATCTATTTTCCTTTCCCACAAAAATATTTAGAGAGTACTTTTCTTCACGCATTTTACCAATATTGAGGTGGACCAGGGTATTAATAATAAAATCCATTCGACAGACGTTCTCACCGAAGTCTATTAGGATATATTTAGTGATACATGACTCGAGTAAAACATTTACGTTCATCACACAAATGTTTGTATCTAGCGGCATTTGCAGCCGCAACCCGAAGGCTGAGTACCTACTACCAATGGCTTGCCAGTCGACACACACATATTAAGTGCTCAAATTAAGTTAAGAGAAGTGACGCTCAATTTCTTATGACAAGTGTGCCATAAAATGTGGACCTACTGAATATTAAGTGGTGACCGCTTGCTTTAATTTAATAAAACGCAAGTAAATTTGTGATAAAGATTTCTCTTATCAATAAAGAGATAAAGATAGCTTAAAATTATGATTTTGATATTTCAAGACTCTAATTATTCTTAACCACTAAACGTTATTTTCAAAAGTTGCCAAAAGCCTGAAATCTATGCACACTCATCATCCATTGACGTAGGAAGAGGTTATATGTTCAATCTTAGAGTAGTTTTTGTACAGTTAAAACACGTTTTTTCACTCATATTGCTTACTATTAACGCGTTACTCGTTGGGAGAAATTTTGTAAGCTATTATTTTTAGCCTTTTGGTATTTTAAAATCATTATGCGATACTCGGTGATATTCAGGTTTCGATGTCACGTATATATTTAGAATACCTATTTTAATAAGAGCCCGATTTAAGATTTTAGGGACAAAGTACTAGGATATTTATACGTGCGTTTAATGAGAAAAAGTTGAAATTGGATGGAAGGGAAAGGGCAATGTAACTATCATGACTCTATCGATCCGATCTTCATGTCTAATACGTCAGGGATTATGCACGAAGATATAAGTAAAATGAAAATGAAATATTTTAATACTTTCTGGATAACGTACCGGACTAGCTGATTTCGAATTTATTTTAAATTATAAGTCATTTATTATTTCTATCCTAGAAAGAATATACTTAACTCTATACTAACAGTTGTTAGGTTTGGGCACGTTGAGCGAATGAGTGAATACCGAATGGTGAAGAAAATATATAGCGCGAAAGTTAATATTAAAAGGGGTCGAGGTAGACCGAGACTAACTTTTGAAGACCATGTGAGCAAATTGCTCGAAGAGGATTCGGATACCGCGACGTGCATGTATGAAGAAAATGATGAATCTGAAAGAAGGGAAAGAGGTATGTAAGGATCGTGACACTTGGCGATCTGTTCTCTCTAGCTACCCCGCCAGGGACTGTGCGTGAAGATAAGTATACTAACAGTGTTGCAGATTAACTGCATAAAAGTAAAGTAACAGAAGAATGTTTTAACAACTTGTAGCTTATCTATAAGTAGCGTGATGTTATTGCGTGAGCTCCGCCCTCCACGATATTTCTATGGGTCATCAAGCCACCTGTTCACATTCAATGATAACGTTATCGGTAGTTGATGTTTCTACAGCGTAGTTGGTAACGAGTCTGACCAACTTTTCGACGCTAAGAGTCGTGGGTTCATATTTATTGTCCTAGCGGGTAGACATTTGTATGATGAATGTGAATATTTAATCTTTTTGCCAAGACACAGGGAATCCTAAATTGGGACTTGGTGAATTGTTTAATAGTTGAATATATTATTGTTATTGTTATACGGATTAAAGTAAAGCCTTGTAAAGTTTATTAGAAACCAACAGATAGCAAGACATATTAAAAAACAACAGCGCTTACGTTATCCTAAACTATTTAAAAACTTTTACAGCAAAGGTAACTATTATATTAGGATATAAACGACCGTACTTTTGGTAAATGTATCTGTGCCATATATTCGGGGATTATTCGTGAAGGTGAATTAGTAAGCTACGATACATTTTATGTCATTAAAGTTTCTTTGTTGGGAGAGCGTTTTCGAATGTTTATTTGGCAATCGTTGGTGCGTTATGAATCTTACCGAGAATTTACGCTTTACCGATCCTTCTTCCACGGTTTGAATAGATGTTAACGATAAAGATTACGCAGCTTATTTCCTAACATTTTTGGGGTCGGTATCTTTAATCCCTTTCATCTTTATAATTTAAAAAATGTTAAATACCTGTGATCCAAAAGAATCGTTGTAAAAAGTTCACCTTTTAATGTTTTTTTTTTTATTTTTCCGTCATACCTTTCGTTGGGTTTGACTGGTAGAAAATGCTAGAGGGCATTAAGTTGCCAAGAATAAAGAATAACAATTTTTTTCATGTTATTTTTTTGAAGAATATATTCTAGTGCTACCCTTTCAATCGTCAGCTACGATTGTTACGTTTAAATAAAATTATTTCAACACGCTTTAAGCCGTTGTGTAATTTCAATGTGACATTTTTGTCATTGCTAACGGCGTTGACGTAAATAAATCAGACACGTGTGTGATATATGATGTTCTTGGTACAACAGCGCGGTGCGTCACGTCAACTGCCCTAGATTTGGTTGCGTGATTCCCACCGTTATTACACCCTCGGCCCATCCGTTCGGCTCGCATCTGTAATCTTTTATGATAATGTTTCAACGGTTTATACTATTGTCGTGCTCATAAACTGTCTTTACTGAAACAAGGCCTTATTTGTGCATTGAACTAGGCGCTACTTTATTTGTACTGTCATTTACAACTAGATATTACCCGCAAAATCGCCCGTGCGGTATGTTTCATTAACAAATAGATGTTATAGTTGTACTTACAATTGCTGCCTCTTGGTTCTTCATTTTCACACTTTTTATTTGTGTAGATTTCTGTAAATACGCACTTGAACTAGAGCAACAGTTATTTATTTAATTTTTTAAATTAACATTTGTAGTTTATTTAATTGATAATTATTAAAAAAATATTAATACTTCCGGTTTCATTATACATTTCGATATCCGGCTCCAAAGCCACATAACACAAAGGTATGTAAGTTCTTAGGCCAATAATAGGAAACATAAAAATATCCATACAAATCATTTAATACTCATATTTGAATGGTAGAAACAATTTAATAACTTAGATTAAAATACGCATATTACAATGTACTGAAATTTCATCCTTTCTTATGTGTCTTTATAGAACGGAATGCAAAATATTTAATGAGAAATATTACGATGTAAAGCACAACCCTATTGTGTTTGGGTTCTTTTGTTTTGTACTTAAGGTTTTTCTTCTGGTGCTATATTATTTGTGTTTTCTTGTATCTATTGTTATATTTTTCAATGTTCGGAAATTATCCGAATGTTTGTTCTTTGAATGAATGTTCAGTTTTAAATAAACAAATATTAATAACTACGATAGCTGCGTGGTTCGTTGGTAAGAATTCGAATTAGGAAACAGAAGTTCGAATCCCATGAGGAAGTCTTGTGCGCACGAGGTTTGGCGGAACTTATGTACGCTTTATATCCTTGCCTACGGTTACAGACTATCTCCTTGTCCCAAATAGGATTCGGTAAACTCGTGAACGGGAATGTCGCTTGAAGACATTGAATAGACATGTTTTCCCACATATATCTCAGAATTTGGAAACACGTAAAGATTTAAAAATAAAATAGTCACTATGTTAGTTGTACTCGTAATCTGTTACTGATGTTAGGCAGAGAATTGAAGTTTTCATTGGGAATTATAGTCAATTAGTTAACAAATAACTATATTTTATTGAGAAGAAATCGTTATTAGTAAGACATTTAGTTTAAGAAGTAAGTAACATTCCTGTTCCATAATCCTGTATCCACCCTACTCATATTTATTTACGGTATGTGTATAATTTCATGTACATTATCTCATATCATATACTCAATGTTTAATTATCATATGCAAATATCGAATGCATGCTTGGAACATTTCAACGTAGCTGACATCCGTTTCGACATTTATCCATCACTGTATCGTTTGCGCTGTTTGAATTAGTTGCGTCATAGGCGTCTTTGAGTTCTGCATTCTCATTATCATTGGGCTGACAACCCGTCACATTTTTATATATACATATTCGATTATGAAAGACACAACGATCGCTAGTTTATGTTTTCAAAAAGAAATATTTATCTTCTCCTATTTTGCATTTCTGTACCGTTAACAATCTAGTCCCATGGAACCACATTAAGTGTTACTGTGTTAATAGCCAGTTTAAGTATTAGTTAATACGAGTATGTATCCGTTAAATATCGGTTTAAGTATTAGTACTTTGTTTACCAATATGCCTGTTTTATTACTCAAAGTCGCAGACTCGCTCTTGCCTTGAAATTAGAATATTTAATCTATTTCATTCCGTCGATAGAAACCGTTGAAATCTGTTCTATGATCTTATATCCAAAAAACAACCGATCTCTTAGCATCAAATTGAAATGTCGGAGTTTCTTGGCGTTACGATACTGCAAACAATATTAACAGGCTAATTTCATCACGGTTCGCTCTTGTTGTGGCAAACTTTGCGCTCCGGATTATTGTGTTCGTTGAGAACTATTTTCGATCCTCACGGATATCTCGGGACAGTCATAAAACTATTAAACTTCAGGGGTTACGTATAGACCGTTGCAAGAATGCAGACTGTGGTTAACGTTTAAATTTTGAGGAGCTTTTTTTGTTTCGTCCTTTACAGTTCCGTCTCGAATTTTGTAAAAAATGTTAACCTGCGATAACATTTTGTTTCATATTTCATAGGTATTATCAATTGACAAAAGTCAATTCCGCATTTAACATTAACATTATGCATAAAACAATTAACTAACAATTTACTAAAAGTAGGGATTGTCGCAAAATCGTTTTAAAACGTTAGCTATTTATATATATACGTATAGATACATTATATATTAATTTACACGTAACGGGAGATTGTGTCATAATCGCCCTGTTTGGTAAACGAACGCGCGATCATACAACGCCTTAGGCGCCGCTTCCCAACACCGGTCTGATAATTTTCGCGATGGTTATCCCGCCATCTGTTCATTGGTATTTTGAGCACCTACGGGAAGAAAGCCATAACCAAACAGAAAAAATTCGCATAAAAAACCAATAATTATTCAAATTTATTACAATTTATTTAAATTATAAAATAAAATTTCTTTGTCTAAATTTGATATGATCTCGATTTCAGTTACTTTATACTACGTAGTCATACAGTTTTAATGAGGTTACTTCGTATCTTATTACCATTTTTTACAAAACATTCAAAGACAGTCTTTTCATATAAAATATTTAGTGTCTGTTCTCAAAAGTCATATTTATCTGTTTATGTATTATTACATACATAAACTGATAAATATGACTTTTATGAATAGATTTTATTTGTTTAAGTAAACTAGAGACATATAGTTTTTTATTGGGGCAGTCGCACAATGTGTATTTTTTCTTACTTTACGACTTTGCATGCGTTAACCCTAGCCGCAGTAATACGTTGCTGCGGCCACAGTTAACGCGGTTAACAGGACGTTCGCTTTAATATAAATGCATGCGAGTGATCGGGATTCGGATCCCGACTTTGGTACCATCTGAAAAGGTTTTCCAAATAATTTTTAAGTTATAGAAAAAAAATATTTCGGTAACGTTTAATCCAATCTCAGTCCTCTTAAAAACTCCCTCAAAACTATTTTTGAGCATCATTTTGGCCACATGTTCCGTTGGCTGGTTATCACATTTTCTCCATTGATTTATCCTATGCGACCATGAAAAATTTCTGGTTATCTAAAAAAAAGATAGAAGGTTTTGCTTGGAGTCATGAATGGTTTTTAATTTTTTTTTTGAGATTAGCACATTTAATTGTATCCACGATAGCCGAGTGGTTAAGTGATCGGAATTCTGGTCAGGAAACCCGAGTAATCCCCAAGACCCGTAATAATGGGTTTTTTCAAAAACTTTTGTACAATTTATATCGTTGGCTTGGACATAAAGACGGCGACGGACTCACCACTTGGCGCGTTGTCCCAAATAATGTCTTCGGTAGAAGGTGAGCCGAAAAGACTTAATTGTTGGTCTACCCCTGTATTGGGTATGGCGTTAAGATATTTAAACAATGAAAGTAATGTTAGCTTAATAAGCAAAAAATTCATTGCATTATATTTTGTATTCTTATAATATAGGAAATATAATATAAACTTTATTCACAAACTTGTCTAAGAAATGTTATTCCTTTAGATAACAAAAAAATTCACAGTTTTATGGAAACCCGTCAACCATACTTAAATGGTTTCGATAAATAAAATGACGTACGAAATTTGTATCTTCCAACTTATTTTCTACCGGCCTTACCTTTTATTTTCTTGAGGAAACATGGATTTTCATACGAACACAGTCGATCAGTCAACAGGACGGGTAAACTCGCTGTGATGTACCGCCTATCAACACCGGAATATTGAGTCTACTTTCAAATGTTTCCGAATAAACAAACTACGTAATAATATTTCTTCCCTACTTCTTATCCAAAAAGAAATTGTATTGAAGACGAGAATCTCGAAACGTCGAGCTTTTATTGCTTGTTATGTATTTTTAAAGTATGTCTAAATTTATTTGATCTAGAAAAAAGTCAGGAGAAGTGAAATTAATACGATATGAGATATTCTATGATATCTTGAAGGAAGCGAAAGACGAAATCTTATTATCCTTTTCTTTCTTTGGAAAAGTAAAACTCATGAAATGAGTATAACCAAGGTAATTTCAGAAATATTTCGGAACTCTTAAATTATTTTTCAAATATGATGGACTTGTTTTTAGATTTAAACTTAAAAAAAAACGTTTAAATTGATCTTACTGATTAAATTGATATTAATATATGAAACAACATCATTCTTTCTTTATAGTATCTTAATAAGTTGATTCTATAATATATAATCGGTATTATTAGCATATCCACATTAGATAATATTGTATATGGAAGATAAATCACAATACATATACACTTGTTCGTAGCTTTTAATCTCGAAATCAACAACAAATCTGACAAGCACGCCGCAAATCAATGCCTGTTTACTGCATACCACATTTATTTGTCTATATTGTTTCCTCAGTCTCTGTGTGCAGAGTTACTCTGTATACTGTTTCAACATACAATGACGTAATCCGTCTACCTATGTCACTCAAACGTCAGTCACGTATGCGCAAATGTCTAGAATGTTTCCATCTTGATAGTTATATAGGTCAGTGACATATATAAAAATCCTTCGGTATGTTTGATGCGTTGTTGACTGATGTTGGGCTTGTTTGATTTCTAAAAGAGTGAATAACGCAAATATAAACGAATCAATAATTTTTATTATTTAAAGGAAGTTTAGACATACAAGTACATATTATTTTTAATAGGGTTGTGACTTTCACGATTCACTATAGCGGAGTGTTTGGATCATTGAATTCGAATAAGACCATTTTAGATTACCAAGAGGAAGACTCATACTGATTAGTATTTTCAATACTTATGTGCTTACTTTGTTTGTTTGTTATGTGTACTTATGTGCTCACCACCTATGACGTTGGCCCAAAATGAATCCCAGTGATGTCGAATGGTTTTAACTTTTTAGAGTTCTGACTAACCCTATATTTGGAAAGGTTGAAGATAAAACTTTCACATGGCCAGAATCCCAACTAAGTTAGCCAAACGGCTGCTATTGATTCAGATTACGAAAAATCCTTTTTAGCTTGATGAACTTAGACAATGATAATGATAAAAAGATCTGGGTAAAATAGCATTTATTGACTTATTATACGACTGGTTGCAGTACTTTCTTTTGTATTTTCATTAAACGCTAACTGAGTAAAATTTCTTTTTTAGACGTTTGTTCTAGCAAAGTAATAGGTAAACTAACGTGTAAAGTTAACGTATGACTATATTGACTATACTGTCGACATGATCTAAGTTTGTACAATATGCTTCTCACTATTTGTACAAAAATGTCTACCACGAGGATATGTGTAAACTACGTTATTTACTGTACAGACAGTATTCACTATATGAATAAGTAAAACATCGCTCTGGAAACGAAATTTATGAGCGTATTTCTAACAACATATTGCCAAGCAATTCGTTGCGACATACCAATGTTTAAAGTTTAGCTTTAATTGGTTAAACCTTAGTATGTTTACGCTTTCTTTCTGAAATTGGTGTATGAATATTATTAATATGATATTACAATAGATATTGCAGTAACAGTCTTTACCTTTATAGCTATAAATAAGTAGACTCTTATATTAAATATTTGATTTCAATCAAGCCACTAGTCTTAATATTAAATAAAAAGCAAAACACATTTTTTATCTCTCATAAATTTCGCCAAAAAGGGTTTAAAAATTAATATTATTTCAAATAATATAATATCCATTTTTGAGCATGTGTTAAGCGGCTAATGTTTAAAATGCTGTGAAACGTAAGTAGTCAGGATTCGATCAAGAAAATATTAATTTTGCTACTAAAATTTCATGTCAACAGTATTGATGATAGGAATTGACTGTTATATTATTATCCAAAAACACACAGACGATTGAATGGTTTTAGCCTGGACCTAAAAAGAAATTTTTTATTGGTAATTGCAAAAATTATTGGCTAAAAATTTTAAATGACACGTCTCTACAATTTTTTTGTTATGCTTATGTTAGCCTAGCCTATTCAGTAGTCTATTTTTAGTGACATTACAGGGTTGGGATTGCAAGTGGAAAGGTAAAATTGCAACGCGTGACGTTGTCGACTAATTAAGCTTTTCGTGATTTTGTTAAACTGCAGCTTTCGGTAACAGACTATAACTGTTCGTGGCCTCGGGGCGGTGTGCATTTTAACTGCCAATTATGTTCAGTATGGAATATTATTATCCATAAATATAAAAGCGAAAGGTCACTTATTTATTATTCATTATCCTTTAAAGGTCACTCATTCATAAATTGACGCAACACGAAATCACTAAAACCACTTGTCTAAGGAACAGGAAATTTGGCGACAAAATGGATTATAATTAGTCGTCAGCTAAGACAGAATTATTAAGAATTTCGTACACAAAAGAGTGGAATGAAGAGTGAATGTTCATATGAATCCTTGTGGTTTCTGAACTTGGAGGTATGAAAGGTTTGAAGACTATAGATGATAATTAAAATTTATCTCTGTGTTTATATATTTGAAATTACAATCTTAGGGAATTAAAATGAAATAAATGTCCAAATATTGATGTAATAATTTCCTGTCCGATGCCGGGGTAATCAGAGGTAATTATTTTTAAATAGGTAATTATATTTAAATAGGTAATAATTAAGTTCTTTAGACTCTTATTTCACACGGAGCCTATTTGGGACAACATGGCAGGTGTAAAGCCTGTCTCTGTCTGAATAACCAATTCGGCGATACAAATCATACTAATATATTCGTACGTAGACGTAAATATGTTATTGCTACTCGTATTATTAACTATGAAATATAAGGAGAACTATTTATAGAAATAACATACCTGAGTTTCACCAACCAACCATAACTTTTACAACGTCAAGTTTTAATGAGTTTTCTCTACTTTTAATTATCAAACTGAAAAACAGATGAAGTTGTTATAAAAAATGTTGATATTGTGAGCATTGAAATGAATTAATATTAGTTTAAAAATATAGAAACATAATCCAGTATTCCACTTTCGCTATGCTATCTAAAATAAACTATCTGGATATGGACTCCCTTAGACGCAGACATATATTTACTTTTCTTATCTTCACTGTATTCAAGCTTCAAATCTAATGAATGCCTATGTCTTAATATACTAAAATCTATTAATACCCAATAGCTTGTTATAGTAGCTTTTAGGAAGGCTCTGGAATACATACAGTTTTTACCTGAAAACTTGCGTGGTACCTGTGGAATATATCTGGAGTATATTTATCCTTTATAAATTGTGAAATTTAGTTTTGGGAATCCCGTAAGGCTATGTCCCTCAGCGGCGGGGCTGAAACTACTTAATTTATATTTTTTTTAGGTAAGCAATAGAACTGAAACTACTTATCGCTTCGCTCGCCATATTCGTGGTATTTCGTTTTACCCAATCTCAACCTAATAGCGTATGTATACCGTATTGAGTACTAAAGGTTTTCTTGCAATGCAGCACTACTTTTACTTATCCAAAGCTTCTATACAAAAAATTGTGGTGCATATTTGTTCATAACTAATAAAGTAATTTAGTTTGAGGGGTGAAAAGTGACCAGACCCAAATAACTCCAAGGCAGAGATGGAGTCCGCTAACCTTACCTTTAACTGAAATGTAACGAATTTTATTTTCCATTTCCTGTGCCATGAATACCCAGTATAATTACGGACTATTAGAAATTCTGTTATACACAGTAGTGACCAACCATCTTTAACCTGATTTGTTTGAATTTTTTGGTGGAGGTTGTGGTAGGTTTTCAAGAGTGTACTGTGACCTTTTACAGTGAATTAGATAATTAGCTATTTTTCACTGGAATTATGAAATCATAAGACACTATTTAAATTAGTTAAATATTAACCCGATAATGTTATTTATCAGAATTTATTTAATAAATTGTAAAAATTATATAACAATAATAATAATGTAATAATAGAAATTGAATAATTATTATTACAATGTATTATATTAAACCAAATATTTAATTTTAAATTTTTGATTATTATAACAATGAAAAATAAATGAATTTAATGAAATACAATCAAAATTAGTTAGTTAATTTTTAAATTAGAATCATGATAATATTGTTGACTTGTATTGTAGCATGCAAATAATAGAACATTATAAAACGATGGGAAAAAACAAGAAGAATAAAATATTTTGTAGAATGAATAATATTTTCATATATATAAAAATATCTTCACGCAATTCCCAATACAGGGGTAGACAGAGGTTAAGTCTAGACAATTAAGTCCCTTTGACCCACCTTCCACCGAAGATATTTACGGGAGAACGTGACAGGTGGTGAGCCCGTCGCCGTCTTTATGTTCAAGCCAACGATGAAATTGGTGACCTGACCCACCTGGTGATCGAACTCAGGTATCTCGACCCGAAATTCCGACCACCCATCAACTCGGCTATCGTCACATATTTAAATTTGAAGCTATTGAATAGCTAAGAATAAGCTATTTGAATTTGAATAAGAAGTAAATAAATTATTTTCATTAAGAAAATACTAATTGTAGAAATTAAGTATTAATGTCGTGACGCTCTTACAATGTGTATCATCGCTTTTACATATTAATAGTGTTAAATTCGTTTCCACTGCAAACCTGCGAAATGTTAGAGTTAATAAATGATGAGGATTCGGAGTAGACAAGGTAAACATGAGTTAAGTATTAAATATCGCGCCTGTTGTGGATAGTACCATACGGGATTAATTAACTCCCATTGACGAAGTAGGGCTCACGATAAATATAAACGAGACTCACTCGAGTGTAGAAGTTTATTATATTTTGCTCTATTTATAAAAATAAAGGTCCATTCATTATATCGATCGCCATACACTAGCTTCCGTGACTTATTTAATTAACAACGTGCACGATTCGACGAACTGAAAAAAAAAATGTTGCATAATTACATCGCATTATTTTTCCCTAACGAAGAAATAACAGTTTTATAGTTAACGCTGACTTACGTTGACTTTGATATGTTTAAATACATTTTCGATAATATGGTGACATCTAAAATACGTATTTTATCTGTGGCCAACGTATAGAGTTGCTGCCCCATGGGTACTGAGTTGAAATACCTGGCGGAGTCGTAATTTTGTATGCTAATAATGTATGCCCTTTGCTACTTTTCTAATTGTATCGGATAAAAAAGACAATAATAATCTGGGGCTGCTGTTTGTATGGGACAGGTGCTCATATATTTATCAGCAAATAGTTATATTCTAAAGCTTTAAAGTCAGTATTTACAGTACAAAAAATGATACATTGATTTGATCCGCGGATGAGTCACTCCTGTTTTCAAAGTGTTGCCAGCTCTGAGGTCCCGGGTTCGGTTCCCCGTCGTGTCAATGTAGAAAACAGTTTTTCTACATTTTATTGGATTTGGGTGTTTTTTTATTGTTTAACTTAATTGTTTCTGATTCCTTAATACAAGTGCTTAAGCTGCTTACTCTGAGATCATAGCAATGTATGTGTGTATTTATTTATTAATTTACATTTTTATTTTTTTGAGAATAGCGCCAGAGATTTGGTTGCTCAAAAGATTGCTATGCAGCGGTAAGGCTACCAAATTTCTACTTAAATTGTTCTCTTAATATATTTTATATGTTCGTGTAATTCAAACAAATTTATTTATTTATGCAGAGCTGTCATTGAGATGTGATTAATTTTTTATAACTACGTGTTTTTGTAAAATCGATGCCTATCTCGCACCGTGGACTAATAAAAATCCTAGCTCGAATATCGACCCCTCCTATTAGAGTGACAGCGGAAAAAGTATTTTAGAGCATATAGATTAGACTTAATAAAAATATTACGGTAAAATATTGTAGATTCTAAAACTCTTTTAATCTGAGTCGATCAAGTTTTATGAATTTTGATTATAGATATGATAGACAGAATGGACAACGAATCTGGCAGAATAGAAAATTTATGTAAAATGAGAAAAAATTCTTCTTTCCATCTCACTCGGTATTTCAACCCACTCAAGCAATAACTGGGTGCTTATTGTACGCACTTTGTAAATTGTATTTTCTCTGTTAAAAAGTTATTACATATTATTTTTGTCTGTGATCTTTACTAATGAAAAGCACTTAAACAATTTTATTATTATTATTACATAAAATACGTTCTATATATATTTGTATGGATCCTTCTTTGATATAAAAGACTTATTTATTTCAAACAGTACAGCAATTAGCGGATGGGATGAATAAGTTCGAATGTTATACATGTCCTCGAAAGCATTAGGTTCTGACACATTTAATGATGTTAGTACACTAGCAACTTCATTAACGTAATAAGTACCCGAGGAGAAACGCTCATTTTCTCCAGTTTTATTTGCCCAGGCGAAAAGTCTATTCGTTTCCGCCCTAAGCAAATAACATAGGGGTAGCTCGCACTCGATAATGTCAATGTGTGGGTATTTTTTTATACATAGTCGCATTGTATCTGTAAAGGGTCATCATTTCATTAAGTGATTTCAGTAAGTTCAATAATCAATTGCAGACATTTTATTAGTTTTTATTTTATAGAAAAGGAAGGCAAACGAGCAGGTGGATCACGTGATGGTAAGTGATTACCGCCGCCCATGAACACCCGCAATACCATAAGCTTAGCAGTTGCGTTGCCTCACTTAGAGTGCCCCCCTCCCCCAGAATTAGGGGAAGGGTGTGTGTGGGCCACAGGTTACCTGCACTCACCAGACGAAACGCAGAAGTTTTTAGACTTCTACTTCACGCCGGTATTCTGTGTGGTCGTGGTACTTCCCCGGTCGAGCCGGCCCACTCATGCATCAACTGATGCGTGGCTCTACCACTGTTTAAAACACAGTTTTTAATTTTCTCGGTAGTTTGATGATTTGATGATTATTTTTTGTGAAACTGCTAGTTAGATCATAATGACAAGTGCTTTTGAGTTATATTGACATGAAATAAAATTTGTCTATCAAGTTTCGAATCCTTTTAAAGCATTGCGTACATTAGCATTGAAAATTGGTTAAGATACATTAAAGATACACAATTAATTTTAAGACTTAATAGCTTAATAGCTCAGACACCTTAGTTGTTGTGGTTCACAGGATTACTATTATTTTAATACCTAGTATACTTTTTAAATAAATAAACAAATTTATTATCAAATTACTTTCAATTATGTAAAAAGGTATGGAAACGTTCTCCTTTTAATATAAATCTAAGAATTTAAAATATAATGGCCCTGTCTTCCCATGAGTGTCGTAAGAGGCGACTTAGGGGATAACGATGAAAATTGCAATCGGTTCCGATAGCTGACAGGATAGCTATCAGACATGTAGCGGCTCCTGGCCTTGTCTGATTAGCGTGTAAATTCGTGGTGTTTGGTAGTGCGTTCACCAATCTGCATACCAAGTCTGGGACAAATTCTCCTTACGGGAGAGGCCCATATCATGTAGAATTTTTCAGGTTGTTAAGTATGGAATATGCTTTCATTTCAGCGAGAAAAATATGCATTGATCCTGCAAGATATTTTACAGATCATTAGCTGCTCAGATTGGGCAGCGTCTTAAATTCAGGGTCGTTCAACTAAAAGAGCTCCGGGCGTCGAATCTTGCTACCGCAATAATTGAAAGTGGCGTTTAATTTCACGTGCGATCGCTTGCCCGATAATAAGAAAATCTTTGATGATGACTTCTGCTAACTTTCTCAGTATTCTTTATGTCTTTTGACAACATCCGCGGAATAGTTGAATACTCACCGGTTTTCATGGTGTCACCAGCACTGTGGTCCCGGATTCGATTCCCGATCGGGTCAACGTAGAAAACTACTCTTTCTACCTTTTCTAGGGTCAGGTTGTTTGTGTAGCCTTCGTTGTTTTAGATTCCATGACAAAAGTGCTTTGGCTACTAACTTTAGAATCAGAGCAATGTATATGTTGTTGATATCTATGTACGTGTATGTATTTATTTATTATATGTGGATTTCTTCTTTTTGAACCAGGTAACATATACCATCTATTTTACAATACAGCTCATCGATTTTATTTGTGTATGTAATTGCATTTTTCATATCATAAAAACAAGTCTTATGCACGAGTATTGTAAATTTAGTATTAGTAAGTGAGCTTTCGGTTAAAAGATTCTATAATTACAATATTCATGTAATTTAGTTCTTTATTCTGCATGATGCATTGCTCGAAACAGTTTTAATTACGTTTACATCGTAATTATAGTGGGCTTTCGCTTTGTTAAATACTTATTGAAGTCGTTTCGCTTAGTGTGGTAAGCATTTTTAACTCTATGTGCTGTAATAAAATTTACATCGTAATGCACCTTTCCTAAATCTTATCAAAATATAAAAGATATAATATTAAACAGTACTTGATAACATGAAAGAATCAAATTATAATAGGTACATTAAGTCGGGAAGTAAAGAGTTTAATTCCTTATATTTAATTGAGAAGATCAAGCGGCTCGCACCATTGAGTTTTTTAAAACTTACATAGGAATTACATCGTTGGTTGGGACACTACCACTGACGGTTACAATCCTTGGTAAAATAAATACAGGGTAGATAAACAGAAAATATATACTAGACCTCTGACTACCCCAGTATTTTGAATGTGTGAAGATGAAATAAAATATTCGCGTAAATCAAAGAAATAATCGTTTTCTAATTTGAATTTAAAATATGTTTATAATCCTTTCTGAACGTGGATACGCAATTACAGTATACCATTTAAGTGGTAACTATGGAAGCAAATGAGTTTACGTGCTACTAACCCTAATGTTACACTCACCATACCGGAATCCAATTACCTCCATATCCTAATAAGGATTTATCAGATATGCTAGAAAAATACGTTTCTTATGTTATTGTTAGAAATGAAACGTCTTTAAAATCAGTATATTTGTTTAAAATAAAACGATTTTCGGATCGATGTTCGGGGGGAACTGTCGCCCCGTGACCACGGTTGCTGTAAAGCATCCGAAACGTCGGGAAAATAAAAATAGTTTGTAAAAACTAATTTAAAACGCGATAAAATCCGAAAATCGTTTTATTTTAAATGTGTAGCATTCGCGTAAATATAAGAAATCATTATCAGTATATTTGATTGTATATTCTTTTATAAACATAAATTAATTGAAATTAAAAAATACTAGAAAATTAGCATCATTAAAAATTGTTTTAACATAAATTTTAATAAAAAAAAATAGCTTATGAATAATTCGTAAGTCGAGGATGTTACATGAATAAAAAAAATTAGAGGGAGAGAAAGAGGCATAAAGAAATAATAAATAAGTATGATTTTCTTATGTAGAAGTAAGTTACAGAGTCGTTAAGGATCGGCCGCGGTTAAAGTTAATCGACCAAATTTTTGATGTTTTGATGATATTCATGATTATAGTGGATGTTCAAGAATGGCATTATGCAAAAAGGGAGGAGAAGTAGAAGAGACGAAAAAAATATCAGGATAGACTACTTTCTATGTAACAGGAGTGAGATTTTATGTCGAGGATTTTGTTTAATATTTTAATACTTAAGAAAAATAATATTTTTATTAAATGCCTCGATCGAATTCGAATAAGAATTTCACGGTTAATGCGTGGAAATAAAATATAATAAATGATAATAATAATAATAATACATAAGTACGATACTTATTTGATTGATTTAAGAAAAAAATTAATACATCGATATTGATAAAATCGAGTCTACATTCAAACAGTTCAAAGAAGAGGCTTAAATGATTAAGCTTTAAAGTCTTATCTCATCGTCTTAGTACAAAACCTGATTGTACATATTTTATCATACAATAGAGAATATTTTGGCGCGCACCGGAGGTGTCCATGGTTAGGGTGCCGCCCATTTAGCGAAACATTCTTATCCAAACACTCGTTTCGGAGCAATTTTGTTCCATATTTAACGCGAATAATAGGCAAAGTTTCATATTAAATGGTTAAAATTTTGTATGGAACTTTAACTATAATGTTTGTTTTAACTACTGAATATAAAACAGGCCCATAAGTTTCGTTTTATAACAAAAGTTCACATAGTTGTATATATTATACATTAAACAATAGGTTAGGATACCGAATGGGATTTAGTGCGAATCTCACCAAATTGTAAGGATGATTTTACACAACTTTACGTCGTTTCGATCGAAAATATACAGCAGGATAAAACCATTAAAGTCCCAAACCCAAGCGCAATAAATTTTTACGCTCTGATTATAAATAGAGTTCATGTCAGCTTATTTAATAAATCCTGAACCAATTGAATTTTTTCTCCGACACATTTACTGGTATTAGGTTTAATAAACTCATTTACCCTCTCAAATTTACTTTTTTTTAGATTGAAAAAAGTTATATTATTTTTAATTAATTAACTTCCAAAACTCGAAATATCCATTGGCAGTTATCTAACTTTTTTTATTTTCGTGGCGCGGTCACAATCCATACGAACTAAAGTTGAGGCGAGTCGACTAAGAAAAGTATGTATAAAGACATCTCGTTAGTGGCATCCGTCGCTGTGACTGGGGACTTATATTGAAACGGATCTTAAGCTTTTATAACGAAGGCTACGATCATTTTTTATCTATCCGATGAATTTTTGCCATTGATATTATTATGTATATTGTAAGTTTTATCATGTAACCTGCACCTGTATAAAATGTTTAAGGTTTAATTGTAGATGTAATTTAATAATTAAATATTGTTCTCGTTTTTTCGAGACGATCATCCCGCCATCTGTCGGTAAATGGGTGGAGTATTCTTATGCCCTAACCACACGGTACTTGTATTATTTAGTTTAAAGTATTTTAAACAGCTTTTAAGCACATACAAATTTAAGTTTCGTGCATATATTAAAGTTTATACTTTAACTTACTATATCACTTCTCCGTGCCAGCAACTAGTTAATAAAAGGTGTGCAAAGTTTTCTCTTCACATTTTAATATATAAGATTCTTTTTAATCCCAATTATTTTACGTGATGATATTAATAATATAAATTAAGTTTTACCCTGGTGATATTATCACTAGGGTAAAAGTCTACGTCAATTTCATCATTCACTTATTGTTAAATAAATATAACAGTCATATCTTCATTAGTTAGCACAAGAAAATAATTACATTTCTGTCTTAATAAATTGTATGCATTTTGCATCCAATAAATTAAACAGCTATCATTAGTTAATTATAAGACGAAGCTAGTTTCGATAAAAAAAACCGCAGCTGCCGCTCCATTACCGTCGGCTCTTTGTTCAACTTTTATATCCATCCAGCAATCAGGATACTATAGAAATAGAATCAAACGAGCTTTAAAAATTTCCCAATCGCGATATCTCGGTTACTATTAAATGAAATATTCGTTTTGAACTATGTTATTTATGAGTAAGGTCTATCTAAAATAAAATGAATTTATTATCAAGATAAAGCAAACTTTACTTTCAAATTACAAAGATAAACAAAATCGTCGTCCTGCCAAATATCACTTGTCCTGATTCACCAATATTATATATAAAGGGTTCTTATTCTGTCATAGACTGAACTGACTTCAGAATAAATAGCTACATGCAGATGGCCTGAAACCATCTCAAAAAATACCCAACCCAAACTCAGCACGCCGATGAATGATAGCTGCGTCAAAGGTGCAAGGTGTTTGGTACTGCGTTCGCCAACCCGCTTGCCCCCCTTTTCTTCTCAAACCTCCATTTACAGGAGAGGCTTATATACAGTGCACTTTCACAGCCCGTTTATTAGTAATAACTCCAGCAAATAAACTTTTTCATTTAGATTTCAGAAGCTTCTTTATGAAAAGGTAACATTATATTATAATTGTTTTTGTAATTTTCATATGTAACGTGTTGACCGTGGAAGTATCGACTTTGTAAATATGCCACTCCCTTTCTTCTTGTGGGTGTCGTAAGATGCGACTAAGTCTTAACAATATCAATGGCTTTCGACATATGACCAATTAGACCGATGAAAGGTGGCTACGTCTGAGGTGCATGACGTCTGGCACTGCGTTTGCCAATCTTTTTGCCGATCGTGGCGATTATGGTAAACCCTCCCGCAAGAGAAGCAAATGTCAGTGTACTATTACAGGCTGTTGTGTATGTTATTTTGTCAAACTCTTAAATTGAGATTTCAGCAAGTTCTTCCTGAAAAGGAAACACTATGTTACAACTGTTTTTGTGATATTCGTGTCTAATTTATAATTTAGCGTGCAACAATGAATTTAAATGAATTATAATATTCATATTTGTTATTTTAAAAAAATAATAGCAGTAACGATACAATTCGAATGCCCTGCAAAACACATGGGGGAGTTAAAGTGTTAAGAGCGCACGAAACACAAAAGTATATTTTTCAGAATTCACACTAAATCGAACTAGAAGCGGGCGCGGGCAAATTGAAAACAGTCGACTCCGGCTCGTTATGGAGCCGACTCCACCATTTATCTTCATTCGGCCTTTCAATAGAATTGCCGGCGACGTTTTCCGCAACTCAAACGGTGGAACTACTTATTATTTCGAACAGCTCGAGCTTAACGATTTGGCTTGAAGTCGAGCGCACCTGTCTCCTGCCTGTGCTTACACGTTGCGGTCCGATTGCGAAGAGAATGGGACGCGCGTGCACCCAATACCTCGCTATCTCATTGAACTGCTAAAGACGTTGAACTAGTACGTCTGTGTTTAGTGTTGCGCGAATACCGTACCGAGTATCCGCTGGTACATTGAGGTCTATTGGAGTATTGGATTATAAACGATCATTTGTATTAAAAAAAAATAATTATTTTTTACAGTATCACATGTTATTAAAATATCCTACTCGTTATCCAAACGTTATTTATAAATAAATAATAATAAATATCTTCACGCAATTCCCAATACAGGGGTAGACAGAGGTCTAGTCTAGACAATTAAGTCCCTTCGACCCACCTTCCACCGAAGATATTTTCGGGACAACGTGACAGGTGGTGAGCCCGTCGCCGTTTTTGTGTCCAAGCCAACGATATAATTCGTACATAAGTTTTAGTAAAACCCATTGGTACGAGCCTGCCACCTGGGGATCGAACTCGGGTCTCTCGACTCGAAATTCCGACCACCCAACCACTCGGCTATCGTGACTTCAAACTTTATTTATGTTAATTAAAAAATGAAAACGAACGCCGTACCGTAGCGACATTGAATTTATGATTTTAAATCAAAAGAACTATAAAGTAATGAAAGATTATTCGCATCTCAGGAGGGTTAATGAAATCGATCATTCCCTCGTAAATCATAAACGAATCCCGTCTTATTGTTTTTTAAATTTAGCAGTTATAACAGTTATAACGTCTTAAATTACTTGATCTGTATAGAAAACATAGAAATAAATAAAAAAAAAAGTCTGTGACGCACAAAACATGAATCTTTCATAAATATTTTTTTATTTCATTAAATTTTATTATTGTTTTATGATGATTAAAAATCGGCGAAACTGAAAGGGCCTCCTTAATTTATCTAAAGGCAACGTTGTGTAATTAACAATAGACAGTAGAATTTGCATTTCTGAGTGCCCACTTGAGCGTGTCTCGCGAATAACAAAACTCCAACCAATTCTAAAACGCCGCCAACGTTTATCATTTACGCTAGCGATCAAGTATCTGAATGTACCGAGAGCGTTAATTAAACAGCTATTATACTAATGGTATATGTATCACAACAGCGACAATATCAGACAATCCCTCAGGATGTGGTGACAATTACCCTAATGTAACAGCGCGCCTAGTTTGACTTAATAATATTGAGATAGATAAAGTTATAATGAGTTATATTACATTAACATTTACTAAGCACCCAGTTTACGTACGATATTATCTTTTAGAATTAATTTTTTATTTTAGAATTAATAATTAAAATTAAACATCTATTTTTATAAATATGAGAAACACTTTCTGTTTCTTGAAAGTTTCCTGACTGAAAAGAAACTTATTAAAATTGGATAGGAAGATGTTGTAGTCGCACTAGAGTATACTAGTATATACTAGAGTATACACAATAAATTAGAGTAAGTGTACTCTTTTTGGAATAAATAACATATTTTTGTAATAAAAATTTGTAACTAGAAAACAATAGTACCCGAACTCTACTTATAAATATTGTAAAAAAAAAACTTTGATTGTGACTAATCTGTCTAAATTCGAGAGTTACAGAATTTTGTGCGCGCTCTAAAAAGACTTGAGACATGACATGGCGTCTCTAATTTTTAAATAATTTAAAATATACGTAAGATACAAACTTAAGTGGTCTTTTCCGCTTACAGTTTTTGACTTGGAGTGGAATAGTAAAGAAGTTGAGCTTTTATTCCCGCCCTTCGTTGGTTACGGATGATAGCGCGTGACAAGAGTACAAACGTTCCCTGTTTTGGTTTGCTTATCGAGACTAAAGTAGTATCTGTTTGCCCCGCGAGTAACTTTTGATTGACAGAGAATACCTATGTTTTGATACTTCGTATATATTTACGTTGTTTGCATGTGCGCAGCTGTCGTCGCTTCTATTATATCACGTACAGGTGTAGGCTCTACGTTTTGCGGTTGCTGCCATATCTGCTGTTATATCTGAATAAAAAAAGATTTTGTAATATATCACTTCTTATTTTTTCTGTCATACCGTAGCTGATACCAAAGCTTATAGCGTAGCAATAATCACAAACAACTTAACACAAAATCACATTTTTTCTGAAAAATAAAACGAAATTTCATTTTAAAAAGTTATAAAATATCAAATATGTCATGATATTCATATTTAATGACATTGATTCACGTTCAGAATACTTTAAACTTTTTTAATATTATTTTTTCAACGGTCCTTTGTTTTAATTTTTTCAATTCAACATAGTTAAATTGCGGGAAAGGATAGTAAGTGGAATAGCCATCGGAAGTTCCTATCGCGCTTGTTATCTTCAATTAAGTGCGGAAAGTAGTACTGACGGATGTAGGCGCGCCGTATCCGACAGTTCTATAGGTACATGTGTCTAGGCACGAACCTACTGATACAGAAGTTTTATAATAACATATAGAATCATCTGAAATGGAGACCTGATGTTTGATAAAAAAATAACTAGTGTTTTTGAATGGAGATAATGTTGCAGTGAACCATGTGGTATATGGAAATTACATTTCATTTTTCAGTATAATCGAAAATATTACTTGGCTTGAATGATTGATTGGTACTTGGATTGATTATTTTTACTTTGAAATTTTATCTTAAAACATGATTTTTATCACATCATTTCTTGCAACCCACATATCTATCACTTCATTGGGAATAGGTGTTATAAAAACAGAACAAAAAAGGTCTTGAGCGAGTAAAAACAAAACAAAGAGGTAAGCTTGGCGTCATCTTGTTCATATGTATATTTCAGCAAACGATACAAACCAGACGAAAATTTCGAAGAACTTATTATTATTGACATGGTCATCTGGATTAATCTTGAGTTTTAAAAAATACTTAAAATTTTAAAAAATACTTAAAATTAACGTTTCAAGTTTAAATTTTAAAAATGTAACGAAAATTAGGTTCTTCAGTACGCAGATGTAAGTTGTAAATGTTCAAATGGTACAACTCCTGTCGTAATATTAAATTTAATAGCATCTTAGAGTTCTTTATACGTCACTTAAACTGATATGGAAACATCTTGAATTGTTTTCATGTTTTCATTGATTTTGTATGCAGATAAATTTTATAGTAGCAATATTGGTACAAGTGAGTTTAATACTCCCACGGTCACTGAATCTAGAGCACTACAAAGATTCTTCTTATATTAAAAATATTTATCATTATGGGCATTACCCAACTACAACATTCGCCCGCATACTGACAAAAATATTTTTTACCGCAAAGTTATTTTATTATATGCCGAAGTTGTTTTTTTTTTGTTTTTACTTCATGTTTCATTTATCTTCGTACATGATCTTTTAGTTTTCTTATTCAGAATCCACAATATAACAAACACTAAAATAATTATCAAAGTACAATCTAAGAAATTAAAAACAAATACAGATTACAATTCTTTACCTTTTATACGATTCCTCACTAAATTATACTCAAAATACAGAATAATACGAAAACTGTTATTATTATTCTGTAATGTTGTTTTTCTCAGCTCTTAATCTGGTTTTACCTGCATTTACGGTGTAAACCAAGTAAATGTAACGTGTGGTGTATTTTACGCCTAGTGTGTATTTTCTTCTAACTGCATGAACTTTCTAACTATTGTGCATGTGTTTAATGTTTATTGTGTGTGCAGCTTTTTGTAATGTGATGTATAGTGTGTCTTATTTATAGATAAGTAACAAGTTAATCAAATCACACACTCAATAATAAATATGAGCACATGGGTCATCATTCAGAATCATTCAGTATTACGCTGCACCCAACGCTCCAACGCTTAAAATATAACAGCGACCGTAGCTGTATGCGAACGTTAAATAATTGACTATTCGTGTGATTAATCGCTTTGTGTGTTAACCGGTGAGAGACCGGACCCGTCAGCAGTCAAAGCGTGGCTTTGTGTTGGGCTGCTGCTTACCTGATCAACAAGCCTTCACGGTCTGGCTAATGTCAACGAGCAAGAGCACAGATGTTTATTTAATGTGCCGCCTGTTAACAGTACCATCCGTTATACGATATTTAACTAAGCTGGAGCTAGTAGAGTCCACTCGGTCGAGGCCTACTTTATGATTTAAACTCTGAATTGTACGCTTTTCCTGATAAAGCTACACAAAATATTCATAACTCGTAAATTAGAATTATTTGGAAATATTGGGAAAAGTATGGCTAATACGTGTCTGAATTAATACACGCTAACTATAGAAAATCTAGTTTTATGTTCAGATTAATCTTTAAATCCACTTAATCTATTTTGATTTGATTATATTGTGTTTTCTAATCTTGAGACTGAATACACCTTTCTTTACCAACCAGAAATACCGCTAATAAGTACCCAAGAAATTCCGGATGTAACAGCTATTAGATTAACACAAATACAAATAATTAACCGTATCGTTTAGGCGCTTTAGATAATTGGTAATAAGTGTATGTATAAAAGAACCGGGCGCGCAATTACTGTAACGCGTTCATTCGATACTCCATTAGCGTACATTGTGTAGTGCAATTCTCATTATCTGTTTATCGAGTAATGTTCGAGTAGCATTTAATACGGCCTCCATGTACGTCTATCGGCTATTCATCAGGCATGTTTGTATCGACCCGATAATCCCGCGTGACGCGCGCGAATCTCACCATTATCTCCGTAGAGAAGTACAAGCAAACGCTTTAACTGCTCCATGTTTATAACCGTTTGACCACGCAGATTTAATTTATGATTTAAATTTTAATAATAGAACATGTTTGTGATATCTGTCATGTATGCGATGTTGTTCCTATACACATCTGTGAAAGTGTCATTGACTTTGACATATCTTAAAGTTCAAATGTATTACGTTAAAATATAAAACTGGTAGCATATTGAAAGCCTTGCAGCATGTGAATCGCCACATGCTACTTAATTTTGTTATCTTGTCCGTTGTATGATCGATTATACAAAACAGTATTTACTTTTAATTTGGCAACAGTTCGTATGTTTTATGTATGTATAGCCATGCACCGTTGGTTACGTGCTCGGCGCATGTTTCATTGGGACTTAAGCCCGCTTAATGCAACTTGGCATTAAACTTCCGTAATTTAGGAATAGCATTCAGACTTATTGCGGTGCTATTTTAGTCATTAATTTATATTTGAAAGGAATACAGGTTTAAAATTTTAGCGTATTTTTTAAGCAAGCTGAAAAATGTATAGTCACGATAGCCGGGAATCAGAATTGGAGTAAAGAGACCCGAGTTGGATCCCCAGATGGCAGGCTCGCGCCAATGGGTTATTTCAAAACGTATGTTCGATTTATATCGTTGGCTTGGACACGAACGGCTCTCCACCAGTCACGTTATCCCAAAAAATGCCTTCGGTGAACCCCTTTCGAAACGGCTAAGTTGTCTAGGTTGGAAAGGATATAGGAATTGGCCGAAAGGATTTAATTGTAACGACACCTGTAACCCCGGTATTGGTATTAGAGTGAAGATATTTTTTTTAAGAATTAAAATAATTACTAGTGCTTTTTTAAAAGTGTGGTAAATTACACGACCTGAATTACATAAACTATTTCGAATTGTCTCTCGCACAATCAGCTTTGGACAAACAATCCTTTTTGCATACACATAAATTTGTTCGGTCGGGGGGGGGTGTTGTGTGCGTAGGCTAATTGATTTCGGCTTGTCCCTCCTTGTCCGCAAAGAGTTTGCGATAATGGCCCGATTGTCTCCCCTTTGAATAATTAACACCAAATTATGGGAGCGGCCGTCTTTCAACGACCGAATGTGTGCTCGTTTTAATGTTGATCAAAAAATGAATTAATAAACGCTATTGATGTTTTAATTAATGGTTGTTAAAAAACATATATTCTTTCTTGTGTAAATCTTAGGAAGATGTCTATATAAAGCAGTGTACTTTTGGTACGATGTGAAGTAAGAAATAAAAATAAAGAATATAAAAAAAATGCATGTATGTAGTGTACGTATTTTTAAATTAGAGTACGTGTATTTATAGCAGCCAATCACATTATAAGAAATTCAACTTTTATAAATTCCTAAAATATACATTTTAAACGAAGGTACACGGTGAGTACCATAAAAGGTATAAAGTTTACACAAATACCCGAACATTCCCTGGAGAGAGAGAGTACGCTAGAAATAGGAAATAGGCCGTGGGTGGAGTAAAAAAATATAACAAAAAAAACCGCCTTGAGAAATTGCTATAAGTGGCTTTTCCCGTTGCTTTCAGTTGTTACTTTAAAATGGATGAAAACTTGAGAAGGAATCCAGTAATCTCCGGTATTTATTCATTTTAGTAATGGAATTTGTCTCAGTGAAAAATGAACGCACTGAACATTTCCTTGTAATGGAACTCAGTATTTTATGAAGTAAAAACCCAGCCTGATTTTTTTACTTCTTAAAACACTTCGATTCATATCGCTTACTGTTAATTTTTTATAAGCAACACCTGTATTTGCATATTTTTGAAACTTGAGGTTTTGAAATTTTATTTATAATCGTTACTTATTAAAAGTAATATTTCTTTCAACGCTTTTTGAAATGTGGTAAATTCATAAGTATATAAAAAAATATCTTTACTCTATTCACAATAGGAGTAGATAGAGGTCTAGTAAATTAATTCCAGTCGATCTACCTTTCACGAAAGACATTTTTTGGGATAACGAGCCTAGGAGATCGAACTCGGGTCTCTTAACTCAATTGCGGCTATTGATATAGTGTTTAAAATTATGCTATATAGTAAACATTAAAAAAATCTTAACGCCATTCCCAATTTTGGGGTAGATATTGGTACAAGACTCCCATTGGTGATCGAACTCGGGTTTCTTGACTCGAATTCCGATTACCAAATTACTTAAAATTAGTAATTATGTAAAAGAGTATATTTGTAGATACTAATACGTGATTTTTCGTTGCTAATGAAGATTGAAATGGACAATTTACGTAATGGACATCCTTAATTCAACCTACAGGAAAAACTAAAATCCCTATTCGGCGTCAGTAATTAGGTCTAAGTTTGCAACAAGTAGGAACAGGTTTTAACGTTCCGTTACGACGGAGGGCTTATGTTCTGCTCAGGGGCAGTAATCTTTAAGTACCGAAAACAGTAATGTACGTAGCCATAATGTTCCGGCGCAGAATTAGCTTTTATGGAAGTGACTTGCTTCACAATTCCACATGAAGATCCTATTTACAATTTGAGGTGACGATAGCCGAGTGGTTGGGTGATCGGAATTCGAGTCACGAGACCCGAGTTCGAACCCCAACGGAAGGCTCGAAGCAATGGAGTTTTTCAAAACTTATGTAGGGTTTATACTTGGACAAAAAGGACGGCTACGGGCTCACCGCCTGTCACTTTGTCCCAAAAAATGTTATTCGGTGGACGGTGAGTCGAAAAGACTTAATTGTCGAGACCTCTCTCTACCCCTGTATTGGGTATGGCGTGAGGTTATTTATTAATAAGTCCTCTGGAGGACATAGATCTGTTCAGCAAAGGAGGATTAGCCGTAATCGCGTCGCTCTTGGCAAGTAGTTTGACGATCACAGCAGAATCCTCACCATATCTTAGACGCTTTTGCCTGTCATGGGTTTGTCAATTTTGGTTGTCTGTTTTCGAGGTAGTTGACTCAGTAGCCATTGATCCCAATGAAACCAACGAAAAGAAAGAGGACTGTTATCCGTATGCTAATACCACAGGATATGGCAGTGCTTAGTCAGCTATGCTGACGACATGGTGTTGCTGAGTCCCACAATCAACGCACTAAGGACTTTAGTGTCTATATGTGAGACATATGCGGAGTCACATGGTTTAAGATATAATAGCGATAAAAGTAGAATAGTCGTATTTAAGGCAGGGAAATATCAGCCAACCTATGTGCCTCCTGTGGTCCTTGGTGGGGTGCCTATCAAGGCTGTAAATAACTTTAAGTACCTGGGGCACATTGTAACTGAAGACCTTCGCGATGACGAAGATATGGAAAGGGAGCGAAGGGCGTTGGCCGTCCGAGCCAATATGCTGGCTCGCAGGTTCACGAGATGTACAAATACAGTTAAATTAACACTATTTAAATCATATTGTCAATCTTTTTACTCAAGTGGCCTGTGGGTTGTGTATACGCGTCGAGCTTACAACGCCCTGCGCGTCCAGTACAACTACGCTTTCTGGATGCTGTTGCGGCTGCCCTGGCGTTGCAGCGCGTCACGAATGTTTGTGGAGGCGCGTACGGATACATTTCAAGCGATAATCCGCAAAAAATCAGACTCACTGATGCAGCGTTTGAGAGGTAGCAACAACAGCATTCTGAGGGCGATATCTGGTAGAAGTGACTGCCCCGTCCAGAACCACTGGATAGGGATTGTACTATGTCACAAATGATACTTGTTCAAATAGATGTAAACTAACAATACTAACATAGTTTTAATTGAAATTGTTACTAACCGGATTACCAACCATTCAATAAGGATAACTTGTTTGTCCGATTCAAATAAATTATTATTATTATTATATTATTATTATTAGTGTTAGTAAATTATTTAAGGCTATATTTTAAGGTTTTATTCTGTATTACCCAAGTTTATATAAAATGGCAGCTCGATTTTAAATATATACTAAACACTTAAAATTTTATATTATATTTTCTGTGTGATGTGAAAAATATCTTAATATATTTATTCATAATCCTGGGTCCGTTCAGAATGGCGGCCACTATGGCCAATGGTATTGATATTAAAATTAGTATAAAGTTGAAAAGCTAGCAAGTATAAAATATTACCAGTGATTTATCACTTTGATAGATGCCTTTATAGAATTTAATTTTAGAATACGGAGAACAACATTCAATTTAAAATAATAATATAGTTGAGCGTAGTTTTCATTTGTGTTCGTACATTATATAAATTTACTGTTGCCGCTTCCTCTATTACACTAACCCGCTCTAGGCTCTGTTAGGTTCTAGCGAAATACGGCGCAGATATTACAAAAACAATTTACCCCGCGAGCACAGGAATTGTTGCAATAGACATAAACTTTTACGGTACATATGAAGATGATAATGCCGAGTTTATTGCTTTTTTACTCTCGGAGAGCGTTATCAAAATCATGCTTGGCTTTTCTGAGATAAATGCCTCATTTAGTTTTACGACCGAAGCAGATACGGAAGAGGTTAAACATGCATGGCTTAGTTCTGGTCGGTTTGAAATTATAAAGTTCAGCCTTTTTAATGAGTCGCTTATTGAAAGTAAGGACTAGTTTTTAATAAGTGTAAGACACAATGGTAATAGTAGTTATAGCCATGTGTGTGACCAGTGACCTTGCTGGAAGTAAGGGTCATGGATTCGAATCCATTTAGGGAAAAACATTTAATGTGAATGTTTGTACTCGAGTCGTACCCTTTTATGTCAGTTTGTATATATTTATCTATACAAATATTTATTTATGTAATATTAATTGTGCCTGGAAATTAAGATGGCGATAGGATCACCACCTGTCACGTTGTCCCAAATAAGCTTCGGTGAAAATGGGTCGAAAGGACTACATTGACTATTGTATGCCTATTGTATGAAGAATATATAGTTATATTATTATATGCCTTCACTTAAATCTCACCCATAGCATAGGTACAGATTAAAAATTATAATTTATTATATATTTTTTTACCCAATCTTCTGCCTATCTGTGAGATTGAACGTAAAAAATTCGCGACAACGTCGCTGCAATTAATCACGTGAATGACCGCGACATCTTTTGATTTGAAACAAAGTGTCAGACCGGCTGCTGGCGTAGCGTCGGAAGACGTTCCCTGGAAATAATTGTGAGTATAATGTAAAAAAATGTTTTTGATCGTACCCTGTTTACTTCTCTAATTTAAAAAAATAAAACATAAAAAATCATGCATATTTCCTTCCATAATTAAGGTATTTCGTTAATTATTCGATGTTCGTTAATATTTTTTTCTGGAAGAAATTGCTATATAGCAATAAGGTCGCTTTTTGTTATCCAATTTTTGACGTTTATGTTTTTTATTTTTTTTTTCTTATTTGGTCTTCCTGTTAGCTATGAAGCATCCTTTTACGGCTCTTTTCTTTTTTCTCTATTTATGTTATAAACACTCAGATCACTCGGCAAAGCATAAAAATTGCATATTCCATTTACACATCATATATCATATTTGTACGAGTATATACAAATATGATTGTCTTTTATAAATTTTTTAATAAAAATATAGTTGAATTTCAGTATCCTACTATTAAATAAATGAAAATAAAAGTTTTGAAAGTGGCGGACGGAGTTTATTTAGCTCGTGACTTTTTTATTATCTTTAGCGGGGCACTCTTTACGTTTTTTCTATTTCATTTCCTACTATACGAAGCTATTACAATGAGCTAATTTTAAAGTTATAGTGAGCTTTGTGAGTCTGTAAAAGTTTAGCTTCGTATTCGATGAGTTTGAATAAGCACGTGATTCATCAGAACAATTACTTAGCGGGAAAAAAGCAATAATGACTGAACCTTCGGTTTTCTTCAAGCAAAATTACAAACACAGTAGTAACACAGACAGATAAGTGAAAAATAACTCAACGCAATCAGCGAAAGGACTAACCCGTGCCGTACTTGAAAAGAAACAAATTAGATCCGTCTCAAGAACGATGCTTTTGGAACGGACTTGGGTGAAAAAAGGATCCCAACCGCTAATGAAGGGTTAGATGTTTACATCTGACGCAATACTTCATGTGTATTACCAATTTTAAGAACATATCTGTATATGTTTCTAATCAAATCAAAACCATTTTGCATTGAAATAATTAATATATGTATTGTCATTTTTAATTTAGTTTAGCACCATTTCGCAAACATTTTCCTCTAACGGAGAAGAAACAGGCGAAGGAAACGCCGTAGATATCTTCTTTTTATTAAACAAAGAAAATATAACACTCAGGTTACTATCATTAATGTTTTCATTTAAAGTATAATAACCCTTTTTATAAAGTTTTTCTTTAATAACTTTTCTTAAACCTGTAAATATATATAATATAAGATAGAATTAAACTCCATAAACTAGTTACTTACTCTATGGAGTCTAGTAACAGGCGTATACATACTGAGAGGCCTAAGTTATATTATTTTATTTCTTAAAATTAAAAATTTCTGTAATGATTTTTTTGAAAAGCAAACAACCCTTTTTTTGCTTTTCAAAAACAGGAACAGAAATTGGAAATTAAAGGAAAGTATCTATATATGCTTGAAATAATATCGTGTGGGAATGAGTTCCATGGCAATAAAGCAACTTCGATGTATTTATCGGTGAGCTAACGTAAGGGCAGCGTTGATCGCCTCGTCGAAGAGATTTCACGTTTCGATACTCCGACTGACGTTTCGTATACGAAATATTTGTACGGAAATCGATAGCACTCAGTTATTCAGTGATTTCGGCTGCTTTAAATCATTTTCCAAGTTACACACGTTATCAAGCACACTTGTATAGATACATAGACTATACATAGTTTATTTATGATTGCAATTTGATAGAGAGACTGTCTCGAAACTGTGTCCACCCAAAAACATTTATGACATACTGGCGTCTGATCGCGACGTCGCCCGCGCATTATATCAAAATTCCCGCGGTATTTTATACTTATGCCCAAATACCCCTTATTATAGAACAAAATCGTTTTTAACTCATGGATTGTATTTTAGTATGCGCGGGACAACATTTGGATTGATTTTTTGATTTGGATTGGTCACTTGTCTTATGGAATCAGAAACTACGGAGGTATAATAAACACCTACCTCGGGTGGTAGGTGTTTGTTTGGTTAGGTTAGTTTTACTAAATGCAAAAATAGTGTTTTCTAATGACCCGACCGGGAATTGAATGCGGTACCTCAGAGCGGGGTACACCATGAAAACCGGTGTAATGTGACGTGCTCACTCGTCCCCGGAGGTCGATAGCATTTAATGTCGTACGTAAAAGTACGTATATGTGCGTTAAATATTCTTTAGAAAAATGTTAGAATAATGTATAGATTTTTTTCTACCTTAACCTCTCGCGTTTTTTTTTTGTCTAAACCATAATAAAGGACTTATTTATCTAGACTAGACCTCTGTCTACCCCTGCATTAGGAATTGTGTGAAAATTTAAATTTTTTTATTCATCTGAGTCACGATATGTCGAGTTGTCGGGTGGTCGGAATTTCGAGTCGAGAGACCCGAGTTCGATCCCCAGGTGGCAGTACCAATGAGTTTTTCAAAAACTTATGTACGAATTTCATCGTTGGCTTGGACATAAAGACGGCGACGGGCTCACCACCTGTCACGTTGTCCCGAAAATATCTTCGGTGGAAGGTGGGTCAAAGGGACTTAATTGTCTAGACTTGACCTCTGTCTACCCCTGTATTGGGAATTGCGTGAAGATATTTTATTTACTTTTTTTAAGTACCTAAATCTCTTCTAACGAAAATAGAAAGTTCAAAAGTAAGACATCAAACTTGTATTAGACCAATTTGCGGTTTTATGTACGAGAAGAGAGAGGCAATTTATATTTTGATAGAGTTGTACGGAGGTGCCCATTTGGCTCACAATCCGAGATCGCGGAAATATTGAATTATTACAGGAGAGTTCGAGAAACGACCGCTCCCTAGGAGTTATATGGTACGCTACGTAATTAGTTTATTTACCATACTATTGTAACATTATTATTGCTATTCCCCAAGGTTTGGGTGTTTTTGTTAGTCGAAGCTTAGGCAGGGTATGGAGAAAAAAATATTCTTTCAACTCTATTTAAAAGGATTAAATGATTTTACAGATTAAAAGAAATTACATTCAGCTCAAATGTTACATTGCCTCTTTTCTTGTTTACGAGTTGTTACAAATTTGTTTCGCTTTAAACCTTTTTATAATAAGTGTAAAAAAAATGGAGAAAATTAATATTTTAAGTAGCCTCTCTTATGCTCTGATTATTTTTCCCATTTTTAACTTTTCTTTTATGTTTGTACTGTTTTGTAAAATGTATCAAAGAACCTAACAAGTCAATTTAAATCACAATACGTTTGTAATCTCTTTAGGCAGCACCACCGGGACGACGCCAAATGGATATAATAATCCAATCACAGGAATCAATGGCCGTAACCGGCTTATCAGGATCGGATCGCTTGCTCTATCTCCAAAGTCAACGGGAAAAACGGGAATAACGCGATTAATAAAACTTGATGAAGCGGCCTGTCGTTTGCTATTCACTGGCATTTATTTATTCTTCTTGTCTTACTCTAGCAACTTATGACCAAATCGGCTTGTAAATGACCACTGTAGGACCTGGGAAATGAGTAGTCACGATAGCCGAGTGGTTGGTTTATCGGAATTCGAATCATGAGACCTGAGTACGATCACCATGGCTCGTAGCAATGTGTTTTCAAAAAACTTATGTACGAATGATACGTTGACTTAGATATAAAGACGGCGTCTAGCTGTCACCACCTGTCTCGTATTTTCTGTTGTTTCTTTGATGAGTTGTAGAATGCAAACGTTTTAAAAACTTTCTTTTGAACACATAAATATAAAAATAAATAAATATCTTCACGCAATTCCCAATACAGGGGTAGACAGAGGTCAAGTCTAGACAATTAAGTCCCTTTGACCCACCTTCCACCGAAGATATTTTCGGGACAACGTGACAGGTGGTGAGCCCGTCGCCGTCTTTATGTCCAAGCCAACGATGAAATTCGTACATAAGTTTTTGAAAAACTCATTGGTACTGCCACCTGGGGATCGAACTCGGGTCTCTCGACTCGAAATTCCGACCACCCATCAACTCGGCTATCGTGACTTTTTTACATAAAAATAACCAAATCTTAATATCGATCAACGCAAATCATACGCTGCATTCCTACGAGCAGGGAAATGCCCACCTCTGGTTCCTCAAATCGTGTGTTATTCATATCGTTATAGTTGTGAGCGCTCGCTTGCTATAGTGTACGATGTGTATATATTATTACTATACAACAGAAGTAAATACAGTAAGTAAGTACTTTACCTCAAGGCGCCCGCGGTCAACCATGCGTAGCCGAGTGCAGGAAGCGTACTAAGTGAGCTAAGCCAATGATGTTCCCGGCTATCAGGCCGAGCGAGTATATTCTCTATCTTCTTCCTGGAAATATGTGATTTCCATTTAATAACAATAACAGCAACATGTAGATTATATTAAACGTCTAAAAAAGGAAGTCACGATAGCCGAGTGGTTGGGTGGTCGGAATTTCGAGTCGAGAGACCCAAGTTTGATCCCCAAGTGGCAGGCTCGTACATATGAGTTTTTCAAAAACTTACGTACGAATTATATCGTTGGCTTGGACAGAAAGGCGGCGACGAGCTCACCACCTGTCACGTTGTCCCGAAAATATCTTCACCTCTGTCTACCCCGTGCGTAAAGATATTTATTATTATTATTATTATTATTAGATCTCTCACATGTTAAACTATCAGTGTACCAAATTATATTCAAAATTCAAAATACCACTCAGCCGTTTAAGCTACATGATTGTGCAAGAAAAATACAAATAAGTAATAATATTAATAAAAAATTCTTAATTTTATTATTTTTTTTGTATTAATTATTAGTACTAATTAGAATATAGGGCCAAATTAAATTATTTTTGTTACAATAAAAGTTTGAACAAGGTTTTGTCTGTATTAATAAATATTTTTATATTTTACAAGTTTCAAAGATAAATACCGAGGCGTTTATATATTTTTGGTGTTTGCAGAAATTTGTATTTATTATTCTTTTTGAGGAATTAATTTTTTCTAAGAAACCGGTAATATTCGTAGGACTTTTGATGAGTGATTCAAGTACATTAATTTAACAGCTTGAAGTATATCCGACAGCGCTGTTCATCTCAAAATATGTGAACGAGAATTTCTACGACACTGAAACTCGATTGCCTCTCCTGTATTTTTTTGGTCAAATATCAATGGAAGAGCCGAGCTCGGCTTTTTCGGTCGGCTTTGTTTTGTGTCGTTTCTTTTGATTCTTGTTGCCCAATTAAGCAAACTTCAACAGGCGTAAAAAACGGAACGTATTGTATCTCGATTTCGTCTGGCTTTATTTATACACAATAAAATGGAATAAAATGAATGTGTTCATTTGATTACAGTAAAAAAAACGCTTTCTGTTAATTACTGCTATAAGTTAGCTAGCTTTCGTCCTTCAGCTTCGCATGCTTGGATTAACAAAATTGTCGCCGTGGACTGAAAAAGTCGGGTAGTCTACAGAAGCCTAGCTTTCTAACTTTTTCTACTAACTTACTTTTATAAAGTTTCCTCCCTCTTAGTAGAGAAATTCCTATTCCACATTCTATTCCTTTACGAGGCTAGTTTCTTAAAATCCTTTCTTAACTGACGTCATCTACTCATTGTTCATATCCGTGCCAAACATCTTCATACGCCTAGAGATTTTGGGTTTAGTCAGCGCATGAATTTATCTTTTGTATATATTGATTATAAAAAGAATAAAACTTTTACAGTTTAACTCCTATTCCGTAATAGTTATAGTACATTTTAAAACAAATTCATTAAGTACTTTTTAGGGTGTAAAAAAATTGCCTTACGCTTTGTATCTTATTTAGTCTTTTGCTGGACATAGGACTTTTAATGTAATGGAAATTGACAAAGTACGATTTGACAGTAACTGAAGTACTAGATGCCTAGCGTCATATATTTTGTAATTTTTAACACATTGTAGCCATTGTGTTTTTAAGTTTTACTCTATGTCGCCTCTTATAATCTTTATCATCTTCGTATTAAAAGAGAGCAAAATTGATGTGTTAGAAACGAGACATCGGTGACGTTTTAAAGCCATTGCGTCAATCACAAATCGTTAAGAAGTTGCTTTAACGTATGGGACTAATTTTAGTGCTTGTCAATATAGTATTTTTTTAATATTTATATAAATATGTAATGTTAAGTGCGTTACGTATGCGAACTGTGCTAAGCACCTTTTGATTGTTACCAAATTGCCAATTTATTGTGTTCAGTTGTACGCAATTAGCTAAATCAATTCACATTGTCTGCACATTGATTGGGTTCGGTCCATTTAGTAGAATATATGTAGTTTATTAATAACTATAGAAGGCACAAACATACAAGAGGGTTACTGTACTCCGAGTATTAACAACTTACTCTATCTTGAAGATACTAAGCAAGTGGCTCGAAGAAGGGAACATCAAGTGTACTCTGATACCCCGATGCATGTATAAAACGAAAAAGATGTGTAAAGATCGTGACTCTTGGTGATATATCCTTTTTAGCTATCCCGTCATTATAATTTTTTGGACAGAAGTGGTTGATAAAGTGAAATAAAATCACAGGGTTTTATCAGCAACATTTTGTCGCCCGCGACTTGACTTGCACTGGGTGAGGAAAATAAAATTTATGGTTTGCCCCAAGCCAGAGATATTTTGTTAAATTTCATTAGGATAGGATCATTAATTCATTATGAGATATCATGAAAGAGTTTCTTTTCTATTAATGTATTTTTTTAAGTTTCATTTATATGTATCGTCTCTATTTTCTCATATATGTTCTTATTTTGATCTTTTGTCCTAATAAATATCCTAAACGTTGTAGAATATTCTTCGTATAAATTTTTTTTGTTTACTTTTATAAGTTATATTAAACACAGATTTTATTTCACTCACGTCCATCATTTCATTATTCGATCTTTCCCTAAAATTGTTCAAGGCTAGAATTATACTAGATATTATGAATACTTGTCCTAACATGTATTCGTACGATAACAAAGGGACTTGTTTAGTTCATTGTTTTGTTAAGTCTACATCGACATTTACATATTTGATATGGTAGGAAATATTATCGTGTTTTAAGTCTTACAGTAGATTTCAATTAAACTTGACGATGGTTTTTGAGTACTGGACAACATTTTCATCCGTTAGCTTTATCTTTGAATATCACCTAAAAATTCGATTTTTGACCTTGATTCGATTAAATCATAACATTGACTTTTAATATATAAGATGGAGTGACGAACTGCTGAATGTTGTGGGGAGTCGGTCAGTGTGATGGATTTCGATAGGATAATAGGATAACGAAGAAGAAGTTCTCCGATATTTTATATAATTTTGTGCAAAATATATCGATGTAAAGATGTTTTCCAGGAAAACGTCAAAGATCGGCTCAGATCAGTATAAATAAATTTTCTCTAATTTAAAGTATTTTGTTCTTTCTTCATATCAATTGCAATTTCAAAATTACTTTTTTTTTACTTGTTATTTTGGTTCTTTTGAATTTTTTGCATTTGTCATTGGATTGTATTAGATGATAAATAGTAGATAGTATATGTATATACGAATAGGTGCTAATAAGTTCTACATAGGAAGCTAAGAATTTCCTTTCATTAAAAATTCACGCTAAAAAATATTTTCAAAAATCGATCGTCGTAGTTTTTTCAATCTCAGAGTTCGAAATCAAAATCAAGTTCGAATTCGAAATGAAGTCGTACATTTTTATCCAAGTTTGGTAATTCTGCCCCAAGACAAACTAATCAATTCAGCGTTATGTATTTTTGCTATGTTCTGATGTAACCGTCCTTACCCTTAATGGTTCATTAAGTAAGGTACACGAGGCGCGAAGGGTACAATGATAATTATTGAAAAGATTGAAATATCTTCAGCATGGAACTGCTAAGTTTACAAAAATTTAATTGACTTTGTAGAGAGAATATATTTTATGAAATCCACTTAGCCGTGAATACGTTGCAAAGTAACAGAGATAGACTATAAGAGTTACTTTCACTTAAAATCGTACTAATCTTATTGTTTATTAGCCTTATGATATTATAAATGTGATTTTTTGTTCATTTAGATGTTGTGATGTCGGTTTTTTCAAACACGCAAAAAAGGCAGATCGGTTTTGACTGAAATGTAGTTGGTACTGAAATTTTGTTACTTAATCTCAAAAAAGCACGGTTCGTATGGAAGAGGATTCTGCGGAGGTATCGAAATACACGGACGATGTCGCCGTTAGAGACTACTATTTGAGTGAAGTCTTTGTATTTTTTTCTGTTTATTTTTTCTTATCGGGTGCGTGAGAAAACTGGCATTTAAAAAATACAACCACTTCTTATAATCTGCAATCTTTCCGAGTTAGCGAACGCCGGGTTAGGGTATATTTGAACGGCTTTGTCCACCGGCGTATCAATAGAGGTACGACCTTTGTTGGCGAAAGACCTTAACAAACATGAAAAACATGGACGGGTTCGATTTGTCATTGTGTAAGTCGGATACGTACACGTGTGTGACACGCAGACGAGAGAAGTGACGAGTATGAATACGTTTTATTAAATACAAAAATAAATGGAAAAAAATACGTAAATAGGATTTTCAATTTCAACCGAATCTATACACACAAACAACGCTGACAATTTCTGTAGCGGCCCACGCAGTGTATTTTGGGAGAAATATTTAAGTACATAAGAAGAAATGTACTAAAATGCCATTTTCACGAGAATGTATTACTGGCTAATAAAGGAGACTTATGATCACACGGCAGCTAGCTATACTGCAGATTGTCATGAAATAGACCTTGAACCTTAAGTCCTTTCGACCCACCTTTCTCCTAAGTAATTTTTTTGGGACAACGTGACTGGTGGTGAATCCGTCGCCGTCTTTATGTTCAAACCAATGTTGTAATTCGTAAATAAGTTTTTGAAAAAACTCATTGGTACGAGCCTACCACCTCAGGATCGAACTCGAGTCTCTTGACTCGAAATCCGATCGCCTAACCACTCGACTATCGTGATATTCATTATTGTAATATTTTGTTACGTGTGGAAAACAATAAACTTTATTCGGACATTTAAATAGTACTTGACGTCTGCAAGTCAGTCGCTACTCAGGCTGACTGAAAAATACTTAAATTAAAGCACGATTTATTCAACTACAGCATTAAGCTGAGCCATTCTGATCGCCCAATGCACTATTACTCGTGTGACAATGATATACAACGCCTTCCTATAAGCAACTGCATTTTACTTGTTTCAGCCTGACGGGACGACGCAGGTCGTCGGTTCGAATCCCGCCGAATTTTGTTAAACTTTCCGTTTCTTTTTCCGTTCTTTGCGTCCTATCTTGTATAGGAAATAAATAACAGAAGTTCAAACAGTCTTTCGCGTACGTCACGTTTACCTCAAAGCTGTGTGGTCTTTATCAAGTGTAATAAAAATACATAACATATACAATGTAATTAATTATTAAAGAACATACTATTTTTCCAATGTAATACTGAAGGAAGACGTATACAATAAACCAAAAATACGTTATTGTAGTATCCGCTAATAACATTCTACAATAACAGCGAAGGTAGCCCTAACCTTACATTCAATAGAGCTTTATATAAATTTACTGGAGTATGCCAAATATTACAACCGAGTTTTCTAATGATATTTATAACTTGTATACTCATTCAAATATTTGAACCAACCATTCGATGCGAGTTTTTAAATGTATTTATGATATATTCATTATTTTGTTACTACCTGTCACCAACTATATACATATCACTCTCACACATACACTCGTTTGCTACATGTTGTGAACCAAACGGCAGCTTCTGTTGCTTGAACGGGACGGCGTAAAGTATAGACATCTTGTGCTTCCGCTACTCCTATATCTGGCGTCGTCACTTACCTCCACTTTGATATCTTTCCCCCACAAAAAAAAAATTGTGATTTTCAAGACTTTCCTTGTTATATTCTCAAAAGAGGATTGGGTGCTCGCTTACTATACTTTGGGTTGATTATACACACAAAACTTACACATAGCTTTTGTTTATGTAATATCTTTTTTCACATTGTTTTTTTCCAGTTGAGTCCCATTAAAATTAGTTGAAAGAATTAAACAGACATAACTGCCACTAAAATGATAAATAAATAAATAAAATAACCTCTAACTTGTATTGCTTCGTTTTTATGTTTATAAAAATGGCAACGTGATGTTTATGAAGCACACTAACAAAGAAATATAAATAGGCTACTTCGACTGAACCCACGCACACAAACGACTCGTATAACTCATCGGGTGGTGGCGGCCCGCAGGAAAAAATGACCCAATAACTAAGTAACTTCTAGGAAGGCTGAAGCAAAAACGGGATGGATGGACAAATTTACGCTTACTGACTTATTTATCTCTCAAGCGCCCTTAATTAACGAATTTTCTTCGGCGAAACAACCGCAGATTTCTTTCCGAAAAAAATAAAATAAAAACGTGAAATCCGTCCAAAGTACAAGGCAGCTCTAATATTCATTAGCAACGTGACAAGCAAGAAATCCTTGCTAATTATTCATAGGGTCCGTTGCTAAATCGTAAACATTCCCATTTTTAAGGGAGCGGGAAATACGTAAATTTTTAATATTCATATCTTTTTCTTCGTTACAGCCTATCAAAAGTCCACGGCTGAACATAGGCATCGCAATCATATCCACAAGGAACGGTCCTGTGATACCAGCATCCCCCGCAATGTTTCCCAAAATCTATCTTCAATATCTATTATTATTCTGTGTATCTTTGAGTCTGCCATTGATGTCTAAAAATAAAGACAGAATGAAAAAAGATTACAAAAAAAGTACTGTATGTATAAGTTCCATCTTCTGACATAATTTACAGCTGGTAATTCATAAATATAGTAGCGTTTAGGTCATCATTTAATTTGGCTGGAACCTCTAAACTAATTAATATTGAAACTAAACCACAACAAACAAGGCTGGGCGGAATGTAATATATTAGATTATATAATAGATTAATTTCTATCAAATGAAGTTGAATTAATATCTTTAGTTAATTTTTTTAATTAATTCTTGCATTTGGACTGGCTACTTTTTGCTGCGTGTAATTTTTTTTTACAGTTCATCAATAATCCATGCGATTATACAAGTTTAACTTTGGATATGATTTGAACTCGAAAACCGAACCTCGGTCGTATAGTTCGTTAATAAACAATCAGAGACATTCCTCGTTATTGCAGCGGCGTGCATTTTATACTCGTACATGCATAGATACAAGGCCTGCTAAAATCTTTAATTTTGAATTTTAAACATGTAAAATATGAGATATAGAGATCAGGGAAGTCAATCAGTAATATAACCGGGAAATATGTAGCAGTAAACAAAATAACTTTCCTATAAAATATGACTGATTTCCTTTTTCTCCCTATCCACTTCAAACCCTCTACACTGTTTCATAGATGGTGTTCTTACAGTTTTACACAAATTTTTTGTGGCAGGAGTAAAAGATGCTAGCAACGGTTAATAAGAAATGCATGCGTACAGTAATATAGTTAAAAATCCTTGTTACATTTTGATTTAGCTTTAGTGACGTTGATTATTCCTCTGCATTTCTCTGCTGCATTTAGCTTAGCGTTAAATATTTCTTTGGAATTAAATCGCGATAACCGAGTGCATGGATTTCTATCAAATTTAAATCATTAGATTCAAATTCTATCCTATCTGCGTGTAGAGTGGCTACAATTTGTATCAATTAGTTTTTTGATACCTGTATGCAATTTTTATCATTGGTTTAAACTAATTTGGTGACAAACTCACCACCTGTCATGTTTTCAGAAATATTGAGCAATGACTTGTAACTTTTACATAATTTATTACACTATTCTTTGTGTTCTTTACCACCAAGTTATGGCGTAACACGCACGTAAGCGTAGAGCTTATTTAATGATACTCTTTTTCCGTAGCGTCAATAGTGTGAGCTGTTGCGATCGCCAACCCGCTCGCCAAGCGTGGCGATTATGACAAACTCTCTCACTAAAGAAGCCTTATTGACCGTTATATATGACGGTCTTTAAACGAAAGCTACCATCTAAAAAGCTACTCTAAAAGTGTGTTTAAATCTTAAACTTGATAGATAATGTTTCACGGCAGTAAGCTTAAGCAAATTGTCTGCATTTGTTGGGAGATTGAATATACAACATGTTCCAACTGTAATAACAATATACGTCGGGCGCTGCACGGGCGCACTTCTGCGGTTCGCAAGTCGCTGTTTATTATTCCCGTAACAGAGGGAAGCTCGAAAATAATTAATACAAGTCGTAAGTCTAACTCCTCCTGTCCGCTGGCGCACTTCGAGAGTGAAGTTAAATTAAACGCTGTAGATCGACGCGTGTTAAACGAATGCTTTAGTGCAGTTGTTGAGACGCCGTGCAATGTACTTGTGTTTGTTTGGTTATAAACGGTAAATCTTTATGGTTTATGCGACAGCTTCTATCGGGCTCTCTAAAAAGAAATAAAATAATAATAATAATAAATACATACATAGATAGGGACATCACAAACATTGCCCTGGCCCCGAAGTGCTTACTTTTAAGTGCGTGCTTAAGCACTTGTAATATGGAATCGGAAAAAACGAAGGTACCAAAAACACCCAGACCCTAGAAAATGTAGAAATAGTGTTTTCTACATTGACCCGACCGGGAATCGAACCCGGGACCTCAGAGATGGCGACGCCTTGAAAACCGGTGTGTACGCCACTCGTCCACGTAGGTCGTCGAGAAACGTATTTACATAAATTAAATTTCTTGTTATTAACTGTTACCGTAGTTATTTATAAATAATGTTAATGTTAACGTTTAAAATTAAAAAAATATACAAATATATCTTTAGGTATCAAGATCGCCAAATGTATTTATATGTAATGTAATAATACGAAATTTTTAAACTAAAATTGCTTCCAATAGATTCATATTTATTTGTCTTCATGCGTTCTCGTTGGGGTATACGTGTGACCTTGAATTTATCTATTCATATATATTATACTTATAAATTATACGTATATACTTTTCCTTAAATATTATTGATTAGTTTAGCTACATTTTTTCCGGAGGATGACGAAAACGAGCAATCGATGCCCAAATGTGTACAATGGCCAGAGAAGGTGCAAATGCCAATTTTTTTTAAAAATAATTAGGAAAGAAGAAAGAGAATAAAGGAAGATGGGTGTTGGGTCACAAACGTAAAATTACAATGGGCTCAGTAATCTTGCCCCCGTTCAGCCGAAACATTTATGCGGAAGCAAAAAAAGATAGAAAAGAAAAAAGCTGTTAGCATGTTTATATTTTGAATTTAAAGTGTATTTAGTTAACATATAACTTAGCTATATCTATCTATATCTGCTCAGTTCGCGATAGATTGTATGTATTATGAATATCAAAAAATCTATTATTACAGTTTCCTCGCTGCCTGTTTCCGCCTCACAACGGCACGTGACAATTATCCTTGAGAAGTTTCCTGCATAGTTATCCTTCGTTATTCTTTTGTGCGATTTCATACGCAACGATTTTTGCACACGACTCGCTGTCGACTATAATTTTCGGCTCGCAGTAACACTATGCCTGGCATTTTTATTTTTCGAGGTTAATTTAAATAACTGGAGATAGGAGAATATATATTTTTTTATCTTCACGTTGTTTCCCATAGTGGGATCGGCAGTGGTCTGGTCAACGAAGTGCTTGCGCCGCACTTTTTGTTTATTTGCGACAACGTGACTGATGGCGAGCCTATCGCTAAATGGTGAGTCTTAATATCCAAGCCAACGGTACAATATACTTACATACTTACATGTTTACATACATGAATACTCATTTAAACAAATAAATATCCATGGCCCGAGTAACGTTCATATTCATTAAACAATCCTATTAAACTAATCCTATACCAGCGACACTAAGCTTCGAAGGCAGTGTCACTACCCCACTCCCCACTCGGCTATCGGGGCGTCAATAATAATATTCTTTTTCTCTTATTCAGTGTCCTCATATACTTATAGTTCCTGTCTGTATGTATGGCCTTTTCAAAATAAGATTAATATTTAAACAATCATATGATATCCAGCCAAACTCATGACGATGCCTAAAGTGTAATTTTCAATATTATATAGTACTAACGCAGCACAAAATTAATATTATTGAAATAAAACTGACCTCTCTGACCACCTTTTAGTTTTACCAAATTGTAAAAGGAACCGTCCTGTTAATTTTTTTTTTCTATTTATTCTTTATTCTGCCTTAATTCTTAGAAATTTCGTTGACCTCCAAATAGGCACGTAATGGCTTTACCAGTATTGTCTTACCGCTATCAAGAAACATTGAAATTATGCCGGTAAACGATTATTCCGTTACTGAAACACATTAATCAAACGGCACAAATACAGCGAATAATAGAAATGTTTCTAAATTCAATGTTCGCCTCAACGCGACCTCGCGAATTCTTCGACGCTCATAAATCGCTCGTCGACCGCTTGCCTGTCGCTTGATAACGCCGAATGTCTCGCGCCTTGACGTAACTAGATATTATTCACGGTGGCGATATGTTTCGTTCTTAACATAGAAATACCGTATACGATTGTAAAGTTTACTCTGGAAGAAATGCAAGTATCCAAATTAAAAGTGGAATCGGACTAAATGGAAATATACAACATCTTCCTCTTAACTACGGTGAAAGGAAAAAATTTCAAATTCATATTTCAATTATGTACTTATGTATTTTATATTTTTTCTTAAAATACTAGATAAATAAATGTAGAAATTATCACATACATTTTGCTACCTATGTTTGTGGTTGATTGTGATACCTTCGTTGTTTGTGATTCCCTAACACAAATGCTTAAGCTGCTTATTTTGAGATCAGAGCAATGTAGGTGATGTTGTCCCTATCTATGTATGTACTTACTTATTTATATGTACGAGAAATTTTCAGTCAATATTTACGCTTTAATATATTATAGACATCGAATTGGTAAGTGCAATCAAACGGTAATTAGTCGTCTTATGTTCAAAACATTTGTAGAAGTAAGTAAGTACTACTGACTCGCAGCAGACGTTAAGCTTTAACTAAATCTATAAAGAATCTAAAAGTAAAAATCTTTATAACACTAATCACCGCTCTCTGGGGTCTTATTCTTGCTGGATTGGTCAGACATTTTACGAAACTTTACTAATTTGCCACCGCCATGATTCTCGCGGGCCACAACTTTTTATTTCTAAATAAAACTCGCAAAGTTTCGACGTCGGATAAATTTATAACAGAAATTTATAGCATTAAAAATATTAATTTCAACCAAACGCCATGTTTACTGACCATCGTCGGGGCGAAGGGCGCCAAATTCAAAAGAATTTTGTGTCACGTAAATTCGTCACATTTTTCTTGCAGTAAATTTTTTTTGTTCTGTCATCAAATTATTGTTATCAAAAACACAATTGTTCAAATAGTAACTTATTCAAAGGTTAAAAACTTATTCAAGATTTTCACATAACGATAAAACGTACTTTTAACTTCTGTTAAACGCGACTGCATTTTGCGGTAAAAAATAATCCCGTTTTAACACGGAAATTAGCATATATTTTGAGAAACATATTCAAATGAAGGAACACAACAGGATGAACATGAACAAACCAATTTAACGTCCGCTAACTACACAGTTTATTTACATAAAACGCGTTGCTTTAAAGTGAGTATTAAGCTCATTGTATAGATAAAAAATACATGGTAAGGACAAAATACAAAAGAATTTAAATAGCATTCATAGGGTTGTTTGTAGTTCATGCAATGCAACGATACGAATAAATTTTTACGCAAGAAAAAGATTTACTCAGCCATATGATATTTGCACAAGAATTTTCATTACCTTTTCTTCCCGAGGTTATCAACGATGGATGCGGTAAAGCTAAGAGAAAAGCCTTAAAATGGCAATGGCTACCTGCGACCTACGCATTGTATTTGGGAAAACGTGACAGGTGGTGATCCTGTCGCCGTCTTAGTGTCCAGGCTAACCATACAAATCGTTCATAAATTTCGAAAAAAATCATTGATACCAGCCATCCTGGGGGATCAAATTCGGATTTCTTAAATCGAATATCGTCTACTCATGCACTAGATTATCGTGGCTGCTGCATATAGTTTAATAAATTCATTATATTTCTTTCTTATACTGTACTGTTATGTATTATAATAACCGTCTTCGATGTTTTTCCGCTCAGGGTTGACAGGCAGAGAATGCTATAAGCATGTCCACCTTTTGTACTTATATATTACAAAGGTTTAATAAAGCTAAATAAATAAACAAATACTTTTTAGTAACAATAGAACACCCAATTTAGCTTATGGTATATAATACATACATACTTTGTATCTGTAGTTCATTTTATAAATTGGCACTCAAAGTTATACCTCGGTTTCATATCATATTTCTTTTATATTTTTACTACCGATTTTCCCCGCATACAGTCAGCGCGGGAAAAAGAGCGGCAAATATTGGATGTGTTTAGAATCGTCCTGGCTCGACGCCCCGGGCTAAATGTCAGCCATTGATGCCTATTCTAACTGAAAAAATATAAAGGTATTGGATGAGTTTTGAACGAGATGTAGATTGTGATATGTTAAAATATTCATAACTTGCCTACTGGATATAAAATGTATACATAGTTATTTATCCATGCCTATTATGTTTTGAACCGGTCGTATCGTTATACAAAAGTAAATTAGATTTCCTCCGCCAAGGAGTTGTCGATATGTGATGAAGACGTAATCAGTGGGGGTAAAATGATTTAAGCGTAATACCAGTAAAGAGAGAATTAAACTCAATTCCATTTCATTTTATCACGATATTAATTATGATATATTTGTTTTAAAATTAGAAGATTAAGTTAATAGTTAGTGTTCTAATTCCACTCATCTCTTCATCACTGGACACGATTGATGTACCTTTAAAAATATCTTCACGATATTCTCAATACTGGAACCAACAGACAATTAAGTCCTCTCGACGCAGCTTTCGCTGAAGACTTTATATCCGACGTCGTGACAAGTGGTGAGTCGCTGTCTTTTTGTCCAAGCTGTAATAATAGTGATATAAATCGTACATAAGTTTTTGAAAAAAAAAAAACCCTTTTTATGTGCCTGGAAATTTATAATTAAAAAAAGGAATATCTTGTACATTATCTTGCATTAAACTCTATAACTGTATACTGATGTAACAACTGAGAAAATACGTTTAGAAAAAAATCACTTTTTAATGAAGCATAATTTAATGATGCAACGAAGTCGCCATAGTACTTTAACAATGCGAAATGATTAACCCACCTCTTCTACTTAAGATGAGTGACTCACAAACCATAGCTCGCGTGTGTCGTAGACGTGAGCACTGCCAGATACATTTGCCACACGTCGGAGCTATAACGTACACCGTGCGAGTTCGATGGGATCGCTCTTTGTAAGCGCTCCTTAACGATCTGCATCACAGCGACAATCTTCGGCAGGTTGGCCCAAACACAGCTTGAATTCAAATGGCAAATATCAATTATTGCTCGAACATTGGAGTGCGAAGCGTGTGCAAAAGCTTAGTCGTTTTATAAATCACATTTTCCACCGTTTTTTGCACGTCCATTGTATACGGGCGACATGTATTATAAATATGGCAGGATAATCATCTTAAAAATATCTGATCAAAATTACCTGTGACGGCATAAGCTTCTAAGCTACGTTGTGTCTGAAACCTCAGTTAGTTTAGATAGTTATGATAACTACAAGCGCCCATCCGTTTGCTTAGTGTGGCGGATTTGTCAATAGTAAAAATAATATTTAAAATATATTAAAAACTTATACAGATTTTGGCAAATTCATACAAACCCATGGTTTGTGTGTGACATGCTGTTAAGTAGGTGTTTTTATCGATGTTGTATGTAACTGTGTTTTATCAGCGATTGCATTACGAATAAAAAATTAACATGTTTTAAAAAAAAAGATATTTTTGGATATTAAAAAGTATCCTCGAAGTAGGCAAGTGTTTTGGGTGTAAATCCCCCTAGGGGCAAAATTACGTGTGATGAATATTTATATTTATTTTCGAGACATGGGCGTCATTACATTAATAGTAAGTATTTATTTCGTTGCTTGAACATTCATACGGCGACAGGCTAACCCACTGGACAAGTTGTCCAAAAAGAAAATTCACTGAAAAGAGAATTGTAGAGACTAGACTAGACTTTTAACTATTCCAATACTTGGAAATGCATGGAAAATAGCAGAAAGTAGTAAACGAAGTAATGTTTGTAAAGAAATTACAATTTCTTAAACAATTTATCCGTTTATTTTCTTCGGGTATGCGACTTTGAAATCCTGAAGCAACGATAATAACGTCCGCGCAATTGCCACTTACTACGTTCAGAATTAATGTCTAACTTAAACATTAAAGTTTCAAACAAATTTAAGCATGCGATTGCGTTTAAGTTGAGCATGCAATACTTGCATATTTTTCAAATTCATTGTAATACATTACACCAGTTTCAAATATTTTTCGGTTGCTATGGTGATAATTTTGAAAATAATCTTTCGTTATGTTTATCTTGTAGTAAGTCATCAGCAGATGGCCCTTAATATGTATTTGATTAATAGCATACTTAAGTGCAAAAAGACGACGATATGCTCGCCACATGTGGTGCATGTTCACATATTTTCTAAGAGATGTAAGATATCCAGACAAACTTGGAATATGAAATACTATAGAAATTCAAAATATTGTTGGAAACGTTACAGTAGTTTTCAAGGTTCTAATCTATAAATGTATAAGATAGATTAGTTTAATTAAAGTATCAAGATTTTAATGCATTGGTTATAAACGGGTATAAAATAAAAGTGTATACGGCAGCGTTTACTTGATTATCAGCCGCTATTCCAGTAATCAGATTTTCTACCCGCACATGTTCGCTGTAACGTCTGCTCTATGTCATACCGATCGTAAAGTTGCCACGTGTCGCGTCCAATGCATTAGAAGATTAGCGAGATACGTGTTACGTGTATACTACGAATGAGCCGATTAAACCAAAAACACTCAATGTGTTATGTAATATATATTAATGAATTATTATGTGTTATGTAATATATATATATATATATATATATATATATATATATATATATATATATATATATATATATATATATATATATATATATATATATATATATATATATATATATATATATATATATATATATATATATATATATATATATATATATATATATATATATATATATATATATTAATATGCATTAATTTTCTTTCAATGGGATAACAATAATAAGTTTAGTAGTTATTATAACCTAACTTTCCTTGACTTAGGTTTGAAAGATTACCTTGTCTCAAAAATGGATAAGGGCGTGCTTCGATGGTTTGGGCACGTTGAGCGAATGAGAGAAGACCGAATGGTGAAGAAAATATATAGCGCGAAAGTTAATATTAAAAGGTGTCGAGGTAGACCGAGACTAACTTTCGAAGACCATGTGAGCAAATTGCTAGAAGAGGGGAGGGTCAAGAGTACTCGGATACCTAGACGTGCATGTATGAAGAAGATGATGAATCTGAAAGAAGCGAAAGAAGTATGTAGGGATCGTGACACTTGGCGATCTGTTCTCTCTGGCTACCCCGTCAGGGATTGTGCGTGAAGATAAATAAATAAATAATATTAATATATAATATAAACTTTCCTTGACATTCAAATGTGTGGTGTACAATAAAGAATATATATAATACTAATAATCTGTGTTAATTTTATGATTAAACTCAATACGTGTACAATGAGCTTAAAAAGGCACTATCGAAGTCGGAACACAATACAAAAAGTTATATACGCGTTCATATATATACAAAAAAAAACAAATATAAATGTTGACTTGAGAATGTCCTTAGTGTTTTTTACAGTTACAAGTAAAAATTAATTTACGTCCCGTCGTATTAATTAATATATCATTATAATTATAAATACTCACAGTTGGGGTCCACTCCGAATGAACAAATAAGTGCGTCAATTATTAACGCCTGACCTCTGAAGTTGTATTAACAGAATCATTTTCATTATAAATTTGGAAAAACTAACCTTAAAACGCTGAGATTTTCATTACCGGGCCCACACAAAACTCATAGGATCAGTTTAAAAGCTTTCTCAATCGTGAATAATTGAAGCTATTATTTGAAAGTCTAAAATTGGATTAATGAAATCCTTCCACGCCGGGCCCTGTCGGGACCTTATTTTATTCATTCTTTTACTTTGTTTTAGGTGATGATTAGCATGAAAACGAGAATTGTTTAACTTTCTTTTCAAGATGTTGTTAAAATGATCTGGGCATTAGAGAACAACTTTTACTTGAACGAGCGTTTTTAAGTAAATTTTGTCGCTATTGTGGAAACTCTACTTAAATTTGCACAACGAAATTATGATCATTTCGTCTAAACTAAAACTATTCTCTATTAAATAACTTATTGAATTAGAAAAATCTTTTATTAGTACAGGTATAAGTTTATTTCTTTGATATTGCTTCATTTTGTTTGCAAAAATTTATTTTCGTCGCAAACATAAGAATAAGTAATTGAAACGTTCATTATTACAATTTGAAACGTGAAACGCTAACAAACTTTTCAGCTATGAAAACAAAATAATATTTTTTCCAGATATAAGGAAGTCCAATATTTCTTTAGAAATTCGGAATAAATAAAACTTACACAAAACTTGCTTCTCGGAAGTTTTGTAAAAGGTCTCTTATGTAATAATTGTTAGTTAAGAGACAGAAAAAACATGTACATTATTGTATATGATAATTAATAAATATAACATATATGATATGCATTATCTCTTTAACAAATTTTCCTATCATTATTTGTAACAAACTTATCTCACTTTGCGCAGAAAAACTTTCGCTTTTGTACAATCGGTACCAGTAATTCTTAAATCATGTATCTACATACATGATTCAAGAATTACTTACTGGCGATCGACTTGTATTCCTGAATCGAAACCTTACCTCAGAGATGGTGACAGCATATAAAACGATGTGTATCAATGACCATTTTATAGAGTTTGAAATATCAGAAATCTAATCAGGCGTTAATATAGCGAAACCGTTTTTTCCTCCAACTTACGTCTACGAAATAGTAAAGCGGTGTCCGGCATACTCTAATTAAATTCTCGTCAAGTTTCGCGGGCGACAAGCCCCCGCTCACTAAGCCTGAATCGCAGTTTCTTTTAAACTCCATAACTTATGTTTTAATTTAATTATGAAGACGTTTATAATTTTCGCCCGGAGCTCACTCTCGGACGTAAATTGGGAAACTTTATTATTTATTATGCTGATCTTCTATAACTTCTTGTGACAATAACGCTGCAATCTTCACGACGGTTTACTGAACATGATTAACAGTTTCTTTAGAAATTAAGTTAAAGTTAACCATAGCCTGCAGTTCCTGTTTCTTAAAAATAAAATCAAAAAATCGTAAATTACACATTTTTATTTTGACATGATGTATGAACGTCGTTTATTGACATGCATTATTATATAATTGTCAATAATAATGTTGTTTAATTCTAAATTACTATTTTATTTATTAATAGCTAGGAGAGGGCATAATATAATATTGAATATAGTTATAATATATTTAATAAATTCATATCTATGATTATAAAATCGAAAACTTCTCAACAGACTATTTTCTAAAACAGAACCACTCTATTACTTAAAACATTTGAATTTCAAATTGTAAGTAAGGAATGAAAGCAGTATATCATTTTGCAAGAAGGAAAAGTAAAGAAAAAAGATCGAGAACTCTTCGGGTGGCCTCTATAAATCCACAAGTTATCCGAACTCGAGTCAAGGTTTCTTCACAACTTTATTCGGCCATAGAAAGACAAAACACTCTAGATAAAAAATGAGCCTACAAAAGCGCAGCTTTGTTATCAGCAACTCTCATATATATATATATATATATATATATATATATATATATATATATATATATATATATATATATATATATATATATATATATATATATATATATATATATGTATATATATATATATATATATATATATATATATATATATATATATATATATCCCATTTTGCACATCAATATATGAAAGTTGCTGATGACATCTCGATCGACGATCATCTGAAAGAAGTGAAAGAGGTATAGAGGAAAGAGTTAAAGATCGTGACACTTGACAATCTGTTCTCCCTGGCTACCCCGTCAGGTACTGCGCGTGAAGATAAAGTAAAATAAAAAATGTTGTCGTTATTTTTTCGGTATTCTATTAGGCAATATTAATATTTTTTTTATAGGAAAAGGGAGGCAAACGAGCAGGTGGCTCACGTGGTGGTAAGTGATTACCGCCGCCCATGAACACCCGCAATACCAGAGGCTTAGCAGATGCGTTGCCTCCCTTAGAGTGCCCCCCTCCCCAATAATTGGGAGAGAAGGGTGTGTGGGCCACCGGATACCTGCACTCACCAGACGAAACGCAGAAGTTTGTTAGACTTCTACTTTACGCCGGTATTCTGTGAGGTCGTGGTTCGTCCCCGGTCGAGCCGGCCCATTCATGCAACAACAAAAGTTGATGCGTGGCTCTACCATTCTAAAATTCCATGCTAAATATATTATTTTTGTTTTTTAACAAACTTCTATCCAGCAGCATTCACAGTACGTAATTCATATGAACAATAAAAAAGTTTTCACATTTTTTTTATAATTGCCTGCAGTTATTGGTTGATAAATAGTCATCCTACATTTTACGTTACAAGTTTTTTACTATCGAAGTACGATTTGTAAAAAGAAACTACTATAACTGTGACTTCTCTTTGAATATTTATGTTAAAGTAACTTACAAAAAAGAGGGATTCTACGGAAAAGAACTTTCAACGTTGTGCACTTTTTCAAAAAATAAATAAATATAATCCATTACTTATCTTCACGCAATTCCATTACTACAAAACACAAAAAATTATTACCTTTTTTCTAATTTACCACTCTATAACAGCCTCTAAAATAAACCTTATCTGTATACGTTTCTAAATAATTATCGGTGCCAATAACGCTTGCCTTTTATGTCCTGCTGTTAAAACCTAATGTTACGCGTACAAAATCGCAAATAAAATCTACGAAACAAAGAAGGCAACTGACCACATTATCTACAAACCCGAACATAAAAAATACAATGAGTCTTGTATCCTATTAGGAATGTAATTATCAGACCTCATAAAACGCACGGATCCATTCGGCGTTCGATAAAAGGCAGAGTAGATAGTGGTAAGAATGAAATGGGTAGATAGCTTCTGCAAGAGATTGCTCGCATGTGCCTTATTACGACTGGTTAATTCGTCTTCTCGCCAAGGCTGTATCTAAATTATGTCCATTATCGTTTTTCTCTTCAAGACGTAGTTCCTTTGTTAAGTCGATTTGCAAAGATTTACCTATTTTCAGACACGACGTTTAACGTATACATTTTCTTCGGTGTCCATTTTTTGTTTGATCTTCATTCTGTTTCATGTTAATATTGGAGATCAGGCAGCTTGGAGGTTCGAATCCCGCAAAGCGCAAACATTTTTTAGTAAATGACAGTGATTGTACTCGAGTCTTTTGACTTTGAATTTGAGATTTCAGTTTATAATAATAATAATTTCTTTATTTGTGCAACTAGGCCCACTTGTTAGTATATAAAAAAAGTTATAAACAAATTAATTAAGCGCTATGTTAGTTTACAAATTGAGCTAGACATTGAAAAATAAAACAAGATAACACAAAAACCAATCACAATAATTATAATAATAAGCACAATTATTTATAAAGACATATTGATTCACCGAACAAGCACTTTCTTAAAACGGTGAAGGATCGGTGAATCTAACTTTTCAGCTAACATTTTCAGAATACTGTTATAGCTAGAACGCAGTCTTGCTAGTAGTGATGACGTTTTCTTTCTTAAAATGGCATAGAAGTCATCTGTTCGCTCTTGAGCAAACATACCAGAGGCTGCACAATACCGCGGCAAACTCAACAGTATCCTAGACCCGTTATTGTATTGCACTCTAAGGGTCTAAGAACTAAATATTATGTCATGGGATTGTCCAAATATTAGGTTTATACACGCTATTATACATGCACAATTTTATATAGAATATTTTTCGAATATACTTCAACTTACGCTTTCTTATAAATCAAGATATTTTTTGAATTTATTTACATGTAAATGAACCCTACATAATATTAATGCCCGGAACTTCTTAAACAGTTCCATGCAAGAAGTGCTCAATATCTAAGTGGCGAATAACCAAATGAAACGACTTCGTAGCCATTAGCCGCTGAAGTTACCGCATCTAACTGCGGCGGAGTCGTATCACCGGTCGTAGGAACGCTCTTCGAAAGTCGTATTATATAACTGAATAAACTTTTCAAAGAATTTTATTGATACTTGCTCACGCTCTAGTGCTTATATTATATTATGATTATAGTAAATTTAGTCAACTCATAAATATATATTTTTACGTATTCATTTGTTTTGTTTCAACTCACTTGAATTTATGTTTTATGTTCGGAGCAAATTATGACACAGTGATAATTTAGGAATTTATAACTGTTTTGGGTCACGAGAGATTACTGTTTAAAAAAAATACCATCAATAGGTAAAAGTCCCCTGCAGATTTAGCCTCGCTTGGAAAACGGATTAACGACGGCAGTTCTATAGACTTTAGACACCTTGTACTTTAGACGCTGCTGCCCCACACCGATCTGCTGTATTTTGGTTTGATTTTTTTAAGATGGCTATCCCATCATTTGTGCGTAGTTAATTACATTTTTCGTTTACGAAACCTACGGGAAGAAAGAGACTTCACATATTGAATTTAGATCGATATTAGGAAAACACACTCCGATTTTATTTCCGATAAGTATAAAATACGGGCAAGAAAGCTGTTAAAATTTGGCTTGGCGCCGCGCCCGGCTATGTTCAGTATCCTACTGTTATGCCATTCGTAATGAGAACCTGCAAGAAGCATGCGGTTGGAATTTCATTCCCTGCACCAGCTTCAGGAATTTATGATAGGCAAAAATTATTTCATATGCGCTAAGAATTGTAAGTATTTCAATTTAATAACAATCAATAATACATTTTATTAATTAGCAAGTACGGAAATAACGTTAGAAGTCTTGTCAATTCTTTTCACCACGCATTACGGTTTTTATAGTTATGGCAAGTGTAGTACATGTCGCCGATTAATCCAGTCCATATCTAAGTCCAGGCCTACGATACAAATCGTAAGAGATCGGTTTGATTTCTTTGTAGACAGGTTTCGGAAACAAGTTTGCGACCTAAGTATGAGCTTTCCCTATGGCTCTGGTATTTATCGATATGGTTACCCCACTTTCTGTAGGTAGCAATTAACAGTTTCTATCATCTCACTATATTTAGTATTTTCATTTTATTAAGTCACGATAGCCGAGTGGTTGGGTGGTTGGAATTTCGAGTCGAGAGACCCGAGTTCGACCTCCAGGTGGGTCGTACGAATGGGTTTTTCAAAAACTTATGTACGAATTACATCGTTGGCTTGGATAAAGACGGCAACGGGTTCACCACCTAGCACGTTGTCCCGAAAATATCTTCGGTGGAAGGTGGGTCGAAGGGACTTAATTGTGTAGACTAGACCTCTGTGTACCCCTGTACTGGGAACTGCGTTAAGATATGTATTTATTAATTTTATTAAAATATAAAATTTTAAGTACTTATCTTAATGATTTCTTGTATTATTTATTTTACGCGAATGCTACATATCCTAAATAAAACGATTTTTCGGATTTTATTGCGTTTTTATTAGTTTTTAACAAACTATTTTTACTTCCCGACGTTTCGGATGCAGTGAAGCACCAAGCAGATAAAATCCGAAAAATCGTTTTATTTAGGATATGTAGCATTCGCGTAATTAATTTTAGATACAAACAATGATGCCTGTAGTAAATATAAATCTGTTTTGTGATGAATTAATTCCATCAACAAAGGGAACGGAAAAGCAAAAAGTGGTTCCACCTGTAATTCAATTATAGTTCGCTTAGTTTTGTTTGCGATACGGCTTGCATCAGTTTTTGCTGGATGAAGGACGCGACCGTTCATTCTCCCACTAATAGCTTTTTGCTGCGAATCGTACATTTAATGTACAAAATTTATTTAGTTTGGTCCTTAAACTTTGACACTTAATCAACGAGTGATTTACAAATATTTATTTACGATTTCGACCTGTTTGAATATTTTGTCAATGACAAAGTTAAATTGATTTAGTTAAGCGTAATAAATTTGAAGACCTCAAATTGTATTTAGGTTAAACTGAAATCGTATTTTCATTTTGCTTTTTATGTCCAGTGATGCTTTTGAAATACGTAGGCTTACGATATAAATGTATAGTACTATATACACTACGGTCTGCAAAAGTCTACTGTAGGTTATAGGTCTCTCCTGCAAATTATTCGGGTTTGCACTAATCGACACGCATGATGAGTGGATTGGCGATATCATTATTACACATCTTGCTTGTTAGTAGTCAATCTCAACCACTGTATTATTTACGGTCCCGGTTCCCCTTAGTCGCTAAAGGGCTAGTGACTTCTGATACAAATACCACACGACTGGAGTGATATTTACTATTATTGTTCACTGGCTTTTCTTTTAGGGCTGCCTCCAGATAGACGGAATGGTTTTCGATATATTACTATCATAATTTATTTATACTTATCACGAGGGTCATTATCAATCTTTTATTAAAAAAATTGGTTTAACGAATATAACTTAAATATAACGGTTCAAACACATTTGACATTTACTTGTCAATTTGTTGCGCAGTTGGAAACGATTTCAAGTTCATCCCTCCTTTGTGATACTTATCTGACTACTGATAACGTCGAAGTAGACTGCGAAGTCGTTTATTATCTAAACTATGCAATGGGGATACATTTGCTCTAATAAACATAAATAATTACATAGCACAAACTAAAATTTGGTTTAATTAACACAATACATTTTGAATTAACTGTAACTTGAAGTGTTACGTAAATTAAAGACGTGACAATTTTACTGTCGCAATTTCAACTTTTCGGAACGTGGAATTATAACAGAACAGTATAGAGAAGTTTAATACTAAATTAAGTAACGCATATGTGTCTTAAAATAAGCGAGTTAGTGTGAATGCGCCGCGTACGTGCACGTACGTGCAATCTGCATAGTTTCTGATTTATAGTGGGGCTGGATTTATACGTTCCACGTTGGCGCTGCTCGTAACAGTTGGTATATAGGTTTTTTTCCTATAAGAAAAGAATGGTCTTAAAAAAAGAAGCTCGCGATCGTGGTCCCACTACTGGGATGGTCATAGATAACAATTAAGTGCCTTTAAACCCAATTCTTACTAGTGTCCATTTGGTACAATGCGACAGGTGGTGAAGCTGACGTTATCTTTGTGTACATTATGACGTAACAGAAACCCGTCGGTCAAGTTTTTAACATGGTGATCGAACTCGATTCTCTTGATTTCAATTGAAATCACACAAGCTATCGGCCTTAGTGAAGTCTTTCAAATTCCATTTTTACTTAGGACTGAGGCTATTTTTGAAATGTTTTGTTTATTTATTATTGGCTATTTTCATTAGATTCTAAAACTCATTGAATATGTCATGCAGACGTATTAAGAGCTGTCGTTAGTATATAAACCAAGAGTATAAATAAAAAAGAAGAAATTCAGTGACTATACATATAGAGATTAACGTTATTATCGTAGAAATAATTTAATTTTTATTGAACTGGACATTTCAAAAGTCAACAATGAAATCATTCTATATTAAACATCTGGCGTTATGTTCTAGTAAGCCTTTTAGAAATATTTTCTATGGTCAGTTAAAATTAGAACAGTATTACAGGATTAGGCTTATTTAAGAGTGGACTCACTGTGCCTTCTATTGACAAAGGGACGAACTTTACAAATATCTGACTACCGATTTCATATCTATATGATAATCAAGCCGTATTGACTCTGCGCTCGGCAGTCGTCGAAACGACTAATTTACCGCTAAAACTCCCACACGGCTTTAGGCTATTAATTGTCAAAGTTGGTTCCTGCGAGATCCCCGGGGCGACCGCGCGATACCAAGCGTGTGCTGAATAAACTTCACGGATATTATCTCGAGCGGTGTCAAGAATTTAGACGACGTACGTATTATGTTCGAGTTGTGTTTAATGTTTCCACGGAGTCGGTGTCATGAGCTTAAATGTGTATGTTACTTCAAGAAATTCTAGTAAGACTAAATATTTGCACGCGGTCGAATTAGATAGATGAATAATGGTTAACCCTTTTGCTCGTTTTGCTAGACTGTACAGGCGATTCTTTATTTGAGAAGTCTACTACTGAACACCGAATACTGAATGGATTTTGATTATATTATAAACGTTGAAATATTATTTGATTTCATATTCATGTGCCAATAAAATGTATTAAGTATAATGAACTTGTCAAATGATAGTCCAGAGCAGCTGTTAAGATTAGATTCTCGGTTCGGGAAATTAATTTCATTATGTTCTCGAGTTGAGTTACACAATTTTAACAGAATACGTTTGTAACTCCGGCTTGGGAATAATTTGGAAGCTTATAAATGCGTTGTGGGGTAAAGATATTTTCTTAACTCTTCGCCGATACTGGAAAAGTTTGCCACCCTGCTCCGATGCAGATTGGCAGGCATCATGGACTGCCGTAGCCGTCTACTGTGACATCGTTATGGTTCAGAAGGACGCTACTGAGCGGGATCGAAAGAGGACAGATCCCACTCGGAGACGGGGTCGTCGAGGTGCAGTTGTGCCCTGAAAATAGTATTCTCCTACCGGAAACGGGGCCTCAACAGTCGCGGGTGCTCTGAGCGTAAGATCCGAGTACTAAATTTATTTATTTATTTAAATAAAGCGATTCTGAGAAGAGGACTGGCTCGACGTGGTCACGAGGCACCGTGGTAGCACAATGTTGTTGCTCCCGTGACGGGGTTAGCTTAGCCAAGCAAAAGAGGGGCCACGGTTGCGTACCGAACGGAGATCCCGCGACCCCTCCTCAACGCCTATGGTGACCACCGTGGGGTGGGGTTTTAGTCGGTGGTAATCTGACATAACCCAGCTTTTTTCCAGGCTGGGTATCCATGATGGATTTCCCCATGTTAAAAAAATTTGGTGTGCTTCAAATATCCTAAGTAGAATTTTGATGTCGTTACTAGGTTGGTATATTTTACATTTATATGATGTTTTAGTATTGAACAATTTAAACTTTTTGCTGGCTCTAGACACTTTGTAGAAGATATTCTACCATCGTCATTTTAGCAGAGATGTATCGAAGTTACGACACTATTCTGACGCCGCTATGATTTTGTATTTCTTGTAGTTTTGGCAAAAATTACTAATATTTTTTTTATATTTACTACTTAATACATCACTAATTACCTCACTAACGACTCGATAGCCCAGTTGGGAGAGCCTCTGCCTAGCTGTCAGATGCGGTTGAATCAACCCGCGAGTGAGAAACATAATTGTTTCTAACTTATGTTATGTTATGTTATTAGCTTGATTATTTAGACGGCGACAAGCCCACCATGTGTCATGTCTTAAATTGGCTCTGGTGAAATTTGGTTTGAAATGATTATATTATAAACGTTGAAATATTATTTGATTTCATATTCATGTGCCAACAAAATGTATTAAGTATAATGAACTTGTCAAATGATAGTCCAGAGCAGCTGTTAAGATTAGATTCTCGGTTCGGGAAATTAATTTCATTATGTTCTCGAGTTGAGTTACACAATTTTAACAGAATACGTTTGTAACTCCGGCTTGGGAATAATTTGGAAGCTTATAAATGCGTTGTGGGGTAAAGATATTTTCTTAACTCTTTGCCGATACTGGAAAAGTTTGCCACCCTGCTCCGATGCAGATTGGCAGGCATCATGGACTGCCGTAGCCGTCTACTGTGACATCGTTATGGTTCAGAAGGACGCTGCTGAGCGGGATCGAAAGAGGACAGATCCCACTCGGAGACGGGGTCGTCGAGGTGCAGTTGTGCCGCGTCACGGCCCCCCTGAAAATAGTATTCTCCTACCGGAAACGGGGCCTCAACAGTCGCGGGTGCTCTGAGCGCAAGATCCGAGTACTAAATTTATTTATTTATTTAAATAAAGCGATTCTGAGAAGAGGACTGGCTCGACGTGGTCACGAGGCACCGTGGTAGCACAATGTTGTTGCTCCCGTGACGGGGTTAGCTTAGCCAAGCAAAAGAGGGGCCACGGATGCGTACCGAACGGAGATCCCGCGACCCCTCCTCAACGCCTATGGTGACCACCGTGGGGTGGGGTTTTAGTCGGTGGTAATATGACATAACCCAGCTTTTTTCCAGGCTGGGTATCCATGATGGATTTCCCCATGTTAAAAAAATTTGGTGTGCTTCAAATATCCTAAGTAGAATTTGGATGTCGTTATTATTGCTCAGGAATTCAATAACTTTCATCGCACGACTGAATACTAGGTTGGTATATTTTACATTTATATGATGTTTTAGTATTAAACAATTTAAACTTTTTGCTGGCTCTAGACACATTGTAGAAGATATTCTACCATCGTCATTTTAGCAGAGATGTATCGAAGTTACGACACTATTCTGACGCCGCTATGATTTTGTATTTCTTGTAGTTTTGGCAAAAATTACTAATATTTTTTTTATATTTACTACTCAATACATCACTAATTACCTCACTAACGACTCGATAGCCTAGTTGGGAGAGCCTCTGCCTAGCCGTCAGATGCGGTTGAATCAACCCGCGAGTGAGAAACATAATTGTTTCTAACTTATGTTATGTTATGTTATGTTATGTTATGTTATGTTATGTTATGTTATGTTATGTTATGTTATGTTATGTTATGTTATGTTATGTTACGTTATTAGCTTGATTATTTAGACGGCGACAAGCCTGGCTCTGGTGAAATTTGGTTTGAAATGATTATATTATAAACGTTGAAATATTATTTGATTTCATATTCATGTGCCAATAAAATGTATTAAGCAGAATTATATTTATCCATTTTAGAGGCTACATCTCTTAGGCTCTGATATTGCAAACGTTGCCGAAGGATTACATATACAAAGAGCAAAAAGAAAAAGGGAAGAGCTTATCTTCGTTTATTACAAAGCTTAAGTAGACGAATGAATACATATTTATACCTATATAAGTACAATACTATGTGTTACAAATATTCTTAGAATTGTAACGGGGTTCATATGTGACCGGATGAACAGAATGCGATTTAGTCGGAAGTGTTTATATGTGGATTCTAAAATTGATATTTATATTTAAATATATGATCTAAAATTAATTATCCGTAATAAAAATTATGTGTTGTATTCGTGGATGTCTGTAGTTTAATCACGCTAATATTACAGAAGGCAGAGAATTTTGCTGAATGTGCAATTAAAATTATACGATATCTTCAAAATTCAAGGAATTCAACTACATAACGCGGGAAGTTAATTTTCTTATTAGGTATTAAAAAATATGTCACGATAGCCGAGTGGTGGGGTGATCGGATTTCGAGTCGAGAGACCCGAGTTCGAACCCCAAGGCTCGTACCAACTTTTTTCAAAAACTCGTTGGAACGTGGGTCGGAAGAACTAAACCTCTGCCATTCCCAATATTGGGATTGACGTGAAGATATTATGTTTTATTAAAATATAAGAACATTTAGTGATATGTGGGTCGTAAAAACTAAATCATTTAGCCCTCTGTCACCCTACAAGGGTAGGAATGTCTGCAGATAAAAAAAACACAACAGTTGTTACACTAATATTAGTACTGCTGTGTTCCGGTTTAAGCGCTATATGGACCTTGTGTAATTACGTGTTATGATGGTTTTTATCGTAGTCATCGGCGGAAGTCATTCGTTTGAAATTATTTAGTAATTTGGTAGAGAGTGCCTCTGGCATTAAGTCCACTTATACAGCTTCCTGTATCATAAATAAATAAATAATTTACAGGTAGTCATGGCCTGCAGTATCCACTTTCCATCAGGTGGACACTTCCAAGTTCATTTGTTTCCCTAATCTTATGAAAAAAGACGTTACTTGTTTAAACTATGTAATTATAACCTCGCTCTAACTAGTAATTGCATGTTTGTTCTAATGTGAAGTATTTTTAGGCGAGTACACAAACGCTCATATAAATTAAAAATATATATGACACGTTGTTTTTTTTATATATATGACTCGTAACTTTGTCGATACCCATAGAGCCGTCTACGCATTTATTCTACGCCGTAGATACGTTATTTTTACGGAGCTCTACTGATTCCCCTTCTGCTGCCACGTTTGCATATGAATGTCTTTCTACTCATTGTAATGCCAATGATCGCTCCGTCTGCAGATTTAATTAATCATTGTGTTCACCGATCGACGTCGACCAATAAGGCAAGTTGGTTTGTTAGCGGATTTACATCGAGATGGAGTCGCTAAAGTTATTCCGCTCCAACTTCAGTAAGGAGTTGGCTTGCAATGAGGCAAAAACTCGTTGTTTTATGCTCGCCTACCTTGTGATCGTCTCGCTTTGAGCAGATTTATTGTGCGATTTACTTAACAAATTTACATTTTTGACTCGATATTATTTCATTTTACTTAATATTAACCGATCAAAGACTCGTCGCTTAGTTATATAATCGTCAAAGACAAAGTAGTCGCAATTTACTTAGTAAAAACCTTTACAGGGGTCGATGAAGCGCCGGTTTAATTGTGCATTTATTTAGAAGCACAAAAGTCCAGATCCTAATTAAGCGAATCCATTCACAGATTGTCCTCTTTTCGATTATGGACTCGAAAGTTTCGATTGATCATTGTTAACTTCGAAGCTGGTAGCACTAGAACCTGGTTTAACAATGCTGTTTAAGGAGCCCTTTTGCTACGGCTAGAAAATAATGAGCGTTTTAAAATCAAACGCTTTAGAACAACTTAAAAAAAATGCATTACTAAATACTGTAAGAATTATAAAATTTTCAAATACTGATGGCATACGTACAACAAATTCCAAAACTATGGTAGATGGAAGTCTATTTGGGGCAACGTGACATGTGGTGACCCTGTCGCCCAACATCTCTGAAATTTGAGAGTGTGCATATCCCAGGTGTGGGGCATTAAGACGCTGTTATATATTCGCGTACAGCTATATTTCAAGTAAGATGTACTTATGTCAGATATAGATTACGTCAGTGTTACACCAATTAGAATTCTGAGGTGTTTCGCCATAGCCGTATAGGCCGTCCTAATCTTTCCTTGAATATGATAAAATCTTTTCTCTTTCTCCCTTTATGGATACGTCAGAGGAGCAGATAAATAGGAACAGGAATACAGTACATATCTTTAAAGAGGATTTACCTTTGTCGTTTCACTCGGCAAACGGATTCGAAGTACCAGTATCTCATACAATGTACCATTGAAGTGAATAAAATTTAGTTGGGAACGAGAGTTTTTTAACTAAAGCTTGATTTACCTTTGAGAATTAAGTTTAACGACATATCCGAAATAGTGGAATGGTAATCTTTATATTCCTCACTGAATATGTGAATTATTTTTAATCCCTTAATGTATTTAATACATTATTTTTCAGATACCTTGCACTTTAGATACTACTGTTACTCACTTGTCTGCTAATTTAGGTCTCGTATTTTTCGAGATGTCGAGATCAGTATTTATACAAGTTTTTTTCATTGGTCGCGTCTTATCACACCCATGGGAAGAATGTGGGTTTTGCTACACTATTGTTAACTAAACACTATTATTTTAATAAGTTTCTCTCAATTTTATGATATTGCTGTAGTTTAAGAGAGAAAAAAAATTTGTTAAATTATTATGTGTATTTGTATATTTATTAGTTTGTAGGGCTATTAGACCTGATATTGTCCCACACACAAGTTATTAAATGGAGGTCGTTGGTTTATTCTTCACTCTGGTCAGTTAATTTTTCAAATCGTTATGAGTTATTTTAAGTTGTATATAATTCAGTGTAAATCAGTAAATAAATATTGTTATGCAGTTGGTATTCTTTAATAATTATATTAGGGCTGGGTCGATATAGAGGTAGGGGTCTCGTCTCGCAAGCAATACGGATAAAGAATGTACTTTGTCATGGTATTCTTTTTAATGGACCAAAATGGAAAAATCTTCAAAAATCAAAATCGATTAATAAGAATGAGATTAAGTCAATACAGCTAAATTGAAATAATGAGGGGAAACAACTAAGCGCAAAGCGGGGCGAGGGTGGCGTAAAGCTGTTCACAAATAAATCTCAATTCATTGAATCGCATTTTCGCTGCATTTCTCCGGGCTCTCGAACGGATATTGAATTTTCATACAGATCGTTTGTTATTGCAAGTACCGTTTTTATTTATCGGACATTTTAAACCGGCGCGTTTGTTGACAGGAAATTAATGCATCGGGCTGATTCAATTTGTATTAACGAGCTGGGTGACATCTACTTGCTTTCGCCGATTCTGAAGTTGCAATTTGTTGAGATGATTGTTGCCGGAAACTACTTCACCTTTGTGTGATCATGTAACTAGTGCTAAAAAGTCACGAAAGTATCTCGCGTACATTACTATATTAATTTAAAATAATAAGTATTTTAATAAATGTGGACGATATACTCGTAACATTGATCTGATTCAAAAGAAAGTGAAAGTGAACAGAAATTCTTGTGTCATGAAATCATCAAAAATTAATGTACCACAAACACCCAGGCCCGAGACAATATAGAAAAATGGTGTTCTTTATTGACCTGTCCGGAAATCAAAACCGCGACTGCATATTTTTACTAAGTTATATCATAATGTGCTAACTAGCAGAGTCTCTTCAGTCAAATTTGGATTTGGTTTGAGTTAAACTCAATTTATATTTAAGTAAAACCATGAAGATAATTTGCTTAAGTGTCGAGTTTTCAAACTTTTTCAATAATATTGTAACCAAAATACTTCAAGGAAAAACGTTACAGATTTTAATTATTATGATGATAAAATGAATACTATATTCACATGGGATTAGGACTGTTCGATAAAAAAATGGAAATGCACTGCAATGTGAAGGTTTTTTTTTTAATTTTCTGCTTTTCTCTTTTCCTGCAGCTCGGGTATTCAAAGTGTATACTAATGGGTATCGGGAAACGCTAAAGTTTTACACTTGCGCCGTTGTAAAATTTTATTATTCACATTCGCTTTTAGTCTGACACAGATGGCGATCTCCTTTTGCGGAGAACAAGCTAATGTGCTTCAGCTCGTTGATGGTAGTATCCTCTCATTTGTATGAACTTTTACAATTTACTCTTATCACTTTTCTCTTGACTTATAACTTCAACAAAGTTGAAATAGGCACTGACGGACTTCATAATTTCATATGCATTTATTTATTTAGTGAAAAGCTGTTAATTTAGAATTACTGAGGCACTTCAATTTCATTTATATACATGGATGTATAGATAAATATATTGAAAAAAATATATATGCATAATTGAATTTCCTGTTAAAAAAAAAACTTTTGAAATAATACCGATAATCGCTTAGTGTATAAATAATTTAAATAATACCGATGATCGATTTGTATATAAATAAATTTTACATAGAACAATATTGTCAATATTCTCTTGAAAAATTGTCATGACGAGACTAATGGGTATGCATCACTAAGCAAGTGCTTTTTGCTATCAGTGGCTCTTGAATACAATTTGAATCCAAGAGTAAGTCTGTTCGAAATTTCTTATTCAATTCATTAAATCTCGTGTGAAAAAAAAATGACATGTACGAATAGTCATCGTTCATAGGGAATGTGAAGATTGTGCACAATCTATGAAAAAAAACTTGTAGAATTTATAGAAACTAAGGTGTTTTATTTAAAGACTTTATTGTTTCATCTTAAAAATAAGATAGCAATGGGCAGACTTAATGCCTATTGGCATTCTCTGCCAGTCAATCCGTGGTGTGGAAAAATATAGTAGCAGGTGCATCAATAAAAAAAAAGGTACAAAATCTCTTACGGGTTTTTAAAAAAATTTAATATAAACTATTTTAATACCGAAGTTATTATGTTTTGTTTTTATTAATTTTAATTTATTAATTTAAATGTTTTCTAATTCGATACAGATTTACGCTAGAAGAACCTTAGTTTAACTTTAGAAGCAGCAATTTAAGCGGTCTCTTTGATCGCATGAAATATTTTATGAAATTAAAATTCAGTTTGTTCAGCGCCTTTGCCTATTACACGGTTTGCTTAGTTGAGCGCTGTTAATATTTAAGAGATGATTCGGCAGCCTCTTAATATCTATTTGACTTTTAATAGTGTTATGCAAATTTATACCTCATTTGAAAATTCCATATCAATATTTTGAAATTCCGGATAGAGCGGACATAGTTACTTATATTTACTTTTAAATTAATATCTATATTATATTCTCGTTTCATAAGTAAATGTTATGGAAACATTGTAGTCAAATTGTTCTTGAATCTGTAATTATTATAAAATCACGACAGAGTGCTCGATGGCGACGCTACATTTAAGTTAGGAGTTGCGGGTTCAAGAATTCGAAAAAGACTTGCAAACACCTGTGTGATAACTATTAATAAGTAGACCGGAATGTGTATGATGTACATATGTATATTTACCTTATTACCACAGTCAGACAGGTTGAGTATCTAAATACTAACTAAATCCGTTGACGATTCGCTTTGATTACAGCGCACTATTCCAGAAGAACTGTCCTCTCATGAATCCAGATTACCCACACAATCGGCTATTGATATTTTTTTAAATCTTTCCTCTAATATTATGATTGTGTTAGTTTGTATATTTCATTGTTTTAATGTTTATTATTCAACCACGGGAAAATTCCTGATCACGATTTGGAAATAATATGACACATAAGTAGTTTATAAACATATAACATACTATCTTGTAAGATTTACTGAAACTTATTTTGAAAACAAAATCCAGAGTAATACTATACATCCTGCTTAACTGATTTTGTTTGTAAAATATTTTCGGCTACATTTTGCTTTAGGTAATTAAAGCATCCCGCGGAAATTACCATATATTTCGTATATTTTTTTAAATATATTTTTTGTACAAAGTTGCGGGGAGAATGTAGTTTTGATATTAATCATTAAAGAAAATTACTCTCCTTAAAAAATGTAGTATTGTAAACAATTCAAATATTTTTATCACTTTTGAGCACAGCAGAAAGGCGGTTGTTGAAAATCTGCATTGGACTAATTCTTGAAATCTGAAGGGTAATAATTAAGTTGTTAAATATATTATAAAATATATTATTTATTATTTTTATTTATCTTCACGTACAATCCCTGACGGGGTAGCCAGAGAGAACAGATCGTCAAGTGTCACGATCCCTACATACTTCTTTCGCTTCTTTCAGATTCATCATCTTCTTCATACATGCACATCTAGGTATCCGAGTGCTCTTGACCCTCCCCTCTTCGAGCAATTTGCTCACATGGTCTTCGAAAGTTAGTCTCGGTCTACCTCGACACCTTTTAATATTAACTTTCGAGCTATATATTTTCTTCACCATTCGGTCTTCACTCATTCGCTCAACGTGCCCAAACCATCGAAGCACGCCCTTATCCGTTTTTGAAACAAGGTCATCTTTCAAACTAGTAAAATAAATTAAAACAAAAAAATAAAATAAATTAAAACCCCCAAATAGTCTTCGGTGAAAGGTAGAAAGAACTTAATTGTCTACACCTCTGTCATTGGGAAAAAGAGTGAAGGTATTTTAATAAAAATATTATAAATCAAGTAGTGTGTTATTAATACCTGGAATGGCCGGCTGTGTTGGTGACAGGGCAATCTGGATTTGACTAAATTAATCGTTTGGATTAGTCTGTGCAAATTAAGCGTTTATTCCGCTCCGGACTCCCGCCACGTCATGAAATCAAAGCACTTTACGTGGTCGGTGCAACAGTGTTGTAACATTACTTTAAATAATTGAATGTCCTGTTATGTCGTTGTTTTGAATTCAGCAATTAATAATTTTATAATAAACGCTACTGTATTGATTGTAAACCACGCCTTTTTAAGCAACAATAAAATTAAAACCGACAATCTCCGTGTGTGTCACCAGCTCAGATGTCATGGATTCGATTCCCGGACGTTTTTCTATATTTTCTGGAGTGTTGAGTGTTTGTGGTACCTACGTTGTTGCCGATTCCATAGCACAGGTGCTTTAGCTATATACTTTGGGATCAATGTATGTAATGTTGTCCCTATCTACCTATATATTTTATATTACCTATATATTTGTACGTATGTATATCAATTCATCATCATCATCATCATCATATCAGACGCAAGAAGTCCACTGCTGGATGTAGGCCTCCCCTGAAGATTTCCAATACGACCGGTAGTTTGCGGCCTGCATCCAGCGCCTTCCCGCGACCTTGGTCAAGTCGTCCGACCATCTAGTCGGTGGATGTCCGACGCTGCGCTTGCCGGTACGTGGCCGCCATTCCAGAACCTATCTGCCCCATTGGCCATCGGTTCTACGCGCTATGTGCCCCGCCCACTGCCACTTTATGGAACTAATCCGCTGGGCTATGTCGGTGACTTTAGTTCTTCTACGGATCTCATCATTCCTAATGTGATCTCGTAGAGAAATTCCGAGCATAGCCCTCTCCATAGCTCTTTGAGCGACCTTGAGCCTTCTTATGAGGCCCATAGTAAGGGACCACGTTTCGGACCCGTAAGTCATCACTGGTAACACACATTGGTCGAAGACTTTCGATATATCAATTACAAACACTTTTTATATAAAAAGCTTTTCAGGCTTTTTCATGTTCTTACAATCATCGAAAATTTCATGAATGGTGGTTAAAAGAGGAAAAAACCAGCTAGTAGTTGGGTCCTTGTTTAGAGAAAATAATGCTTGCTATTTTTCATTCAATGTAGCAGAAAGTTACATTATTGCATTACACATAATGTTTACTTTTTTAAAAGTTTTTATTGGTTTTTATTTTATTTTAGGTATGTGCTAGTTACGTCTAGAGTTCAATGCGAGCTGGACCTAGCAACAAATCATTACTTTTTATACGTACACAACGACCTCTCTAACTTTAAATCCAACTGTTTCCGCGATTATATCACATTAGGATAAAATCCGATACGAGAATGCAAATGAAGCCCAATGTTGGGCATACACATCATAATCATCGTCGTCATCATAACACCGGTGTCCACTTTAAACATAGGTCTCCCCCAAAGATTGCCACATAGAGCGCTCCTGTACCATCGGCATCCATCGACTCCACGCAACATTATGCAGTTCATATACTTACCACTTTATAATTACTCTCTTCAAGAACTGTCGATAGAATTCGTAAAGTTTTGCAAAGAAATAATCTATAATTTATGTTCAAGTGAAAGAGAAACACATAGAGACTAAAGAGATAAGAAGGTCCGTTGTAAAACCGGTCGGACTACAAACTACACCACGGCAATAAACTACTAACGACTAAAGATATTATCTAATAACTTAAACATGAACCATCAATATTGGCGTTACAGCATGTCGTCGAAATGGCCGTACACATGTGCTCTCTAATGGTGCATAAAATGTATGCCAGCAGCTTAAATACGTATTAAGCTAGGCGATTAAAATCATTAGTACGTTATAGCTCGCGTTAATATAATACTAATGCTGTATTAAAATTATATTTAAATAATTAGAGTTCATTAATATTACATTGTATTAAATTTGTTCTCTGAGAGCATGTAATGATTTCTGTTTGTCATCAGCCGAAAATTGAAGAAGAAAGGCGTCGTCCTCGTTTTCACCCAATTTTTATCTTCTCGCATTTCAAGAAACGTAATAGTCAGAAGTATGTACAGTTTAGCGCTTTTAAAACATCTCATTGGTACCTCCAGGAGATCGAACTCGATCGAACATCACCCGACCACTCGGCTATCATGGCTCACGTCACTCGGTAACCTTTTTTTTCTCCAACTTTGGTTGACATTTCTGGCAGGGGGAGAGATTTGTTATTATTTATGCTGTGGCGACATCTATGTCTCCACATAAGAAGCTCGCTAGTGGCGGATTCAGGAAACACATCGACGTCCTACATCGCGCTATCGAAGTTCGCACGATGACATGCATATATACGATTAACGATAGCGCACACTTGTGGAGGAGACGTCCTCCTCAGGTCTCGATCACCCGACCTGGCGGGTAGCTACCCTTTTCCTGGGCACATCATCCGCTACACTGGTGAACCCGACGTGATGTCACCGCCAACCGACGGTGACCACTGAAGAACAACGCAGCGAGCTTCTCCAACAACATCGACGTCATCAACGCAGTTACAGCACCGGACTACTGTCGGCACAACGCGTGCTTCCTAGTCCTGTCAGCCACTGAGGATCTTCAATAGCGGGCCCCCTTCTCCTCAGGCTGACACTGCGGCATCAACATTGTGACCATACATCTCGACTCACCGTAGAATTGCTCAACGTCAAGCTCTCCGCACTTCCGACCTCCAGTCTCAGCAGCGGAGTGATGTGGCGACATCTATGTCTACACATTAGAAGCTCGCTAAGTGGCGGATTCAGGAAATACATCGACGTTCTACATCTCGCTATCGAAGTTCGCACGATGACATGCATATATACGATTAACGATAGCGCACACTTGTGGAGGAGACGTCCTCCTCAGGTCACGATCACCCGACCTGGCGGGTAGCTACCCTTTCCTGGGCACATCATCCGCTACACTGGTGACCCTGACGTGATGCCACCGCCAACCGACGGTGACCACTGAAGAACAACGCAGCGAGCTTCTCCAACAACATCGACGTCATCAACGCAGTTACAGCACCGGACTACTGTCGGCACAACGCGTGCTTCCTAGTCCTGTCAGCCACTGAGGATCTTCAATAGCGGGCCCCCTTCTCCTCAGGCTGACACTGCGGCATCAACATTGTGACCATACATCTCGACTCACCGTAGAATTGCTCAACGTCAAGCTCTCCGCACTTCCGACCTCCAGTCTCAGCAGCGGAGTGATGTGGCGACATCTATGTCTACACATTAGAAGCTCGCTAAGTGGCGGATTCAGGAAATACATCGACGTTCTACATCTCGCTATCGAAGTTCGAACGATTATAAGTATATATACGATTACCGATAGCGCACACTGTGGAGGAGACGTCCTCCCCAGGTCACGATCACCCGACCTGGCGGGTAGCTACCCTTTTCCTGCAGCACTTTACAATCATCCGCTACAATGCATTGAGTTTAGTGTATTGAAAATATGTATTGAATATATATGATAGATAGATATGATAGATATATTCCAATATAGCCGTAATTTTTTTTTGCTAGCAATTTGATAAACGTTCTTCATGTAATTCTTTCTTACGCATTTAACTTTGTTCCCAGCTTAGTGTGACGAGCGTTGACGCAAATATTAGCGCGGTTTCGGATATTTACAATAGGGATGTGCCGAACGTCGTGGCCAGTCCTCCGCTGTCGTATATCCTTATTTACTTTGCACTTCCCCTTGGTTGAAACACTTCACCTGTGTTTAAACAACGTCTTAGTTGTTAGCACTAAATTCTCCCGGGTGTCACTAGTGAAAATCGGGGCACTTTTGTTTTCATACCAACTTAAAGTTATAAATAAATATATATAAATATATCTTCACGAAATTCCCAATACAGAGGGAGACAGAGGTAAAGTCTAGACAATTATGTCCCTTTGACCCACCTTCCACCGAAGATATTTACGGGACAACGTGACAGGTGGGGAGCCTGTTGCCGCCTTTACGTCCAAGCCAACGATGAAATTCGTACATAAGTTTTTTTGAAAAACTCATTGGTACTGCCACCTGGGGATCGGGGGATCGAACTCGGGTCTCTCGACTCGGAACTCCGACCACCCAACAACTCGGCTATCGTGACTTCAACATAAAAGTTGGAATTAATAAAAGTATATACACATATAACAGAAGTATGTACATATTCATTGTTTTTTTTTCTTTACGTAAAGTTTGTAAACGGTTCTCTGAAATTTAATTAAATTCAAATGTCCACGCTTTTGCAATATTGTTTAATACTAACTAAAAATTCGGAAATAGATTAAATATATCTGATATTCCTGAGACATTTACTTAGCAGCCCTAATTTCGGATTCGTCCTGATAATGCCGACAGTGAAGCCTTGGGATTAGCCGCCGCAGTGACAGCCGCGCTACATTTGTTTTAACATGCGGCAAACGTACGTTTACAGTCGGACATGTTCACGTGTTGATTTTGAACCGTATTTACAGACAATAAAACTTTTAGTCCTTATAACGTTAGTTGTGTGACAGTATTTCTGCTTTGTTTTATATTCTTTTATCTAAAACGCGGAATAAAATCAAGGTAATCCCATTTAAAAAAATATACTGTTGTGTATTTTGATAAAACGAACATTTCTTTTACTGAGACAATCACTTAAGGGATGTGACTTGGATATGATTGTAACTCACCATACTTGTAACTTGAAATAAGTAAGCTATAGTGTCACTTAAGAATTTAATGTAAGAGGCAACTAAGCGAAAAGCCCTGAAAATGTCCTGTGTACCGATAGATCACGGGATAATCTCGATAAATACCGGATGATAATTAGCCAGAGCTGTGATAGGCAGTGTAAGGTGTAAGGTGTCTGACCTTTTGTTGGTCTTCTGGGTTCTAATAAAATTTTGGTATTTTTTGGTTTGACATATCCTTGCCAGCAATAGTTTTGATAGAAAACATTTTATTGTGTATTTAAAATAGAAAAAATTTCCGACGACGTCTAAAAGTAAAATATATTTAAAAAACTAAATAAAAACGCGATAAAATCCGAAAATCGTTTTATTTTAAATATGTAGTATTTGCTTAATTACAAGAAATCATTATTTATCATGTATTCCAATTGTGTCATATACATTGTACATGTACATTCATATATGCAGGTCATCAAGTGTTTTGTAATGAAACACTAGCATTAACACTTAAGACGAAGTGGTAATTACCACCGAGGAACTACGAATATATAGTGCTAAGAAAAGAACAAAGGCAGCAGTAATCGGAGAAAACTAAGATAAAACAATAGCGAGGGGATTCTTTCCGGTGTCTACGTTGACAGTGTATATATGCAAGCTTTATAAAGAAGAGATTATTATTTTTCTACGTTTTCTTTCTATTACACGCATTCAGATGCAGAGAAATTATTCGTGGAGTTCAGAGTATTGCATGTTACGTTATTCTGAAATGTAACTTTTGTTACTCATATAACGGCCTCCAAAAGTGTGTAGTGTATAGAAAACCCCAAGGTACCTATGCAAGTAGGATTTGTCATAATCGCCGCGTTTGGCAAGTGTATTGCAGAGCTATTGCCATTTTAAATGCTTTTCACTTAGACGCTTCTTACCATGCTTATGGGAAGAGGAGAAGGGGGCAAATTGTTACTACACTAATAAATTGTTAGTACAAATTTATACCAAATTTATATTAATAATCATAAAACAGGTTTAATATAAAAGAAAACCGACCGAGTGGTAACAGTACCACTCTCTTTCTTTCCGTGGGTGTCGTCAGAGGCGGCTAAGGGCTTAAATAGCTTTGGGCTTATCGATTTTTGGGCTAAGGAGTTATCGATTGCCATTACGATATTCGTAATGGCAATCGATAGATGGCGGGATCTCTAAAAATATCTGACCAAAATATTCAGACCGAAGATGGGCAGCAGCGGGCGATTATGGCAAATCCCCGTGGGAGAGGCCTATGTCCTGCAGTGAACTTTAACAGGCCGTTATGTATGAATATTATGTAATTATAAAACTCTGCGAGAATTGGCTAATTGATAATTCATTATAGCAAATGATAATATGTTCTATTATTCTTATGTAATGTTAACACATCCCATTGTATATGTATCACTGTTAGAATATTCTTTAGCTTGCGCTCTCCACGATTCCTAGGCGCCAGATGCGCTTAATGTTTAATTTTCAATAAGAGTTTGTGTAATTTATTTAGTAAATATTTTGCGAAACTGCTTCTTAAATAGTGTTCCTTATGAATTCCTATAGCAAACTTTTCTTGTATTGTAGTTGAAAATAATCGCTCTCTTTATCTTTTTCGCTTAAATTGTAAATATTTATTTTAATGTCCGCCTTGCCGAATTGTGGCATCGTGGTAGACATTCTCTTGCTATAATCTTATCAAAATATTGGAAAGAAGACATTCGCTCGCTCAGCGGTGGAAATTCAAGCCGCTACTTTACTGATAGTTTTAATTAAATTAAATAAATTCGTACATAGGTACTACGTGACATGTATTGTTCTGATTACAAAGTAAGTAGCTAAAGCACTTGCGTATATATATATATATATATATATATATATATATATATATATATATATATATATATATATATATATATATATATATATATATATATAAGCAAACTACGAAGTTACCGCAAACACTCAGATCCGGGAAAATATGTTTTCTACATTGACCCAACCGGAATTCGAAACCCCAGAGCCTGCGACCATGAAGACCTGTGTATACGCCTCTTGTCCAAGGAGGTCGTCAAACGTAAATTAAAAGCAAACACGAAAAACTTTATGAAATTTCAATTAATTAAACAGATACTTCATTTCACAAACTCAGTAATGCAGAATTGCAAATGGCATTAATTTAGTAGACGCGAATCATCTGAACTCGCGACGAAACTTAAAAATGAACCCCCGACGGATGTCGCGCGAACTTCGCAAATAAGGTCGTTAGTTAGTTAATTAAGATTGGGACGTGATTAAGCGTTTCCGAGCCGAGTCATGATGGATGGTAATGACTGTCTACGACTTGTTACAATCTCACACTTAAACTAATATGATTACAGTAAACGCAGATTGATCTTGATATAAATTTCGTTTGTAACTTCATAACAGTCTGTTTCGTAACTAGAACTACTGTTCCTTTCTTACTTACTAGAGGACATTTATAAATTATGTTTTATACACACACGCACTTTGCTAGGTTCTTAATGTAGTAAATGTATTTGAAGAAATCAAATCAATTTTATCAATTATTTTAAGTTCTAGTACAATATGTCGATTTACATCATTGTTACATTACATTTAATTCTATTGTACCTATATAAAACAAACGGTTGGTTTCCACCGGGTTCTATGCAAATATCTCCAGACATGACAGCGCTGGTCACACCTGGCCCGGTCTTATTGAAGTTATAAGTCGTGCAAACTGCTCACTGCGCCCCCCTTCCGTATCATTGAGTTATTTACTTTTGACTCAGCCGTCTCTTTCTATTTAGTTGAGACAGAGACGTTATACCGTTTATTGGATTCGCAGTAGACTTGAGTTACGGCTTTTATATGTTGTACGCTGGTGCAATAAAATATCTACGTTGAAACTTTTATGTTACATTTAATATTAGTCATTTTAGTTCGTGATTTGTGAGAATTATGAAAAGTTTACTGAATTCGAATCAAGGGACTTGATTAATTCGATTCTCATTCCCCTAAAACCCTTAAAGCTTATAGAAATCGTTTGCTGATGTTATGGGTAGAATTAGCCACTTACGATGGTAAACACCTGATGAGGTGCAATGTTTGCTTGTTTTTTGCTCTATTCCTTTAAACAGAACTGAAACATGTTAAGAGCTTAATTCTCACAATTATTCCTTGTTTAGTTAGTTTACTATGTAATAATTCTGATTTTTTCAAATAAGTAGTTTTGATAATCAGCACTTAAAACGTGGTTCACATTTTAAATAAAATACATAAAATAAATACAAAAACAAAATCACAACCATAATCGTATATGCCTGATTAAACCTGATATCAAAGCATAAAATATTAAATCATTCCTTCTTTAAGTTTTGAACGCAGCGCGCTTGTAGCAAATTTTAAGTCTCTACGTGCCTCTCCCATATAGGACGGGGATTAGAATAACGGACACCCGTTTCTCGCTCCAAATGTCAATAAATTCATGTTTTGAAAGTTTGCTGTTCTCGTGTTTGAATTATCAAAGTTTCGTTTTTGATGTTTTCTGTCCCTTCTCTATTGATTTATGGTTCGGGCTTAGAGTGTGATAGTATGTACTCAAATATTTCGGTGTAAGGTTGAATCGACCTTTTTCGATCGAAACTTTTTCAGTTCTTATTGTCATACAAATTTAACCGATTTTTATGATTAATATGAAAATATTCAATACTAGATGCCGGTTCATTAAATAACTTGTGTGAGCATCTTATCAAGTTTTTTTTAATATAGCCGGCAAAGCTTGAGCGCTACATAAATAATTAAAAACTGCTATAACAGCAGATCTGTGTACCTAGTTTAAGTTATATTTACTCACTCACATTCCTATGCAAATAAACTTCTACACCATAAAAGCAACCAACAAATGACATGATTACCATTCCGAAAATACGATATATAAATACTGCCATTGCCAATCCGTCCTGCGGTGCGTGGCGATTATAGTAACTCCTATAGAGATGCCTACCTATGGCAGTGGAATTTTACAGGCCGTTAAGTAAGTAAATAACTGAAATAAACCGAATTATGTACGTATCTTAATTTCGTGAATTGTTCGATCTAAATAAACCCCAAAGTTTGTGAGGCGGTACATTTCGATTAAACAAAGTTGGCTCGTTATGGTAAATAAGCCAATAGTCGACCGCACGTTTCCACGACAGCTTGCACTAAATATACTTAACGTATATCGCCATTTCTGTTTAGTGCTCGAGTAGGCTACGAAATGTTTGCGATGCTGAACATTTATTTGTTCATTACTTTCTTTTTAAATACGAAGCCTTCTTCTTCTTCTTTACATTCAGTCGCTATTGAATCGGCTGTGCCTTTGATTCTAATTTTAAGAAAATTATTACGGGTAAACATGTATTGATAATGATAAATAAAACATACATAATGCGTATAATATTTAATGCTTATAATTAAATACTTATATATTAATTATAATAAATTCATACACTTCCTAGTACAGAGGTTAAGAAATTAAATAGCTATTTTCCTAATGGAATAATAGTACGATAAACCTCCATAACTACGTAGCACTTCGTAGCACATATATAAAAACAGTTCATTTCGTAGACGATCTAAAGTTTGGTAGAATGCGCTCTTTAATTCCGTAGTATTATGATAATGTAATATGTCAGCATGTAAAAAAATTTTCACGCTGATGTACTACATTAACTCTGATATAATTTCAGGTGCGAAAAAGTTGAAGCGGCACAGATGGTTCTGGCTACAAACAGTGAAAAATGTGTTTGATCGAGAAAAAAATACCCATTAGTGATATCAGACGAACGAACAAGTGCGTTACCTTCCAAGAGTCCAGTTGAAAAGACTGAAACTCTATAACAATGGAATATGGTTGAAAATCGTCCGCACCCATACAGAACTGTGCTTCCCCTACGATGATCCCGCGCAGTGAAATCAACGCATAGAATAATAATCATCTCGGCAAAAAAAAAAAACAATTAAAAAAATCTTTTATCAAATCTTCGAGTAGTTGTATATATAGTTATAATAAATCTTCGTCGTTGTCCTATTGAAATTTCGAATTTTTTGTAATCATCGAAACGGTTGTCGTATTTTTTGTGATATATATAGTCATACGTTAATTAATTAGATAATTAATAAGTGGCAAAACTCGGTTGTGATGTGTATAGTGTGTAAGCAGTATCGTAAGTAAATTACGCCTCGTATATATATACATACATACATACGTATGTGTGGGTGGGATTTGACACGCGCGCACGCCGCGCGGTAATGTCGGGGCGTGCGGTGCGTTGTCACGTGGTGTTTGGCGCAGGCGCGGCCGGGCGCCGGTAAAATGCGACAGTGGCGTCGCGCGCCCCATCGCACCGTCGCTCTGCTCATCGCCTGCCTCCTCTTCCTCAGCTGTCAAGCCGACGCCGCTGGTGAGTAGCCTTTTTCATTTAACATGTTGATTCTCATTTGTTTCCGTCTCCTATGTCTCCAGCGTCTTACGATAGCTTCGGTTCTCCCGGATGATGATGAATACATGTACTTTCCTGTATAGGTAGACAAAGACAAATGCTTGCTACAATCGAGAACTTACTCCCAATCCTTTACATACATCCTTTCATACTGGCGGGTATCTAACTTTCATCCAGAACGCCCAAAAATTTTTGTCTTGGCTTTTGAAATTTCGCTTGCTTTCTTCCCCTTCTCTTCTCCCTCTTTTTCGTCTACTTTCTTTCTCTTTTGTCATTTAACAAGAAAAAATATTCATCATCTACCTGTTCAATATTTGTTACTTCATCTTCTTGCTGGATGTAACAGCTATTAATTTTATGTAATAGTTGAAACCCGGTTGCATCACAAAATTTCAACTATATCGAAAAAGTCTAAATTTTAAGAATAAGAATATTATTAATCATTATTAACATTAGTGCATTTGAGTGCTTTGAAACTATGACTAGACTTTATTTGGGAGAGTAAAATATCCTTGATTAGTCCTAACAACAACAGTTAACTTAGGTGTGATCTTTGCCTAGAAAATTGAAGAAAAAATACTTCTTTATGTTTTATTAAATGCTTTTGACATAAAATGTGAACCAAATGAGAGTCAACGTAAGTTGTAGTGTTCTATGTTTAATTTAATTATAGGAATGGATTGTTAAGAAGCGAACCAACGACAACATGCGGCCGATAAACGTTATCCAAAATTTGTTTTTCTTTTGAAAAAGCTTTTCCAGGAAACTTTCAAGAATTTGTTTAAATATAATTCATAATTTAAATAATCATAATTAACGTATTTCCTGTCGGCATACCTTTAGGGAAATATTTTGGATACATCCTTATCTTCTAAGCATATCTGAGCAAATGTTCATACGTCTTAGACTACCGCTACATATCGATTGAATGAGATTCAATAAGATTTTCTTTTTGAAAAGTCTTGTCTTAAATGCAAAAACATAAGCAATTTTTTTGGAAATTCATGAACTAGCCTGTGGCTTTCGCCTACTATGTCGAAATCCGCAGGTGCTCCATTAATTTCCCGGGGTAAGAAACAACCCATATATCTTTTCAGACTCCATTAAGTCAAATTATAATCTCTTAATTAAATTGTTAACTGTACTTGTTTAATATCTCTGTCATTGGAACAAAATTTGGTAACGAATAAAATCACTATCATACGCAAATATACGCATTTTTCAGGATGCTTATAATCGTATTTATTAATCCATTCACCGTATAAACTTTATTAATGCCAAATTACATTAAAATCTGTTTAGCTGTTTTGGCATGATTGAGTAACAAACACCCAAACATTACATTATACACTACTGGATTAGCAGGATTTCGTCATCAACAGTAGTCGGACAAAAACAATCAAAACTGTTAATATACGGAGGTAAATCCCTATATTGTAATATTAATTTGAGCAGTAGACAATCCTTCCCCTTGTAAAGTATTCCCGTGCGATCCGCAACAGAAGCACACGAAGGGTTAAATAGTGGTTTCGTATGAATAAGCCTCTCATACTACATCATTAGCATACAGGGAAGTTGGCTTGTACATTAACATAAAATTCCGACCAAAAATCGCGTCTCGTTTTCTGGGTCTCACCGACCCTGCATAATTATGTCACGCCGCTTTGTTAAAATTATATGTGAATACAGCTCCATACGTGTTTCGAATTGTTTTCTGGGCTGGTATTAATAGACCGAAAAACATGAGGTTCTGTGTCCGGATGTATGATAATCAAAGACCCAGCTTTTAATCAAAGACCCAGCTTTTAATCAAAAACTAAAAAAAAAAAAACATTTTATTGCTTACATAACACGAAAATTCTTTATTTTTATTTTCCAATATTTAAATAATAAACAGAAAGTATTAATCAATTGAACCACTTAGTAATTAATTTAACGCAAGCGTTATATTATATTTTTTTTAGTTTTAGACTAAAAAATGCGTGATCTTGTTAAATGTTCTAAGTAAAACAATAAATAAAACTGTTATAGGGAAACGTGGAGTGTGATTTTTATGTATGTGGTTTTAGGAATACGGAGTATCAAGTCTACAGATGATTAAATATGAGAATATCGTTACATATTTTGAGATTTCAAGTATTCAATAACAAGTGGGACACGGGATTGAACCCGCAGTCTTCGCCGCGCCATTGTGTTTATTTTACAGTTGATATGCCATGTTTTCCCCTAAGTAGCTTTATAGAAGTTTTAAATATCATTCATTCTCTTGAATGTCGATAACATTTGTCGCATCGTACAAAAGTATCTACTATCAAATTATTGACTTTAAAAACAATTGTGCATTCTACTTAAGTTATTCCTCGATACAGACGAGAACTGAAGAAATTTTCGTATTCCTTTATGTGACTTCTCTGTAAGCAAGTCGTTTTTATTCGACACGTATCATTTATTGCTTCATACACGCGCGCTTCAGTTAAACCCGAAGGATATTAACCTGCCTTCGGCGCACTTATTGTTATTTTACTTCTTAAATTGTTATAATACCATCGTTACTTACACACGGCGCTTGTCATTTACATAAGCGAACAGGAGCGAGCGCGGCTGCGCCGGCGATAAAACGACCGAAGCCGAACTTATGAAGGCAATTAATGAGTGAAATGATACAACAACGCAACCCGCCTCCATGAAATTACCCCTTTTTGTAAATCCAGCCCGGTTCCACCTCTCAACCGCACCGTGGTCTCAACGTTAATTTTAGATTAAGAATTTTACTAGCGCTCGTAAAGTCGAAAAAAAGACAACGTTTCGTGGACATTTCGGACCTCGCTTTGAAAAAGGTAAAAAATAAATTAGATTTCATATTATCTGTTTCCTATATTGATGCGAAAATATATTACATTCGTGTCTATAAGCGTCAGTCTCGATTAAGGCTGTTGAATCGATTTCTTGTAAAAAAAAAATATCGCCGCGCCAGCTACCGACTTCGATTTGCATTTTAATATGCTGAAGGGGATAACACGGAACGAGCCTGTCATATTGTGTTGGATTGATACGTTGTACATGTAGTGTACAGTAGAAGAGATGGGATATCAGTAGAACCATATTATGCTTTGACGTTCTTAGATTTCCTACACAAAAAATTGCGTAATACCCTCAACTGGCACTGTAAATGAATATATTTGTAAATCTCGGGAGTCGTTATAATGGAGATATAAATTTGTTTACACATTGACTACATTCACATATTTACGGCCTTTTCAGGAAAAGAAATCTGATAAGAAAGTATTCTTTACGCCCTCCGAGCCACATCGGGTTAAAAGAAAACAATGATATTGATAAGATTTTAAAGCTCAATAGCAAATTATACATTAAATTAGAATTCTGTCGCCGTACCTGATACGATCTGAAAACGAACTTTATTATTAAATGACTTCTACCAGCGTTCCCTTGTTTGAATTAATTTCTGTCTTTTTGAGTGAGTAGCTGGCGGTAAATCGGTTGTATTCAGTAATAAAAAATTCATCACGGACGTACGTTATTCAAATAATTTAATATTATTTAGCTACAGCGCAAATGTCTAATGGTATAGGGATCAAAATTTTCTGTTACTAAATTAAAAATAAATAAAAAAGAAAAAAACTGATACGGGCGGAACTCGAACCTACGACCTCTTCCGTACCGTGGCAACGCTCTTACCTCCGCATCTGTACCGCAGATGCACACGCATCTGTTAAAATTTAAAAATCTCTTTGCTATACGCCTGTTTTTTAATTTGTCTTTAGTTCAAACAAAAAATTCAGTGTTAATTCTCTTCATGAAAAAGTCTTTAAATATTGATTTTCTGGGAGTCTGAAAGCAGATCAACGACAGACAGGTCAGGATAGCCAAATGGTGTGATCTCAAAGGTGGTATTTTTTGATGAATATGAATGTTTGTTGAGTTATGGATTATTATAAATTTAGTATTTGTATGCATCTCTGATTAAGAAAGTGCTTAATCATGATAGCCGATATTTACCTTATTGTTTTCTATTGTAGGAATATGTATATAAGTCACCACAGCTGGGTGATCGGAATTCGAGTCGAGAGATCCGAGTTCGATCCCCAATTCGCTAGATTTGAGCTAGATTTCTTGTTCACGCGAATACTACACATTTAAAATAAAACGATTTTCGGATTTTATCGCGTTTTTAATTAGTTTTAAAAAAAAATATATAAAATATCTTCACGCAATTCCCAATACAGGGGTAGACAGAGGTCAAGTCTAGACAATTAAGTCCCTTTGACCCACCTTCCACCGAAGATATTTTCGGGACAACGTGACAGGTGATGAGCCCGTCGCCGCCTTTTATGTCCAAGCCAACGATGAAATTCGTACATAAGTTTTTGAAAAACTCATTGGTACTGCCACCTGGGGATCGAACTCGGGTCTCTCGACTCGAAATTCCGACCACCCAACAACTCGGCTATCGTGACTGTAATTAGTTTTTACAAACTATTTTTATTTCCCGACGTTTCGAATGCTTTACAGTAACCGTGGTCACGGGGGGACTCCGTGGAAAATCGTTTTATTTTAAATTGAGCTAGATTGGTATGAAATGGTATTGAAGTGACTATGTACATAGATCAGCTATTATAGCAGTTTCTAATGCATGATGTAGCGATGAGACGCCGACAGCTATGTTCATCAGGTCAATCAGGTGAAAAAAAAGACTTGATAATAGAAGCTTACGTTGTCCTAAAAATGTCATCGATTGTAGGTGTGCCAAATGGACTTAATTATCAAGACCTCTCTACACCTGTATTGGTAATGGAAAATATATCTTTATTATATTATTAAAAACTGATAAGTTTTCAAAGCATTAGTCTTAGCATCTTTTTCGTCCACTCGTTGTTTTTAACTACTATTATTGAAATTTTTCCGTGAAATATTTGATCAAAAAGGATGATTCAATTGATATAACAATTTGTATCCTTTTTTTTAAAGATTTTCATTACAAATTAAAATTCATTTCAATCTTCCCAAAGATGATCCATAAATCCCCTCTGTAAAATATTCTGTAGGGCTTCCTTTTTTAAACTTTTACCCAGACAATTTTTTTTGACTTTTGTTATTTAAAAATACGATCTTGTGGCAACCACAAAATTCAAGCGTTTTATTATCAAACATGGAATTCTAATGAGTCCCTCCCCTAAAGCATAACACATTTCAATGTTCCCCCCTACCATCGTTCGAAAATGCCCGGAGCACTACATTTGCGTCTTATGAATATGAATGAGAGATAATTTGGAAGCTTCGATAAGTGTTATTGTTTCGAGTACAGTTCTCGTTCCGGCAATGCGTATCGCACCGCCAAAGTCGTCTTTCTATGAGTATATTGTGAATCGATATGGAATGTACGCATGAATGGGCATCATCAGGCTCGTAAAGTTATTGCGTGTGCCAATCTATCGCAATTATCTACGGAGTGTAGCTTCTGAGTGTTTGCCTGTAGCTTCTATAACTGACTTAGAAGTTTCTATATAATCATAATCGAATACATTTACACCCAGTTTACAAATGTATTTTTCTAGATCTTTATCGTTTCTTTTGTACTTATTACTTTTTGTTTTTATCTTCAACCAATCACCTTTACTGGAGTAGGCAAAAGTCTAGATAAAGCCATTTTGCTCCACTTTTCGCTGAAGCTTATTTGTGACAACGTGACAGTTGGTTTGTCGCCGTCTTAGTGTCCAATCTAACCATACAATACTTACGTACGTACATTTTCACAGATACATATTTGTATATACGTATAAACATCGATGACTAGAGGACAAACATTCATATTTATCACACATGTTTACCCCTAAAAGGCAGGGTTTCTAACAACTCGGCTATCGTAATTCTACCTTACGTTAGCCGATTGGTTTCGCCTTACGGCATCTTCAATCTAACGTTTATAGTTTTTTTTTTATTAAAGACCAAACAAAAAGAGACATATTCCAGTCACTAGTTTCAGGTCGGAACACAACAATTTCCTGGTCGAAGTGTAGTAGAACACAGAGACTTGCCGTCGACAACAAAGAGTTATTGCTGCAAAAATTCCACACCACCTAGTACTGGCGCACCAAGTGATATATACTAAGCCTTGCGCAATAATCGCTTCTGATAAGTCTGTCCTCGATAATAGAAAGTTTCTGCATGGATGAAGGCCTTTATCTAAGTTAAACTGTTTAGATCACTGTACTCAGCTTCATAGATAGTCAAGGTCTCGACTTGGTATGTAAAGGAAAAGAAATGTTTTCTTCCAATACTTACTTATCGTTTCAAATGGCCGTATAGGTAAGTCCACATGTCTGCAAGCGACGTCTCCTGTAATTAGGATTTGATCCTTGTATGCTTAATAAAATATATGACTATAATATATAACATATAACATAAAACATAATAATTCTTATCATTCATAAGAAATTAGAATTTGAAAAAATTAAGAAAGGGCAATACGAAACACAAAAATATATACTCTAAAACAGAATTTTTTCATCTCGGAAGTAAAGTTATTATGTTTATATATTTATCAAATAAGGAGTCTTTTTATGTACAGTTGTATGATCTTCATTCTATCTAAGTATAAACTTTACAGCAATATAAGACTCTGAAAGACGTTCGTATAAGATTTTAACTTCCGTACCATTAATTTTCCATTTCGCCCCCAATTCGGCTATCGGAAGGTTCGGGCAGCGGATTTCGAGAGGCACGGGGTATCTTGATAATACGTATTGTAAGGAAGTATGGCCGATTTTATTAACATCATAACTTTTTACTTTGTGAAGCAAAACATGGTTTACGTTTACCTTCATGTAATAAAATAGTTTAGATTAATATAAATAAAAAAAATGTACAAATAAAGTATTCATACTTTCTTTAAGATTTTGTAACATTCAATAATAGTCGTTATATTTTTGTAACTCAAACACTTATACTGTTTCACTTAATTAATGTTTCTTTACTTACAAACTTTCTTTAAAAAATTAAATTCATACTTAGAAATAATTAAATAAATTAATACGGCCAACATGACACACGTTGTTCTGATCTCAAAGTATGTAGCTAAAGTACCCCGGCCTTGCTATTTTGGGTGCTTTAGCGACTTTTACCAGAACGGAGACAATATACAAAAATTATTTTCTACTTAGATCAGTCCTATGACACTTCTGAACTGGTGACACCTTGATAACCAGTGTACACGCCACTCGTTCGCCACTCGACACACCTTGGATGTTGTTAATAAATCAAAAATAAGAAAGTTAAACTAAATTAAAAAAATATATCTTCACGCTATTCCCAATACAAAGGTTAAAATAAATGTTATTAAAAATTACACTACTTGCTTGTTTCTGTTCTACATCAGGAAACTACGAGTAATTACAGTAATTACATTTGTTGTCGTAAAATACTGTTTGACAACTCCATAGTCGTGTTAGTAGTGAGCCTGTCGCGGAACCTAAGTGTAGCAGGCTCGAATCCCGCTAGAGGCAAACATTTGTGTAATTAATATATCTTCAATATCTTTTGGAATTAATTTTCATATATATATACAAATAAGCTTCGTTGAAAATTTGTTTGAAATAATTTCATTGTCTAGACCTCTGCTTAACTCAGTATCGGAAATAGCGTAAAGATACAAAAAAGAAACTATAATAGATTGAAAGTTTAAAATTTTCAAAACTAATATATTCTTATTCTATTCAAATAACGCTTGGTACGTGGTCCCAACGTCGATGTTGTAAAAAAAAAGAACATGGCAAAAACAAAGTCTCCTTTATTCAAAAAGCTACTTCTGCCCAACAAAGAGCTCTGGTATCGCGCTCATAATTACCAACTAACGCTACAAAAATTGGCGAGCGGCGCAATATGGTAGGTCTTTTGCACGGGCTGTGAGCAAACAAGCCGGGAGATAAGCTGTATTCAGAACGAAATTGTGAGTGTGCCGAGGGTTGCCAACAAAGAAGCTTATTAACCTGCCATTAACTAATGGACGGCGATAGGGTTGCGGCAGCTGGTGCGGGATGCCTTTGTAATGTTAATATGTGATGTTGTAATTTTGTAACGATTCTGTTAAGCGACCTCGATGCGTACGTGTTACGGTGCAGTTTTTTATTTGATAGAACACGCGTATAGAAAAATATTGAAGGTTTATTTTGCATTTTTATTATGCGCATTGCTATATTTGTAAACTGATAAAATATTGTTATTTCTTGTTGTATACGTTTACTGTTATTATTTATATTATTTCCTAAAAAAAATTTTTATTTAATTTCCTATGTATTTTCCGCTTATATGTCATTCTCTAAAATAATTGACCGAATAAAATATTCCTCATCGCTTTACATTTTTTAATGATAAAATAGTCAAAAAGAATTTTATTCGACTAATACATATATTCACGCCATTCTCAATACAGGGGTAGGCAGAGGTCTAGTCTAGACAATGCAGTCCCTTCGACCCACCTTCCACTGAAGATATTTTGGGACAAATACATCAAATACATCAATTGAAGTCACGATAGCCGAGTGTGTGGGTGGTTGTAATTTCGAGTCAAGAGACCGAGTTCGATCCTCAAGTGGCCGTACCAATGGGTTTTTCCAAAAACTTATTTCCAAATTATATCGTTGGCTTGGACATAAAAGGCGGCGACGGGCTCACCACCTGTCACGTTGTCTCGAAAATATCTTCGGTGGAAGGTGGGTTAAAGGGACTTAATTGCCTAGACTAGACCTCTGTCTACCCCTGTATTGGGAAATGCGTGAAGATATTTATTTTTGTTATTTTTTAATACATCAAATGAAAAATAGACAAAAAGCTATCTTATATTATTGTATAAAATAAATAAATGTGTTTAGGTCTATGATCTTAATGCAATGGTTGACTGGTGTGGTTGTGTTGTTCTGGTGTGATTGGTGGTAATTAATGGTTGACAGGCAAAGCTTAAAATCTATGTCCAATAAAAACCAAACCATGTCTGTCATCGCTAAAGAGTTTTTCGTTTCCCTGTATTAGGATTTCTTTTCGGACTTTTATCCACACTCGAGGCTAAACGATGTTGGTGTATGCACTGCAAACAAGATCGAATTTTACACCTCACTTTACAGGTCTAAAATATAAGCGCTTTAACCGTTCTTTGAAACAGCATTTTTCATTTCTTTCTAGCTCGTACAGGTAGTGTGTTAGGTAGTATAAAGCTTGGACAGCGAGCGTTGAAAAGAGATGTAAACACGATACCTGCATAGTTTACGTAACTTTACTTTAGAGATGGTGATGGGACTAGTAAAAGGAGCAACATGAATGGCTTACTCCGCTATCTCGTATTAGGCAATCACTGTAGGCATGTTTGTCACGTCAAAATATCTTCAGGCAATTCCACATAACGGAGGTAGACAGAGGTCTAGACAATTAAGTCACTTTGACCCATCTTCCACCGAAGATATTTTCGGGACAACGTGATAGGTGGTGAGCCCGTCGCCGTCTTTATGTCCAAGCCAACAATATAATACGTACATACGGTTTTGAAAAACCCATTGGTATGAGCCTGCCACCTGGGGATCGAACTCGGGTCTCTTGACTCGAAATTCCGACCACCCTACCATTCGGCTATCGTGACTTCAAACATTATATAAACATTTTGAAATTTTTGTAATATGAAAATCTCGCGTACCCGAATACAGGGGTAGCCAGAGGTGTAGACAGTTTAGTCCTTTCGATTCACATTTCAACGGAGTTTATTTTGGGGCTACGTGGCAGGCACGTGACAGGTCGTGAGCTCGTCGCTGTCTTTATGCCCAAGCCAACGGTCGGAGGTAGGCTTGTTGTAGGTACAACAAGCCTGCCTCCTTGGGATCGAACTCGAGTCTCTTGACTCGAATTCCGATCACCCAAACTCTTCACTATCGTGACTACGTTACTGAAATTTAAATAAATTTATCAAAATAATTAATAGTTTAAAAAATATAGCTATAATTACTTATAAAATGTAAAGTAAAATTCACTATTGACATGTCCTAACAATGGAAATTCTTATTACAAACTCGGCGTGCTAAACTAGTTGCAAAACTGTTTTTTCTTGATAAATTCAAGAAAAAACAGTTTTGCAACTAGTTTTTGCTACTATAATTTATTATGAATTGAGTTTTTCACAAAAAAATTTTATAGCTATATGATATTTTGTAAACAGTTTCTCTTGAGCAACTCGCCTTCGTTATCTTTATTAAACCTTAAACATTGAGTAATAGCGCATCACGGCTCAAGCTTGGCTCGAAATTCTTTCTTAATAGAGAAAATACATCATCGTGAAATATCGTCGAGATTATTCTCATCCGCTCCCTCAAACCCCCTCCCACCTCGTTTCTCTTCAGATGAAGGGAGTTTGTTTTGAATGAATACGCTCTTTCATGATTTAACTATGGATAATTAAAATCGTATCGATTTGTGCCTTCGGTAGGGTGGATAGTATTTTATAATTTTGGCATGTAATTTGAATGATATATACTCTCTTGCATATGCAAGAGAGTATATAGTGTATCATTACATAGTACACTACTTAGTGTTGTTGATTTATTTCTGGTGATTAGCCGTCACAGAACAGGTCGTATTATTAAAATATTGGTCGACGAAGGACGTAATTGTCTGGACCTCTGTATACCTCAGAATAAGCATAAGCGTGAAGGTACATTGCATCATGGTTATCCTGCTATCTGTTGATGTTTTCTAGCAATTTCATGTAGTCGTCTTTAAAGACACCCAAGGGATTGTTTGAGAGTTGGCTTATTTATACGCCGACGTCGAACAACTGTGTGCGTTGTAATGTATTATATTCTACTACATATTGTTATTAAATATTCACGCATTATCCTAACGTAACTCTTTCACTTCTTTTAAATCTATCATTTTCTCTCCGAGTACTCATAACCCTTCCCGCTACGAGAAATTGGTCGGGGGGCACCTCTGGAGCATAGTCTGCGAAAGTTAGTCCCGGGCAACGTGGGAGGCTTTCATTGTTAACTTTCGCGCTACATATTTTCTTCGCCATTCAGTCTGAACGAATGAGCGGCATTCGTTCAACGCTTACAAACTATACGTACATACATACATAGATACATCGCTGGACAATATCGAACCGTGAATCGGAACACAAAATATTTACGAGGTCCGCGGCGAGTGTTACACGGGACGTGGTGTGATTCGATTGCGGGTATGAGGGCGTTTTATTAAGTCTTAGACGTTGGACCGTTATTACATTCCGCTCGGTCGCGTTTATTCCGCTCAATCTTTGACCCGATACGAACGTGCTTCCGACACATTTTTTTTCCATAACATACGACCCGACATCGTGTATTCGTTTTCTTATAAACTCGAATGGCTTGTGTTATATTGTGTTTGTTAGTCCATGTTCCAGTTGTCAGTCGCTACGGTCGAATTGTTTTGCGATCGGAATTAGTATCTTCAAATTAACTTATTATGTGATTATAATAGAGTGTAATATTATAATTAAATAAAAAAGTAAAGTAAAGGAATTCGGGTCACGAGACCCGAGTTCGGTCCCCAGGCTTCGTACCACTGGGTTTTCCAAAAACTTATAAACGGTTTATACCGTTGGCTTGGACACAAAGACGGCGACGGGCGCCCACAAAAAAAGTCACAAAAATATCTTCGCAGAAAAGAGCCTATACCTTTCTCAAAGGCCGGCAACGCATCCGCTATTCCTCCGGTATTGCAGATGTTCATGGGCGGCGGTAATCACTTACGATTACGTGTGCCACCTGCTCGTTTGCCTCCATTTTCTATATAAAAAAAGGTTGGTCGAAACCTAAGTGTCTAGACTTCTGTCTACTATCTATATCTTATCTGGCTATATCTTCACGCACAATCCCTAAGGGGTAGCCAGAGAGGACAAATCGCAAAGTATCACGATCCTTACACACCTTTTATACCACCGAATATTTCCGAATCTCTTCGTTTCGTTTTCAGTCAGCCAAAGTAATGCCGCACTTTATACGAAGAGATCGCCTCTCCACTGCCAGTAATAACTACGATGTCCGAAAAAAGCTTCGCAGGGAAAGGCGCGGAGACAAATTGTTTGTCTGTGTTAGTCATATTTATTATCATCACATGTCCCCTGTTGTCACTACACCACGGTCCGGTTCATCTACATTCATTTACATTCTGCATCTTTGTGCTGGTCTTTACTCAATTTTATTGAGTGGTATCCTACACTGCGGTTGTATATACGACGTAGTCTCTTCAGTGCCGGATTAAGCAAGCGCGGTGCCCGTGCAAAATTCTATTGAGGGGCCCTAGATTTACTAAGGTTTCTTAAGTGATAAAAACGATTCAGTACTATAAACTTTTATTCGCCAGAGATCGAACTTAAAAAAAACTGGTTGATACGCAGAGCCCCTTTATTGCGGGGTCCGTAGCAATTGCTACTCTTGCACTATTTACTATATGGTTAATCAGGCGTCTGAGTCACTTGAGAACCTATATTCTCTGGCGGGTTTTAGTTAATGCAGCTAAGCTTCCACAACTTTTTATTGAAGTTTATTGCAGTAGCTATTTACTATCGTAACGCGTATAAGTGTTTTTAAATGTGTGTCTAATAATAATCAATATAATAGCACTAATCCCAAAACTTGGACAGTTGTTTTAAAATATAAACTGTAATTATAATTTAAAAAAAAAAACATTTGCATTTATGAATGCCACGTGCGTCACTACAATCTCAAACCTTATTGTTCTAATGTGCATACATCTACGTTACATAAATTTTATTATTTATTCATGTAACACTGCCATTATGAAATCTAGTAATGAGTAGGCATGCTAGTTCGTTTCAAGAGTGTCGAGAGCACTCCGCAGCTGACGGTGGGTAACGAGGCGGTGTGCGCCGATGTGGCTGCACCGGGGTCGTGTCATTGCCAGTGTCAGTCGCGATGGTGTTGGATCTGCGCTCGGATTTATCAGACATGATTTGTGCTTACTATTTTACAAAAAAAATATAGTTTTATAATATAATTTGTCAAGTAAATACAAAAATAAATAAATGCGGAAAAAGGGACACACACAACAACACATACATTGCTCTTATCCCAAAGTAAGCACCTAAAGCACTTGTGTTATGGTATCAGAAAAAACGAAGTTACCACAGACACAGTCCAGACCGAAGACAATATTCAGAGAGTAGTTTTCTACCCCAAATCCGGCCTTGAAAACCGATGTGTATGTCTCTCGGTCACGGAAATCGAGCAAACTGTCAATAATTTATATATTTATTTAATATTTCAAAATAATTATTAAATGAATAACCTCGGCTCCGCACTAGCACTGCAATATAATCGATCATCGGTTTTAAGTATGTAGTAATCTACTTAATGGGAACGTCTGCTAAATTTCATTTCCATAAATAAAATCAATAAAATGCCAGACTCATAAATGGTAAATGTTATGCTAGCTAGGGACGTTAAACGTCAATAAACACGTAAAATGGAAGGTTATTACTAGAAACTATGACGATCTGGATAAGCTAGAATTTGACGTACATACATAACGGCCTTTTAAAGTCCAATACAGAAAATAGGCCCCTTCGGTAGGGAGGATTTGCCATAATAGCCACGTTTGGCAAGCGGATTGGCGATCGCAGTACCAGACCACTGCTCACTCAGACGCTGTTCTGATATTTTTATAGATGGTTATCCCGCCATTTATCGGTTTCCATAACGATATTCATGGCTGTTTCCCTTTCTTGCCAAGGTTGTCGTTAGCCTCTTACGACGTGATAATATTCTTTACGCTGTTACCACATGTCAATTCGATGAAAAAAACCGACATACACTTTAATTTAAAATAATATAACATTCGACAAAAGTAATTAATGTTTCTATTATTAAAATTAATGAGTGATTTCAAACATCTGACCCTTGCGGAATTCTAAATCGTGTTCTCTATCGTACCGTGGCGACATGTATGACTGAGAGTATCCATTGTTACCGAGTCATAGTGTCTCAACCGAATTAGTTAAAACAATTTATTTAATCACAAAAATTGCTTATATGATGTGAAGTTTGCATTTTTTTATTTACGAGTATGTACGTTTTTATTGTGGTCTTAGGCATTAAGCGGCGGCTTACCACCTGTCATATTCCCCGCCCAAGCTGTCTTGAAATGTGGGTTGAAAGGATTGAATTGTCTAGAAGTCTGTTTAACCCGGTATTGGATATACATTCGTGAATCTGTTTGCTATCACAGAATAACGATTTTTAGTTAACTTCGCTACTTTTTAGTCACGTTAAATGATACTAATATAACAACTTGGTAACTTAATATTTTCCTAACTAGATATTGACATCACACTCGAAAAATCTTTACATTGATTCATAAAAAAAAATTCAGTCGCAAGGTCATTGACAAAGTTAAGCATAGTACCCTATTCTTTTTAATTATAGTCGCGTGCCGGGCTATCGTGACCGGGGGTCACTTTTACGATCCACGGCCCACCACACGCTGCCTTATGGTCTTTGGTTCCATGATCTGATATCACTAGTTTGATAAAAGGAAATTAAGGAATTGCTTTACATGCCATAATTACTTACCGTTTCTTGCTAGCAACTTTATATTATAACCCTCTATCTTTTGGACCTAAGTGACAACTCTCTTGCACACACCGTAAGGTTTAAATTTATACGATCTGATATATTTATCATGTAACGTTTTGTGAAATGCTTTACAGATTGTGATTTACCAAAAATCCAACAAATTGTATTATGACAAATAGTTATTCTAATTTACGAGTATTTTACCTCCGTTTAACTAAGAACCACATAATTTATAATAAATACGTCGGATTTTCTTCAATTACTAATTTTTGTACTAATAAATTAAAATTTTTAATTAGGTATCTTAAAAGGTGTCTAAGAATGAGGTGAATCATACTTCGTTTGGTTATACACTCGCCACGCATGGCTATAATTGCAAATGCTTTTACTATGTGTAATAATGAATAGCAAAAGCATTATTAAGAAAATTATATCTAATAAATAAAAGATCTATAACTTTTTTACAACTTTACACAACTTTGGGATTATTATGCTTATGTACATATTCTACAATAACGCAAAATCTCTACAAACCCGTGTTTTTTAGCTTTAAACTACTGACTTTTAGTTTATTTTTGTCTTTAAAATAAAACTACTTCAACGTCAAGATAGTGCCGTCCTCGACTGTTTTAGTTGCACGTATAAGTCTAAAAGTAAAGTGAAATACTGTTCCTCGAGATGAAACAGAGACGAGGTCTTCCATTAGGCAATACAAATCGTTTCGTAAATTATTCTGCATCTCATTCAGAACATAAACTATAAAAAATATAGTAGAATAAAAATAATAGTTTAGTAGTTTTTTTTTGTGTTTAGCGGGATTCGAACCCGCAACCGATAGCTTCGTAGGCACGATCAATAGGAAATAGGATATAAAGCCATCAGCAGGTGCGAGTTTGTACTTTTTTAAAGCAGTGTCACTGCCTCTCTATTTTATTCAACAAATATGTTTGTATTTTTTTAAATATGAATGAAACAAACAGCAAACAATATTTTAATGAAGCTGGTTTAAATTTGGTGTTTAGAAACAATTTAACCTTTGTCTCGTCGCCTTGTTGCTCACTTCCGCCGTATCCGGCGTTGTGTCGGACTTATCTGGCAACCCTATCTCACCACAGTTCTGGCTAATAACTCCATCCCGTGTTCATGGACCGTGTAATTATTTATGCTTTAGTCTTCACTATTTAGCAGTGGCTAAAGTTGTTTATGCACTGAAATATTTAATGTCGGAAAGTAAGACGTTTAACCGTTTTATTGTTTTTTGTTTTTATTCTTTAGATCGTGATTTTTTTTTTAAGTTTTAGTGCCGTTTTCGTTTATATTTAGGTATATTTTTTATTAACGTTCCTAGAAAAAGTCCTATAAAAGTTCTGTATATATTATTTTTAAGACCGCATAATAATTTTTCAAAATTATTGTTATAATGTTAAATATAGTTAATATAAAGAACATTCTCTCTCTATTCTATGAATAATTTGTAGTGTCTTCTTTTATTGTAAATATAGATCAGTACTAAAAAACTACGATTGGGTGTGTTAAAAGCCTTAGTCAATTTTCGACCCTGGTTTAGCTACGAAGCTACTCTCGGAATTAGGGCTCGCTTGTCTAGTAACCTTGATGTACGATCGGGGTTGGCTCGAGGTTCCAGGTGGGAGGATAATCCGGGTTTCTCCAGAAACTAATATTTGTCTAGTGTAGCAAACAGCTTTGTAGGTATACACACTGATAAAGTCGTTTTATATGATATGCGCATCTGTAATTTTTAATTACTTTTTATTTTTAGTTTTTATGACTAATAATAAACTTTAAATTCTGCTTAAGAATTGTTAATCAAATATGTGTCGTTGGTATGCATATTTGATTTAGCAAGGCCTTAATCCTAATGGCCGATATTTACATGATTTTTCTATTTCGGGATTACACATGTTAAGTATTGATTATAGCAAAAAAATTAAGGATTTTTATGTATATTAATATGGAGTATCCTTTCATGTCTTTATTTAAACATTTCATTTGCATTTATTAACGTTGTTTTACATAGGAATTAATTTCTTTTTTTATGAATATCAAACAATGATTTCATATTACTTTTATAATTGTGTGTATTCTGTTCATAGCTCTCCTTTCATCATCTGGCCATGGTTCAAGATGACTTATATATGTATAGGAGGAGGAGGAGGTTGACTTATAAATTATATATGAATGTTCTGCGTGATTGTTGTTTGTTTAGCACAAGTGTCGCCTAGCATCTGAGACCTGCTACCGTGTTCTAGGGCCGGTATTTTAATTATTTAATTTAATATAGCCCTTGCTCAAGCATAGTGAGAACCTTCTCCTGATTTCATAACCAACCCAAAAACTAGATGAAGCTAAATAAATAAATATCATCACGCAATTCCCAATACAGGGTAGACAGAGGCCTAGTCTAGACAATTACAGCCCCTTTGACCCACTTTCCACCGAAGATATTTTCGGGACAACGTGACAGGTGGTAAGCCCGTCGCCGTCTTTATGTCCAAGTCAACGAAATAATTCGTACATAAGTTTTTGAAAAACAATGAGTTTTTAGACAGGTACAAGCCTGCAACCTGAGGATCGAACTCGGGTCTCTTGACTCGAAATTCTGACCACCCACAACTCGGCTATCGTGACTTAAACGATGAAGCTAAATGCTTATAATTATAATGCCTTGCATTTATAATTTATGGACTACTTTACATTGCCAGTTCGTTTCAATTTTAAATTTAAAGTAAACTTTGCAAGTACCTTACTCGCTTTTAGCAAAACAATAACGTTCAGGGTACGTCGAGGCTCACGACCGTGGGAGCAGGTGTGTGCAAAGCTTTAATTGTTCAATGTTCACCTTGAATTCGGGACGCGCTCCCTTGAGTTATAATGATACGTTACGCAGTCAGGCGAGGTCACCTGCTGTTTGTGCTTTATTTATTTTTCGAGCTTACGCTTTACTGCTCTCGTTTAAGTTTATATTCGAGTATATACCACACAATTTTGTTCTCTAGCTGTTCTCGTTCGAATGAAGTTGTTGTATGGAGTCGAAGTTGTCTTTTATCCATTATCTAATATGTAAGATGTAATGGACTGCAGAATAATTACAATAGGTGAGACCTTTTAAATTGAACATGACAAAACTAAGCTAATACTTACACAAACTTGCACAACAAAGGAAATTACAATAAAATAATGAACTTCGTTACATACGACAAACACTAATACGGCAAAGTGATTCGTCGCCACCTCATTCTCATTGGAATTTTTTTTCTTTATTGTGCCCATTTTCAATATTCTTATTGTCATAGAAGCACGCGAATTATTCATCACTTCCCCAGAAGGGAAAAATTAGTTTAAAGTATTTTATTAGCGCTTCTGCAAAAAGAACATGCCTCTAAAATGTTACATTCAATGCATTTGTTATTCTATCCCGTTGAAAACAATCCTCTACAACCTTGTTGCTAAATTACTGATCTCATCTCTCAGCTTTCGCTGTTACGATGTTTACTTTCGTGTAATCCTTGTTTCACGCAAATGAAGCACCGAGCTTTGCTCTGCCGTTCATTTTCTAGTTTTCTTAGTCGCTTTCCGAGTATGAGGCGCTATTGTTAAAGCAACCTGTCTGAAAATAGGATATATATCTTATGTATGTATGGAGACACATAACACGTAAGTTTCGACAGACATCATTTCTTTTTCGTTAATATTTCTTTTCTGTTAAACTATTTTTGACAGTTCTACCATATAGCGTCAGTGTTATGTCCTTGTGGACAACTAATCCATATTTGATAGAGCCGAATGGAGTTATTTTTAAATGATTTCTCGTTTTAATCGTTGGTTAATATTCCTTCATAAATTTAAACCAATATCCGCTTTAATTAAATAAACTAAATTTATCTAAGTGCAAATATTCGTTAATTCAAATTGGCAATGGAAACAAAATTGAATCTAGATTTCATTCCGCTACCTGCCTACATTCCTTGAGTAATCGCGACATAAGATATTAACTTTACAACACATATTAACTTCAGACTACTCAATATTTGTAAAATTTGAGAAGATATAAAAACAGGACGTTATTTCATTATTTTTCCGTCTCCTTCCTTCGGTATAGCTTCTACGGAGTTTTATTTTCAGCGGAATTTTACTTTATAAAATAAACATCGATGAAGCCGTATTCTTTATAACTTTCGTTGCCAATTAAACTTAATATGGATTTCACTACGCAATTTTCTTTTGCGTCATTTTAATCTCTGCTCTTTTCTATATTTAGGCTTTGGCTTTTGTTTCGATAATGGACAAATATCTTAATAATTTTACTATACAGCGAGTAAAATGATACGATAAATTTCTTATATTTATTTCGTATTTGCTTACACTTACTTCAACTTAGAGAATATACAATACAATAGAATAGAATATATTTACAAAATGCTATAAGAATTCGGTATATTATGTATCTTGTTCTCAGTCATCTCAAATTTTACGCTCAAATTTTTTTTTTAATTTTGTCAGCGCTTTATATTAAATTAGCTGTCCCATGTAACTGCCTGCGTGGAGTTGATTTGTCCTATATTTATTTTGTATATAAATTATCCTATTTTTTATATTTGATTTAATTAGTTATTATAATTAAGTAAAAATAATATATTAAAAACACACCCCTTTCGACGTTTACAATGTAACTTTGCACACCAAGTAAAACAATATTTTATGTATGTTGAAAGCAAAATTATCATATCGAGTACGCCATCGTTAAATTCTTTAAACTTAAATTTCTTTAGATCTTATTTTAGACAACGTGACAAGTGTCAATTCTAAAATTCAAATTCTTTTTAGTACCTATTTACTATTAATAAACTCATCGATAACGGTCCTCCTCGTTGTCGTCGTACTCGACTCTCCGGATTCGAATTCATATCATCCAACAACTCGACTATAATGATTATTTATTTTAAAATTCAACCATAAACTTTGATATTGCTATTATTATATATTATTTTTAAGACCGCATAATAATTTTTCAAAATTATTGTTATAATGTTAAATATAGTTAATATAAAGAACATTCTCTCTCTATTCTATGAATAATTTGTAGTGTCTGCTTTTATTGTAAATATAGATCAGTACTAAAAAACTTCGATTGGGTGTGTTAAAAGCCTTAGTCAATTTTCGACCCTGGTTTAGCTACGAAGCTACTCTCGGAATTAGGGCTCGCTTGTCTAGTAACCTTGATGTACGATCGGGGTTGGCTCGAGGTTCCAGGTGGGAGGATAATCCGGGTTTCTCCAGAAACTAATATTTGTCTAGTGTAGCAAACAGCTTTGTAGGTATACACACTGATAAAGTCCTTTTATGTGATATGCGCATCTGTAATTTTTAATTACTTTTTATTTTTAGTTTTTATGATTAATAATAAACTTTAAATTCTGCTTCAGAATTGTTAATCAAATATGTGTCGTTGGTATGCATATTTGATTTAGCAAGGCCTTAATCCTAATGGCCGATATTTACATGATTTTTCTATTTCGGGATTACGCATGTTAAGTATTGATTATAGCAAAAAAATTAAGGATTTTTATGTATATTAATATGGAGTATCCTTTCATGTCTTTATTTAAACATTTCATTTGCATTTATTAACGTTGTTTTATATAGGAATTAATTTCTTTTTTTATGAATATCAAACAATGATTTCATATTACTTTTATAATTGTGTGTATTCTGTTCATAGCTCTCCTTTCATCATCTGGCCATGGTTCAAGAGGACTTATATATGTATAGGAGGAGGAGGAGGTTGACTTATAAATTATATATGAATGTTCTGCGTGATTGTTGTTTGTTTAGCACAAGTGTCGCCTAGCATCTGAGACCTGCTACCGTGTTCTAGGGCCGGTATTTTAATTATTTAATTTAATATAGCCCTTGCTCAAGCATAGTGAGAACCTTCTCCTGATTTCATAACCAACCCAAAACTAGATGAAGCTAAATAAATAAATATCATCACGCAATTCCCAATACAGTGTAGACAGAGGCCTAGTCTAGACAATTACAGCCCCTTTGACCCACTTTCCACCGAAGATATTTTCGGGACAACGTGACAGGTGGTAAGCCCGTCGCCGTCTAAAGACGTCAACGACATAAATGTCCAAGTCAACGAAATAATTCGTACATAAGTTTTTGAAAAACAATGAGTTTTTAGACAGGTGCAAGCCTGCAACCTGAGGATCGAACTCGGGTCTCATGACTCGAAATTCCGACCACCCACAACTCGGCTATCGTGACTTAAACGATGAACCTAAATGCTTATAATTATAATGCCTTGCATTTATAATTTATGGACTACTTTACATTGTCAGTTCGTTTCAATTTTAAATTTAAAGTAAACTTTGCAAGTACCTTACTCGCTTTTAGCAAAACAATAACGTTCGGGGTACGTCGAGGCTCACGACCGTGGGAGCAGGTGTGTGCAAAGCTTTAATTGTTCAATGTTCACCTTGAATTCGGGACGCGCTCCCTTGAGTTATAATGATACGTTACACAGTCAGGCGAGGTCACCTGCTATTTGTGCTTTATTTATTTTTCGAGCTTACGCTTTACTGCTCTCGTTTAAGTTTATATTCGAGTATATACCACACAATTTTTGTTCTCTAGCTGTTCTCGTTCGAATGAAGTTGTTGTATGGAGTTGAAGTTGTCTTTTTATCCATTATCTAATATGTAAGATGTAATGGACTGCAGAATAATTACAATAGGTGATACCTTTTAAATTGAACATGACAAAACTAAGCTAATACTTACACACACTTGCACAACAAAGGAAATTACAATAAAATAATGAACTTCGTTACATACGACAAACACTTTAATACGGCAAAGTGATTCGTCGCCACCTCATTCGTATTGGAATTTTTTTTTCTTTATGGTGCCCATTTTCAATATTCTTATTGTCATTGAAGCACGCGAATTATTCATCACTTCCCCAGAAGGGCAAAATTAGTTTAAAGTATTTTATTAGCGCTACTGCAAAAAGAACATGCCTCTAAAATGTTACATTCAATGCATTTGTTATTCTATCCCGTTGAAAACAATCCTCTACAACCTTGTTGCTAAATTACTGATCTCATCTCTCAGCTTTCGCTGTTACGATGTTTACTTTCGTGTAATCCTTGTTTCACGCAATGAAGCACCGAGCTTTGCTCTGCCGTTCATTTTTCTAGTTTTCTTAGTCGCTTTCCGAGTATGAGGCGCTATTGTTAAAGCAACCTGTCTGAAAATAGGATATATATCTTATGTATGTATGGAGACACATAACACGTAAGTTTCGACAGACATCATTTCTTTTTTCGTTAATATTTCTTTTTCTGTTAAACTATTTTTGACAGTTCTACCATATAGCGTCAGTGTTATGTCCTTGTGGACAACTAATCCATATTTGATAGAGCCGAATGGAGTTATTTTTAAATGATTTCTCGTTTTAATCGTTGGTTAATATTCCTTCATAAATTTAAACCAATATCCGCTTTAATTAAATAAACTAAATTTATCTAAGTGCAAATATTCGTTAATTCAAATTGGCAATGGAAACAAAATTGAATCTAGATTTCATTCCGCTACCTGCCTACATTCCTTGAGTAATCGCGACATAAGATATTAACTTTACAACACATATTAACTTCAGACTACTCAATATTTGTAAATGTGAGAAGATGTAAAAACAGGACGTTATTTCATTATTTTTCCGTCTCCTTCCTTCGGTATAGCTTCTACGGAGTTTTATTTTCAGCGGAATTTTACTTTATAAAATAAACATCGATGTAGCCGTATTCTTTTATAACTTTCGTTACCAATTAAACTTAATATGGATTTCACTACGCAATTTTCTTTTGCGTCTTTTTAATCTCTGCTCTTTTTCTATATTTAGGCTTTGGCTTTTGTTTCGATAATGGACAAATATCTTTAATAATTTTGCTATACAGCGAGTTAAATGATACGATAAATTTCTTATATTTATTTCATATTTGCTTACACTTACTTCAACTTAGAGAATATACAATACAATAGAATAGAATATATTTACAAAATGCTAAAAGAATTCGGTATATTATGTATCTTGTTCTCAGTCATCTCAAATTTTTACGTTCAAATTTTTTTTTTAAATTTTGTCAGCGCTTTATATTAAATTAGCTGTCCCGCGTAACTGCCTGCGTGGAGTTGATTTGTCCTATATTTATTTTGTATATAAATTATCCTATTTCTTTTTTTTTTATTTGATTTAATTAGTTATTATAATTAAGTAAAAAATAATATATTAAAAAACACACCCCCTTTCGACGTTTACAATGTAACTTTGCACACCAAGTAAAACAATATTTTATGTATGTTGAAAGCAAAATTATCATATCGAGTACGCCATCGTTAAATTCTTTAAACTTAAATTTCTTTAGATCTTATTTTAGACAACGTGACAAGTGTCAATTCTAAAAATTCAAATTCTTTTTAGTACCTATTTACTATTAATAAACTCATCGATGACGGTCCTTCTCGTTGTCGTCGTACTCGACTCTCCGGATTCGAATTCATATCATCCAACAACTCGACTATAATGATTATTTATTTTAAAATTCAACCATAAACTTTGATATTGCTATTATTATATATTATTTTTAAGACCGCATAATAATTTTTCAAAATTATTGTTATAATGTTAAATATAGTTAATATAAAGAACATTCTCTCTCTATTCTATGAATAATTTGTAGTGTCTTCTTTTATTGTAAATATAGATCAGTACTAAAAACTACGATTGAGTGTGTTAAAAGCCTTAGTCAATTTTCGACCCTGGTTTAGCTACGAAGCTACTCTCGGAATTAGGGCTCGCTTGTCTAGTAACCTTGATGTACGATCGGGGTTGGCTCGAGGTTCCAGGTGGGAGGATAATCCGGGTTTCTCCAGAAACTAATATTTGTCTAGTGTAGCAAACAGCTTTGTAGGTATACACACTGATAAAGTCGTTTTATATGATATGCGCATCTGTAATTTTTAATTACTTTTTATTTTTAGTTTTATGACTAATAATAAACTTTAAATTCTGCTTAAGAATTGTTAATCAAATATGTGTCGTTGGTATGCATATTTGATTTAGCAAGGCCTTAATCCTAATGGCCGATATTTACATGATTTTTCTATTTCGGGATTACGCATGTTAAGTATTGATTATAGCAAAAATTAAGGATTTTATGTATATTAATATGGAGTATCCTTTCATGTCTTTATTTAAACATTTCATTTGCATTTATTAACGTTGTTTTACATAGGAATTAATTTCTTTTTTTATGAATATCAAACAATGATTTCATATTACTTTTATAATTGTGTGTATTCTGTTCATAGCTCTCCTTTCATCATCTGGCCATGGTTCAAGAGGACTTATATATGTATAGGAGGAGGAGGAGGTTGACTTATAAATTATATATGAATGTTCTGCGTGATTGTTGTTTGTTTAGCACAAGTGTCGCCTAGCATCTGAGACCTGCTACCGTGTTCTAGGGCCGGTATTTTAATTATTTAATTTAATATAGCCCTTGCTCAAGCATAGTGAGAACCTTCTCCTGATTTCATAACCAACCCAAAACTAGATGAAGCTAAATAAATAAATATCATCACGCAATTCCCAATACAGGGTAGACAGAGGCCTAGTCTAGACAATTACAGCCCCTTTGACCCACTTTCCACCGAAGATATTTTCGGGACAACGTGACAGGTGGTAAGCCCGTCGCCGTCTAAAGACGTCAACGACATAAATGTCCAAGTCAACGAAATAATTCGTACATAAGTTTTGAAAACAATGAGTTTTTAGACAGGTGCAAGCCTGCAACCTGAGGATCGAACTCGGGTCTCATGACTCGAAATTCCGACCACCCACAACTCGGCTATCGTGACTTAAACGATGAAGCTAAATGCTTATAATTATAATGCCTTGCATTTATAATTTATGGACTACTTTACATTGTCAGTTCGTTTCAATTTTAAATTTAAAGTAAACTTTGCAAGTACCTTACTCGCTTTTAGCAAAACAATAACGTTCAGGGTACGTCGAGGCTCACGACCGTGGGAGCAGGTGTGTGCAAAGCTTTAATTGTTCAATGTTCACCTTGAATTCGGGACGCGCTCCTTGAGTTATAATGATACGTTACGCAGTCAGGCGAGGTCACCTGCTGTTTGTGCTTTATTTATTTTTCGAGCTTACGCTTTACTGCTCTCGTTTAAGTTTATATTCGAGTATATACCACACAATTTTTGTTCTCTAGCTGTTCTCGTTCGAATGAAGTTGTTGTATGGAGTCGAAGTTGTCTTTTTATCCATTATCTAATATGTAAGATGTAATGGACTGCAGAATAATTACAATAGGTGAGACCTTTTAAATTGAACATGACAAAACTAAGCTAATACTTACACAAACTTGCACAACAAAGGAAATTACAATAAAATAATGAACTTCGTTACATACGACAAACACTAATACGGCAAAGTGATTCGTCGCCACCTCATTCTCATTGGAATTTTTTTTCTTTATTGTGCCCATTTTCAATATTCTTATTGTCATAGAAGCACGCGAATTATTCATCACTTCCCCAGAAGGGCAAAATTAGTTTAAAGTATTTTATTAGCGCTACTGCAAAAAGAACATGCCTCTAAAATGTTACATTCAATGCATTTGTTATTCTATCCCGTTGAAAACAATCCTCTACAACCTTGTTGCTAAATTACTGATCTCATCTCTCAGCTTTCGCTGTTACGATGTTTACTTTCGTGTAATCCTTGTTTCACACAAATGAAGCACCGAGCTTTGCTCTGCCGTTCATTTTTCTAGTTTTCTTAGTCGCTTTCCGAGTATGAGGCGCTATTGTTAAAGCAACCTGTCTGAAAATAGGATATATATCTTATGTATGTATGGAGACACATAACACGTAAGTTTCGACAGACATCATTTCTTTTTTCGTTAATATTTCTTTTTCTGTTAAACTATTTTTGACAGTTCTACCATATAGCGTCAGTGTTATGTCCTTGTGGACAACTAATCCATATTTGATAGAGCCGAATGGAGTTATTTTTAAATGATTTCTCGTTTTAATCGTTGGTTAATATTCCTTCATAAATTTAAACCAATATCCGCTTTAATTAAATAAACTTAATTTATCTAAGTGCAAATATTCGTTAATTCAAATTGGCAATGGAAACAAAATTGAATCTAGATTTCATTCCGCTACCTACCTTCATTCCTTGAGTAATCGCGACATAAGATATTAAATTTACAACACATATTAACTTCAGACTACTCAATATTTGTAAAATGTGAGAAGATGTAAAAACAGGACGTTATTTCATTATTTTTCCGTCTCCTTCCTTCGGTATAGCTTCTACGGAGTTTTATTTTCAGCGGAATTTTACTTTATAAAATAAACATCGATGAAGCCGTATTCTTTTATAACTTTCGTTGCCAATTAAACTTAATATGGATTTCACTACGCAATTTTCTTTTGCGTCATTTTAATCTCTGCTCTTTTTCTATATTTAGGCTTTGGCTTTTGTTTCGATAATGGACAAATATCTTAATAATTTTACTATACAGCGAGTAAAATGATACGATAAATTTCTTATATTTATTTCGTATTTGCTTACACTTACTTCAACTTAGAGAATATACAATACAATAGAATAGAATATATTTACAAAATGCTATAAGAATTCGGTATATTATGTATCTTGTTCTCAGTCATCTCAAATTTTTACGCTCAAATTTTTTTTTTAATTTTGTCAGCGCTTTATATTAAATTAGCTGTCCCGCGTAACTGCCTGCGTGGAGTTGATTTGTCCTATATTTATTTTGTATATAAATTATCCTATTTTTTTTTTATTTGATTTAATTAGTTATTATAATTAAGTAAAAAATAATATATTAAAAAACACACCCCCTTTCGACGTTTACAATGTAACTTTGCACACCAAGTAAAACAATATTTTATGTATGTTGAAAGCAAAATTATCATATCGAGTACGCCATCGTTAAATTCTTTAAACTTAAATTTCTTTAGATCTTATTTTAGACAACGTGACAAGTGTCAATTCTAAAAATTCAAATTCTTTTTAGTACCTATTTACTATTAATAAACTCATCGATAACGGTCCTCCTCGTTGTCGTCGTACTCGACTCTCCGGATTCGAATTCATATCATCCAACAACTCGACTATAATGATTATTTATTTTAAAATTCAACCATAAACTTTGATATTGCTATTATTAAAACTACATATCCTAAACCGATCCACTTTATAATATTGCTTTTGAACGTAACGTCACCCTTGCATCATTTATCACTCCATCTAGACACGTGCGAGCTTTGCTATAAAACTGTATATGCAGCTGTAATGCCTCCTAGAGCAGTTATATTATAAGCCGCATTATTACAGGAGGAGCAGTAAACCGTATACGTCGTAAACTTTCACAACAGGTGGCTTTGTATTGGGAAGTGCTTAATTGGCTCGTGTCTGTGATTTTTTCTATTTCAAAACATTAATCTGCACATGCATATAATTACTGTCGTGTGGTATCGAAGTAAAAATAATACCATCCCCCTCTACTATCGTGCGGTGTCCTGGTGACAAAGGGAAAAGCACCAGGAATTACAATTGACTACCAACAGACGGCGGTATAGCCACCTCAATAGATACCAGATCTAAATTCAGTTAATAATAACGGGCAGCAGCATCTCAGGTACGAGTTATCTTGTACTACGATCGCCAATCTGCTTACCAAGCGCGGCGGTTATGGCAAACTGTCTCGTACGGGAGAGGCCTGTGTGATGTAGTGGACTTTATGATATAATTACTTATCCTGACTGACTATTCATTAACGCAGAACCAAAAGGCTACAAACCAGAAATTTTGGTAATTGGTGTTTTTTTTGTGTTCCTATCTTCTTCTGCTACTGCATAGAAATAAAGAATACTATATATAGAATACTTATATATGCGCCACGGATTTTTTAAATTAAACTTACTGCAATAAATTGTAGTTTGATGGTTTATGTGGATGATGCGTTACTTTTGAAGAGAGAATTCGTAACTTTTTTGACGAATCTTCTATTAAAGATTCTATTATAAAGTTTACGACACAATCTTAGGCCGGCAACGCATCTGCTATGCCTCTGGTTTTGCGGGTGTTCATGGGCGGTGGTAATCACTTACCATCACGTGAGCCACCTGCTCGTTTGCCTCCCTTTTCTATAAAAATGGGTAGCCAAGCGTCTCTTGGTAACAACAGATTGACATTTATAAATATTCATTATTTTTTTAATTTTCCTTCATTATTTTTCTCAATAGTATGTTATTTAATTTTTAAAGCAAGCAAATGATTTGCGTACTTTAAAATTTGACTGGACTTTTTGTTTAATAAATTAATTATAATTTTGCCTTTTTTCTGATTCTAATTTTGTTTCTTTCAACGATAAAGTGAGTACATATTGTATTTTTTTTTGCATAATAACTTTGCTTTTTAATGTAATATTGTACAATAAAGTATATTTTCTATTCATTCTTTTTGTATGTTAACTTCGCTTTAGTATAGGGTATATTGGTAAACGTAAGTGTACTGTGTTCAAATTATATAAATAAAGAGATTATTATCCGTATGAACATGAGTAGCTTTCACAGAAAATAACGCCTACCCTCATGATCCCTTCAAAAGATTTAATTTTAATCGAATGCTATAAGAAAGTTAGAAGCTTTAACTTTTTGCTTCAGTTTACGCCAATTTCTAGCAAAAAAACACTACCACATGCCCAAAATATTCAAATATATATATATATATATATATATATATATATATATATATATATATATATATATATATATATATATATTTGAATACAATAATACCATTTAAAGGCTGACGATATTATTTTGAATGAATACAAGAAATAATAAATAACTAAAATATAAAATAACATTACTAGTATTAATTTTTTTTTTTTTTTTTTTTAAGAAGTCACGATAGCCGAGTGGTTGGTGGTCGGAATTTCGAGTCAATAGACCCGAGTTCGATCCCCAGTTGGTAGGCTCGTACCAATGGGTTTTCAAAAACTTATGTACGAATATCGTTGGCTTGGACATAAAGGCGGCGACGGGCTCACCACCTGTCACGTTGTCCCGAAAATATCTTCGGTGAAAGGTGGGTCGAAGGGACTTAATTGTCTAGACTCGGCCTCTGTCTACCCCTGTATTGGGAATTGCGTGAAGATATATATATATATATATATATATATATATATATATATATATATATATATATATATATATATATATATATATATATATATATATATATATATATATATATATATATATATATATATATATATATATATATATATATATATATATATATATATATATATATATATATATATATATATATATATATATATAAATAATTCTCGTTTTGACTTAGGTTCTTCCTTAACGATGTTCATGCGCAATTGTCGTTGAGCATTCAATCTCTTTCTCGAATGTCACAATACTCTCCAAAATTACTCAATTTCCGTGCCGTACCTTTAACGTAAAAGCGTAAATGTGTATAAACAGTACACATTAGCTTTAGTTGTGAAACTTGAACCATACAGTTTCATTTGATTTAAAGTAATCTGTCAATTAAGAAGGCATACTTTAACCTCTACTGTTAAAATATGGTAGACAGAGGTCTAGACAATCTTTAAGACCCTTTCGACCTTCCTCCGAAGACATTTTTTTAACAACGTGACAGGTGGTTTATGTCCAAACCAACAATGTAAATCGTACATATCGTCTTCGGGTTTCTTGACTGGAATTCCGAACACTCAAACACTCGGCTACCGTGACTTTTCAATTATTAAGTGAAATTACATTTAGAATATATCGAAGCTATTGCGACCAAGCCGTGAGCTGTAAGCCGTGTGGTAACGGTGTAAGAATATTGCCACTCCCTTTCTTCCCGTGGTTGTCGTAAGAGGCGAATAAAGGGAAACAGCCTTGAACATTTTTATGGCAGCCTATAGATGGTTGGATAACCATCTAAAAATATCAGACCAAATAATCAGACCGAAGATAGGCAGCAGCGTCTGAGGTGCGAGGTGTCTGATACTGCGATCGTCAATCCGCTTGCCAAGCGTGGCGACTACGGCAATCTTCCCCTTGGGAGAAGCCTATATCCTGCAGTGGACTTTAATAGGCCGTTATGTATGTATGTATGTTATGTATCGCGACCATATTAGTTTAAAACTGAGGATGTCCGTCTAAATTCGAAACGATTCAAATGATTCGAAAAGGAGAAATTTTTGTGAAAGTGATAGCTGGGTAACCGGAATGCGAGTCTCCTGACTCGAATCCGAGTGCAATGCCCAGGTTGTTGGCTCATACTTATTAGTTTTCTCTAAACTTATCTACGATTTATGTCATTACGCACATAAAGACGGCGACAGACTCTCCACCTGTCAGGTTGTCCCAAAAAAATGTCTTCGGTGAAGAGTTGTTCGACACGACTTAAATGTCTGAATCTCTGTTTACCCTTGTGTTGGGAATAGCATGAAGATTTATTTGTGTAGAAAAATTGGGATCGCAGTAGCCGAAAAATCGAAATTGAAAATTTTGTATGGCATTCCCATAAAGAAAGTTGTATCCACTTCGTCGGTGGGTCGAACAGGGAGGCACTGCTAGGAAGAAATAAAACTAAAATTATGACACAAGTCGTGACCGCAGCTCGGAAATGCCCCGGCCACTATTACGATCGCGTTGCGATAAACCCCACCCCCGGGCTTAAGCTGCTTTTTGTTAGTGCTCTTTGTAATTTACGTTAACCGCGGAATCAAATATGCAGAAAGATTACGAGGAAAGATAGCGGCGCTTAAATATATACACTGTGGAAAATTGCGTTGACGAGCTTGATATAATATTGATAGGCTTACGCGAATTTCTCGTATCCAGAGCTTACGCGGCCTATTCAAACTTTCGATTTAATTAACAACCGAAAAATTCCGAGGATAGTTTAAAAATGTAGACTTATTTAAATATTTTTAAACTTAATTTTTCGATTAAAGTAATGGTAAAACCTTTTCTTTGCCACTAGTTCCTTAGCGGATGAGGGGGATTTAGTATCAGATTTCCCAAAAAAAGGTTAAGGAGGAAAAAGGTTAAGCCTAATATTTTACTATTAACGACCTCTGTGAACGAGCGGAGTAAACATCTGTTTTCATGGTATCGCCAGCTCTGAGGATCGGGGTTCGATTTCGGTTGGGTCAATGAAGAAAACCACTTTGTTAAGGTAGTGTCGGGTCTGGATATTTGTGGTACTTTGGTTGTTTCCAATCCCGTAACACAAGTGCATAAAGCACTTACGTACTACTTACTTTGGGATCTGAGAAAGGTATATGATGGTTTACCTATCTAGGCATTTATTGATTTATTATTATTATTTTTTAATAGTTACCTATGTAGTACTTTACAAATTTATGCATTAGGTCAGTGAATTCTTGGGTCCGTGTGCGTGCGTTCGCGTAATAGAGTTTTAAATACCAATTTAAACAGTTTTCTTTGATTACTCTGAGTCAATCGATTTATACTTAAAACCCCTTACTTTGAAAATAATATTTACGTTATCGTTTGAACCACGTACACAGTAAATATTTTTACTTGATGTAATAAAGTCGAAGAAGTTATTTGAATGATACTTATCAACGTTTGGTGGACACGTTATTACATATGCTTTCAGGATTTTCATATCGTTTACTGCTTTTCGAAATAATCTCCTTCCGTATTTATATTAGTACGAGGTTAGGTACGAGGTTCACCTTTTTTAGCGTTACTAATTTACTATGTAATGATTAAGACACGTGCTGGTGGTCCGGTGGTGGTGCTCGTGTAAGTTTCATAGAATACGACGAGTTCGATCTCTAGTGTTCTCATTACATTCTTATTAATAGTATCTTGAAAAATTAATATGTATGATATTAGGTCTTAAACTGGAATACCCTGTATCTTCGGAGCTCGCTAGTAACAAGAAAATACATTTAACTACATTCATAGATAATAGATAGTAGTTTATATACATTCAAACAGTTATGATTCGAGTAAAACATTCAAACATACAAAATATTTGCCCTTGATGGAATTCGATTTACGATTGCTTGCTTGCTCTCTGTCTGTCTATCCGGCTCTCATTGAACTCTTGCAACTTATAGAAAACGTGAGTAAGGACAAAGTTTGAATTGAATTTAATAAGTCCTACTCAAACTTCAAATATTGGCTTATCTTATCATATATTCGATTTTGAAACTTACGTTAAATTTTAATAGATAATCTAGAACGTTAGCGGTTATTAAGCTAAGTCGTTCACTTAAATTTAACTTGTACAGTGAAGTACTGCCTCTCAATTAAGTTTTACAAGACCAAGCAACATAATTTTCAAAGAAATTGTTTTCCAAGCTTTACTTAATATATCGCTTTATATTTATAGTAACCTAGGAGAAATGGAAAATGATATAAGCTGAAATCTTATTTATTGAATTACCCGAGGACCGACTATAATTTCCATCAGATAGCTAAAGTAACTAGATGAAAATAACCTTGTTAAAGAACGCCCACCTACATCTGCGGAACCTTTCATCTCGCAGACGGTGAACGTAATCAATAATATATATAACGTAAATGAATAATATTGAGTATGTGTGCGTATTATTAATTTTTACCAAATGTTATAACATACGGTTCAATATATACATAGTTCATAAATTTCAGAAAAACTTCTAGTCTTGAGAATCGAACAGGTTATCTCATTGGAATTCAGATTATTTTATTCAGATTATAATCTGAATAAAATTAAAATAACCTGTTAAATTGTTCCATGTAACTTTTATAAATTTTCATTATCTATATGAAAGTCACACTACGTGTTGATGTATTTAATGTAATAAAATAGTGAGGTTTGCATTCCTCTATTGCCATTACGAAATAATTGTATGTGACCTTATTTATACAATAATGTGTCGCATTAAACACGGCATCTTGCTTGTGTAGCGTGCTCCACAGCCATCCGAATAAATATATCTGAAAAATAGAAAAATCTGTTTTATTATTGCAAATTTCTGGAAGTTTCTACGCTAAGGTTATCATTATATCGATCGTGTCTACTTCCTATTATTTCAAAACAAAGCATGCTTAGCTGCCTTATCCGGATGTTTGTTGTTGTTTATTCACCCACTGCGCCCGCAAGACCCATATTTATATTCGTTTCCTGCCGACTTAAGAGCGCATGTCCACGGGTCCGTGTTTGTGTCGGAAATACGCGTCCAGAGGCTTATGTGTGTAGTCCACATTAAGTGAAATAAATGTTACGAGATTTGTTGTAAGCCGAAAAGATTCATGCAGCAAGGCTTTTGATGAAAAACCATTCTCGTAAGATATTTTAATTAGTGTAATTTGTATAATGTTTTTAATTACTCAAAGACTTTTTACATCAGATTAGTCAAAAACTTTTTGAAGTCCCCGCATGATTTATTGTTTTCAGCGCATATCTAATAAGTAGACGATTTGTCAATGTTCAATCGACAAAAATTTTACAGTTACATTACAGTCAGACCGCGAATTAATTTTAAAACGTTTTCGCTTGTGTTCGGTCAGCGGTAATGAAATAACATTAATATCGGATTGTCCGTGTTGCTGTGTTCGATATCTGAATTTTCGCATGACACCGCAATCAACGGTCGCCACATAATTTTTGACCTTTGGTTTTTTTTTCGTAAGCGATTTTTACAGTATTTTGTGAACCTCTCGGTCGGCTGGAGGGGATGATATTTTGCCTTGCTTATACAATCGGAGTCCTTCGAGCGTGAAACCGTTTCCGCGGGGAATATCCGAAATTTGTTATTCGACTTTAGACAATGGACACGGGTTGGAATATTGGTCGTGATAAACAGGGTATGTACTTTTTGTTTTTGACCTTTTACTATGGTAGGCTTACTTGATTTATAATATAATCAGTAAATTTAATGATCAGTAGTAGACAATATATTTTATTCAACTGCAAAAACTTTCTCTATATTCCAATCAAGTTTTCATCCTACTAAAGTTTCAATGTTTTGGATTAATAGTCACTTCAAATTTAATAATATCGTATATAAAAATAAATCTAAATAATCTAGAAATTATTACAAAATTAGGTTCCATATATAAGTAAATTACGTAACAAATATTCATATAATCTTAGTTGCATTTTAAAATGCAAAGAATATCAACGTTTGTACGTCTACAGATATAAAGACTACTTTTAAAAATGAAATAAAAAGAAGTTGTAAATAATAGTATAAAAGAAAAAGAAGTATTTACGAGTATTTTTAATTTAAATAACATAATTATTATTACAATAAGAACTTAAGAGTAAAACTAAAATAATCTATTTACCATATCTATTTTTCTAAGTTTAGACTGAACTTTTATTCGAGCTAATTTTTTTTATATAATCCTATTTATCACACTGTCATATTTCATACTCATTACTGTGACCATTATGACTTTATTTACATCTCAGAACCTTATCCGTCCCTTATTAATCACGACTTAAATTGCCCTCGATATTACTTTTTTGACCGCGGAGAAATAATAAACTTCCTTAATTTGCATTTAATTTCGCCCTACTCCCGGACGGCCTCTATCGAGTAATTTTCTAGTGCTGCGCCTCTTACATTGTTGATTAATAATTCTGATAAATGAGGTTTCATTTTACTCGTATAATTTAAAATTAAAAAAAATATCTAAAATACTGCTCTCAACCCCAGTATTGGGGTACTGGGGTTGAGAGCGTTCCAGACTTGTAAGTCTTTTCGACCCACCTTTCGCCGAAGATATTTTTTATGATAACGTAAGAGCCTTTCGCCGTCTTGATGTTAAGCCAACGATTTAATTGTATGAATGAATAAATGAATGGATATACTTTTATTGTACACCAAGAAATCAAAAACATTAAAAATTAAAAACTAAAAAATCTGTACTATTTGTCGGTCATATCGCTGCATAGCGATCTCTTCCAGGCAACCAAAGGCGTAAAGAAGCTGCGTTACAGATACCTGGCAGCTGGTGCAATAATCAGAAAAGTAAATGAATATAAAAATACATATAAATCGTACATACGTTTTGAAAAAACTGGTCGGTACGTGCCTACTACCTGGGGATTGTACTCGGGTTGTCTGACTCTAATTCCTGTCACCCAACCACTCGACTATCGTGACTAAATAAAATTTAACCATAATAAATTAGAGAACATAATTTACCTTATATTTTAACTTTACGTCCAATCCCATATTGCATTTTACGACTAGCGTACGCGGTCGCAATGTACCGTTTTAATCTATTACAAAAACAACGTTGCATTTTAGATGTATTAAAAGCTTAAACTCAGCCATTAACTTAAACTATTGCTGAACGTAATTCTGAAATCCGAGCTGCGCTTCCATTATTCTTTGGAAAACGCGGCGAAAAATAAAACTAAGGTTTTGGTTGACAGTGTGGAGGGGAGGGGGGGGGGGGGGAGGGGGGTCGGTGGTCTCGGACGCCCGATAACCAGTCAGCGATCGATCTCATCAATCATTAGCTCTGGGCCCCAGGGCTGATGGATGTAACCCCGGGCGAGATTGCGCGGCCCTCCCTTGACATATCAATTTATTAGACGAAGTATCTATGAACTGTCAGTTGCGCAACTGACTGTTTAATAGTATACATGCAGACCTGATACTATTGTAGTATGTGTATACTGGAGTATAAACATAATTGAAGCCTTAGACCCTCTCAGTAGGTAGGCTTAGAATTTACTTGGAAGGCATTTTCTAGGCAAAAACTTATTAAATTGTTTTAACGTTTGTTTGAGAATAAAATATTCGGAGTTAAGAATAGTTGAGTGAGATCATCTCCTTCGATTCCCCTGTTCAAATATTATTTTTTAATAAAAATAAAGATACATGGAGTAATTAGATATTTTTTGTGAACCAGCCGGTCGATTTATTTGAAATATTAATATAAAATTTTATGCTTATATCGACTTTAGTAATTATTGGTAAATTTCTTTAAACTTTTCGCACATTGAATATCAACTGCCATAATATGATATTTAACTTTTTAGAATAATAGGAATTCTAAATGTGTAAGTTAATTCAGGCGCGGCGTACAGTTCAAGTCGTAAAGACTAATGAATCGAGAAATCCAGCGTGAGTGAAAACATTTGTATGTAATTTTCAACGTAATTGGGCATACATATTGTACAACGCCCAAATTCAAACAAAAGTTACGCATCTTGTGTCAAAAGCTCCGATCGAGCCATGTATCAATCATTGCGATAGACCGTTTCGGACCAGGCAGAAGTAATAGATTTAAAGGCCGAGGTTGGGCAATGACAGATCAATTTGTAAGTGACGGACATCCCTATAGCCGCAAGTTTAATATTCCGTTTAATATTTTTTGAGACAAGGCAACAACACCTGTATGAATTTAGTTTATATATTTATGTATGAAGATATATACTTATATGTTTTGCTACTACCATACTCATAATTTTCTTCATACACGCACGTCAGGTATCCTAGAACTCTTGTTGCTCAAGTAGTCTTCGTAGGTGAATATCGACCTCCAGAAGTTACACTTTTTTGTCAAATACTTTCGAGCTGTATATTTTACTCACCAACAACTTTTGAAAGAATTTTCAACGTGTATGAAACATCGAAACTCGATACAAAAAGATCTAACAGCTGATATTACTTTAAAAGCCAACATATTGCGAATTTATTGCTTTGTTTTCGTTTAGCCCAGAAAATTTATGCGATATTTCCTTGGCTTAACGAAAACTTGGCTAGAGTTTATTAACAGATCGCATTCATTTAAAATAATTATCTATGTACGTAGATAGATAGATAGGGAAAACTTCACATACACTGCACTGATAAGCTAAAGCACGTTAGGCACTTGTCATGGAATCAGAAACAACGAAGGTACCACAAACACCCAGATTCGAAAAAGTGCTTTTATTTTATAGTTCATTATAAAATAAAAACCTGTCCGGGAACCGAACCCGAGCGCTCAGAGTTGGCGACACCTTGAAAACAAGTATCGACGCTCGTGTATGTACAAGTATGTGTATGTATATATATTTATACATATGTATGGAAATTTTCTTTAAATAGTGTTTTTGGCCAACGTCGGTAAACTGCTTTGTTGGGCATTCATTAGGGGTACTCTCTTTAGGCTCATTAACACTTATTCAATCTAACATCAAATCTTAACTTGTTTTTTAATGTGAAACTAACCATTTATATCTGCACATTAGTTTGGCTTCAAAACGGTAATATCCTAAAACAATAGTACTAAAATGTAACAACATTCTCAAATTATTCTATTTTAACCGCACCTTTGAAAATGGCTTCGTTTGTGAAAATAAATTTGATACGATTTTCGTATGCGTGTATTTTACATTACATACATTGTTCTTGCGGTTTTTATTAAATATGATGTTCCTCACTTTATCGTGGCTACAGCCAGCGGTTTTCAATCTATTAACTTAGTTACTTCGCAAGCCTCAACTCATAAACAGTTCTGACGATATTACCTACGCCGCGCATAATTCGAGGAAACTGTTGATATTTAAAACTTCCTTGAATTGACGCGAGTAAAGTTTCGCCAACATTGAGATAAATTTCTACATGCTCTGTGCCAAAATACACATTGCAATTAGGCATTATCAGCGAGAAGTTTGAGTTTCATTCTCAGTGGCAGTACATAACCATTCATTTGAGAATAAAAAAAACAGCATTTTAGGTCTTTCAATATTGGAAATATTTCTCCTTTTAACCCTTCTTTGTAACACTAGAAGGGTTGTAATTGCCAATTCATCATAGTTCGCTACTTCTGAACCAAATACATTAACTTGGAAATAAAAACCAACAAGTATAGAAGTTACATATATTTTCAATTAATAAACTATTGACGCTGTGCATAGATCTAAATACTCATAACAATTTATTATAATTGAAAGAAGTTACACTAAAATCGAATGTTTGTTGCTTCTTATCAACATTACGTCCGAACAAATTCCGTTTTAAAAGTTATCCGAAACACATACACCCTTATTTTCACATATTTCACGTCTTATCTTCGATTTTATTTCCGGTCCCTGGAGAGATTTAATTTAGCTAAGTGCAGCTTTCATTTTTATGTTACCTCTAACATTTCATACTTTCTTGTGCCTGCCATTTCCATTCAAGCTTCACACATATTATTATGAACAGAGGCTACCGTCAATGTTTAACTTTTCTAAATCGTATAATAAAATTGGCGATGTTATCCCCAGCCTGGATGATTGTTTGTTATTAATTAATTTTTACAGTGTAGGACTGTTTGATACACACACAAACACACACTGTAAAATATTTTAATCTATTTTTATTGCTTTTTTCATTTTGAGATTTTTCATTCTATTTTTCATACTATTTTTTCATAATATTTTTCATACTATTGCAATCATTTATGCATAAAATAAGGATACCCCAAATATAACTGTTTTTTTATTTAAAGTTTAGATTTATTGCAATCTTAATTTAAATTATACAAGATTTTATGTGGCATAGTTATTTTATTATTTTATTTTTGTGGCTATTGTATTTTTTACTGTAGTTTTTCTAATGGCGATTAAGTTTGCATACATCATTTTCTTATTTGTATTTTCCCTTTCAATAACCTTTTTTAGAATTAGGAAAAAATAAGAAGGAAGATTAGCCTCAATCACTCTCGTTTGTGAAAAATAAATGTAATGTATTATTTCCTTTTCAGATATTGCGAACGAAACTTTTCAAGTTGATTTCGAGTAGGGCCGGTAGAAGACGTTTGTGTATTGCGGTCTTCAATCATAGATATTTTCAAATTGTTTCAATTGTGCATGTACTGCCTCATCGCGGAATACATTTTTCATCTTCGACAGAAATACCAATTACTGAGTTCATGTGGAAATATGAATAACGCGCTTCACATTTAAGGTACATATTATGCGTTGTGTTAAGACATGTACTCTCAGGCAGTATTCTAATCGACGTATACCATTGCCTCCGAGCTCATTATTGTACAGATATATTCCTCGGTACCTGTTTCGAGTTAAAAATGCTCGTATGTTGCTCAATAAGATGAAGGCAGGAAATTTTTCTTTCGTATTTCGCTTAATCATCTCGGCCGCTTTCTTCTTTATTGTGCCATTGTTGACGTTTCGCCTTTCGTCGCATGGTTTGCTTTTAATTCACACCGTCAATCTGAAGTCGAGAAGTTCCTATGGTTCGCTTTTTAAAGACTTTCGTATTCGAGGGGCCGGAAGTTTTTCGCTGTCGAGTTTTGGCAAGCGTTGCGCTTACTTTGTCGTGCTCAAATCTCATTCCAACTAGATTACACTTTTTAAAATGACTTCTTTTCTCTTTCGTTTGTCAGTTTCACAATTCAGAGGCACAATTTAGATTACTTTTCGTTTGAAAAAATAAATAAAGCTGAACCAAGTGTTCTTTTTCTTTTAAATATTGTTTATGTTATGTTTGTTTAGTACTTCATTTTGTTTTAGATATTGAAAAAAATGGTGTTGTTGATGGTTTTTTAATTAAAGTTTCCTACCCTATCTCTTACTGAAATAATTTGTATTTTTCATAATTAAATATAAATATCTTCTCGCAATTCCCAATATAGGGGCAGATAGAGGTCTAGTCTAGACAATTAAGTCCCTTCGACCCACCTTCCACCGAAGATATTTTCGGAACAACGTGACAGGTGATGAGCCCTTCGCCGTATTAATGTCCAAGCCATATATTTTTCATGAAATGTGTAAAGGGTTTTTAGTAATAGTAATATTATAACATTTGAGAGAAGTCTCTGTCCAGCAGTGGAGAATTAAATTGAATCAGCTTAGCTATGAATAACAACACAGAAACAGCTTGTAGACCATTTAAATGGTCGTTGCATAGATCAAGTTAATTTATTGAGTCTCGCAGCTAGCCACACACGTTGTAAACTCGGGTTGCATTTATATTTTATTTGTAAGTTGCGCTGTACCCTGATATGTTTGCGTATGTGCTTTGTATTAACGCGCCTCGCAATTTCGTTGAGTGCTCGCATATGTACGGTATCGACGGAATACTGGCGAAATGTTGTCTCGCCGGCGGTATTTTATGATGTCTATACCTGTCAATTTTGTGTGTGTTTTATTATGCATGTATAAGAGCGGTCAACTACACATGCCACATAATGAATTCCGATGGAGAATCAAGAAAGCGAAGTTTTTTTAGTGATTCACTAGGTAATTGGCGGAAGTTACCGGAAATTAGTAGTTTTGATGATGTTAATAACAAACTGTTTTATTCTGTTTAGATACTAGACAAATACAAAGAAGTACAAAACATATGTTAACCAATTTTGTACTATAAATATTGAAAATGATTCTCGATACATCTTTACTTGTCTATTACTGAAGTGTCTATTATCTATCAAACTGATGTTCGGACATCTTAACTTATTGACGTAACAAGATAAGGTTGAACCCTAACATTGTTCGTTGATCATGTCGACGTATCGCCGAAGGTAATTCGGGTGCTATCGCATTTATTGAATGGGGCTGTAGATTTTTATTGTGTTATTACGCGATTACTATCATTTTTATAGTTATCGTTTGAATAAATAGGCTACAATTTTATCTTTATCGCTTCTTCACCATTGTTTATGTAAATGTACCAGCGAGTCGGCAGTATTCCCTATCATTTATACGTCTTGGTGGATCTTCGCAGCTATTCTAATTTTCGAATTAATTTTAATGATGCTAATTGAGATGCCTAATGTGTCGTTAATTCGTAAAGACAGATAATTACCGCTTTTCATTGCGGTTTTATCTTACTATTTTGTTTGAAAGGAAAATTCCGTTAAGTGTACCTTGCCAAGAGGCATTTGTATATGACATTTGGAATTTTAATCTAAATTGGACATTGGTCGAGGGCAATTACTGGTTGGTAATGTAGATATATTATCATAGACATCATAAACTTGCAACACTAATCAATGGCTAGTAGTCATTATATCTATCACTCCCTAAAATTTAAATGTAGATACGCTAGCGTAATGTAGATATGTTAAGTAAGACCCGACTAAATGTTCGAGAAACTTACAGTGCAGTGCTTCTACGAAACTTCTTGCAGGAAACAGAACGGAAATGTCGCTCTAAAGAGGTCTTATCAGACTAAGTTATGAGATAGTTCACTAATTTCCTCATTCGTAATAAGAAACCTCTTACCTTTTTTAGTACTACTGTATTTGAGACTTTATTCTATGGGAATAAATGTGGGGAAAATTTAGTAAGTAATTATTTAGTAGTAAATTTAATTAATAACTTCACGTCATTCCCAATACTGGTGTAGAAGAGTAAGTAGATCCCGACAATTGAGACCTTTCAACTTACGTTTCACCGAAGTCATTTTTGGGATAAATTAACAGGTGGTGAGCCTTTCACCGTATTTTTGTCCAAGCCAACGATATAAATCTAATGAGTCTACCACGTGGAATGGAATTAGGGTTTCTTGACTCAAAATCTATCACCCAACCACTCGGCAGTCGTGACTTTTTATATAATAGCATACAGTGTTGTAGCATAACTTAATAATTTTATGTTCATCACACAAATATATATTCCTACTATACTATATTTATACTTACTACACTCTCTAAACTGGCACTACAATTTTACACACTTTATGAATTTTAACGGTTATTTTTAAACTGATATTTTTGTTTACAGATACAATATATTTTTTTTTATAGAAAAGGGAGGCAAACGTGCAGGCGGCTCACGTGATGGTAAGTGATTACCGCCGCCCATGAACACCTGCAATACCAGAGGCATAGCAGATGGGGAAGGGGGAATTGGGGAGGGGGGTGTGTGGGCCTCCGGTTACTTGCATTCACCAGACAAAACGCAGAAGTTTGTTAGACTTCTACTTTACGCCGGTATTCTGTGAGGTCGTGGTACTTCCCCGGTCGAGCCGGCCCATGCATGCAACAACAAAAGCTGATGCGCGGCTCTACCACTGTTGACAATATAATTACCATTACAACGACCTGTGTGGTCTAATGGCGTACTCACAGCCGATGAGAACGTCAAAGTGTCGCCTGCTTTTAAGTCTCCAGTTTGATTTCTGGAAGGATCAATTTAAAAAACAACTTTGTTTTCATTCAACGCAAAATTACACATTTAAAATAAAACGATTGTTTAGAGATATTATCGAGGTTTATTTTGATTTTTAACTTCCTGACGTTTCGAAAACTTAATAAAACGTGATAAAATCCGTAAATAATCGTTTTACTTTAAATTATGCTATGTTGGGACAGCATAAAAAAATCAAAAACAGTTCTGGGTGTTTGTGGTAACAGCGATGTCTCCGATTCCATAACACAAGTGCTTTAGCTACTTTCTTTGGTATCAGAGCAATGTGTAATGTCCTCGTTTATTGATTTATTTACGTTAACCATACCTACTTATTACCTGAAAATAAAATTATGTGAAGGTCTCCACGACGTGGCATCGTAACATAAATGCTGGCTGCATTTCCACTTTAAATGGAAGCTTAACTTTAACGAGAAAATATTAATTGGCTAAATGCGTGTGTGCAATAATCCAAGAAGTTAAAACCATAAGATATTCGCCTACAAAAATTTTATTACGCTGCTTAAAACTATTCAAGCACTACGTAATAACAATTAGGTTCTCGATAAATTTTCTTTCGGATTTTCTGGCACGGTCCCAGGAGCGTATATGGGCAGTTTCATTAAAAGTAAGGGTAGGTTTGTGCTTATAGACCCGAAACGATATCGACGTATCTCTAAGCGTGGATCTCCGATGCTCGAAGGCAAATTGACGTCAGAAATCGGTATACTAACGTAACAAATTGCGGAATTCCATCGATACACGTCTCCCCTGCGAAATCTCCAACCGGTAATCGAATTAACATATCCTGTACCCGATTCGCTTTTCGAGTTGATTTTTTTTTTCACGGGTCGCCTGATCTACGATGGCGCATAAAAGTGAACTGCCCGACAATTGAGACCTTTCAACTTACGTTTCACCGAAGTCATTTTTGGGATAAATTAACAGGTGGTGAGCCTTTCACCGTATTTTGTCCAAGCCAACGATATAAATCTAATGAGTCTACCACGTGGAATGGAATTAGGTTTCTTGACTCAAAATCTATCACCCAACCACTCGGCAGTCGTGACTTTTATATAATAGCATACAGTGTTGTAGCATAACTTAATAATTTTATGTTCATCACACAAATATATATTCCTACTATACTATATTTATACTTACTACACTCTCTAAACTGGCACTACAATTTTACACACTTTATGAATTTTAACGGTTATTTTTAAACTGATATTTTTGTTTACAGATATAATATATTTTTTTTTATAGAAAAGGGAGGCAAACGTGCAGGCGGCTCACGTGATGGTAAGTGATTACCGCCGCCCATGAACACCTGCAATACCAGAGGCATAGCAGATGCGTTGCCTGCCTTAGAGTGCCCCCCCTCCCAGAATTGGGGAGGGGGGTGTGTGGGCCTCCGGTTACTTGCATTCACCAGACAAAACGCAGAAGTTTTTTAGACTTCTACTTTACGCCGGTATTCTGTGAGGTCGTGGTACTTACCCGGTCGAGCCGGCCCAGGCATGAAACAACAAAAGCTGATGCGCGGCTCTACCAATGTTGACAATATAATTACCATTACAACGACCTGTGTGGTCTAATGGCGTACTCACAGCCGATGAGAACGTCAAAGTGTCGCCTGCTTTTAAGTCTCCAGTTTGATTTCTGGACGGATCAATTTAAAAAACAACTTTGTTTTCATTCAACGCAAAATTACACATTTAAAATAAAACGATTGTTTAGAGATATTATCGAGGTTTATTTTGATTTTTAACTTCCTGACGTTTCGAAAACTTAATAAAACGTGATAAAATCCGTAAATAATCGTTTTACTTTAAATTATGCTATGTTGGGACAGCATAAAAAAATCAAAAACAGTTCTGGGTGTTTGTGGTAACAGCGATGTCTCCGATTCCATAACACAAGTGCTTTAGCTACTTTCTTTAGTATCAGAGCAATGTGTAATGTCCTCGTTTATTGATTTATTTACGTTAACTATACCTACTTATTACCTGAAAATAAAATTATGTGAAGGTCTCCACGACGTGGCATCGTAACATAAATGCTGGCTGCATTTCCACTTTAAATGGAAGCTTAACTTTAACGAGAAAATATTAATTGGCTAAATGCGTGTGTGCAATAATCCAAGAAGTTAAAACCATAAGATATTCGCCTACCAAAATTTTATTACACTGCTTAAAACTATTCAAGCACTACGTAATAACAATTAGGTTCTCGATAAATTTCCTTTCGGATTTTCTGGCACGGTCCCAGGAGCGTATATGGGCAGTTTCATTAAAAGTAAGGGTAGGTTTGTGCTTATAGACCCGAAACGATATCGACGTATCTCTAAGCGTGGATCTCCGATGCTCGAAGGCAAATTGACGTCAGAAATCGGTATACTAACGTAACAAATTGCGGAATTCCATCGATACACGTCTCCCCTGCGAAATCTCCAACCGGTAATCGAATTAACATATCCTGTACCCGATTCGCTTTTCGAGTTGATTTTTTTTTTCACGGTTCGCTCGATCTACGATGGCGCATAAAAGTGAACTGCCGGTCAATAGGAGGCAACTAGTTCGCATCAGTTGCCCCATCGTGTGTCCTGCTCTATTGGGAAATAGCGCAGACCAGATTTGCCTTTTTTGTAACAATCGAATCGAGGGTTCGGTGATGCCGAATGCGTTGGAGCCATTGTACGGATTTGTGTTTTGCGTTTCTGTTCCTCGCGCTCACAAGCTCGTTGTATTCATATGCTATCTTTTATTTTTGTAAACATGACCTGACTGCTATTTTATTTTTGTAATTGAAAAATATGAGTTCGAAGCTAAGACCAACTAAGATTTTGAGTTGTCAGTGATGACTTATAAACAACAGCAATCTGAAAATGTAAAATTATTTTTTTTATTTAATTACCGTATATACTTTCATATACGTTTAGTGGAAGTCTGTTAATTTGTAATTTGGAATTAAAAACAGACAGTTTTATTTTGTTTATTTGTATAGATGTATGGACTTTCAGTAGTGATAACTTAGCGGTTTCTTCTAAATTTAATCTTAATGCAAAATCACTTAAGAAACAAATGACATGAGAAGATGTTGAAGGCATTCTTAACAGGGTTTAATCATTATTATCATTAACTACTGGAGTATCTTTTTCCTTCCTTCTTTTAATTAATGTTAAATCTCCAACAACGTTCTCCTTCTTAATGAAACAATGCGATGCGCAATTACGATTCATTTCACTCGGCCAACGCTCTTTTTCTCCTCATAGTGACCATTACAAGTGGCCATAAAAGGAATGAACACAGAAATGGGCGGTCGATGTTGCCTTACGGACTTTCGATGAACTAAGTAAGTAGTTCCACGTTTTTCGCAAGAAGAGGGATAGACAGGCTGAGGGGAATTCAGTGAAATATTGATACTGTGTGAGAAAAGAAACTGTGCTACTAAGTAAGTAGCATTTGAACCCATTTTTATTTCTTCAAAGTCTATGAGAAAGTTCATAATTAACTGTATTTATCCACTTTCCGCAATATTCATCATCACAAGAATTCAAGGAATTAGTGAATTCCTCTGATGCGAAAGTAAGTAGCTAAGGCACTTATGTAATCATTAACCACAAAGATACCACAAACACACAGACCCATTAAAATGTAAAAAATTGGACTTCTACGTTGATCAATCCCGGAATTTAACCCTCAGAGTCTTGAAAACCATTGCGTACGTCATTGGACACGAAGGTTGTCAAATATTACGTCAATCATTACACTGTCTAGTGGGGGTTCATCCTGCGTTTGCCTGTACATACCACTTGTGTTGGTTGCCACTTGAAAGCCTTTATTCCACATAAAATCTAACTGCCATAATCACCACAAACTCAAATACGATTATCAATCTCATTTTAAAGTTAAAATAAATAATAAATAAATAAATATCTTTACGCAATTCCCAATACATGGGTAGACAGAGGTCTAGTCTAGACAATTAAGTCCATTCGACCCACCTTCCACCGAAGATATTTTCAGGACAACGTGACAGGTGGTGAGCCTTTCACCGTATTTTTGTCCAAGCCAACGATTTAATTCGTACATAAGTTTTTGAAAATCCATTGGTACGAGCCTACCAACTGGGGATCGAACTCAGGTCTCTTGACTCCAAATTCCGACCACACATCCACTCGGCTATCGATTTAATTCGTACATAAGTTTTTGAAAACCAATCTCATTTTAAAGTTAAAATAAATAATGAATAAATAAATATCTTTACGCAATTCCCAATACAGGGGTAGACAGAGGTCTAGTCTAGACAATTAAGTCCATTCGACCCACCTTCCACCGAAGATATTTTCAGGACAACGTGACAGGTGGTGAGCCTTTCACCGTATTTTTGTAAACATGACCTGACTGCTATTTTTAATTTTGTAATTGAAAAATATGAGTTCGAAGCTAAGACCAACTAAGATTTTGAGTTGTCAGTGATGACTTATAAACAACAGCAATCTGAAAATGTAAAATTATTTTTTTTATTTAATTACCGTATATACTTTCATATACATTTAGTGGAAGTCTGTTAATTTGTAATTTGGAATTACAAACAGACAGTTTTATTTTGTTTATTTGTATAGATGTATGGACTTACAGTAGTGATAACTTAGCGGTTTCTTCTAAATTTAATCTTAATGCAAAATCACCTAAGAAACAAATGACATGAGAAGATGTTGAAGGCATTCTTAACAGGGTTTAATCATTATTATCATTAACTACTGGAGTATCTTTTTCCTTCCTTCTTTTAATTAATGTTAAATCTCCAACAACGTTCTCCTTCTTAATGAAACAATGCGATGCGCAATTACGATTCATTTCACTCGGCCAACGCTCTTTTTCTCCTCATAGTGACCATTACAAGTGGCCATAAAAGGAATGAACACAGAAATGGGCGGTCGATGTTGCCTTACGGACTTTCGATGAACTAAGTAAGTAGTTCCACGCTTTTCGCAAGAAGAGGGATAGACAGGCTGAGGGGAATTCAGTGAAATATTGATACTGTGTGAGAAAAGAAACTGTGCTACTAAGTAAGTAGCATTTGAACCCATTTTTATTTCTTCAAAGTCCATGAGAAAGTTCATAATTAACTGTATTTATCCACTTTCCGCAATATTCATCATCACAAGAATTCAAGGAATTAGTGAATTCCTCTGATGCGAAAGTAAGTAGCTGAGGCACTTGTGTAATCATTAACCACAAAGATAAACACACAGACCCATTAAATAAAAAATTGGACTTCTACGTTGATCAATCCCGGAATTTAACCCTCAGAGTCTTGAAAACCATTGCGTACGTCATTGGACACGAAGGTTGTCAAATATTACGTCAATCATTACACTGTCTAGTGGGGGTTCATCCTGCGTTTGCCTGTACATACCACTTGTGTTGGTTGCCACTTGAAAGCCTTTATTCCACATAAAACCTAACTGCCATAATCACCACAAACTCAAGTACGATTATCAATCTCATTTTAAAGTTAAAATAAATAATGAATAAATAAATATCTTTACGCAATTCCCAATACAGGGGTAGACAGAGGTCTAGTCTAGACAATTAAGTCCATTCGACCCATCTTCCACCGAAGATATTTTCAGGACAACGTGACAGGTGGTGAGTCCGTCGCCGTCTTTATGTCCAAGCCAACGATTTAATTCGTACATAAGTTTTTGAAAAATCCATTGGTACGAGCCTGCCACCTGGGGATCGAACTCGGGTCTCTTGACTCCAAATTCCGACCACACATCCACTCGGCTATCGTGACTTCTAAATTTTAAAGTTATTTTTCTAAAAGATTTTTTTTTTCTATTTATTGTGTTTACCAACTCATTCTTATGATTCTATTTCTCATCTGTGTTGTGGGTGATATATTTCCAAGTTGAAACTACACGGCAAACGACTGTTATGAAGTCTATGTAGCGGCCTGTATTATACAAGGTTTTTGCAGAACAATGCCCAAAAGGAAACCAACGAAAAATTCCTTTGTTATTTTTAATATAAAAAAAATATCTTCACGCACTTTCCAATATAGGGGTAGACAGAGGTCGAGTCTAGACAATTAAGTCCCTTCGACCCACCTTCCATCGAAGATATTTTCGGGACAACGTGACAGGTGGTGAGCCCGTCGCTGTCTTTATGTCCAAGCCAACGATATTTGTACATAAGTTTTTGAAAAACCAATCTCATTTTAAAGTTAAAATAAATAATAAATAAATAAATATGTTTACGCAATTCCCAATACAAGGGTAGACAGAGGTCTAGTCTAGACAATTAAGTCCATTCGACCCACCTTCCACCGGAGATATTTTCAGGACAACGTGACAGGTGGTGAGTCCGTCGCCGTCTTTATGTCCAAGCCAACGATATTTGTACATAAGTTTTTGAAAATCCATTGGTACGAGCCTGCCACCTGGGGATCGAACTCGGGTCTCTTGACTCCAAATTCCGACCACACATCCACTCGGCTATCGATTTAATTCGTACATAAGTTTTTGAAAATCCATTGGTACGAGCCTGCCACCTGGGGATCGAACTCGGGTCTCTTGACTCCAAATTCCGACCACACATCCACTCGGCTATCGATTTAATTCGTACATAAGTTTTTGAAAACCAATCTCATTTTAAAGTTAAAATAAATAATGAATAAATAAATATCTTTACGCAATTCCCAATACAGGGGTAGACAGAGGTCTAGTCTAGACAATTAAGTCCATTCGACCCATCTTCCACCGAAGATATTTTCAGGACAACGTGACAGGTGGTGAGTCCGTCGCCGTCTTTATGTCCAAGCCAACGATATTTGTACATAAGTTTTTGAAAATCCATTGGTACGAGCCTGCCACCTGGGGATCGAACTCGGGTCTCTTGACTCCAAATTCCGACCACACATCCACTCGGCTATCGTGACTTCTAAATTTTAAAGTTATTTCTCTAAAAGGTTTTTTTTTCTATTTGTTGTGTTTACCAACTCATTCTTATGATTCTATTTCTCATCTGTGTTGTGGGTGATATATTTCCAAGTTGAAACTACACGGCAAACGACTGTTATGAAGTCTATGTAGCGGCCTGTATTATACAAGGTTTTTGCAGAACAATGCCCAAAAGGAAACCAACGAAAAATTCCTTTGTTATTTTTAATATAAAAAAAATATCTTCACGCACTTTCCAATATAGGGGTAGACAGAGGTCGAGTCTAGACAATTAAGTCCATTCGACCCATCTTCCACCGAAGATATTTTCAGGACAACGTGACAGGTGGTGAGTCCGTCGCCGTCTTTATGTCCAAGCCAACGATATTTGTACATAAGTTTTTGAAAAACCAATCTCATTTTAAAGTTAAAATAAATAATAAATAAATAAATATGTTTACGCAATTCCCAATACAAGGGTAGACAGAGGTCTAGTCTAGACAATTAAGTCCATTCGACCCACCTTCCACCGAAGATATTTTCAGGACAACGTGACAGGTGGTGAGCCCATCGCCGTCTTATGTCCAAGCCAACGATTTAATTCGTACATAAGTTTTTGAAAAACCCATTGGTACGAGCCTGCCACCTGGGGATCGAACTCGGGTCTCTTGACTCCATATTCCGACCACACATCCACTCGGCTATCGTGACTTCTAAATTTTAAAGTTATTTCTCTAAAAGGTTTTTTTTTTCTATTTGTTGTGTTTACCAACTCATTCTTATGATTCTATTTCTCATCTGTGTTGTGGGTGATATATTTCCAAGTTTAAACTACACGGCAAACTACTGTTATGAAGTCTATGTAGCGGCCTGTATTATACAAGGTTTTTGCAGAACAATGCCCAAAAGGAAACCAACGAAAAATTCCTTTGTTATTTTTAATATAAAAAAAATATCTTCACGCACTTCCCAATATAGGGGTAGACAGAGGTCGAGTCTAGACAATTAAGTCCCTTCGACCCACCTTCCATCGAAGATATTTTCGGGACAACGACAGGTGGTGAGCCCGTCGCCGTCTTTATGTCCAAGCCAACGATATTTGTACATAAGTTTTTGAAAACCAATCTCATTTTAAAGTTAAAATAAATAATAAATAATAAATATGTTTACGCAATTCCCAATACAAGGGTAGACAGAGGTCTAGTCTAGACAATTAAGTCCATTCGACCCACCTTCCACCGAAGATATTTTCAGGACAACGTGACAGGTGGTGAGCCCGTCGCTGTCTTTATGTCCAAGCCAACGATATTTGTACATAAGTTTTTGAAAACCCATTGGTACGAGCCTACCAACTGGGGATCGAACTCGGGTCTCTTGACTCCATATTCCGACCACACATCCACTCGGCTATCGTGACTTCTAAATTTTAAAGTTATTTCTAAAAGGTTTTTTTTTTCTATTTGTTGTGTTTACCAACTCATTCTTATGATTCTATTTCTCATCTGTGTTGTGGGTGATATATTTCCAAGTTTAAACTACACGGCAAACTACTGTTATGAAGTCTATGTAGCGGCCTGTATTATACAAGGTTTTTGCAGAACAATGCCCAAAAGGAAACCAACGAAAAATTCCTTTGTTATTTTTAATATAAAAAAAATATCTTCACGCACTTCCCAATATAGGGGTAGACAGAGGTCGAGTCTAGACAATTAAGTCCCTTCGACCCACCTTCCATCGAAGATATTTTCGGGACAACGTGACAGGTGGTGAGCCCGTCGCTGTCTTTATGTCCAAGCCAACGATATTTGTACATAAGTTTTTGAAAAATCTCATAGATTTTTCAAAAACTTATATACGATTTATATCGTTGGCTTAGACATAAAGTTTACAGTTTGACCCTTATTCCAAATGGCATCATTTTTAGTAACTAGTTCCTTAACCTTTGTAGATAAATGTATTTTAAAAATAAATTTTAACATTCTCATTTTCCTATTCAGTATATTGCACGTGGACATATTTTTTTGAAATTTATAAATAAGTCAGCAAATATTGCAAGCTTTACAAATTATTCACACATTAAAATGATTTGCTAACACTACGCTTGCTCATAAGTCATTCGGACGGAGAAAAAATACCCGCTATTTTTCCACTTTTTTCTCATCTACATGTTAAGTTTTTTTATCGTTCCTACGTTTTACTTAATCACCAGTGTTCGTGGAAATATGTTGTTTTACGGAGCCCTGGGTGCTTCTTTGAAATGAGAGTAGGCTTTGTACAACCTCATAAATTATAATGCTGTTTAGTTTTTTTTTTTTTTTCTATTTATTGTGTTTACCAACTCATTCTTATGATTCTATTTCTCATCTGTGTTGTGGGTGATATATTTTCAAGTTGAAACTACACGGCAAACTACTGTTATGAAGTCTATGTAGCGGCCTGTATATACAAGGTTTTTGCAGAACAATGCCCAAAAGGAAACCAACGAAAAATTATTTTTATAATATAAAAAAAAATATCTTCACGCACTTCCCAATACAGGGGTAGACAGAGGTCGAGTCTAGACGATTAAGTCCCTTCGACCCACCTTCCACCGAAGATATTTTCGGGACAACGTGACAGGTGGTGAGCCCGTCGCCGTCTTTATATCCAAGCCATTTTTTGTACATAAGTTTTTGAAAAACCCATTGGTACGAGCCTACCAACTGGGGATCGAACTCGGGTCTATTAACTCGAAATTCCGACTACCCTACCACTCGGCTATCGATTTAATTCGTATTTCTCTTTTCATGATTTTTCTTCCATGTATTTGTTTCCTCGCTTCGCGATAATTTAATAAACAGTTGGTTATTTTATAAAATTGTTAAACATTTTCGAAAGCCCTGGGAGCTCTCTGGCTAAAAGCCTTACTGGAATCAATTTATTTCGATTTCGTCTCCTCAGCGAGTTTTATGATTTGAACTCGGACGGAAGGTAAATACATTTCATGCCGGTACCCGATGTAGTAATTGATTTTCTAAATATGATATTGCGTGCCGTGGTATTTGCAGAGGAATTTTTGCTATCAACTTCGGCTTAAATTACATTAAATCTGTGTGTTTATCACATAATAAATTGCTTTGCAAACGTAACGGAGTTGCTTATAATTTTTTGGTATGTGTTAATGGGGTTTTTTCATTGCTTTTTAATTTTTGAGAGTCACGATAGCCGAGTGGTTGGGTGATCGGAGTTGGAGTCGAGAGACCAGAGTTTGATCCCCAAGTGGCAGGCACGTACCAATTTGTTTTTCAAGACCTATGTACATTTTGTTGTTTTGGATATAAATACGGTGATGAGCACACCACGGTGATTATTACCGAAGCCTGCAGTAAGAAAAGGACTTGCATATTCATACGCAGTTACTGCACGGCAAACTATAAAAATGTTGTTAAGATAATGAAATTAATACTTAAATTATTTAGTAACGATAGCTGTGTGGTTGGGTGATCGAACTCGGAATACGAGTCAAGAAACACGAGATTGATCCCCAGGTGGATAACGATATAAATCGTACATAAGTTTTTGAAAAATCTCATAGATTTTTCAAAAACTTATATACGATTTATATCGTTGGCTTAGACATAAAGTTTACAGTTTGACCCTTATTCCAAATGGCATCATTTTTAGTAACTAGTTCCTTAACCTTTGTAGATAAATGTATTTTAAAAATAAATTTTAACATATGTCATTTTCCTATTCAGTATATTGCACGTGGACATATTTTTTTGAAATTTATTTCTAAATAAGTCAGCAAATATTGCAAGCTTTACAAATTATTCACACATTAAAATGATTTGCTAACACTACGCTTGCCCATAACTCATTCGGACGGAGAAAAAATACCCGCTATTTTTCCACTTTTTTCTCATCTACATGTTAAGTTTTTTTATCGTTCCTACGTTTTACTTAATCACCAGTGTTCGTGGAAATATGTTGTTTTTCGGAGCCCTGGGTGCTTCTTTGAAATGAGAGTAGGCTTTGTACAACCTCATAAATTATAATGCTGTTTAGTTTTTTTTTTTTCAGTTTTAAAAAGGTTTAACAATCCGATTCTTACACACTAGTTAATATTTACATAGAACGTATCTTTACGTCGTTTAAGTCACAAATGTCGGCAAGTGGTCTATTGATTGATTTGAAGTTTTTAAACGACCATACATTTATAAATAAGACTGTTTTGTAATAAAGTAAATAAAAAAACTAGTATACTTTTATTCCGAAGTTTCCACAGAATTATTAATCCCAAACAGAACTAGGTCAGAGGTATTCATTTAAATGTCGTATTTTCTGTGCGAATCTAAAAGAACAGAACAATTGTTACGTTACGTTATTTCTCTGTTAAAGTATTATTTTTATTTTCTATAATCCAATCAACATATTTGCACCAAATTTGTTAAGTAGACCACCCATCAGACGCTTAACTTAATCAGCTGGCGGCGGAAAAAAGATAGATAGACCCAAGGGACTATCTCCCAACGAAATCCATTACGTACTTTGTGCTCCGAAACATATTATCAAGTTCTCTATCCATTTGACTGTGTGCCCCTTCTGTTTTTGAAAGATCATCCATTATGGAGGTAAAAGGTTTTGCTAAGAGCAGGCCTGTATCCCAAAAGGCAACGCTGAATTTTGTTTCGTTAAAGCTTTTAATGAGAATGAAACTTAGGAATACGGTCGATTTATCTGGAAAAGAAATATGAATGTGTATTAGCTTTTAGCGCCTTTTAACTTTCAGAAATACGTTGCCCTATATACCAAAGTTTTTATTAAAGTAGTGATACCCGAGCACAGCTCGGTCTGTTAAGAATATAAAGAAAAATAGATACAAAATTCTTCGAAACTCATGAATTCACCGAGAAAAAAACATTTTTAATACCCTCCTTGCGCTACTCTGCTTGTAATTTCACATTCTGGTAATAACCTAGTGATAATAAGTATTTAAAAACACTTATAGAAGTGTGACAGTGTATGTGACAACTTCTAATCAATCCATCTCCACTTTTCGAGTTTTGTCTTCGATGAAATATCGACGCAAGGATTTAATTTGGCTACCTATGCGTGATATTTATTTATTTTATTTCTGTAACTTAGGATAGTTAATTGACTCAGGCGTTACTTTGCGGAAATTCATTGTAAAGTTGTTATTGAGAAAATTACGCAAGCGTTTTGCGTTTTCGGTGGTGGTGTGTGTTACCTGGTTTGAGTGTAGTGGTAGTGGTGCATACAGTGGAATTGGTGCACACATCTGTGGAATTGGTGCACGCATCTGTGGGAGGGAGGGTGGTGCTCTTCTTCTCTTCGGACCAGGTAGCATATACCTTTTTATATTTTCATGCGGAGGGTTGCGAAGTAATTTTTTCAATAACAACTTTCTGTAACTTAGTCATATTCGAAGTTATAAAAAATGTATAATTTTAAAAATATTTCGAAAGTAGTGGAATTAGTGCATGCATCTGTGGGAGGGAGGGTGGTGCTCTTCTTCTCTTCGGACCAGGTAACATATACATTTTTATATTCGCATGCGGAGGAGGTTGCGAAGTAATTTTTTCAATAGCAACTGTAAAAACGTAGGTGTAATGTTAGGTTCGATGACCTCGACCTGCACAAAACCAGGAAGAAATAACCATCGGCCCATCACGCAATAAAGTTTTGTTTAATGTTGCATTTTAACTCATGCTTAAGTGCGTTTCTTGGGTAGTAAAATTATATTTTGTTTTTGTCTTTCGTTTTTGCGTTAATTTGACACAGTTTCAAAATTATTTTCAGTCAATGTTTTTGGATTTTAGACACCATGTTTTTAGGTATTTTAGACAAATTAACAGAAAATTATCTATAAAATACCTTTTATCATATACACAAAAATATTATTTATTAAGTACTAAAAACTATATACTCGTACGAATATTCATGGCGACATATGGTAGCCAAGTTGTGAGGGCGCTTGATTTCATTACATAACACAGGAGCGTCCTGTGTAACATCTACACCATTTGATGGCGTTGAAGATAAACACCCTGTACCGTGTATGATTTCTTCCCGTGGGAGAGTGAGAATAAGAGACGACTAAGAGAACTGCGGTCAACAACACGCTCGCCAAGTTTGGTGATGACTGCCAATTCTTATAACGAGAGAGAACTAAGCCCTAGAGTGGAATTCGTCTGATCATACCCGTCCAAAACCGTCGCATCATGCATACACCACAAACTTCACATTTGTACTACTGGTATATCATCGTATCGTTATGCTTATCATTATATTAAAATGCTGACATCCGATCACTTCATTTTAAAATTGAAAGCTTTATTATGACAATTTTTGCGTGTGTATGCTACTTTCGGTCAACACCAATAAAATATAATAAATTTATGTGAATACGTTAATGTCGCTTGCGTTTTGGCTACCAATTATTCTAATGAGTGTCGGTCGCCGCGCGGTTCACTTTGTTGTGTGTTGTACACGGAAATTATCCACCCGCTTAACCCGTTTCCTATACCCCGTTTTGAGCACTCTTGCAATACTAAAAACTGCGTTTATGTACAATTTATATCGTTGGCTTGGACACAGCGATGGCGACAGGCTCACCATCTGTCACGTTGTTCCAAAGTAAGCTCCGGTGGAATTAAAATGAAAAACACTGTGTATAGGGAATAATTTTAAATGATACTCATGTTTTGTCATGAAATTTTGTTAGTTATTCAATAGGAAGAGGCGACTAAAGAAGACCATAAGTCTTAAGTTCTTCTAAATTAAGTTTCAATCAATAGATAGATATCAATGCTCCTTTAATTTTTCACGTTTTAATTTTTCTTTTACCTTACATCTTCTGGGTTTCAACAGGATGACAGATGACAGAATACCCATCTCAGACAGAAAATTCATTAGATCAATGACGGTCAGAGCAGCTCTTAAGGTGCAAGGTGTGTGGTGTGTGTGTTTGTAAATAATAAATAAATATGTGTGTGTTTGTGTACAATTTTTAATCCATGAAGTTGTTATTTATTGATTACATTGCACCATTAATGCAAAAATAAAAGGTATTTGTTTCCTGGTCCGAAGAGAAGAACTGCACCACCCTCCCTTCCACAGCGATTGTTAATCAGCTAATCAAGCGCAGTGGTTGTAGCGTCTGTCTTACAACAGAGTCCTATGTCCTGCAGAAAACTGTAACAGAACGTTACATTTACGTATATATTACAAATATTATTACACTGTAAGTGATAGTAATACTTTTATACCTATAGAAATATCTTACAAGATAATGATGACATTGTTGGCAATAAAGTAGTAGCGAGTGTTTACGAAAGTCATCAAGGTGGCTTACAAACAAGTAATACATTTCTTCCGTGAAATTTTTACGATTGACTGTAACATTTTACGGTTTACCGTAAAACCGTTCTTGAAATATGTTAAGGGAGTGTTTGTGTCACCGTATTAGTAACTCAACTTCGTTACGTTAGACGACGCGTTTGATGTTATTACGAGGCCGAATGGCGATAAAGACGGACAATCGCCCGTTAACAATTTAAAAACATTTTTCTTAGTATCACCTTAACTGTCCCTTGGTCATAACATGCGGCCATTGATTTGACGTTATCGCATCATTTGGCAGCCAGTCATGGCAGGTGGCATCGATTGTGTGTATTACACGTGCGTTGAAATTAAACCTATTTACTTGGAAATTTTTTGGAAATATTTTCCGCGTGGTTCTTCTTCTTCTTCTTAACAGCCTATCAACAGTCCACTGCTGAACATAGGCCTCCCTTAAAACTTTCCACATTGAACGGTCCTGAACTACATGCATTCATCAACTTCCCGCAATATTTTGCAAGTCGTCGCTCTATCTCGTGCCGCGTGGTTACGGTTTAAAAATAAACTCTCTTTCTTACCGTGGAAAATTCTCATCAAAAAAGTTTATTATTTATCAGATATTATTATTTATCAGATACACGTTTTCTTGCGATGTTTTCCTTCACCACAGACCTCGTAGTTAGCACAAATGATTTTACCTACAATTACCTCAATTTACTATTAGTGGAATATTATTATTAAATTAAAAAAAGCACTTCAGCATTTAAAGTCGATAGCCGAGTTGTTGGGTGGTCGGAATTTCGAGCCGAGAGACCCGAGTTCGATGCCCAGGTGGCAGTACCAATGAGTTTTTCAATAACTTATGTACGAATTTCATCGTTGGCTTGGTCATAAAGACGGCGACGGGCTCACCACCTGTCACGTTGTCCCGAAAATATCTTCGGTGGAAGGTGGGTCAAAGGGACTTGACCTCTGGATACCCCTGTATTGGGAATTGCGTGAAGATATTTTTTTTATTTCAGCATTTCTATAAATGTCTATACAAGTTTTCAGATAACAAATTAACAAATAACGTTTTATTAATACTTTATATATGTGCGTAAGAAATTAATGATTAATAAGTTAAGCGAGAAAATGATACAGTAGTGCATGAAATTTTTTAATTAAATATATGAATATTTTATTGTACAATTTGGTATTTCTGTGACTTTTAAGTTATTAATAAATTAATGAAATAGATATTTAAATTTCGATAATTATTATAATTGGATGACAAAGCGTCACTCTTATAGTAATTGCATCTCATGTTTCGATGAGTTGAGTGCTTTTAATGGGTTTTCATAATTAATTTCCATATTAAGCTTTAGTCTTTGAAACTAATTAAATGCGATTGAATAGGATATTACTATATTCATAGCATATATTATTATAAATATAAAAGAGAGTTGATAAAATATTTATCTATGTAAGTACATTGTACCATTGGCATGGACACTTAGGTGTCCAACTGATAGGCTCGCCACCTGTCACGATGTTCCAAATAGTCATCGGTGAAAAGATGGTCTAAAGGACTTAATTGTCTAGACACCTGTCTACTCCACAATTGAGAAAATGCGAAAGGATATTTATTAATTTATAAAAAATATAACAAACCTTGAGTTCGATGTAGTAGTTAATGTTAATTTAGTAATTAGTGATAATTTTTTGATTATCTACTGAATGGAAACTTGATATGTCATCGTTTCTAGCCAGAAAATATAACATATGTATTTGGGCCGTAGGAAACGCAATGTCATAAATCACAGTGTAACCAACACAGAAAAATACGCTGATCGGCATTAATATCCGAAATTTCGCGAACCAGTGAGTAAGTGATCGTTATCTTAAAAGACAATACTATCTTTTCGGCCAAAGGTAAAGAAAAGAAGCGTCGAATGTAATAAACGTCCCGTGTCCATTACATTTTTAGCTGTCCGTCCACCAAACGAAGACTCTCGAATGATCTTCGCCATCGTTTAGTTAGCCGTCGATCGTGATGCATCGAAACGGCCGAGGCAGTTCTTGTTATTCTGGCCTCGATACAAGTCCAATTCTCCCAAATGCTAGGGTACTCCCTCAGGGACGGCCTTTCACAATGGACCGTTCTAAATGAGCGCCATTAATTCGCATCTTTGTTATACAAAGCCGAATGTGATGCGAATTGACGTTATATGAACATTGAACGTACTCAAAGATAATGTAGAACGAAATACGATTTTAGCGGAAACCGGTTAAGCCGCGCGTCCTTTGTTTTTATATCTAAATCGAATCCAGTCCCTTAAAAGCGTTTTATGAACGAGCAAAAATCCAGCGTAAATATTAACCCCTTTAAGCCATACATCGCCATCGGGCTCATATGCGGTGGCAGTTTTTGCCCTTATTGGTTGCGATGGAAAAATTTACCCTTTTAAGCAATATTGCACGTCAATTTAGCTTTTAGTGCTTTTATTAATAATATAATGTTGTATTATGCGCAGATTTCATATTCTTCAATAACAATAGCACCGTAAATTCATTTTTCTAGTGCACTCTGCGAAAAAATTATTTATAATATTAATGAGTTTTATTTAGAAATAAGTACTTTAACAACATCACAAATAGTGTTTAGAGTGTGGCTAAATCTCATAAAATTTAAGTGGACTTGTGTGTCACACACCCAACGTCGACAGTCGGCTTCGATTAATGACGGCAAAGCATGGCAAAAAAGTAATAAGCTAAAGTCTAAATATCTAATAATTGAACGAGTCATTAAGTAAAGTAGTGAAATAAATGAAAATTTTACCAGTCATAGTCATATTTGTGGAAAAATTGCGTATTGTAAATAGATAATATTTAATATAAGATATTCGTGTAAAATTCAGATTTTTTCAAAATGGTTCCAAAAAAAAAAACATTTTTGTGTTTTATTAACAAATGTGTTTAATTTAATGTTAATCCAAAGTCCTACTTCATTAAGACATTTCTTTTTTGGCCAGTCGTAATAAGAATGTCGCAATTTTATATTTTCTTTTCTTTATTTTTATTCATTTCCCAATGTTAGGATAACCAGAAGTCTAGACGTTTAAGACTCCACCGACATTTCAATGGAACTTATTTAACACAACATCACTGATGGTGAACAGTCAGAACCCGTCGCCAACAGTTATATTTCAGTCTGTGAAATTAATCTCCAAATTATTTGAGATTTTGAGATGGGGCTCGTCGTGCAGTTTGTTACAGATTTAATCCCAGTTATTTACTACCCTCGTTACCACGGTAAGCCATATGCAGATCGTTATCGACACATCGTATTCAGTAATATAACAAGCGAATGCTTCATGCGACAAGGAAACGGATTCGTCGCGTTTATTGAAATAAATCACGTCCACGACGGACAATGGCGTCCCCCTTCACTTGTATCCTTTTTTTTTATTGAGGCAAGGGAGCGGATCAGTGCGATGTTCGGGATTTACGACTGTTTGCGGAGCGGCGAATCTGTTCATACCGACCAGGACCGGTTCGAACCAGTCCCGACCGGCCCGCGTGCAGGAACATTAAAATCTCTGCTAGCGACGTGCCTAATAAAACTTCCAGTTTTATTCTCCAACGGGTGATCGATGCATCGTTTTCCGTGCTGATGGAATAAGGCCAATTGTTGTTGTCGCATAGGGATTTAATTGTTCCGCATGCGAGTCGCGTGCTGCGTCAACATTTTTAGTTTACGTTTCTGTCAACCATTTAGTATTAGCATTTACTACTTTTATGCCGCTAGTGGTTCTAATTATGGTGATCTCTAAATTAGTTTATATATTACTTAGAAACAGATTATCTTCATATTCAAGTATTTTAGTTTTTTTTTTTTCTATTCTTAATTTGGGTTAGTATGAGTTAACTTTAGTGACAGTGTTTCGTAAATCTAAGAATATGAATATTGGATTCATGTAATGATATTTTTTTGTTTTTATTTAGACATACTCCTTACTGCCGCCACCCCTTCGACTACTATTTTTTGTTTATAATATAATCTTTGACGTTTTTTAAGTTTGTTTCTCCGTATCATATGGTTTTAAAAAATCCTACTTTTAGTTTCCATTCAGCTATGATAGATACAGATTGATCAAATACTAGACTGTGAATACATTTGCTAACATTTCCAAAATGCATTTTCAAAAATTTTGCCTGGGAACTCTAAAAACGGTTCCACGAAAATTAAACTAAGCCTCAATTGTAGTATTCATGCCTCGCGCGAGGGCCTTTGTACCGCTTTTACATCGATAGGCTGAAATTCAACATTTACGAGCATCCCGTTATATTTTTATAGGCGGTTCATAAAATAACTTTTCCGAATACATTAGAACGCCGTTTGCTCTCCGGCAATATTTTTAACGTTTATAGGTCTTTTGCATAAGCTGCGAGTGTATAAAATGTTATTTGAGTAAACTTTGAATTTGGTGCGAATGGATCGTCGATGCCGTCTCCATATTTGATGTTACACGAGTATTGAAAATATTTTTAAACGTAATTTTTCACTTATGTTAGCATTTTTGTTTCTCTTCACCTTTTTACCTTCGCTGAAATTAAATTATTTAGCGTACAGTAGCGTAAAGAATTGTTAGAACTGTTCAATTGTATTTAGACATTGTAAATTTTTTTAAATAATCTTTTGAGAGTATCTGTTTTCATTTCCACAAAATAAGCTTATGACTCTATGAAATACCAGTAGTAACTGTTCGTCTACTGTCTTAAGATTTGTCAGGGATCGTGATATAATGATGTATCGGAGCGATTAGAGAATGATTTATACCTATATATACCTTTAAAAGCTTATTACGGTTATCACTTGTAATGTTCGAAATTTAATTCATTAATATTATTGACAGTTATACTCTAATACTAATAAAACTACTACTAAACTAAGAAAACTACTACTGGGACTACTAGTAATAGAAGTAATCCCAATAAAGATATTTCATGGTTTATTTGAAGTTTACCTTCCTGAGAAATGCGTGCAAACGTATAAAAATCATAAGTACAAAAATATCCTCGAAGCAGCCGACGTTATTACCGACGTATACCAGATCTACATAAAATTACAAATTCAAATTTCGGCTTGTTGCGTTGATGAGTCCATAAAGATACTTAGGCTTTTATATTAACATTTTTAATTACTAGTCCAGAATGGCGTAATGTTTATTACTTGAATTAAGGCAATAACATTTATCTACCGCGGTCGTGAAGTGAAATTCATGAAACAAAATGAAAGCACGAAATTGAGGCATTAGTCAGTGCGTGCTGAAGAAATGAACGACCCTGGCTTTGAATAATGCGCCTTGAATGGCTACTTAAGCACAGGTAATGAAGAACAAACTTTATATAAGCAAGGTTGCCTTTGCTGATACTTTACAGACATGGTCTGGATTTTACCATATTCGAAATGATGCCAATGAGTTACAAAATCTTCATATATATGTCACGATGTGACATATATATCGCGTGTCACGATGTTCGCCCACACTTCCTTCCATTTATATTTGGCCCATCCTATTAAATAGGACAGTTATCTCTATTGAGGTCTAATTAAACTAACCTAGACAGAACCGTTAGGAAATATTAAATTCACAATTACACAAGACGCGTTGTGTGTCCGAAAGTGTGACCGAGAGGCCTTATCGCATAAGTAGTAAGCAATCACGACAGTGGATTGGTCGGGTGATCGGAATTAGTGTCAGGAGATCTGTTTCCTGATCCCCAGGAGATAGCCTCGTACCAATGAGTTTTTTCAAAAGTTGTGTACGATCTATATCTTTCGCTTTGACTATAAAGATGGCGATAAGCTCACCACCTGTAAAGTTATCCTAAAATAAGCTCCGGTGAAATGTGGGTAGAAAGGACTAAATTGTCTATACCCCTGGCTACCTCTGTATTGGAAAATCCGTGGAGATACTAAGTAATCAGTCGAAGACAATTTGATCTAACAAATAGCTGAAGTACTGAAATAACTTAGTAAAGATACTTTTAGAGATATAACTTCCGATACTTACTCCGAATATGGACAGTTTTTTTTTTATATTTGTGAAACATGTAATTCGTGAATAAAACTCAATTTTGTCAATAAACACTAAATCATGACATAGCTTACTATTTTTTATACAAAACTAGGTATGTACTTAATTACAAATCTTTTTACAAATTGCTACGGAAAGACTCGTCTTTTTATACTTGGTACGAGTACACTAGTTATTAGTGGGCATCATTTGAATTATGTTGCCATTCTATTCCAATATGTTGAAAGAAACGAAAATATCACACCGCTTTTACCAAACGATGAAATATACCAAAATAACTAATCTTATTATAATTGCACTCGTATTTTTATTCAACGAATAGCTTTGCCTTCTTTTTCCATACTAATTCAAGTTTAAGAAATACGTCGTATAACTTTTCCTTGCTTTAAATGAATGAAATTAATGTAAGTTTTATACCCTAAAAATGTTACGTGCCATTTTAGCAATAACGACTCGAATCAAGGTGGCAATGTAATTTGGTCGCATTATCTGTCATGTCACACAATGCGTAATGCCAGTTTCTCGTCACCTGATTATAATCCGCCATGTAGGAATAATACCGGCCGTATACCGTAGTTATACACTACGCTATACGGCCGGAATCGGCGTTATAAACTTTTATTCTCGTAAAGTGATCAAATAGCGGGATGTCTATTTGGTTAAATAGACATTTTTTACTCCAGTTTAGTCAACTATTTATACTCAGATAAAACTTAATTCCAGTCTAGTCGAATTGGGCCTTAGTATACTAAGAGCAATATACTTCTGAGACCAAGAGGAATCAAGTATTTGAATGAAACCTATCGAATGCACCACTTATTCTGTGTTTTACCTTACATAAGGTCTACATATACTTACTTTCAATGAGACCGTGTGCCGATAGTAAGAATTTGTGATATTTGAAGTGCAGTCTCGGCGCGGTTCCAAATGTTATTTTAAAGCCGTCTTGGAACGGAAGGCTATTTGAACGTCTTATGACTTCATAATGACACGAGACTTACGATATAGCCTTTTCCGGGTAGTGCTAAGTAAAATAGTGTTAATAGCATTTCAGCATGAAAATGTATTATATCATATGTTTCAAAAGTTTATATGGACCTACTTCATTAATATCCATTATATTTTTTTATATTTTTTATTTTTATATTGCGCACATGATGCAATGCGAGATTCAACATAGTTAGAGTTTATATAAAGGTGGAAAGTCATGGATAGCCGAATAGTTGGGTGATCGAAATTCGAATATAGAGACCCTAGTTCTATCCATAAAGAGACCCTAGGTCTATCCATAAAGGCGGCGACATGCTCACTACCTTTGGTGTGGTCTCAAAATAAGATCTGGTGAAATATGCGTCGAAACGGCTATTGAAGAGTGCGTGAAGGTAGCATAACTTATGTTAAATAAATAAGTTGCAAATTCGTTAAAGTAGATTGTTTTCGTTAATTTTTAGAATCCATCCTGAGCTTTATGTTATTAGGTTAACGAGAGATCTTTTTATAATTATTATTTTCGTATCTCTATTTTGTTTTCTTTCAATTGACCATGTCAAACATATCAAACGTACAATAGTGCGTTGTCAAACAGTCCCGCAGGGTAGAGTTGCCAACAAATAATTACTGACAAATAAATCGATGGAGCCAAAAACTTTGGGCGATTTGAAATGTTTCCAATTACATTCAATGATGATCACTGATGAATTTCGTTTGTATATTTTTTAACTTGATTGAATGTATGTGTTAAATAATAATAATAATAATTTATGTTCATAAAACATGGTAGAGAGTAGTGTTACAAAATAAATGTATGAATGAATAAGATTTAGTAATCTAATTACAAATTAGTTACAAGTAAATTTAAAGTAGCAGCCTGTAAAGACCCTAGCAGCCTTGGCAAAGGTTTGCCTCTTAATTATTATTTGAGTAAGATTAGAGCAGGGTAACGTCCGGTAAGCTGCTCCAGTGCTGATATATCGGACTTCGCGTATCCTCAAAATAATGTTTATTTTTATTACTATTTGAATAATGAGGGGAATCAATAATACTCGGATATATCTACGTGCGTGTATGAATAAAATAAATTTGAAAGATGCGAAATAGGTAACCTAAGAGTCGTGACACGTGGCGATCTGTTGTGTCTCGCTACCGGGGTAGCTGGGACTGTGCGTAAAGACAAGAAGTAATTTAAATATTTTTTTATTATTATATTGTGAGAACATCGTACCGTACTTTCAGACGTGTCTCTCGCGTACTGTTGTTATTTAAAAAATTACTTCGCAACCCTCCGCATGAAAATATAAAAAGGTATATGCTACCTGGTCCGGAGAGAAGAAGAGCACCACCCTCCCTCCCACAGATGCGTGCACCAATTCCACAGATGTGTGCACCAATTCCACTGTATGCACCACCACCACTACACTCAAACCAGGTAACACACACCACCACCGAAAACGCGACACGTGTTTCGCCTCAAAACAAGGCATCCTCAAGCGAGTAGACTCTACGATGAGCGACCGCAGAGTCACACTTTTGAGCGACAGACTTTTTTATATTTTCATGCGGAGGGTTGCGAAGTAATTTTTTAAATAACAACTTTACAATGAATTTCCGCAAAGTAACGCCTGAGTCAATTAACTATCTCGCGTACTGTACACATGATCCTCACAGCTTCCACCTCTCTGATTATATCCACTCAGGATATTCAGATGATATACTCTTCGGTGGAAGGTGGGTCAAAGGGACTTAATTGTCTAGACTTGACCTCTGTCTACTCCTGTATTGGGAATTGCGTGAAGATATTTTATTTTATATATTTAGGATATTCAGATGTGATGAAGACTGCAATAAAAATTGCAGAAATATATCGCTCCGTATCAATAACTTTCTATGCTCTCGTATTTTTATGTAGCGCCGTTGTTGGCATTTCGTTCGGGGGAGTAGAACGAATGCGAGTCGCGATCTCGGCCATTTTTCACGACACTCTGGAATTCATAACTCGTCGTGATGTACGCCTCGGCTCACTCCCCGTAGAATACTGCTTATGTGATACCGTCATGAACATCTTTTATTTCTTACCCAGTCAAAGTCCTGTTGGCATTGTGTTGTGAAAAGTACTATATATTTTTTTGCTTCCGTGAATTTATGACGGTAAATTTACATAAGATACAAAATGAAGCGGATATTTGTAAGAAAAGTATGGTATCGGTTGGTTTAGAAAACGTCATTTGATTAATATTGTCGAGCTGTTCTTTTATTTAAAGAATACGGATCATGTGTATAACATAGAAATAACTATTGAACATATATAAATACAGAGGTGATTAGAAGTCAAGATAGTATTATCATTTCGATCCAATTTTCACCGGAATTTAGTTCGAAAAACGTTGAGCCTGTCGCCATCTTAGTGTGTAAGACACCGATACAAATCGTACACACTTATACCTTCAAGCATTTTCCCAAAACTAAGATAGACAGATGTCTAGACAGTTAAGTCCTTTTGATCCACCTATCATCTAAGCATATTTGTGACAACGTAGTGGTAAGCCTTCATCTCGGCAATCATGACTCTTGTCATTGTGCATGTGATCATCAGGATCAGGACACTGAAATGGCAATGGGCCGACCACTCGGCTCGTGTAACTGACAAACGTAGGGGAACATAAGTTTTCGAGTGGCAGAGGAGCGAAGACCTGCACAACATGACAGGGAGTCAATAGTTGCAAATAACACCGGACCGTTCTACGTGGCAATCTCTGTGCGGAGGCCTATGTTCGGCAGTGGACTTTGGATGGGCTGTTATGATGATGATGATGTGCCAATTTAAAATTGACTTAGACACCTGATTATTTTTATAATCAGGTAATTAAATTTATTATTTGTTTCAATTATTGAAATAATAAAGTTACTGTTATATATTTACATGAAAACATTATTTTCGAGATCACAAAGAGATGGCAAAATATGGAGCGACAAAGCAAAAACAGACCACTGACGGGATGACGAACTTTTCAACTTCCAATTAACTCCAGTTGAAACAACCTTCTTACTGAGTGTTGCGCCGAAATTGCAATTTAAAATCGAGACTCTTCACTATTCACTACAAATAATTACGTGCCATTCCACTACCATTTTTCATTCTTTATCTTTTTTTTTTTGACTTTCTCTTCGTTGGTTTCTACTAACCTCTTAATATCGACATCGAAATTTCCTCTAGGTAATGAGCGATTCACAATATTCCCCTGCTTTCGTCTCAAATCGATGGAGTAATAGAGCTCGGCGTTAGGCTTCGCTCAATATAAGCCAAATAAAGCTTTATCATCTCGCCAATATTCCGCATCCGCGAACCGAATATGCTACTTGACATACTGCCAAGAATAAATCAAATTTTCCCGGCCGTGCGGGCGTACTCTGGCTCCTCGAATCGCACTTCCAAATTTACTTAAGCCGTCTCCGTGACTCTATTGTGTATGATATTAGAAGATACATTGCGTTGTCTCCTCCATCCAGCGCGCTTCTTTGGAACGACTACGTTGCGTATATTTACTATTGGAGCAGAAACGAAATTAAGCAAGATTACCAATAATAGGCACATTATTATCTCTTGCTACATGTTCGCTTCTATTATTATGAGAATATGGAAAATATCGAAGAAAAGTTATTATGTGAAATAGAATTATTATGATTTTATTAAAATTTCTAGCATTACGGATATTAATTTGTACTGAAATATGTATTTCGGTCTTATGTTTTTGTTTGAACACAAGCAGGAGGATAAGCTAGTTGAAGTTAAGCCAAATATAATAAATATCCAAAGGCCAAATATAAATTTAGTTCAGTATTACAACATAAATATTACACTGATGTATGCAGTGTATCTTTGGGGGAGGCCAATGCTCAGCAGTCAATTTTGATAGGCTGAAAAGAAATAAGAAAGAAGATGTATGCGACATTAGAATTTGTTACATAAGTACAGTTAAAAATGAGTAGATTTATTTTACATATAATGCAATGAAAGCCCCTGGCAAGAGTAAAGGAAGCCTCATTATTCCGCATGTTACTCGCGGATTGTTACCGCAATGAAAACTGTATCCGCGGCGGTATACGCGGCCGGATCCCGTAACGGATGGCATTTGCATATTGTTCCCAGTTGTTTTCGAGAATTTACGCTCGTTGGGCTTAAACAAATATTGTTGAACAGTTCCCGTTCACTTACTACCGTGTAACGTCGCACTGAATAGATTATGTATGAGCCCCGAGTTCGGACATAACTTCTCGTATGACCAGTTATGCGCGACTCGTGTGTACATTCGAATTAGTTTACAGCTTTACGTTGGCGCTTTATTACTATTTTGTATGGTTTGATTTTTAAGAAAGCAGTCGATGTGATTTGATTATTAGATGGGCATCATAGTATAACTATATCCAACAAATTTATTCCATTTGTGAAGGTAGTTTTAGCCCACTTTGCCCGATGGCATACTGGCGGTGATGCGCTTTGTCTTTAGATATAAAAAATATGTGAAGAAGAAGCGAGAGCATACATTTCTTATTAGTCATCGGATTTGTACATTTGTTATGAAATATTATTCAATGAATAATTTATTCCATTTTATTAAAGGTATTGATGTATATATAATAAAATAATATAACATTAGTTAAAAAATAAACAGCAAACACTTAAATTTAAAATTGACCACTAATGTACCGTAACATTGCCGTGTGCTTACGGCGTAAGAATATAGCACGCCCTTTCTTAAAATACAGATAAGGCTTGAAAAAACTTGAATAAAACTAGAACAAAACGGACATTTGCATGCAGCAGCAGTTAGCAGCAGAGGGTATCCTCTGCTGCTTATTGCTGCTGCATGCCGATTATGGTAAATCACCAATTGACACACCCACCTCACGAGAACTGCAGCGAACTTTAACAAGCTGTTGTAAACGTATTTATACTGTCGGGATAAATATTATAAATTTACTTTTGCGGGCCACAGTATTCAAAAGTTTTGCGTTTTAATTTTTTTTTTCATATTCTACGGGGAACTTTAATAAGCTATCAATCGTTCCATTTTGTTAAAAAGCAATTTTAATAAAGCGCGCAGAGTACAGTTTGAATTTTATCCATGAGCAGTACGTCCCAGTCTTCGCAAAGTATTAGTTTTAATCGTTTCTCCGCGAGCTCGGTTATTCATCGCGGCACGTCGGTCGGCTCTTTCTATTAATCCCGACCATCCCTTCCCTAGCCCCGAGGTGTTGCCGGAGAATTTTAGTGAGATATTTTATTTTCAACATCAACAAGATATAAAAACTTCGCCGTGGGAGCGGGTGGAAGTTTCCATTCGCTAATCCCGCGATTGCCACGCTAAATTCACAATTTACTTTGTTGCCGAGTCGGGGCTTACCGGCTAGCATATTTTTCAAGCAATCCCAGCTCCACCGTAGTGGATTTAGTGGGGCGTTTGTTATCGTTAGTTAGGGAAGTTTGTCCGCAGCCGTCCGTCTGACAATTTCTATCTAACTCAGCAATCGATTGGTATCGTTAGTCTTGGATTTAAAAGAAAACATACATTCGTTTTAATTTCAATCTCATTCGACTCGCTCTGATTTCGTACGAAACATCCTTCATTTTTTAAGCATATAAATCTAATTTTTTTGCCGATATGTTGTATCTGCCTGTAGAGTCAAGCAAATAGGTTTGATCATAATGTAACATTCACCGTGATATTTCATTCAGTTTAAGCAAAACCTTAATGATGAAAAATTTGTATGTTTACTTCCATATGAATCATTTCCCGTCATTTAAAGAAAACCATATCCAAACATATCCAAGAAGACCAAAACTGAGCAGACCGTTGAGGGTCGACCTCGACTAAGGTGCAAGTTGCTTGGTCTACTATAGTCTATCCAACTTCCAAGCGTGTAGTAATTAATAAATATTTTAAAGCAACTGTTCTCGCCTTTTGCCGACCTTCGTGGACAAATGGCATGCACACCGGTCCTCATGATGCCTCCAGCTCTGAGGTCCCAGGTTCGATTCCTGGACGGATCAGTGTAGAAAAACCAACATTTGTTAATTATACACACATCACAAGTGCTTTAGCTATTTATTTTGGGACCAGAGCAATGTATGTTATGTTGTCCCTATATCTGTACGAGTATTTATTTATTTCACTAGTTTATAAAGAGATAGAGGACGGTCCCAGGGTGAAATTACTTTCGTACTTTTATCGAGAGACCGTACGAATCGAGACCGTAACAAAGTTCCAACTGTCCAGAGTTCAACCGTCCAACTTTTACTTAGTCCACTCCTGTTATTGATACTGGCGGTTCTGTGGGAAATCGTGGCCTATAAAGCTGCAGATGTCGCACAGACGGTCCCAATACAAGGCCTTATTCCGATAAATAACGCGGAAAACTGTCCTCGCTTACACATAAACTGTATTATCTATATTAGGCACGGTATTTTGTTTCGTTTATGTTACTATTGACTTTAAACAAGTTAAGTAATATATAAAGAAAGCGACATTTTTAGAAGTATGTAATGTCCGTTGGGTCAGTATATAAGTCACTGTAAACTTTGTACACTGAACGTTCAATGCTTGTTTAACGTCTGCATAGCATAAAATGTAAAATTCAGATGTCATTCATCAACAATATAAATTAAAACCAGCATAATTTCAGATTAAGTTATTTATAGTTGATCACAAACTATGATACAAATACGCGCATTAAATTAAAAAAAAATCTAAGTATATTTCATACTGAAAATGGAAACAATATTTTAAAATGAGTCGGTATTATATGCACTAGAACAAGGTAACTCTAGTTGAGTCAGTACGAAGTTAATAAAAAGTTTATAGAGGTTAAGAGCGTACTTCTAGACACATAATACCGGAAACAGTATATGATGTTTACCGAGTTTCATTGTATCTTCATATTATATGTGAGAGCATTAGCTCAGTGAAGTGGAAGGGAAACGTTTTTATTAACGTGAATATAATATTATTTGGCGTGAAATTATCGTCTACTTACTACATAGCTTCACGTGGGAAGTCTTGATGAATATTTTTACTGCTACTTATGTGTATTCCCTCTGTGATATCAGTGTTAGAGCTTTTTAATACTGAGTAGTGTATGTAAAACTTTATTGAACTAAGTTTAATCTTTAAAAATCTTTTATATAAAAAATACAATGACACCTTTCATATCAGCCAGTATAAGTCCACACAGTAGGACATAAGTCTCTCCAATGTGAGATAGTTTGCATTAGCAAGGGAATCGGCGATCACAGTATTTGACACAGCCCCTTAGACGTTGCTGCCCGTCATAGGTTCCCTTAATTTTCGTCTGTTATTTCTCGAGATCAGAATGATCCTCTAGCTAAATAAAGTATTTTCACCGCTTGTCCCTCAGTTACGACACCACGGGACACACGACGACACCAACACCCCGAGAAAAAGGGGGTGGTAATTTCTTACGCCTTATATACAATGTATTCTTACTAAAATACGTACATACTTCTTCGTTTCTTCTTATTACAGGCTATCAAGAGTCCACTGCTGAACATGGCCTGTGTATTATTCCCCAATATTTTCCACAAAGGGGGTTGTCCTACACTGCTTTTGCCTAAACGGGGTTGCCAGTCAACAACCTTTTTTCCCCAACGAGTATTCATGCATCGAGTGCTAAAATTAGTTCTTGCTCAGATAATTATCAATGTTCCATATTTTTTCTAATGATTTCATTTCTATTAAGTTTAAATTGCACACGTCTTTTTTTATGGGAATCACTTTATGGGATTACTCGCGTCACAAAAAGGGCAACAGAGGTGTTACCTAGCTATAAGGAAGAAATTGAGACAAGGGAACATTCCATAACTTGTTTATCTGAAGTAAAATCAATGTTAGTGTGAAAGTTAAATAATTACTAAACCTTACAATATTATGACATAAGTAAATAAAAACGTAATTTAATAGTACGTGTCAAAACATAGATTGGGATGCTTATGAGTAATATTATTTTTTTTAAATATTGTCAGCAAATCTATTCATATTATAATATTCCAATTAAACACTAACTAAGCTTGAAATCATGTATAGCATTGTGATTCACGATACTAGTTGAATTGCGGATTCGAGTTTGCGACGTAAGGTTCGCAGCTTATCCAATTTGTCAGTATTAATATAGTCGTCTAGGAAATCAAATAAACTTGTCTCGGAAATGTAGAAAACATTTTAAAGTGTGGCATTCTCAAAAAGGTTTAGAGTTGATTCAATAATTCATATCAAAGCAACGACGTCGGAAAGTGAGTAAAGCCAGGTGCAGTCGGTACATAAACATTATTTAGATACGGCCGTAGCGTGGCCGGGCATTGCGGCTTATGAATTATTTACCAGGGAACCACCGAACTGTATAGACTCTGAGTGGTATTTGATATATTAAAAAGGAAACTTTTATGCATATTAAAACTGTGGATTTTTTTAGTTTTTTTTTAACTGTTTGTTTTATCTCCTTTTCACAACTCTTACTCGCTTCTTTCTTCAGGCTACTATTCTATTATTTGGTGTAACACCTAGTATCCATGCGCCACAACATTTGTAGGTCGTGCGCCACACATACATTTGTAGGTCGTCTCTTTGTTTGTGTCAGTGGAGGTTAGGTCTTTATTTATTGTGTGTAAACAGGTCTTTGATAGTCCTTCAGTTTCATCTCTTCTATGTTCATTTCTTTTTCTCTGATTCTCATTTTTCAAAATTATTTTCGAAATAAAGTAATTAATTTTATTCAAAATAAAATAAATTCTCATATAAATATCTCATGGTCAGAAGTCTAGACAGTTTAGTCATTTCTACCCGCATTTCACAAGAACTTACACAGGGCAACTAGACAAGTAGTGAGATTGTCATCGTCTTAGATTTCCTTGAATCGAATGAACGAAATATTCGAAACACATCTATTCCTAAGATTTAAATGTGTTTCGAAAAATCATTAATTGCACGAGTCACCATTTTAAATCACCTAATCTTTCGGATATCGTGACATATTCTGCAACATCGGAACATCAACAAGCTTTATCCGAAGTAACGGAGATTCATAAATGTAAATGCACTCATTATTCAACCATTGAAATTAATTAAACGCATTTGTGTTTAGCCACGAGACCTTTATTATTATATAACGTTATTAGTTTCCTAGCCAATAGCAATTAACAATGTTTGCTCGTAAATGGTACGTGTCCCAACGCTGTGGATCCCTAAAGAATGTTAGTCATTCGCATTCCGATATGTTTGGTACGTTTGTCAAACATTTGGATATGTCATTTTTAAGGACTGCTGTAGGCCGAATATTAGACCGAAGCTGTAATAAAGGCAGACTTCTAAGAAAGAAAAACTAAGGTAAACAACATATCTAGTAGTTGGAACATCTTATTTTGCGGGTAATTCATTAAAACAGGTTGATTGGGACCGTTATACGTGGTAATCTTTATGTAAGGGTTATGTTCAGCAGTGGACTTTTGAATGGTTATAAAATGGAGCTGGATGAAGCTGGATTTGTGACGCCATTTCTTCTATATTTATCGTTTTATTAACAACAATACATACAAGAAGATATAGATGAGAGCTATTAAGATTTTCTATTTATAACACATTGTTGATCAGTTATTCATGTCAACTACTTATTATTTACTTTCTCTGCAGTCATTATTTTCTAATGGAGAAATGTCTCATGAGGAATATAAAAATACCACATCTTAACATAAGGTGTTGCGTCGACATTGCGTTTGTGATTTCCACTGTCATAAAAATGCTAATTTTTTCCGGGTGCCTATTCTACGTTTCATTATTTTTCCAAACACGTCACGTTTTCACAACACGCTAATAATGCGAGTTCATAAAATGTTTTACAGCGAACGTGATGTGGCAAACGCGCCCTGCCAGATCCGACTTAGGTAAAATAGAAATGTGATCCGTGAAAAATCTGATATATCTTTGTGATTAACAGTTTATTTATTTTCTTTAAGGTTTAGGTAACTCACATATGTTATAAGCTGTTATCTATGTTTGCATATATATACAAAGTAGTGGCCACAACATTAAAAAGTATAAATTTAAAAGTAAACATTATTTTATTCAAAGTTTTTAGCTGTATGTATGTATATATATATATATATATAAATGATCATACCATAACATCGGATACTCGTTATACTAGAGGCGCATTAAGTGGTCGAAATATTCCGTAGTTTAGTAAATTGTTGATGTTGAACGAACGAATTATAGAACAATTAGATTCATTAAAGTTATTTTGTCAAGGAATATACATCTATAAAAATTTCTTATAATTTGAAACTTTTCAAATGTTACTTATGTATCTCAGTCGTTAATCTATTTGTAATTATTTCTTGGTAAAATTTAAAAATAATTTAGTGATAATCTTTAACTATATAATACATAGCGCTGGATACTATATATAAAGAGTGGTTACGGCTTAAGAATATACCCTTTCTTTCCGTGAGTATCGTAGATAACGTAGATAATAAAGGGAAAAACCCTGAATATACCATTGGCTACTGACTGATGATAGATAACCACCTGGAATAATACCAGACGAAAATTCAGCACACATCGTCATGCAAAGTGTCTGGAACTGTGATCGCCAACAATCTTCTTTCAGGCGTGGCGATTATAGCAAACTATCCTTAGGGGAGAGGCCCAAGACCTGCTGTGAACTTTTGCGGTCCGTTGTATATGTATGTATTGACTGACCATCAATGCTTGTGTAGAACCTCAAACTCTACGAATATGTTATGTAATGGATAGTAATATATACTTACATTTCAACATCTATTATTTCTTTGATATATTTTACATTCCTAGTAAACATTAATATTTTATTTTATCTAATTTTATGATCTATGTCATGCATATTTTACGTTAATTTTAGATTTAATAATATGCAATAATTTTCCTTGAAAACACTGAATAAACTTTATGTTTATTCAATATTAATAAATTTTTACAATTTTTTTTGTATCTTTTACAAACTAGACACTTTTCGTAATCCCTTCTGTGTAATTTGTCAATCGGAACGAACGAGTCTTAAATTCGGGTAACGGATTGGCTGCACCCATAAGTAAGTGTAATAAATTATCCTTTGTATGTTATGGGAACGAAATCCTAAAACGGCTCACGTGCGACCGCATCTAAAAAAAAATAAAAAAAAGTAAGAAGGACGGCCTGGGTGCTCCGTTTCCGCACGGGGTGGCAGATAAATAAATGCTTTACTCACTCCGGCACTTTGACGCAATTTGTTTCAATTTCCACACTCCATTCCGGACGATCGTGTGCCCGTTTCGCCGGGCTTTCCGATGCTCCCGCGGATCAACTCCGTGCGGTACGTCTTTCGCTTTATTTTCCGGAAAAGATTTGCGTGAGAATCGGCGCCGCCATATCGTCCGCTATCACGTGAGAGAGGCGTATATTATGAGAATAATGTCGTAGGTAGAGAAAGGTGAATGAAATAAAATTCGAGCTTTCATAACTTTTGTGCAAACGACGCTGAATAGATACTTAGCACAGTTGAGTAAATAACGAATTTAAAATTTTGCTACTACAGTAAGCAATAAATAAGAAACATTCAATAAGTTTTAAACTTCGTAAAGAAATATAAAAATATTTTTTATAGAATAGGAAGGCAAACGAGCAGGTGGCTCACCTCACCAGGTGATGGTAAGTGATAACTGCCGCCCATGAACACCTGCAATGATGAACAATTTAGACAATTTAGTCCTTTCGAGCGACATTTCACTGGATCTCTTTTCCCGGTGTATATGCGGGGTGTTTAAATGATACATAAGTCGAATCGAAAAAACACATCACTAGCCTTCCTCCTGGGGATCGAACTTGAGTCACCTGATTCGAATTCCGATCATACAAACAATTGGATACCGTGAATGATGAAATATGTGAATTTAATTATGATTTGGTGTATTTTTAAAACATGTCTGCCTTGATCGGGCATTTTGTTAAAACTAAATAAATGAACAATTTAAGAAATTAACTGTCCTGTAATAAGCGGGATCCGAACCCGCGTTATGTTATTCCATCCATATTTAAGATGTAGATTATTAAGTCACTGAAACATAATTTTATGGCACTTATTGTTAGAGAAGCAGTTTCTATTCAATATTTTTATGCTGGCTACAAACTTTAGCTGATGCAAACAATCGTATTGTTTTCCATTGTATTCTTTGAAACTCCACAGCAGAAAAAAGGAAGACTGTTCTTGGTACAATAGATTTAGAATAAGAAACTCGACCATGAAATTAATATTTATTTCAATTCTGGTCTTTTATAACTATATTTATAAACAGAAAGGAAGAGAAAACTTTCTACCTTTTTTTTAGAAATTACCTGTACGGATTAGTGTCAGATTCGACATAGAGTTTATATGGAGTTGAAGTACACAAACATAAAATATACGTGTATATTAAAAAATCTAGTGACAATTTCAAATACATTAAATTAAAAACAATTAGTGACCAGAGCTGGTTCTTTTCTCGCTCAAGGGTTAAGTGAACGCTGGTTGTTGGTCTAGCCATTTAACGCATTTCCATTTTCCAGCGTTCTTGGTACCATGCCACGAGGAGTAGGTACGATATGATTATTGTAGTTTTTAGTTAATAAGTATTGTAAATGTAAACATAATTTTGTTTCTGTAAAAAAGCATTTAAAAAGAAATTAAGTGACACATTTTCCACATACAAACAACATGAAAAAGAATCATATACATTAACGTTACGTTTTCGAGTGTTATTGAACAGTCGTACAGAGTAGAGATTGTTGGTTCATAATTTGAAAATGTTGAAAATGAATAATTAATTACAATTGCGGTCGTATTTGACCACTAAACAGGCGACTAGCATGCTTAAATATGTTTTATCGGTCCTTGTACCTAAGCTAAATGCATTCGGTTAGTAATTAGAGACTATAGTCTATGAATTTTATTTTTACTTTTAATGAGATTATTTTTTGTATAAAATTATGAATTTTATCTTCCAAACTACTCTCGAATTTGACATTGTTTCGTATTTATCTAATGCTTTATGTAACAAATAAATTTCAGACATTTTTGTGAACGTAAATTAAGAAAATATTTACAGAAAATTTATATTCGTTAATAAATAGACGTGGCGATTCAAACCCGACTCATAAGAGAAGTTCCACAGTAGACTTTATATGTTGTTAAGGTAAATCTCATCTATAACTTCATGGACATTATTATTTCTTACGACTTTTTAACCAGCCAAGATAAAATCGCTAACTGTAAATTAGTTGTATTTCACGACAACGAATTTCAATCGTCTATTAGTGGCATACGGATAATTTACTCTATTTTTATAACTAAAAAGTTAAAAGAAAGTACAGATATTTAAAAGAAACTCTATTGGGCTAAAACGCCAACTACTTTATTTAAGAGATATGAGCAGGGTTGCGTCCATCTCTCTGCACCATTGCGTGTTAGCAGACCTAACACAACCTAATAATAATATATCTATATCCTAGCTGCATCGTCACGCCTTTTCTAATTACTTTGCATTGAATGATACTTTTCGCCTTCGAGAGATTGTCGTAAAAAATATGTCCTCCATTTAATATTTATACACATGACAGAGAACGGAACAAAACCTATAAAAGCGAACCGTGCTCGTGGCAAATTTCGCACTTGCAATCGCTATTACCAAATTTAGTGGTAACGAAGAAAAATTGTACCCTGACATCAAATATCTGGGTCCCTCGCTTTTTATTAAGAGTGTCCTGACAGCTAGGCAACCACAGTTCCCCACTAAATATTAAACAAAATCGATTGAAAATTGCATGACGTTGTTTGTTTCGCTGCTTTCGTCTGACCCTCTTCAGTTACAGCCAAGCGGACCTAAATATGAGCTTTTGTGCATAAATAGAAGGCGAGAAAATGTTCAGAATAATATTCTGTCTACTTTCAGCAAACAACATGTTGTGTAATGGATTGCTTGAGTACACATCTCATATCGCGAATTGATTTCCCGACAAGTTTCGTTGAATTTTAATATCTTAGCGAAGCCGTCGTCGAATCATGCTTAACGTACGATTTCATTGATCAAGTTTGACGAGTGGAGAGATACTCGGAATATCATGCGACATGTTATAGCTAGAACAAAGAGAGAAAGAGAAATGAAGAGGGGGAACATGTCTATGCAAACATTTGCTATTTCTGTCTACAGTTCTGCTTCTCGGAACGTAAGTTGAATTTCAATTCACTAAAAGACATTCGATTTGTTATGACTCAGAGATTTAAATCTTGAGAAAATCTAGAAGAAACAAACTTAGAAACTAGAATTTTTAGTAATAAACAAAGCAAAATTTAGGAAAACAGATAGCTATTTACTGTCTTTTCACAAATAGATAAAATAACCATTCAGAACTGCGCTTAATCTTCATTTTGATTGAGATGTTTGAAAAGCTCTAAATTCTACTTAACCTCTGACTACCCCGGTTTTAGTAAATACATGGAGTTAAAAACTAAAAAGTTCAAATTTGATACACATATCTACTTTGAAAGCCTATCAGGTTCATATTGTTTTAAAAACAAATTTTTTAGAACCAATTAGAAAGTTAGTTTTTTCCCATATTTATATTTGTATACAAATTTGGAAATAATTAAATATCAATAAAAACGCAATTTCCAAATCAGGGGTAGACAGTGGTCTAGTCTAGACAATTAAGTCCTATTGACCCACCTTCCACAACGTGACAGGTGGTGAGGCCGTCGCCGTCTTTATGTCCAAGCCAACGATTTTAAAAATCAATGGGTTATTCAAAAACTTATGTACGAACTATTCGTACATAAGTTTTTGAAAAACCCTTTGGTACGAGCCTGCCAACTGAGGATCGAAGTCGGGTCTCTTGACTCGAAATTCCGACCACAATATCACTTGGCTATCAATCTTTGAAGGGTGTCTGTGTGTCGACACAAATCAGTATTAGAATATATCATTCTAGTCGTCATCGCCTCGTCATAATCTTGTAAGGTGAATTTAACAAACCATTTTCAGATATGTCGGTGATGAAATCCATTCATTTCAGAAACAGATTTAAATCTCAAGTGAGAGACCGTATCTTGTAACAAAAGGCATTGCAAATTCGGAATGTTGCACTTGCGTTCTTTAATAATTTACTTTATTCGCTCACTTAAAACACGTCCCTGCAGTCTTATAAATAAGGTACATTTTTACAAACGTGGGATGCTCTGCACTCGAGTTTCTGAACTGATTCACGACTCTGGAGAATCGGAAGGCGAAACAAAAGCACCTACATTGTACAAAATCTATAGAGCGGAAAGAGATAAGTGCAAAATAGCAGGAAAGTCGTAAAACTTTTAATATAAAAGATGGACCTTTAACCAATGTTATTTATTACCGTGTAGTAGCTTTAGTCAAAGGGGTGTCTATATGATTCTTTTCTCTAAATGTCAAGTCACGACAGTCGTTTGGTTAGTTTATCTGATTTTAAGTGAAGAGACCAGAGTTCCGAGTTCCATCTCCAGGTGGTAGGCTCGTAGCAGTGAGTTTTCTCAAAACTTATAAAGGTTTTCGTTTATCGCTGGCTTGGACATAAAAACGACGACAGGCTCACCACTACTTAAATGGTGGGTCTAACGCAGTAATAGAAATTCCGACCACAATATCACTTGGCTATCAATCTTTGAAGGGTGTCTGTGTGTCGACACAAATCAGTATTAGAATATATCATTCTAGTCGTCATCGCCTCGTCATAATCTTGTAAGGTGAATTTAACAAACCATTTTCAGATATGTCGGTGATGAACCATTCATTTCAGAAACAGATTTAAATCTCAAGTGAGAGACCGTATCTTGTAACAAAAGGCATTGCAAATTCGGAATGTTGCACTTGCGTTCTTTAATAATTTACTTTATTCGCACACTTAAAACACGTCCCTGCTGTCTTATAAATAAGGTACATTTTTACAAACGTGGGATGCTCTGCACTCGAGTTTCTGAACAGATTCACGACTCTGGAGAATTGGAAGGCGAAACAAAAGCACCTACATTGTACAAAATCAATAGAGCGGAAAGAGATAAGTGCAAAATAGCAGGAAAGTCGTAAAACTTTTAATACAAAAGATGGACCTTTAACCAATGTTATTTATTACCGTGTAGTAGCTTTAGTCAAAGGGGTGTCTATATGATTCTTTTCTCTAAATGTCAAGTCACGACAGTCGTTTGGTTAGTTTATCGGATTTTAAGTGAAGAGACCAGAGTTCCGAGTTCCATCTCCAGGTGGTAGGCTCGTAGCAGTGAGTTTTCAAAACTTATGTACGAACTATTCGTACATAAGTTTTTGAAAACCCTTTGGTACGAGCCAGCCAACTGAGGATCGAAGTCGGGTCTCTTGACTCGAAATTCCGACCACAATATCACTTGGCTATCAATCTTTGAAGGGTGTCTGTGTGTCGACACAAATCAGTATTAGAATATATCATTCTAGTCGTCATCGCCTCGTCATAATCTTGTAAGGTGAATTTAACAAACCATTTTCAGATATGTCGGTGATGAACCATTCATTTCAGAAACAGATTTAAATCTTGAGAAAATCTAGAAGAAACAAACTTAGAAACTAGAATTTTTAGTAATAAACAAAGCAAAATTTAGGAAACTGATAGCTATTTACTGTCTTTTTCACAAATAGATAAAATAACCATTCAGAACTGCGCTTAATCTTCATTTTGATTGTGATGTTTGAAAAGCTCTAAATTCTACTTAACCTCTGACTACCCCGGTTTTAGTAAATACATGGAGATAAAACTAAAAAGTTCAAATTTGATACACATATCTACTTTGAAAGCCTATCAGGTTCATATTGTTTTAAAACAAATTTTTAGAACCAATTAGAAAGTTAGTTTTTCCCATATTTATATTTGTATACAAATTTGGAAATAATTAAATATCAATAAAAACGCAATTTCCAAATCAGGGGTACACAGTGGTCTAGTCTAGACAATTAAGTCCTATTGACCCACCTTCCACAACGTGACAGGTGGTGAAGCCGTCGCCGTCTTTATGTCCAAGCCAACGATTTTAAAAATCAATGGGTTATTCAAAAACTTATGTACGAACTATTCGTACATAAGTTTTTGAAAAACCCTTTGGTACGAGCCTGCCAACTGAGGATCGAAGTCGGGTCTCTTGACTCGAAATTCCGACCACAATATCACTTGGCTATCAATCTTTGAAGGGTGTCTGTGTGTCGACACAAATCAGTATTAGAATATATCATTCTAGCTCGTCATCGCCTTCGTCATAATCTTGTAAGGTGAATTTAACAAACCATTTTCAGATATGTCGGTGATGAACCATTCATTTCAGAAACAGATTTAAATCTTGAGAAAATCTAGAAGAAACAAACTTAGAAACTAGAATTTTTAGTAATAAACAAAGCAAAATTTAGGAAAACTGATAGCTATTTACTGTCTTTTTCACAAATAGATAAAATAACCATTCAGAACTGCGCTTAATCTTCATTTTGATTGTGATGTTTGAAAAGCTCTAAATTCTACTTAACCTCTGACTACCCCGGTTTTAGTAAATACATGGAGATAAAACTAAAAAGTTCAAATTTGATACACATATCTACTTTGAAAGCCTATCAGGTTCATATTGTTTTAAAACAAATTTTTAGAACCAATTAGAAAGTTAGTTTTTCCCATATTTATATTTGTATACAAATTTGGAAATAATTAAATATCAATAAAAACGCAATTTCCAAATCAGGGTAGACAGTGGTCTAGTCTAGACAATTAAGTCCTATTGACCCACCTTCCACAACGTGACAGGTGGTGAGGCCGTCGCCGTCTTTATGTCCAAGCCAACGATTTTAAAATCAATGGGTTATTCAAAAACTTATGTACGAACTATTCGTACATAAGTTTTTGAAAACCCTTTGGTACGAGCCAGCCAACTGAGGATCGAAGTCGGGTCTCTTGACTCCAAATTTTCCCGTTGTATTTGAACAATGTATCGAAATAGAACATAATTAACAAATTCAGTTCCTTTTGTGCATATACACAATACACATCCGCATACATAATTTTAAAAATCTGTAAGTTCGACACACGTTAACAGAGATTGTCCTTACATCGTTGCAAAGTTTTGAAGAAGCTCGTTAGTAAAAGCACTCACCACTCACCCACCATAGCTTAGTGGAGGGAATCGATTACCAAAACATTTTTATTTTTAAATACACTACAAAACACAGCTAAGCGTTTTGCTACGGACTTATGCTGATATGATATTTTTATACTGATTTGATGATATTCAACTTTATGCAAAAATATTAACATTCGACACAAAATTAAATTTGTTCCCCAAAAACAACTAATAACTGTACTGAATTTACAAACGCTTCAATACCAAGTACTCGTGTGTCTATTAATATAGGAATGATCTAGAACATTGCTACTACGGCGGCATTAATATTAAACGAGCCCACGCCGCTCCAGACTTTGCTCTGTCATATAATAACTTATTTCATATGAAATCAAATTACCCGCCTTCGTAATTTTTGGCAAAGAAATGGAATATTTAATTCTCCTCATAGATGCTGAAACGTATTTCGATAATTAATTTTAAACTATCGAAATATACGGACACTGGCATAGTTATTCACGCATCATAACAGTGGTAGAGCCACGCATCAGCTTTTGTTGTTGCATGAATGGGCCGGCTCGACCGGGGAAGTACCACAACCTCACAGAATACCCGCGTGAAGTAGAAGTGTAACAAACTTCTGCGTTTCGTCTGGTGAGTGCAGGTAACAGGAGGCCCACACACCCCCCTCCTCCAATTCTTGGGCACTCTAAGGTAGGCAACGCATCTGCTTAGGCCTGCAACGCATCTGCTTAGGCCTGCAACGCATCTGCTTAGGCCTGCAACGCATCTGCTTAGGCCTGCAACGCATCTGCTTAGGCCTGCAACGCATCTGCTTAGGCCTGCAACGCATCTGCTTAGGCCTGCAACGCATCTGCTTAGGCCTGCAACGCATCTGCTTAGGCCTGCAACGCATCTGCTTAGGCCTGCAACGCATCTGCTTAGGCCTGCAACGCATCTGCTTAGGCCTGCAACGCATCTGCTTAGGCCTGCAACGCATCTGCTTAGGCCTGCAACGCATCTGCTTAGGCCTGCAACGCATCTGCTTAGGCCTGCAACGCATCTGCTTAGGCCTGCAACGCATCTGCTTAGGCCTGCAACGCATCTGCTTAGGCCTGCAACGCATCTGCTTAGGCCTGCAACGCATCTGCTTAGGCCTGCAACGCATCTGCTTAGGCCTGCAACGCATCTGCTTAGGCCTGCAACGCATCTGCTTAGGCCTGCAACGCATCTGCTTAGGCCTGCAACGCATCTGCTTAGGCCTGCAACGCATCTGCTTAGGCCTGCAACGCATCTGCTTAGGCCTGCAACGCATCTGCTTAGGCCTGCAACGCATCTGCTTAGGCCTGCAACGCATCTGCTTAGGCCTGCAACGCATCTGCTTAGGCCTGCAACGCATCTGCTTAGGCCTGCAACGCATCTGCTTAGGCCTGCAACGCATCTGCTTAGGCCTGCAACGCATCTGCTTAGGCCTGCAACGCATCTGCTTAGGCCTGCAACGCATCTGCTTAGGCCTGCAACGCATCTGCTTAGGCCTGCAACGCATCTGCTTAGGCCTGCAACGCATCTGCTTAGGCCTGCAACGCATCTGCTTAGGCCTGCAACGCATCTGCTTAGGCCTGCAACGCATCTGCTTAGGCCTGCAACGCATCTGCTTAGGCCTGCAACGCATCTGCTTAGGCCTGCAACGCATCTGCTTAGGCCTGCAACGCATCTGCTTAGGCCTGCAACGCATCTGCTTAGGCCTGCAACGCATCTGCTTAGGCCTGCAACGCATCTGCTTAGGCCTGCAACGCATCTGCTTAGGCCTGCAACGCATCTGCTTAGGCCTGCAACGCATCTGCTTAGGCCTGCAACGCATCTGCTTAGGCCTGCAACGCATCTGCTTAGGCCTGCAACGCATCTGCTTAGGCCTGCAACGCATCTGCTTAGGCCTGCAACGCATCTGCTTAGGCCTGCAACGCATCTGCTTAGGCCTGCAACGCATCTGCTTAGGCCTGCAACGCATCTGCTTAGGCCTGCAACGCATCTGCTTAGGCCTGCAACGCATCTGCTTAGGCCTGCAACGCATCTGCTTAGGCCTGCAACGCATCTGCTTAGGCCTGCAACGCATCTGCTTAGGCCTGCAACGCATCTGCTTAGGCCTGCAACGCATCTGCTTAGGCCTGCAACGCATCTGCTTAGGCCTGCAACGCATCTGCTTAGGCCTGCAACGCATCTGCTTAGGCCTGCAACGCATCTGCTTAGGCCTGCAACGCATCTGCTTAGGCCTGCAACGCATCTGCTTAGGCCTGCAACGCATCTGCTTAGGCCTGCAACGCATCTGCTTAGGCCTGCAACGCATCTGCTTAGGCCTGCAACGCATCTGCTTAGGCCTGCAACGCATCTGCTTAGGCCTGCAACGCATCTGCTTAGGCCTGCAACGCATCTGCTTAGGCCTGCAACGCATCTGCTTAGGCCTGCAACGCATCTGCTTAGGCCTGCAACGCATCTGCTTAGGCCTGCAACGCATCTGCTTAGGCCTGCAACGCATCTGCTTAGGCCTGCAACGCATCTGCTTAGGCCTGCAACGCATCTGCTTAGGCCTGCAACGCATCTGCTTAGGCCTGCAACGCATCTGCTTAGGCCTGCAACGCATCTGCTTAGGCCTGCAACGCATCTGCTTAGGCCTGCAACGCATCTGCTTAGGCCTGCAACGCATCTGCTTAGGCCTGCAACGCATCTGCTTAGGCCTGCAACGCATCTGCTTAGGCCTGCAACGCATCTGCTTAGGCCTGCAACGCATCTGCTTAGGCCTGCAACGCATCTGCTTAGGCCTGCAACGCATCTGCTTAGGCCTGCAACGCATCTGCTTAGGCCTGCAACGCATCTGCTTAGGCCTGCAACGCATCTGCTTAGGCCTGCAACGCATCTGCTTAGGCCTGCAACGCATCTGCTTAGGCCTGCAACGCATCTGCTTAGGCCTGCAACGCATCTGCTTAGGCCTGCAACGCATCTGCTTAGGCCTGCAACGCATCTGCTTAGGCCTGCAACGCATCTGCTTAGGCCTGCAACGCATCTGCTTAGGCCTGCAACGCATCTGCTTAGGCCTGCAACGCATCTGCTTAGGCCTGCAACGCATCTGCTTAGGCCGGCAACGCATCTGCTAGGCCGGCAACGCATCTGCTTAGGCCTGCAACGCATCTGCTATTCCTCCGGTATTGTTGTTCATTGTTCATGGGCGGCGATAATCACTTACTATCATGTGAGCCACCTGCTTGTTTGCCTCCATTTTCTATAAAAAAAATAATGTAATGACCTGTAAACGTTCATTGCATGACATATACACAATACACATCCGCATACATAATTCTGAAAATCTGTAAGTTCGACACACGTTAACAGAGATTGTCCTTACATCGTAGCAAAGTTTTGAAGAAGCTCGTTAGTAAAAGCACTCACCACTCACCCACCATAGCTTAGTGGAGGGAATCGATTACCAAAACATTTTTATTTTTAAATACACTACAAAACACAGCTAAGCGTTTTGCTACGGACTTATGCTGATATGATATTTTTATACTGATTTGATGATATTCAACTTTATGCAAAAATATTAACATTCGACACAAAATTAAATTTGTTCCCCAAAAACAACTAATAACTGTACTGAATTTACAAACGCTTCAATACCAAGTACTCGTGTGTCTATTAATATAGGAATGATCTAGAACATTGCCACTACGGCGGCATTAATATTAAACGAGCCCACGCTGCTCCAGACTTTGCTCTGTCATATAATAACTTATTTCATATGAAATCAAATTACCCGCCTTCGTAATTTTTGGCAAAGAAATGGAATATTTAATTCTCCTCATAGATGCTGAAACGTATTTCGATAATTAATTTTAAACTATCGAAATATAAGAACACTGGCATAGTTATTCACGCATCATAACAGTGGTAGAGCCACGCATCAGCTTTTGTTGTTGCATGAATGGGCCGGCTCGACCGGGGAAGTACCACAACCTCACAGAATACCGGCGTAAAGTAGAAGTCTAACACACTTCTGCGTTTCGTCTGGTGAGTGCAGGTAACAGGAGGCCCACACACCCCCCTCCTCCAATTCTTGGGCACTCTAAGGTAGGCAACGCATCTGCTATGCCACGGGTATTGCCGGTGTTCATGGGCGGCGGTAATCACTTGCCATCACGTGATCCACCTGCTCGTTTGCCTTCCTTTTCCATAAAAAAAAATCATCCTTGAGGAGGCAAAAACGAAAATCGCCGAGTTAAAAAGATTAAAAAAATCCTTAATTTTAGTATGAATAAGAATGGCTCCGTTTGTTTATCCCGTCGATAATAATGCATGAAGAACATCATATGAAGATTTTTTATAAATTTAAATCAATCTTTCCCACAGCATTTGATTATTTTTTTAATTCATGTGTGTAATAATGTCCGATAAACTTATTAAGTTACTTTGTATAAATAGAACAAAAGATATGTCCCGTACTACCCGAGAATTCCTGTCTATTTGTCATATCTCAGAACCGAATGTGAAAAAAAATTAATTTTTAAACCGTTTGCCGCAATCTTGTTCTTCAAAACAGCGTGACGTTGAGAACCGTTCGTGTAGATGAATTCGTAATTTGGAGAGAGTGTGCTCTATCATGACACTTTATATACGTAATACAGGAGATATATCAAACTACGAAATCGATTCACTTCGACTCCAAATTTTCCCGATGTATTTGAACAATGTATCGAAATAGAACATAATTAACAAATTCAGTTCCATTTGTGCAAATGCAACAAGACAATTGCATTTTCGGGGGCCATTTTCTCTGTTACGTAATACAGAATCAGTTTCCACGGCTGGACCCATCGTTAAATTCATATTGGATTACCCAATTAATTCCGTGTAATCGCTGGCCGAACTAATTAATATGCCTCTCTGTGCGCGGATTGAAATTTAATAGTTTACCCCCGGTTATGAAATGTTTGTGCTGTGTTTTCATTTAAAGGAATGAATCAAATATTACAATTATTGTTTAATTATTTTTGGAACTTTGTGAACGCTTCTTTTAAACGCGACTCTTATGGACTTACATTGTTATGTTTTGGTATATATAGGATCCTAATAAGAAAAAGATCTTAATCATTTTATTTTTTTAAATTATTTTGAAGCAACATTGATCCCAAATGTTTGGTTATTTTAATAATTACTTTAGAAAGTTTTCTATAGATAATATATTCACTATGAAAGAACGCCAATTACATTTTTTGACTAAAAATCTAATTTTAAAATAAAATTTCGGATACTATGAAGCATCCGAAACGTCGGGAAATAAAAAATTGTTTGTATAAAATAATTAAAAACGCGACAAAATCCGAAAATCGTAAATGTGTAGTATTCGCGTAAATACAAGAAATCATTAAAAATCTAACGATAATGTCTACAGAATATACGTTATAGAAATAAGAAAAGAAGATAAAGAGTTAATAGAAGAAATGGTGACATAGTATTCTAAATAAGCTTGAAATTAAATGCTATTTTAACTTAAATTTGTGTTCTCCTTTCACAAAATCTTCTGTCAATTTCGTTTGATTAAAATTAAAGAATACCACTCGCTCAAAGGCGATAATTTCGTTAGCAATGAATTGAAGTAGGGTTTTAGATTAAATTTTGATTTCTATTATAACTAGCACGGAATTATCCTGTTGATAAGTGGTAGATGTAATACAGCTGTAACTGTATAGGAGTTTTTTAGGAGCCATTGTCAAACCTAAGGCTTAAGAATGAAATACCCTGTTACCTATGATTATATTTAAGCATATAAATCAATTATACAGTCATAAAATTTTAGCAATATTTTAAAATAAATAGAACATAATGGATATATTTTTTTTACATGCTACCCTTTCAGTATATGTCATTGCGGCTTCACTTCTTATAGGTGACTTGACACTGCTTTTAGATTTAGTAGTCTGAAGCTATCAAACATAAACAGAAATTAAGTAATGTATTCATTCTAATTGAAATAAAATACATATATGATAAGCAAAGTTAGTGGGGAAGTTATTCCTTGGCCCGACCGAAGCACACAGGGGTGAATAATTAAGTAATAAATCTGCCACAGCGCAGCATCGCGCCTCCAATTAGCGCGGCCGAACGTTAGTCAGTTTACAGTTTTCTTTTGCCACGCCGCACGCCATTAGCCAACTCTTTATCATCATTAGGTCACATCGTTTAATCTGAAAAACCTTTTACCTGGCCGCTTTCAACTATAAAGAGTGTAATAAATAGAGACAGGGGTCGCGTCGTTGATGGCGACTGACCGGCGGCTGTTTGGACGCTACGCTGCTGAGAATAAAATGTGTGATTTTTTTATGAAGACCCGATAGGCTAGTTGACAGCGATCCTGCCTTCGAAGGTAATGGTTACGGCTTCGAATATCGCTAGGAGCAAATGTTTCTGTGATGAATATGAATGTTTGTACTTGAGTTAATGTTTAAATGTACGAGTATATATGATTATTTATACGTAAGTAATACGTAAGTTAATATATATGTCAGTATTGTTATGTTTGTCCCCTTACAACACTTTAGAAGATAGTTAATTGACTCAGGCGTTACTTTGCGGAAATTCATTGTAAAGTTGTTATTTAAAAATTACTTCGCAACCCTCCGCATGAAAATATAAAAAGGTATATGCTACCTGGTCCGAAGAGAAGAAGAAGAGCACCACCCTCCTCCCACAGATGCGTGCACCAATTCCACAGACGCGTGCACCAACTCCACTGTATGCACCACCACCACTACACTCAAACCAGGTAACACACACCACCACCGAAAACGCGACACGTGTTTCGCCTCAAAACAAGGCATCCTCAAGCGAGTAGACTCTACGATGAGCGACCGCAGAGTCAAACTCTGCGTCACCACCACTACCTCAAACCAGGTAACACACACCACCACCGAAAACGCGACACGTGTTTTGCGATGAGCGACCGCAGAGTCAAACTCTGCGGTCGCTCATCGTAGAGTCTACTCGCTTGAGGATGCCTTGTTTTGAGGCGAAACACGTGTCGCGTTTTCGGTGGTGGTGTGTGTTACCTGGTTTGAGTGTAGTGGTGGTGGTGCATACAGTGGAGTTGGTGCACGCGTCTGTGGAATTGGTGCACGCATCTGTGGGAGGAGGGTGGTGCTCTTCTTCTTCTCTTCGGACCAGGTAGCATATACCTTTTATATTTTCATGCGGAGGGTTGCGAAGTAATTTTTTAAATAACAACTTTACTTTAGAAGATGGTTGGATTATGAAGTGTGATAACTAATATGAGAGTTTTCGATTAAAATTAATATCTTCACGCATATTCCCAGTGAAGTAACCCTTAGCCTGCAAGTCAGGGTCGCTACGAACTAGGCTTTCGGGTCCCCTTGTTTTCAAATCTACGAGTACATATTCTAAATTATCCTCATAATATTCGGCATCAGTCAGATCTGATCGGATTCTAACTGAGTCGGTTAGTAATGGGCACCACAAGCAAGACGAGCTTGGCACTTGGCAACAAATGCTTTGTAACTGTTAATAATCAATTCCCATTTACTTTCTGTGTCACAATGATGTGGTGACGTTGTAAACTTAATAATAGGCTTACAATCTACTTAAGCTACCTGTTGTCTGAATCAAACTTTAATCTTACCATAAAGAACTTTGAAATATGAACGCAACAAGCTTACATTGTCGCAACTAAAGAGTTTCCTTAACTAACTTAATCTCGTAAAGGATCTCGCTATTCGCCTGAGTTAGTAAAATTGCTCGCCCTACGGCGCTCGGCAGATAAATGTTGCTTCAGCAAGCTAAATAATCTTTTAGTAGCCAGCAGCGCGTATAAGTTGTTTGACCTAGTACCTGCTTCTTGATTGCAATAGAAATCTCTAGCAAACTTAGAAACGACTAACGTTTTCAACGCGATGTTACTTTCAACTCTTTTAGTACTCGGTGTATATTTCCGCTTATTTTCTAACAAAATCAAACTATTGAATTAACGAAGCATCAATGTATATTTTACTTTGCTATTGCTATCCCTTCATAGACATAGTCGTAAAACATTAAAATTTTAGTAGCGTCATTATGGAAATCAGTAACGTAATAAGCTTCATGACATTGTCTTTATAAAAAGTACTGTAAGTAAGTAAAATTACTGTACATCTGTATGGCAATGAACTCGTAAACGGCTGGTATGTATTTAAGTATTACTTTTATTAGTATTATATGATTTAGATTGAAAATTAGACATGCCTTGTGACCGAGTTTTTTGTAGACTTTTCGAATATCATTTACAAGTTTTGTTATAGGATATGTCGACCCTAAAGCTTAGTTGGCAGGAATGCTCCCTTCAACGCCAAAGGGTTGCGGATTTGAATACCACTAGGGGAGACATTTGTGTGATGAATATGAATATACAGACTCGACTCATAGCTGTTTAAAAAAAGATTTGTTTCCATATAGTAGTAGTACCGTTGAGTTGGACACTAGGATATGGATAATCTCACCACCTGCGATGATGTCTCCCATAGTCTTCCCCAGAATTGGAATAAATGCGTGAAGATCAAAAAATGACCCGTTTGAATGTTTTTTCTTCCTTCAAGGCTGTAAAGACTGGAAAGACACCGTTTGATACCTTTTTCCAACGTAACATGGTAGCCTCAGTGGACGTTTTTTTTTATTGTAAAGGGAGGCAAATGAGCAGGTGGCTCACGTGATGGTAAGTAATTACCGCTGCCCATGCACACCGGCAATACCAGAGGCATAGCAGATGCGTTTCCGGCCTTAGAGTGTCACCCCCCTCCCCCCAGAATTGGGGGAGGGGGAGGGTGCCAACGGTTTGCACTCACCAGACGAAACGCAGAAGTTTGTTAGACTTCTACTTCACGCCGGTATTCTTTGAGGTCGTGGTACTTCCCCGGTCGAGCCGGCCCATTCATGCAACAACAAAATCTGATGCGTGGCTCTACCAATGTTATAATCGTTTTGAACGTTTTGAATCACACTAATTACGGTAACAATGGAGCCGTAATGGAGTTGTTGACCTGACCGAACCGTGGCACTCATTTGCGTGGATCCGATTTGAGGATCTCGTTAACTGAAGCTCGGTATCATGTTACATCTTCAGCTCTACACGTTCATATATTTCGATAGTTAGTGACATGGGCGGACAACCCGTTACGTCCTGAGCTTACATTTAAAATATATATAATAGTAATATAAAACAGCTGGCCCGATAGATAAATAAAATTAATATCTTCACCCCAGCATTCGATTCAGCTGAATTTATAAAATATCCGAGTATAGGAGCCGTAGTATAGGAGCATAGCCGAGCGGTCAATACGAAATTAAATATTCTATTATAATTTTCCCCATCTGGGTTAGGCGGAAGTTTAGACAATGAAGTCCTGTGTAAGCGATGTGTGCAAAAATTGCATTTATACATTTTAAAACACACTTCAGTTATTTAGAGAAAAAAAGAAATTCGTTTATTCGAGGACCGAAAACAGCACGACGACAATATAAAAAAGTAGCGTAAGTGAATATTAAAGAAAACTTATAATAAATTATCTAACTAAAACAACAAATATGACAATCTGTGCTGCAGCATTCGACCACGAAATGGATCGAACTCAGTTATAGACTGGATAACCCGATTAAAATCTATTTGCGAAGATAATCCATTACTAATCCTATCTTATGTTTTATTCTTAATTATCCAATAATCAAGATTTTTTTCAAGGATTTTTTTCTAGGATATTATCGTTGTTTCTGATTCCATAATACAAGTGCTTAATCTAGTTACTTTGGGATCAGCAATATGTGTGACATTGTCCCTATCTATTTCTGTATTTTTTCTCTTTAGGCAACAACAGTTCTGTGGTTAGAGGTTCTAATTCGTAAAAAACGCTAGTGACAAGTGGATTGACAAAACCAAATTTATTTATGTTTGTCTATCCCAAATAGATGTGAGGGCAGTTATTTCTATCTTCATTTTTAAAATTGTATGAATTATCGCTTTTTTTATTTCCAGCGTATAGTATAGCTAAAGTTTAGTTTGTGGCGCAAGGATTAAAATGGCGGATTGCCGCTGACACGTCAACGTGCAGTCCTCGTTAATCCTCTTATATTTCACAAATATGAAAGTACTTCTCCGCTTAGTTTTAATTCGCTTTCAGTGTTTGTTGGTTTGCAATGTGTTTGTATCCGTGTTAGTTATTTTAATTAAAATCCTTGATAAGTCTGTGAGTCTTACAATAATTAAAAGAAATTAAATGCAATTAAATTTAACAACGATAGCCGAGAGGTTGGGTGGTCGGAATTTCGAGTCGAGAGACCCGAGTTCGATCCCCAGGTCGTACTCGTACAAATGGGCTTTTCAAAAACTTATGTACGAATAACATCGTTGGCTTGGACATAAAGGCGGCGACGGGCTCACCACCTGTCACGTTGTCCCGAAAATATCTTCGGTGGAAGGTGGGTCGAAGGGACTTAATTGTCTAGACTAGACCTCTGTCTACCCCTGTATTGGGAATTGCGTAAAGATATTATTTTTAAAATTTAACAAACCTTTAGCCGATATGAGTATATTAGTTTTTGCATTTGCCCCCTCTTCCCTGCCAGTGGGTATAGCTTAAATGAGGAGAATTTGAAGGAGAATGTTCTCGAACATATATGGATAAGCCTGAAAAGAGAAACAAGATACATTGATAAAACACATTAAATAAATATATATAAATATCTTTTCACAATTCCCAATACAGGGATGCTAAGAGGTCTAGTCTAGACAATTAAGTCCCTTTGACGGTGGTCAAACTCTTACTTAATACCACTGAAGATATTTTCGGGACATCATGACAGGTACCAGCCTGTCACCTGGGGATCGAATTCGAGTCTCTTGACTCAAAATGCCGACCACCTAACCACTCAACTATTGTGGCTAATGTGATATCCTAAAGTATTGAGTATATTGAATACTATATAATACTTAAATCTTGAAAACCCATGATGTTTTAATGCGGGGACGTGTATGTGTGCAAAGGAAAAATGAAGAAAATATTTTTTTTTTTTGTAGAATCATCATTTCTATGTGAAATATAATGTCATTAGAAAGCAAATTTATTTTTTCCAATTCTTCAGCAGTTTCGCGCCAGTAGACATGCATCAAAATCCTTATTTACTACCATATCAAGTACTACTTAATCAAGTCGTGTACTCAGCGCTTTATTTACGGGAGAATCCCAACGATTGTATTAATTAGAATTCCATTTGCACAAGAATTGCATAAATTTCTATTACGCCTCATATAATAAGGATTGCTTGCGGTCTTGAGCTTCGTCGGATAAAGGATATTATCTCCTCGTGCATACCCACAGTTTGAATTACAACTGTTGTACAAATGTCCCGCTCCCCGTCCCTCCCGTCCCTCCCGTACCCTGCCGCGGTCCCGACGATGCGCCGCCAAACGGAAAATTAGTTAACTCGGCGAGATCGCACCGACTTTGAACTTATTTAAATTTAATTTGCTGCTTTTGTTAAAGTACTTATATTGGCTTATATTGGCTGAATTAAATATTGCTTACAAGTTTATCTATTTTTTTTATCTTCACACAATTGCCCATTACTGAGATAATACCACTACTAAATTGGTAGTATTTTGACCTCCGTGAACGAGAGGCGGACGCGCGTATTTTTTATGTTTCCGTATTCGACTCCCGGACGGTTCAATATAAAAAAAACACTTATTCGACATTGTCTCTCCCAACATTTATCTGGGTTTTTGCGGTAGCTTCGTTGTTTCCGATTTCATGACGCAAGTCCTTCAGCTATACCTACTTTAGGATTAGAGCAATGTATGTGATACTGTTCCTATGTATGTATATATGTAATTATTATTATTTATATATGTATTATATGATCTCCCCTTTATTTTCATATGTGTATTCATTACACTTCTACCAACTTGATTTAGAATCAGTATTTTATGTGTAAGTAAGGTTATACAGAATGATTCACTTTAATTTAAACTCAAACTTTTTAATATTTTATTAGACGATAACATGTTGATTGTAATCGTTAAAAATTGATTGTAATCTCTTTAAAATTTTTCGGAGTTTTAAGCGTTATTAAACTGTCTAGACGCATTTATTAAAACTTTATCAGCTTTATAAATTATTTTTAAACACTTTTGTGACACTTTATGTTTATATTGCTTAAATTTAAAAAGCCATTTAAGTGAAAAATTTAATAGCCGCTTTTAACTTTTACAACTACATTAATGTACAGCAAGATTTCATTAATGTATTTTTGGCGTTATCTCTCTAAGATCTAATTAACCGACAAAACATATTGTCATTTGTAGATAAATACCATTCGTAAGATGCGGATTAACTTTAACATGTGCAGATATCCGAACTAACCACATTACATTTCATCCTAACGATCATTACTTGGACGAAAGAAAACGCGTATTAAGTGAATTGGTACATACGTACACTCCCATTTCCCTATTTAAATTCACTTTAAGTCGAAGTCCGCGTAATTGAAACGGAATTCCTCATCCAGACTTTGCGGAGTCGAGTGTGTGTCCTCTTTGGGCGCATCCGTTTGTATTTTTTTTGTATCTCAATCTGGGAGGACCGTTTGTTTTCTGTGTAATATAATTACTGTGTAATATATTAATGTTTTACTTAATATTTGTTTATTACTTACAGCATAAACATGTTATTGTAATATATGTTTTTATGATACTCGATGAATGCAGGTGGCTCAGGATCGTTCACCGTGGAAAGTTTTAGGCGATAAGATAAGAGCCTATCAAGAATCCACAGCTGAACATAAGCCGTTCAGCTGTGGGCTCTTGATAGACTTTTTAAACAAACATCTGTCCTGATGGTGAATAATTACTGACAAGAATACTTATAGCAGTTGAGTTGGTTGTGTTCGATTCCCAGATGGTAGATTCTGTACCATTGAGTTCTTTCAAAAACTTATGTACGATTCATATCGTTGACATTAAGACGGTTCACCACAAAAGGTGAGTCGTGAGGACTTAATTGTTTAGACCTCTGTCTACCCTAGTATTGGAAATGGCATGAAGATATTTAATTTAATTGTAACCCTTATATTTTATCCACAATACCAGAGAAAATGTACGTGCGTTACTGTTCTTTCTAAGAGAAATCGGGAGAGGAGACACTGCGAAAGGGAAATGGGTCTGCAGTTATCTCACTCTCGCAACACAATTTTTCAAAGCCGTGGCTGTGCTACTTCTCCGATCCAGCCAGAATTAATTAGTTAAGCATTAAATCTAATTGATGACACCCATTGCTGTTTAGGATCTGCAAAAAACAATTTAGCAACAAGTTATGTATAAACACGTAAGCGGGTCGAGTTCGAGCGTATATTGGGTTGAAATTTTTCAATGTAAACTGCCATGATAAAAGGCTTTAATTCACACAGTCGGTGCCCAAATTAGCTGCGATAAAAAAGCAAGCGTGCGAGGCGACGCATAAATTGCTGACATAAATTCGCCTGTTTCCAAACAAACATCCAGTAGCGCGCACAATTATGGAGATCTTTCCATCTTCCTCTTCAATAGGTTTTCTGTATTATCTTCCTTTAATGCTCCCCCGGAAATGATAATTTCGTATAATTTAGTGCATTAAATTTATGTAAACGGTGGTGTTGGAATCGAATTTTCTGTAAAATCTTTCCTAACCTAAAAAAATATATATAAATATAATAAAAAAATATCTTCACGCAATTCCCAATACAGGGGTAGACAGAGGCCGAGTCTAGACAATTAAGTCCCTTCGACCCACCTTTCACCGAAGATATTTTCGGGACAACGTGACAGGTGGTGAGCCCGTCGCCGCCTTTATGTGCAAGCCAACGATATTCGTACATAAGTTTTTGAAAAACCCATTGGTACGAGCCTACCAACTGGGGATCGAACTCGGGTCTATTGACTCGAAATTCCGACCACCCAACCACTCGGCTATCGTGACTTTAAAAAAATATATATCGCAAATAACGAAGAGTTGATATAAACGATAGAATAATAATTATAGATTATATTAAATTAATAGTATCTCTATTAATGTAATATAATCTTTATGACTTAGACATTTATAATTTCTTAAATAACGTTATGATACCTTTGGTTTAACAATCGACGGAAGGTGGGTCGAAAGGACTTAATTGTCTAGATCTCTGCCTACCTTGTATTGGAAATGACACTGACATAGGTTTTTTTTATCGATATTTTGCATTATTTTAATCCCTAATACAACTGCAAACAATAACTACATTTTTGTAGTTTTTTAACCGTTAAAACCATAATGACCAATTCGGGAAACGAACCCGGGATCTCATAGTTGGCGACACTTTGAAAACCATTGTGTACGGTACGAGTGACCGATACCAAAATTTTTATGCTATTAATGTCGCAGTTGACGCTGAAAAATTATTAAGTCACGATAGCTCAGTGGTTGGGTGATCGGAATTACGAGTCAAGAGACCCGAGTTCGATACCCAGGTGGCAGGCTCATACCTATGAGTTTTTCAAAAACTTATGTACGAATTACGTCGTTGGCTTGGACATAAAAAACGGCGACGGGCTCTCCACCTGTCACATTGTCCCTAAAATATCTTCGGACTAGACCTCTGTCTGCCCCTGTTCTGAGAATTGCGTAAAGATGTTTATTTATTTATTTTATCTGACATCAGTCATTGGTAGACCTCCGTGGATGAGTGGCGTACACTCCGATTTTCATGGAGTCGCCAGCTCTTAGGCACCAAGTAAATTTTTGTGGTACCTTCGTTGTTTTCGATTTCATAACACTTTGGGGAACAGAGCAATGTATGTGATGTTGTTCCTTTCTGTGTATGTATTTATTTATTGGTGCTGTTGTTACTGTAGGCTTAGGGGAAGAAATGGAGAAAATATACAGTTGACTCTTATCTCCTATCGTACTGACAAATGTATTACTGAACTTCGCGGCCCCACACGACCGCACAATGCGGACTCTATGGCAATATTTCAGATAGATAATACGGACTATTACTCCGTTTCCGAGATAGCTTTTATTGAGTTGAAATACGGCGGGCCATATTTTGTATTGGATGTGTTTGTTGGAATCTCATCATGGTAAACGTTTAAAATCGTTTTGTGCTTTTAATTTTTTTTTTTTATATTAGGTATGAACAAGTAATAAAATAAAAAGATGTTATTTTGCTTCTCATTATTGATAGTTAACTGAAAAGAAAGTTACTTTTTACTTTTTCCGTTAACAGTGTAGTTCTCATAAACCATTACCACTTTAGTTTTTTCTGGTAAAACTAAAGTGACACTTTTATGAAAACAAAATTTTATCGAGAGAATTCCGATAAGCGTTCAAGTGTGTCGAGATATACAAATAAAGGAACTGGCGAATGATAACATAATGTCAAATAGAGACCGAAAACTGAGTGGACAGGACTGTCAAAGCTGGATATATTCCAAGTAGATAAAATAAAAAAAAAAACCATGAGTCTTTAAAACAGCGTACTCTCATTTATATCCTCATCATTGTAATATTACTTTTCAACCTTCGGTGTACGCCAGTGGACAAGTTGTCGCCACTCTAAGGGACCATGTTCAAATCCGGAATGCGGAAAACCACTGTTCTATATTGTCTCGGGTCTGAGAGTGGTAACTTCACTGTTTCTGTTTACATAACACGTGTAATTTACAATCGAGGTACATGGCCCTTACATCTTCCTCAAAAACAAAAACTAAAATTAATGTATAATAGCACATAAGCATTATCTTACAATTCTTTTTTTTACTTAATATAATTATTTTTCATTTGATTAAAGTTTTGGTGTATAGTGCATATTACACCATAATTACGAAAAAATAGGATGTTCTTCCGAAGTTCGTACAATTATGAATGTTGTGTTTACCTTTAATTAAGGAAGCATTTACCTAAAATCTTTAATACTTAAGTTTTGTGTTAATTGCTGCGATGTAATCCTTGTTGGTAAACCGAAATAAATAAATAAATAAAAGAGATTTGCGAGAGGGAAAAGCCTGAAAAAAGAGAAGAAAATCTTAAAAGAGAAAACTCCTGAAAACGAATGAAACTTCTGACAGGCGAGGGAGGAGGCATGTTTTATTACCTGTGGATTTATTTTTATAGACACCTTGACTGTCACGTAACTTTTTTAAAACATATCTTTTAGGCTTGCTATCGTATTATATTATTCGAAAATGGCAAAAATACGTTGAACGATACCGTACTTAAAATTCTTCTTATTTCTTTAGCATACTATATCTAACCAATATCACGTTGGTTTGAATATCTCTTGGCATGGAACTCACGTCACTTGATGAGAGATAGTTCACAACACAAACGGAGGCTCCATTAATTTCCGTTTAGATTTTTGATAAGGTTTTTAACGAATAACAGATTTAACAGAATTTTATATGATTGTTGCTGTTATTCTTGAATTGTCGAGGCTGCGCTTATCTAAATTAAAGGTAAACTAATTCCCCAAATGGATTCGTGAAAGGAGACTGTAGGTCGGTTTGACGTCGCTTGTAATAAATAAACTCTCGCCTTTCATTTGTAATTAACTGTTTTATTTTTATTAGTAGTGTGTAGGCTAAGAGTGTTTATATTTTGGTGTCTATAAAATTAATCAACCATCTGTTATGTTGTCCCTAATAGGCTTCGGCGAAAGGTGAATCAAAAGAACGTAACCAGACCTCTACCCCACTATTGGAAATCTGCGTCAATATTTGTTATTTATTATTACGTACATGTTCTATATTTGTTCGACTTTTTTTTACTGATTGGAGGTCTTTGTACAAATATTTTAATGAACTGTGAAGAAACTACAATCAATATAAGTAGGCCGAGACTAACTTTCCAATTGGTGAACTTGAGCAAATTGCACGAAGAAGGGAAAATAAAGAATACTCAGATACTTAGATGTGCATGGATGTAGAAAATTATAAATTTATATGAGGTTTTCATATTTAAAAAAAAATGTGATGCCACAAACCTTCTTTCTTATAATTATTTTAACCATTTTCGTTAAAGTGGGTTATTTTCTTTTGCAAAATCTAGAAATATTTGTAATTATTCGGAACAACGAAGTTTACTTTGAGGGGAATGCGTGTTATAAGCACTTTTTAAATAATAATCCAATTTCGTGGTAAGCGGAGTGTTCCGAAGAATCTGCGGCGCGCAGTACCGCTCCACTTTGGAGTTTAATTAAATTGGATAGTTGTGCGGAACCCTTTGTCTACTGCGACGTGCCGGCGCTTGTGGGTGTCGTCGCTTGTATGATTTGATTGGGCTTCGAATAAAAAGATACTGCCTTATTTCATATGAAGAATATTGCTAAGTTATACGATAGCTTGTTAACTTAAATCTATTCAAATTTCCTTTTACTTAGTCCACAATTTAATAATTTCTCTTTTAATGCCTGACCGGTTTCTTCTTTGTGGTATATCAAAGTTTTAGAGCAATTATAATTGTAATAGCGTAATATAATCGTATTGAAACAAACATTATTGAATTGTTGAATAATTAAAAGTGAAGTATGAAGGTACAAAGAAAAAGTTATTTCAGTTATAATTTTACATTATAAAACAAACTGTGATTTTTTGTTATTTTGTTTCTGCCTCTGGAATTGTAATTTAAAAAAAAGCATTAATTTATACAAGATCAACACTAAAATTATTATCGCCTTTAAATTTACTTATACTGTAAACAACATATTTGTAGTGTAAAATGTTTTCCAATAGCAAAGCAAATTGCACTTAAAGTATTAATTAGACCGGACAAGCAATTTAGTCAAATTGGCCTGCTTGGCGACGTTAACTGGGTGACATTTGCATAACTGCACTGAGACTTGAACTCGAAGTTCAACTGCCATGATCTGAAAACCGGAGGACTACTGATAATCGGGGATGGTCCATTAAAAAAGTAAATGTAAACAAATACCAATTATGAAAAATAAAAAAGTGGGACTACGTTTATTTAATATCATATTTTAATGACTTACTTTAGATGAATGGCGAATATACCTGTTTTCATGATCCAGCAGCAATAATCTCCCGGGTTCGATTGCCGGTCGGGTCAATGTAGAATATAGTTTTTCTACATTTTTTTCGGGTCTGCGTATTTGTGGTACTTTCGTTGTTTCTGATTACGTAACACAATTGCTGATGCTACTTACTTTTGAATCAGAGCAATGTAGGTGATGCTATACCTATTTATTATGCTCATATGGCAGAACAGGTGAATAAAATTGTATGCCAGGGGTGCACTTTTAGCCGGGATGGAAGATGTGACCTAGGTATGGACAGGCGTGTGGCTACCGAGAACAAAGTCTGTCCTCGTTAGTCAAAGGGCAGGGTATAGCGAAAAGCCAAAGCGTATCAATCATGTTTAACATATCTTGTGACCTCAGGTGAAGTAACATAGTAATTCAAAATGAGGCTTGGAAAGTTAAAAAACTATTATCTCCGTGCCACCGTGTCGCCATGGTACGGCAGAAGTCGCTGGTATGATCCAACCCGTGGCAGTTCATTTTTCATTAATTTAATTTCAAAGGCCGGCAACGTAAAAAGCACAGAAATAATGAGAATGGAAAAATTTTACACCGACACAACACGTCAAGATATTTTTTTTTATTTCATAAGCCCCATTGCCAAATCGATAGTGACCCTATCAAGGCTAAGGCTTCGGAATCTCTCTTAAGGCAACATTTGTTTGATAAATATGAATATTTGTACTCTAGTGATTGATGTTTGTACATGGTAGGCATGAATAAGTGTTATCTTATCATCATTGTGTTGTCAACGCACAGGAAATTCTAGTTAACGCTGAATAATGTGTGTTTTTCAAAAATATAACAATTATTATTAGATTTTAATTCGATACATACGAAATCGTTAGCCTGTTAATTGTTTTACCTGTTCTTATAAAATTGTGAACATTGTACTTCCGTGCTAATGCAACGAAAACACGAGACACCTTCCCCATCGGCGAAACTTCAATTAACAGTGTCATCAAGACCATAAGTGACTCATAAAAAACAATTTCCTTGCGGCCCCTCCGCCGCGAGCGCCACTTCATTAAGATTTTATTGTGTGTTCAAATACGATGGGAGCGGTGGCGCACACTCGACTCATGGAGGCATCCAAACGACTTAGACGCGAGAGACCGTTCGGAATAATTACTTTGGATATTAATTCGCGATTAATTAAAGAGTCGTCCCATTTTTGCGTTCTGTTACATTCTAGAGAGTGAAATGATAATGGAATTGTATTTTCAAAATTGCTACCTTTTGAGGAGAACAAATACATAGAATTATCAACATCCGGACACAGACCACGGACACTCAACTTTGGCCTCTTCTGTAAAAATTAGAAACATAAAGTGCATAATATCTCGTACTTCAGTCTTAGTCACAGCTGCCCCTTACCGGTCGATTCAATGTTTATCTAATATTTTTCTAAATTATTGCCAGACAATTTGTCAGTAGCCATTGATATTTTAAGGCTTTGTCCCTTTGTTCCAAGACACCACAGTTCCTTTCACTTCCATCTTATATATGTTTTGTTATACTTCTTTCATAAACTTTTTCCACATGTTAATACATCTGATATAGATATCATCATATATATTTTTAAATTTTTGTCACTACATATTTCGATATGGGTGAGTGGGTAGTAGCCTAGTTCGTACCCCGGCAACTCCTTCATAAAATGGTTAGCGTAAGCGTTAGTTGGTATGTAAAATTTGAAATGGAACTGAGTATTGCTTCCTATCGATTACTTTGTGTCTATTTGCAGAATTTTCACCACAGTTTTGTCTGCATACAAAAATCTATCCAATATGTAGTATGTACACAACTTTTAATTTATAGATGCAGTATTTACTCATTTCTGAGTTTCCGGCGATGTGTACACGAATATTTTATAACCGCAGCTCCCCCTTTTTTGTTGACTTTGGACGTTGCTGTTGTTTATATAGTGAAGCTGCAATTGGCAAATGTGTGTTAACATCGTGCTTTCATAGTTAATACTTTAATTGATTAATTATATGTTTTTAATTTAATCGGCACCTGATTTAAAAATAAATAAAGATATTTTATTTAAATATTAAATATCTTCACGCCATTCCCAATACAGGGGTAGACAGAGGTCTAGTTTAGACAATTAAGTCTATATTTCTATTATATTATAAGAAAATATTTCGGGACAACGTGACAGGTGGTGAGCCCGTCGCCGCCTTTATGTCCAAGCCAACGATATGAATTGTACATAGGTTTTTGAAAAAACCCACTGCCACCTGGGGATCGAACTCGGGTCTCTCGACTCGGAATTCCGACCACCCTCTATCGGCTACCGTTACTTGTAAGATATTTTATGTATATTTTTTTTTAAATCGACATTCGAATTTACCATTCCCTGTCTTCCTGTGGGTGTAGTACTAGGCCGGTAGGAATAAACCTTGCAATTGTTGCGACATCTATGTCTCCACTTTGGAAGCTCGCTAGTGGCGGATTCAGGAAACATTTCGACGGCCTACATCGCGCTATCGAAGTTCGCACAATTACAAGCATATATACGATTACCGATAGCGCTCACTGTGGAGGAGACGTCCTCCCCAGGTCACGATCACCCGACCTGGCCGGTAGCTACCCTTTTCCTGCAGCACATCATCCGCTATACAAGTAATAATAGCTACCGATAATGACAGCAATATCTAAAGTGTGACAATTACAGAAATTTCGTTTTCAGGCAGAGGCCTATGGCCTGTAGTGAACTTTTACAGGCTCCTAAGAAAGTAATCAACAGTACTCGTATATTCATTATTCATATTCTTACTACGCGCGCAATCAGTCTAAAACTGCCAGCAGGAATAATTTGATCGATTAGCATCACTTAATAGTTCTGGTATTTTTATAACATTATTTCTTCTTGTATTATATGACACTAATTAGTCGTTTGTAGTCGCAGTGTTTTCTAAATAGATATATTAAGTATGTTCAGCTTAGGAACTTGCTGTCAAAAGAATTACAATTTTTGCGTAGAGTTTCATCTTGTCTCTTCACTCAACTATGACGAACTCCGTGGACGAGTGGTTTTCATGTTGTCGCCAGCTCTGAGGCCTTGGGTTCGATTCCCGATCGAGTCAATGTAGAAAATATTATACAAGCACTAAAGCTGCTTACTTTGTGATTGAAGCAATTTGTGGCATCATGCCCCTATTTAGTTATCTTTGTATTTATCCATTATCTGACGTTAAGAATGAATTAGGCATCTCACTATAAGTAAGTTGCATTCGAAAGTTACATAAAAAGCAGAAAGTGCTATCGGTCCGTTCATCTAGACACCTCCGTCATAATTCGTTAAATGACGGCCAAAGTAAAGATCAAAGTGAGTAATGAATCACAAATTTCCGATCGGGCGTTTATTCGCCGCTCGTCGAGGAGCTGTCGTTCATTACCATTCATTAAGTGGAAGTGCGTTGATACGTACTGTCAATAACGTCGTCGGTCAAAAACCTGATAATTTTATTTTATAACTGCCCATAAGGTTTTAGGTAAAAATGCATATTTGTTTCTAAACCTTACTGCAACAAACAATCATGGCTATTGCTTTACTAGCAGTGAAGTTACAGATAATTACAACACTATTATACATTCAGAATACGAACTGTATCAACCTTGTCCGATATTGCAACTGCATAATTAGAAAATATGTCTCTGTCAAGTCTCATTTGATACGAAAATAGTATAATTTTGTAGATTTAAATTAAATTTTTAAATTAATTATGTTATATTATAAATTGTTAGATGTAATGTCGGTCTTGTCATATTCTTATATTCGTCATTCTTCGTGGAAAATTTTCGGAAAGATCAATGATTAGCAGTAGATTCAAAACGATTTATTCACTTCACTAAAATATGCGTGAAGTTAAAAATCTTTGGTTTTAGAACATTCTACAGGATTTACCGATCTAAGGCTCCGTCTGTATCGTTGATTGAAAAAGCATTTTCTCGCTACAAGGCCCTAAGATTGGCTGTCAATGTTTACTTGTTACTGTAAAACTTTGAAGGAGAAAAGTATTTTCTTCGAACTCGTTAAATTGATCGCGTCTTTTGTTAATCGTCTACTTTTCATTAAAATGCTTTTTGTTTGTTTTTCTTTTCTTTCGTAAATTTTTATTTACGTTTTCGTAAGTATTTCACTGTGTAATGTTTGTTGATCCTAAAAACCTATTGGAGCTTTTTCCTATGTGTTGATAAATATAAAGAACACTCACGATAGCCGAGTGATTGGGTGATCGGAATTCGAGTCAAAAGATCCAAGTTCGATGCCCTGGTGGATCCACAGATGGTGGAATAGATTGGCGTTAAGATATTTTTTACGATTATCGATAAGTTAGATATAATATTTTTCAAGTTTTTTTATACTTTTTAAGTACCACTTAGTTTGTAGATTCTTTTTTATTTATATAATATTATATTGATTAGTTTTAATGTACCCTGCGTAGTTCGAAACTACCTTACTTACTTGACCACTGCTGGAGACAGACCCATATGAGAGAAGAATTTTATACTTGTCACTGTTCTCCTTTATTTCTATTAAGTAACATATTATTTATAGAAATATCTCATTTTGTAACGGCTCTTATTACAATTACTTTCTAAAACTTCTGATATGATAAGGTATGGACCATTGTCAGGACTGATATTTGAGTTCTATATATTTGAACTATAATTTATTGTGCATGATATATATGATAATCTATACTAGACTTGTCGTCGTAAAGAATGATCAATAATACAAATAATTATTTTTAGACAAAGAAGTAACAATACATTGCATTTCAATAATCTATTTGACTCTTCTTAAAACAAAGACTGTAATAAAACAGCTGTCAGTGACAAAGCTCGCCGAGTCCACCCTTCTACAGAAATAAGATTCTATTTAAATTCTATTGCGCGTTATTTCAAACAAAGTGGAACAGTCGTCATTCGGTCACTCTTTAGAAATTCAAAATCTCTTTTTAACTCCCCTTTTAAATTCCAAAAGGCTCTGCAAAATGTCTTGGCGAGATCGCGCCTCACTTTGCTCACTTCATTCATCGTTGACAATCCCTTGACATGTTTTATGTCCTAATTTAAATTGCTTTTATCCCGAACACGGCAGTTATGCGGGTGCTTAAAATGGCCGCTGCGGGCCCAACGTTTTTCAATCTCAAAGGCGCCGGAATTACTGCTTTCTGACGTTCTCAATTGTTTCAAGATTTAATAAAGATCTCTTACATTTTCTATTTGACGCTTTACATTTAATTGTTAAAATTTTCTGGCAAAGGCGTGCTTAGTTTACTACACATCTGCTTCATTAACACCAGTTAAAATTTGTATTAACAATTTCATTATATGAAATTGCTACGTATGGGGTCAAAACGTATTGAGAATATTTAGTCATCAGTATTTAAAAAATCTAAGCACTTACATCAATGACTTCTTGAATCGTTAAAAGTATCTCTATATTTATGGAGATCTTTTATCAACATATATATTCATATGCACCAATATACATATTATACAAAAATACATATTTAAACAGAATTGTTACTTAACAAAATATAACTTTGACTCTGTGTGACGGTCAGTTGTACTTCTGCAATATACCTAAAATGTTATCTTTTTGGTTATGTATAATTTAGCTTAGCTTAACGCTGAATGTTCAAATGCTATGCACATATTATTGAACTACAGGTTTCGTTAATATTCAATTTTTATTATTATGAAGTTATTTTACACTTTTGTTAAGTCACGATAGCCGAGTTGTTGGGTGGTCGGAATTTCGAGTCGAGAGACCCGAGTTCGATCCCCAGGTGGCAGTACCAATGAGTTTTTCAAAAACTTATGTACGAATTTCATCGTTGGCTTGGACATAAAGGCGGCGACGGGCTCACCACCTGTCACGTTGTCCCGAAAATATCTATATATATATATATATATATATATATATATATATATATATATATATATATATATATATATATATATATATATATATATATATATATATATATATATATATATATATATATATATATATATATATATATATATATATATATACATATATATATATATATATATATATATATATATATATATATATATATATATATATATATATAATCTTCACGCAATTCCCAATTCAGGGGTAGACAGAGGTCTAGTCTAGATAAGTAAGTCCCTTCAACCCACATTCCACCGAAGATATTTTCGGGACAACGTGACAGGTGGTGAGCCCATCGCCGTCTTTATGTCCGTTTTATAATACATCGTAAATATTTACGCCCGCCCTTGGTATACGTAATATCATCTAAAAGTATGCGTTATTGCAAGGAATATTCGTTATAAAAGTGTCGCCTTCAGTATTTGGAATGATAAATAAAAACAGCTCGCGTGTTCCTGTTTATGTGGTCCCACTCGAGAACGTGGCAGACACGAAAGGCGTATTCAACGTACAAATGCAATCTTTATCAAATTTTGCATTCGACTATTTTCGCCCGCTCTTCCTATTTTCAATACATTGCCATGACATAAATATTACATTGATTCCGAAAGTCGGATCTAGTCGCTCGGGTAAAATTTTTAATGTTCAAATTTTATAGTTCACCTTTGGGACATCAAGTTCTGTGTTATAATTTAATGTAAATTTGGTGGCTAAATTGCTTTGAATCATAGAATAATATTTTAGTAGTATGTTGCGCGTAATTAAAAGACAACATGTGATGTTTTAGTATGGTTATTTGTGATGGTTATATAAACTTGAATTACAATTTTAATTACGCGGTAACTCTGTTCTCCAAAAGTTTACAGAAAATTGAAGTTACTTTTGATAAACGTTATTACAAGTTGTAAGTGGAGTATTAAAAGAATTCCTAATTTGTTTCTAGAGTTTGAATACAAACTATTATGAAATTTCAGCATCAGCTCATTCATAATTTATCCTGACGCCCTCCGTGGTCGAGTTTAGTTTAGTTTAGTTTTTTTTTAGTTTAGTTACCAATAAAACGAGTGTGTCGTTTTATTGGTGTCGCTAGTTCTGACGTCTCGAGTTCGATTCCCAGACGGGTCAATGTAGAAAACCGCTTTTTCTAAATTTTCTCGAGTCGAGGGAGTTAGTAGCATCTTCGTAGTTTCCTATTCCATAATACAAGTTCTTTAGCTACCTTCATTGGAATCAAACAGAATATTTATTTAATATCTAATTTTGGCGCTGATACTTTTGTAGGTGGGTTATGCGTTTGCAAAAATGTAATTTTTGTACGTCAATGAATGTCTTTTATTTCTAGTTTAACGGATTGATGAATTTAGTTATTTTCTTTTATATTATCGTTATCGTTTGAGATCTACGCTATGTAATCTCAGAGTTTTAGAATCTAGCAATTGTCCATTTTCTGACTGAATATATATCTGGAATTGAAACTGACGAGCTTAGCATGTAAGAAATACGGTAGGAAAGGCTCTAAAGAAAACCGGCGAGGCGTAAATTCAGAACATATACCTACTTCATTAAATGGATCCGCGTGATACGTTTTTTTTTACCGATTTCATTTCTTTTTATAGACCTTTTTTTTAAGTTATACCTGTGGTGAAAGGTTAAAAAAAATACTACTGTTGTATGACTGATTTATTGCGTCTTAAAAATGTATCCCATAGATTAGTTCAATGGTTAATGACCTATAGAAATAATTTAGATGATAGTTTTAGAATAACTGGAACAAAATGGCCATGTAGTATTGGCGGAATAATATATCACTCGTTTTCTTTCCGTGGGTGTCGTAACCGACAGATAACGGTATAACCGTCTCAATAAATACCAGATCAAAATTTAGCAGACCGGTAACGGGCAAAAGCGTCTAAGATGCAAGGTATCTGATACTAAGATCGCCAACCCGCTTGCAAGCGTGGCGATTATAGCTGAACCGGCCTTGATGAAATCAGCTTGAATACTGCAGAGGTTTAAGCTCCTTCTTTTAACTCCTTCTTAACTGCCACGTTTTTTTTTTTTTTTCAAAGAAAATAATATAAATTAGCTCAACAAAGGGTTGCGAAGCTGCGAGCAACAGCTAGTTATAATCGTAAATGAGGGATAATTAAACATTTTTGAGATAGTTTTTTTTCTTCAATCACGTTGAGCTGTATCCTGCATAACTAGATTTCCTTTTCATCAAATCGATTGAACTTTTTTACTTCCTTACTTCAGTATAGAATGTGACTGACACCTATAACAATATATAACTGCAAGACATGGGCTTTAGCTTTATTTAGTGGTCCCACTTTTATGTACATATTTTTTGATTAAAATGGCACATGTCATGTTATGTTTTTATAATTACGATTTTTGTTTACTATGAAAAGTAGTCTGGTAGCGCGTATCACACGTATTATATTTTCTCGATTCGATATTTTCTCGATTGATTTTATCCGAATACATCACTATTCGCATCACAATATGTGTGGCCCCAGATGTTATTCGAAGGGGAACAATGGTGCCCGTAAAAGAAAACACCGGTCGGTGTAGGTTCGAAAGATCTCGCGCGCGGCATGCAAAGTGGCTGTAAAATATTTAGGTCGGAATTTCGCCCTTTCGCTATTCCTTCTTTCTTACAAACTTTCCTCATGTAATATTTCTTTGTTTGTTATTGTCAAAACATTATTCGTATCTAATGTTATTAAGTATGGATTTATTTATTTTGAATGTTTATTTTTATTATACGATTTAGTACATTTTTTTACATTTTTTTTTTACAAAAAAAGTCACTATGGCCGAGTGGTTGGGTGGTCAGAATTTCGAGTCAAGACCCGAGTTCGATCCCCAGGTGGCAGGCTCGTACCAATGGGGTTTTCAAAAAATTTATGTATGAATTATATCGATGCCTTGGACATAAGAGACGGCGTCGGGCTCACCACCTGTCACTTTGTCTCGAAAATATCTTTGGTCGAAGGTGGGTCAAAGGGATTTATTTGGCTAGATTAGACCTCTGTCTACCCCTGTATTGGTAATTGCGTGAAGAATTTAATTCTTTATTTAATTTTAACGAAAGGTTTTGCAACTAAGTTTTCAAGTGGTTCTAGTACTTTAGCGGAGTACTTATTGAGTCAAAGTATAAAGAATAAATTACCATAGTTTCTTAAATGACAACGATTTCAGAATGTTTTGCCAGAAGCGTCACCTTGTGCATCGTTTGTTTCAATTAGTCGATTTGGGAAACCAACGTTTGCGACGTAATCGTGATTTCTCCACGTTTCCCTTTCCTTGCTTCAGAATTGTATCATGTAATAACTAGGTAATGGCGTCGCCTTCACACGATACTCCATGGCTATATTAGTTCTCGGTTGTCCAGTTACATTTGATATTAAAATCACATGTCTTCACTAAACCAAATGAAATTGAAAAATTAAATATTTAGTCATACATAAGTTTACTGCAGTCTTCTCTGTATGGAGAATTTGCCGTAATTACAAGCAATTGATACTGAAATCATATATTTCACTCTAGTCGCAGGATATTGTATAAATGTAATATATTGCGTAACATGAATATATAAGTTTACTGCAGAATATAATTCTTCTCCCATAAGAAGAATGTGTCATAATCTCTTGCTTGTGCGATTGCAGTAGAGAAAGACAGAAGATTGCAGGCACGTCGCACATGCAACTCTTCACTTGTTTGTAATATTTTCCTTATGTCTATAATCTTTGCTATTTTTGACAGTTTTGCTGTGTTTAAAAACGACGGTTAAAATACAAACTTTACAAAAGCGATTCATTCATTTGTAGACTACATAAATGATGTAAAGTAACATAAGCTACTTTTTGTTTTAAAATTTCCGTTCGTAACCTTACTCATCGATAGTTAATGTCTAGATAGATATATCAAAAAGTTGTAGCGTAAAATGTTTACTTATTTTCAAGTGGCATTTATATCTCAGACTATACAGGAATTTCCTGAAGATACTCTTAACTTAAGCTCGGAAAATTAGTACATTTTCTAACGCGAAAACTTTTAAATTAGTGATGGTATCATACCACCTTGTGTAACGTGATAAAAATCGTGTCACTTACATGAAAACTATGTATATATTAGTGTCGAGAGTATCAACATTTTGTTGATATTTAGTAGACACAGGGGTAAGTAGTCTTAGAAATTATTTCATAATCAAACAATGTTACAAATGCTTTATTTGCTGCTTCCCGTCATCCAGTAGAATTGAGATTGTTGGATGTAGCTTACATTTCAAATCGTAACACAAAAATTGGTACCCTGCTGTCTAATATCACTTCTTTAAGTACTACTTAACATACGACGATGTGCCAAAATTCTTTGCACTTCGAACCTCAGACGCGTGCTGCTTAATGTTGGTCGAATTGTGCCAACCTGTGGCAAAATATCAAAAGCGTCTATACCCTATTATATGTACGTACTGCGTGAATAGACTAAGTTGTTACTTTGCGGATAATGTATGCAATGTAATCCCAAACTAAACTACGTGACAGGTGGTGAGCCCGTCGCCGTTTTTAAATTTTTCTGCAATTCAAATATGTGTAATAATTCAATACAAAATTGAAGTGAAAAAATAATTTAAACCATGTGGGAGGTCTAATTTAGACAATTCTCGCATTCTAGACAAAGGTACATTACAAATTACTGTACAGGTGAAATTGTCCAGAACACAGTAATTTTTCGTAATGAACGCCCGGTTTAATATCAGCGCCGTGGGCTCTGATAAACGGGTGCGCCCGAGTCGGGTCGCAGCGGAATTAAAACCCTAAGATAATTTACTTGCCTAATTTATTCTGTAGGTTATTGCTTGTCCGCCTCGGCTATATTTTGCTCCGATTGCGCATGATATTGTTTCATTACGCTCTCCCAGATCCTTTTAGGCTTAGAGGACGATGTTCATTTCAATTCATTTCTATTGTGCCTTTGTTAAATTTATTTATGTAGCATTCGTGGTAATTTAGTCGCAAAATAGCGCTATAAGGTGTTAAGATTATGTGTTATAATTTTCTGTAGCTCTGAAAAAAATATTTAAAAAAGAGCGTAGTTGGCCTAAATTTTACGTATATTTTAAAGATCCTAAAAATTCTTTTGTACATGAATAAACCACCTCTGCCGGCCCCACTATGAATAATTGGGTGAAGATAAAAACATATTTAACGGCCCGCTACCCATATTGTAATTAACAGACAGATAATTAATCGATAATTCATTATTATTTATGTAAGAGTGTTAATGCTTTTTTTTTATAGAAAAGGTAGGTAGGTAAACGAGCAGGTGGCCCACGTGATGGTAAGTGATTACGCCATGAACACCCGCAATACCAGAGGCATAGCAGATGCGTTGCCTCCCTTAGATTTGGGGTAGGGGGTGTGTGGGCCTCCGGTTACCTGCACTCACCAGACGAAACGCAGAAGTTTGTTACACTTCTACTTCACGCCGGTATTCTGTGAGGTCTTGGTACTTCCCCGGTCGAGCCGGCCCATTGATGCAACAACAAAAGCTAATGCGTGGCTCTACCAATGTTAAAAACTGCTTTGAGAGAACCATAAGTTAAACATACATTTTGTCATATTTTCATATTAATCATTGTCATATTAATCTCGAAAATTTCTAAATATTAATCTATAACAATTATCAAATAAAATTAATTAGCATTATTATTAATTAGAATTATTAAAGATGATGCAGATGAAGCACAACCAAATTAAATTCAAATTTATTCAACGGTTTTTAAATTTTTTTTGTTCAATTTATAAAATATAAAATTTTATAAGAATAATTGAGAGTACCGCTACCGTGTGGTAACAGTGTAAGAATATTGTCCCACTCCCTTTCTTCCTGTGGGCGACAAAGGGGAAAAGCCCAGAATATCTTTATGGCAACCGGTAGATGGCGCGATAACCGTCTCTAAAAATATCAGACCAAAATAATCAGACCGAAGATGGGCAGCAGCGTCTGAGGTGTTTGTGGTCTGCTACTGTGATCGCCAACCAGCTGGTCGAGCGTAGCGATTATAGCAAATCCTCCCTATGAGAGAGCCCTATGTCCTGTACTGGACTTTAAAAGTCCGTTATGCATGTATGTATGTGTGTATGTAATTGAGAGGAAGTAAATAACATTTAAGCATGTGTACGTAACAAATGTTTGTACATCGAGCACACTACGCTAAGTACTATGTAAGTCATTGTCGCGATAACTGAATGCTGAAACTATAATTTCATTCGCGGACACGCTTATTATGCGCCGTTACTGCTATCGCTCGTTATTTACTTTCAAAACGGAGTTATAATTATTTCTCGCCCGCGCTCGCTATCCGATTCAACTAAGTAACGCTGAAACAACTCGTACAATATGTTTATTGTGCTAATGAATTATTTTATATATCAGCTACAGTTTACCACGCGGAGTTCCTCGCGAGAGTGTTTGCGGAACCGAAAATTTGGTTATTACGTAACATTGAAAAGGGTATCGATTTGGCTTATTCGAAATAATTGGCTATACATACACGTAGATATACAGCGTGCTCCTAACTTATCTAAAAAGGGTCAGCAGAGTCTGCATTCAAATGGAAATCATTTTGATTTCTGAAGTACTCCTCCGTACTTCCTTTAAAATTACGGTATCTTATGATATTTTAAAACCGGCAATGAACACAAACAGCTGAATTAACTGTTTGTAATCATTAAAAATTATTAATTAAAAATGTAACAAAAAACATATATGTTAATAGTTATAGCTGTAGCGCGTTTTTATAACGATGTAATTTTCACATATTCGTAAAAGCAGTGCACGCCGTCCTATATTTTATATGCAGCGCGGGTGCAGAGTATATTTTTAAAATGGAAAAGCCTAGAAAGATTTTCTAAAGTATACAAGAATTATTCTGCGTTCTACTCACGTATAGTTACGAACCACACTACAAATATTTATGATGCTGTACAACTAATAATAACGTTTTGAATATCAAAGTTCATAAACGTTCCATCATATTCTTAACTATTTTCAGTTTATTTTATTATGAATTTCCAAAAGATATTTATGACTTAAGTTAACAAAATTATATTACATTTGTACTTTTTAAAACAGATTTAAATGAGAAACATATATTGAAACATTTTTTGGGACAACTTGACAGGTGGCAACGCAATAAATCGTACGTAAGTTTTGAAAAAACTCATTCATTGAGCCTACTACCCGGGGATCGAACTCAACCCGAGTTCGATTCGTTCGTTTTTGATTCGAAGCCCGATCACCCAATCACTTGACTAACGTGACAATTAATATTATATTAGACAATGCCAATATTTTCGTTGAAAATAGTTGAATGTTATCTTTGATGTTATCTTGTTATCTTTGATGATTTGACCTTACACGTCACACCCATCCCGGATCGTATTCTACAAAATGTCTTTCCGGCATTACTTTGAGTATCACTAAACTAATAAATACAACACAGATCGAATTTCTAAAGTCGCTCAGTTACTCCCGTAGAGCATAATTGAATCGGAAGCATCACCCCCCTCCGTATCGACGATAAATATAAAAAGGAGAAACGGTAAATAACTTTAGAGGAACCCCGCTACTCTAATGAGCGAGAGAGGTGGCCCGGCCCGAAATTGAAAATGCTCGGCCCCCATAAACCATTTGTATTCAAACGGACCCACCGAACGGCCGCATTTTAATTTACTTACTCGAATTAAAAGTGTGCGTGATACGAATCCGATGTTTTTTTTTCATCTCCGACACTTTTTTTATCGCTGATTGAAGACAGCCCGCCGTTATTATTGCTAGCTATCCCTAAATCCTCCGCTCGGTACTCGATTGAGTATTCAAGTCCGCCCGTTCCGGTGTACGTCTCGAGTCCAATGGATATTTCTTAAATTAGGTAAAATCCTGTAATAAGCAACGTTCTTTTATCGTTTCCAGTTCCATTCGGAGTTTCATACGCCGAAAATTTCATTATTGGTATTGAAGCTATTTGTCTATTAAAGATAGACAAGATATCTGACTCGAAAAAAAGTCCTAACTTTTAATAAACGTTTCATTTTACTGACAACAGACTCATAATTTTCAGAACTCTTTCTTCATCAGACTGTTTAGTTCTGGATGGTTAATTCTAACACATAGAGGAAGCAGAACGCATTGTCTATACTGTCAAAAAGTCGACTTGAAACGGCCCGGCTACCTCCGTAATATAAGGTCGGCCAAACAGATTCCTCCTTCTTCTCCGTTAGTGTTCAGAACGCAGCTACTACAGGTGGGATCTCGTTAAGAAAGGACCACATTATTACCAAGAGACAAGTGGCAAGTGGTAAGTTTTGCTGCCCATATATGAATGGGTATGTTCGATCTGGTTATTACCAGTATGTAGTTGATCCATCTGTATTTCTTCAAATTATTTAGGTTTTCTGATCAATTGATGAGGGTGAGTCAATTGCTAATCTATCCTCTTCTCGTAAAAAATTGATTCAGCTTCCTAATACATGAATTACCTAATCTATTTTAGATTAGTTCTATTTCAGGGTGCATCACTATTGGCATAATTAAATGAAAAATAAAAAAAAATGACTTCACGCAATTCCCAATACAGGGGTAGACAGAGGTCGAGCCTAGACAATTAAGTCCCTTCGACCCACCTTCCACCGAAGATATTTTCGGGACAACGTGACAGGTGGTGAGCCCGTCGCCGTCTTTATGTCCAAGCCAACTTCGATATTCGTACATAAGTTTTTGAAAAAACCATTGGTACGAGCCTACCAACTGGGGATCAAACTCGGGTCTATTAACTCGAAATTTCGACCACCCAACCACTCGGCTATCGTGACTTATATATGAAATTAAAAATTAAATACTGTATTTATCACGTGATGGGCACTAAAAGAATTTAAATATTTTGAGGACTGAAGGTTAAAGAAAAAAAACTTGTTGAATAAACTTACTGGTTTCTAATGTTCTTTTTTTCATATTCATGTAATTTCCGATACTAGGGTAGGCAGAGGTCCAGTCATTGTCTTGTTCTTAAAACCTTTAAAAACACGAACCTCGTCTCAGTAATCAAGTAATGTAGAATATTTTTTTCTTTATTTGTATCCTTTGATTTAAGTAAAAACTCGCGCAAACATACCCTGATTTCGTTAGTTATATTGTCTGTTGTCTTTATTAATATTCGAGTTGAGGGAACATCGAGAGCAAAAGTGCATGAAGCAAAGTCGGCACCAATTAATATTCAGCGGTCGGCGGCCACGTCTAATGAAATTACCACAACAAAGCGCTGGCGGCGCTGCGCGGGATTATTGTGCTAATGTAAACATCGAATCGAGCGATAAAAGTGACGCAAGAATAAAATAAAAAGCACTCCATACGGTAGAGTACACGGCGAAGGAGTTTCTATAGTTATAGAATTATTTATAACTGTTTGCAGTTTTTGACATTGATGTTACTTGTGTGATCTTTGATCTGACGGCCCATAGCCGTGTTGGTAGTGACCCTGTCTTCGAGGCTAAAGGTTGCGCGTTACCACTTGGTGCAAACTTGTGGATGATTACATGTATATGTATTCACATATCAATGTAAATATATATAATATCCTATTAAATTATACCGTTAGTTTGGACATTACGTTAACCTGCCAAGTTGTCTCAAATTAGCTTCGGTGAAAAGGTTGAAAGCTTGAAAAGAAATCATTGTCTAGAACTCTGTCTACCCTAGTATTGGAAATCGCTTGTAGATATATTGAAATGATCTATAATGAAGCCCGTTCATTTGCAATTCATAGCCGATTCCTTATTAGCATTTAAAGTGTATCTTGCATGCTCTGTAGAATACAGCGAATCTCTACCAACAGATGAATTGTGAAGTTCCTTAATATAAAACATTAATTCAACGAATAAGTATTAGATTTGCGAAACGTCGTATGATTTTCTTTTTATGTATTACATACAAGTACAATTTTTATGTATTAAATACAAGTAATCGTGTTATGCTGAATATTTAACAAGCTCGAAGATCTTTCTGGAGGAGTGACGTAAATTCCGGTTTTCAGGGACTGTCGTCATGCATGTTCGATCCCAGGTCGGGTCAATGTAGATAACACTTTATCTACATTTTCACGATTCTGGGTGTTTGTGGTACCTTTGTTGCTTCTGATTCCATAACACAAGTAATTAGAACTACTTTAATTGGTATTAGATAAATATATGTGACGTTGTCCCTAAGTATGTATGTATATATTTTTTTCAACACATCTTATATAAATTGAAAAAAATAACGAAAAGCATAGTAATCCCAAAACTTTGTTTCTTAAAGGGAACTTTATGAAGACATTCTAAATTTCACAATATAAAAAACGAGACCCTTAATCTATATGGAAGCGAAATGATGAAGGGTGATTTATTATCCCGGCTTCCTACATCGTTCCCCGGGCGGTGTGTAATTAGATTTCCCCGACGTCACGGAGTCGAGTAAACACCTTGGAGGCATCAGGTGGTAAGCGAGCTCAGTAATGTACTCATCAGCTAAGTATATAACCCCTATAAAATATTAAAGTGGGTACTTGTAACGCGTAGTGTACAAAGAGAATTAACTGCACGGAAGTTGCGAGATAAGTTGCCTCATTGTTCCTTGATGGAGTTTTCAAAAGTCAATCGGGATCATCGACGCGATCTTTCTTGGTAATGGAGATACGTAATTAAGCAGAAATGTTTAAATACTTTCTTTTTTTTAATCTATTTAATTTGATGTTGCTTAATTCGTGTATCAAATGAATATCTCTAACAATATTAGAGTATTTTCAATATGAAACTACATATAAAACAATTATTAGACAAATAACTCTTTACCTCTGTCATTTATATGACAGCACAAAGAATGATGAAAGGTTGTGTGCTCGTTCATCTTAATTACAAAAATATAAATAAAAATACTGCTACCGTGTACGCTGATTCTTTCATATTTTTTCACGATGATGTATAGGCAAACAGGCACCCCGCATTTTTCCACAACCCCCAACTTTGACACCTTATTGTCTCATGCAATATGCATGATAATATCCCCATCGCGTCGGAAAATTCTGGAGGAGTGGCGTAAATTCCGGTTTTCAGGGTCTGTCGTCATGCATGTTCGATCCCAGGTCGGGTCAATGTTGATAACACTTTATCTACATTTTCACGATTCTGGGTGTTTGTGGTACCTTTGTTGCTTCTGATTCCATAACACAAGTAATTAGAACTACTTTAATTGGTATTAGATAAATATATGTGACGTTGTCCCTAAGTATGTATGTATATATTTTTTTCTTTATTTGTATCCTTTGATTTAAGTAAAACTCGCGCAAACATACCCTGATTTCGTTAGTTATATTGTCTGTTGTCTTTATTAATATTCGAGTTGAGGGAACATCGAGAGCAAAAGTGCATGAAGCAAAGTCGGCACCAATTAATATTCAGCGGTCGGCGGCCACGTTCAATGAAATTACCACAACAAAGCGCTGGCGGCGCTGCGCGGGATTATTGTGCTAATGTAAACATCGAATCGAGCGACAAAAGTGACGCAAGAATAAAATAAAAAGCACTCCATACGGTAGAGTACACGGCGAAGGAGTTTCTATAGTTATAGAATTATTTATAACTGTTTGCAGTTTTGACATTGATGTTACTTGTGTGATCTTTGATCTGACGGCCCATAGCCGTGTTGGTAGTGACCCTGTCTTCGAGGCTAAAGGTTGCGCGTTACCACTTGGTGCAAACTTGTGGATGATTACATGTATATGTATTCACATATCAATGTAAATATATATAATATCCTATTAAATTATACCGTTAGTTTGGACATTACGTTAACCTGCGAAGTTGTCTCAAATTAGCTTCGGTGAAAAGGTTGAAAGCTTGAAAAGAAATCATTGTCTAGAACTCTGTCTACCCTAGTATTGGAAATCGCTTGTAGATATATTGAAATGATCTATAATGAAGCCCGTTCATTTGCAATTCATAGCCGATTCCTTATTAGCATTTAAAGTGTATCTTGCATGCTCTGTAGAATACAGCGAATCTCTACCAACAGATGAATTGTGAAGTTCCTTAATATAAAACATTAATTCAACGAATAAGTATTAGATTTGCGAAACGTCGTATGATTTTCTTTTTATGTATTACATACAAGTACAATTTTTATGTATTACATACAAGTACAATTTTTATGTATTACATACAAGTACAATTTTTATGTATTAAATACAAGTAATCGTGTTATGCTGAATATTTAACAAGCTCGAAGATCTTTCTGGAGGAGTGGCGTAAATTCCGGTTTTCAGGGTCTGTCGTCATGCATGTTCGATCCCCAGGTGGCAGTACCAATGAGTTTTTCAAAAACTTACGTACGAATTTCATCGTTGGCTTGGACATAAAAGGCGGCGACGGGCTCACCACCTGTCACGTTGTCCCGAAAATATCTTCGGTGGAAGGTGGGTCAAAGGGACTTAATTGTCTAGACTTGACCGTTGTCTACCCCTGTATTGGGAATTGCGTGAAGATATTTTATTTTTTTATTTTTTCCATAGGATTACTAGATGCACTGATCACAGTGGAGATTGACGCAAGAGGATTGAAGATCGCAGTACCAGACCTGCTGGCCTGAGGTGCGAGAGGTCTGGGTAGCAACCCGTCTTCGGTCTTATTATTTTGGTCTGATATTTTTTTGAGAAATAGTTATACCGCCACCTATCGATTGCCATAATGATATTCCAGGCTGTTACCCTTATCCATAGTGGCAATATTCTTACGCCGCTACCTCATGGCTTGCACATATGCCCTACGTAAAAAGTCGACGGTAAGAATTTTGCTGTTTATTAGACTAATAACTATTTAAGAATTACTTTTTAAAACAATATCAATACATCGAGAAAACCTGACCTAATTCTTATGTATATTCTTCGAATTCGAATAAAATAGTCTGAACCGCGGTTGATAAAATTTATGAAAGAATTTTTTTAAAAATACGAAATACTTTTATGAAATACGTTTTTGGCGGTATTTTTGATTGTATTCAAATTAGAAAGCGTGGGTGAAACATATAATAAAAGCTTCAATGAATAATACAAAACTTATTATATATTTCACTGTAACTAGAGATATGAAGAGTGTATGTTGTGAATATAAAACTTTGAAGTAATATTGTTTATGATAAGCAGAAAACCTTGTCACGGGCGGCACTCCATCCGCATATACATACATTCAGGAGACCGTACGGGTGGGTAGATTAAGTGAGCTTAGAAACGCGATACTTATGGTTACAATGTTTGTAAATATTTTTTTGGTGTTTCTTTACAGAACTTTGAAATATCCTATATTATTATTTAATTTTTATTTTCAAGAAGTCACGATAGCCGAGAGGTTGGGTGGTCGGAATTTCCAGTCGAGAGACCCGAGTTCGATCCCCAGGTGGCTTGTACCAATGGGTTTTTCAAAACTTACGTACGAATTTCATCGTTGGCTTGACATAAAAGGCGGCGACGGGCTCACCACCTGTCACGTTGTCCCTAAAATATCTTCGGTGGAAGGTGGGTCAAAGGGACTTAATTGTCTAGACTTGACCGTTGTCTACCCCTGTATTGGGAATTGCGTGAAGATATTTTATTTTTTTATTTTTTCCATAGGATTACTAGATGCACTGATCACAGTGGAGATTGACGCAAGAGGATTGAAGATCGCAGTACCAGACCTGCTGGCCTGAGGTGCGAGAGGTCTGGGTAGCAACCCGTCTTCGGTCTTATTATTTTGGTCTGATATTTTTTGAGAAATAGTTATACCGCCACCTATCGATTGCCATAATGATATTCCAGGCTGTTACCCTTATCCATAGTGGCAATATTCTTACGCCGCTACCTCATGGCTTGCACATATGCCCTACGTAAAAAGTCGACGGTAAGAATTTTGCTGTTTATTAGACTAATAACTATTTAAGAATTACTTTTTAAAACAATATCAATACATCGAGAAAACCTGACCTAATTCTTATGTATATTCTTCGAATTCGAATAAAATAGTCTGAACCGCGGTTGATAAAATTTATGAAAGAATTTTTTAAAAATACGAAATACTTTTATGAAATACGTTTTTGGCGGTATTTTTGATTGTATTCAAATTAGAAAGCGTGGGTGAAACATATAATAAAAGCTTCAATGAATAATACAAAACTTATTATATATTTCACTGTAACTAGAGATATGAAGAGTGTATGTTGTGAATATAAAACTTTGAAGTAATATTGTTTATGATAAGCAGAAAACCTTGTCACGGGCGGCACTCCATCCGCATATACATACATTCAGGAGACCGTACGGGTGGGTAGATTAAGTGAGCTTAGAAACGCGATACTTATGGTTACAATGTTTGTAAATATTTTTTTGGTGTTTCTTTACAGAACTTTGAAATATCCTATATTATTATTTAATTTTTATTTTCAAGAAGTCACGATAGCCGAGAGGTTGGGTGGTCGGAATTTCCAGTCGAGAGACCCGAGTTCGATCCCCAGGTGGCTTGTACCAATGGGTTTTTCAAAAACTTATGTACGAATAATATCGTTGGCTTGGACATAAAGACGGCGACGGTCACCTGAAAGTTGGGTTGAAGGGACTTAATTGTCTAGACTAGACCTCTGTCTACCCCTGTATTAGGAATTGCGTGAAGATATTGATATTCATTCATTCATATTCATACTATTTAAGTATAATTTTTTTTTTTATTTTCATCTTTTGGAAAGAATTAAATTTGAATTTTCTCCTTCATAAACAATATTAATGCAAGACTCTTTATGCCTGTAGTTAAAATGCATAGCTTCACACTTCATGGCATAGTAGCTAAATAGCAGATCACCAAGAGTACGATCCTTACATACCTCCGTTGATGGCTACCGGTCTAATCATTCTCCTGACACATGCACGTCGGGGTAATCAAGTACTCCTTGAAATTTCCTTCTTCGAAATACTTGCTCGGTTACTTACTTATCAAAACGAACAAAAATCCAAAGGCATCCTCCGCTGAGAGGGTTTGCCACAATCGCCACGCTTGGCAAAAAAAATATATAAAAATATCTTCACGCAATTCCCAATACAGGGGTAGACAGAGGTCTAGTCTAGATAATTAAATCCCTTTGACCCACTTTCCACCGAAGAAATTTTCGGGACAACGTGACAGGTGGTGAGCCCGTCGCCGCGCTTGCCACGCTTGGCAAGCAGATTGCAATCGCAGTCCAGATATCTTTTTAACCGTGTTGCCCGTTATTTGTGTACTGAATATCTAGATGAGTATTTCGCCATCCATTGGCGATCATTGCGGGTTACAAGATTTTTCTCTTCGTCCTTACAATAAAGGGGAATACAAGGGAATACAATAAAGGCAGGAAGAAATGGAGTGGTAAATTGTTACGCCGATACCATGGGATCCGACTAATTTTGTTGATCTACTTAATTGTCGCGTTTTCCAATACAAGGATTGCCAGAGGTGATATGTAAAAAAAACATATTGATTAAAACATTTTAACAATTAACCAAAATGTTTGTTGTAAACAGTGAAGTTCAATAGTCTCAGTAGGATATATGAAAGTAGTAGAAGTAGGAGATAGGTATAGGACTTAGTTTCGCAATTACATGAACGGGGTGCCCGTATGTTTCGGAGATGAACAGTTGGGACACCTTGTATACGACGTTCCACTGCGCGCATTCGTGACTCCGCGTTTTTATTGTACGCCGTATGCTCTCATACTCGTAACTCTAGCCATTCTTCTACCATTCAGAAATAACGTGGTTCACGTCGGATGGAGTTATTCTTCTTAAAACATTACAAGGTTAATACTTCAACCGCCGCGTTTTGGTTTTCTCATGTGCATTTACCGTAGCAATGTTCTATTTGGATGTTGTCTTTTGTTAACATTTTCTTTTAACTTATGGTTGAATGTATGGTATAAAGAACAATTTTGCAAACTTGTCGTTGGTTCGCTCTTTTTTTTTCGTATGTAATAGAAATTAATAAAAACTTAAGCTATTTATAAGATTATCATTGTTACAATATATTCAAAGGTACGATTACATACTTTAATTGAACAAAATGTATTTTTTTTGTGCTTATTATATCTTCTTTGTTATGGATTTTTCCTATATTGTGAAAATATTGTATTTGCTACAGGAATTCAGAATCTTCATTGGATTTTATTAAAAAAAAACTATTTTTCAGTATGAATACAGCACTCTTCATGACTTCTAAGCCATATGTCATATCTGCAGACAACAACTGGACAACAATATGGATAGTATGTCTTAATACATAAGACATACTATCCATATTGTTTATTGGTGTTTATGTCATGTTCAAATTAGGATTAAATTTGGAAGTGCTTTGAAGAATCATCAAATTCTTCTAAAAACAGTCGTTATTTCTAAATTTGCATTTTATTTTCACCTATTTAAGATGAACAGATTTTCGTTATAAATATTGAAAATTTGTTTTTGATTTTATCTAGTCTAGACTATATTATCAAGTCTCCTTTTAAGAGGTTAGAGGTTTTCTATCTTGTAGAATGAGATCTAAAGCAATTTTAGTATTCTCTATGGTATGGGTACATCAAAGTAAGCGCCTTTGTACCGAAAGTATCTCGTTATTATTTCGTTTATGTGCATACATTGTTAGCTCGCTCTTAGGTTTATGTTCTGCTATAAAATATTTTAATACCCTCAAAGTGCACTTTGCTTTAAACTAGTTTTATAATACTTACCTGCAATCAATAAAATAAGAAGCACTTTCAATAATAAACGAGTCAGTTTGTTATTTTATGACATATATGTACATGCGTTTATTATAACGTATGTATATTGTATATAACGAAGGCATAGAAGTTGGTAGTGATAAACAGTGGTGTCAGAATTAATTTGGTCAAAGCGAAAGGAGAGTAGTTGAGTTCTACCAATGCGGGTATAGTGTTATCATGATTCCTTATTTCATTATTATATTTCTTTATAATTTTAGTTTTATTTTAATGTACCTTTATGTGGTGTCTATTTAGGTAAAATATTCCTTTCTTACCCCAAAATCATATAATATCATAACATAAAGTATTTTATCTAATCATTAAATATATTACAAGGCACGATAGCTGAGTGGTTGGGTGGGTAGTCGGAATTTCGTGTCAAGAGACCCGAGTTCGATCCCCAGGTGGCAGGCTCATACCAATAGGTTTTTCAAAAACTTATGTACGAATTATATCGTTTCCTTGGACATAAAGACGGTGACGGGCTTACCACCTGTCACGTTGTCCCGAAAATATCTTCGGTGGAAGGTGAGTCGTGGGGACTTAATTGTCTAGACTAGACCTCTATCTACCGCTGAATAGGGAATTGCGTGAAGATGTTTATTTATTTACTTATTAATTAAATGTATTACTAATTGTATTGTTATACTTTGTTATATTTTGTTTTGATTTTTATTATTATGTTTTATATGGATTGTTGATCCGAAATAAAAAAAAGATTATTATTATATTATGCACCAGCAACACTGTACCTTAAAACCACCAACGATTTATACCTCGCCACTTATATCACGTTTTCTTCTACGACCATTAAAAATAATTGCAATAAATCTTCTCATTGAATTTCTACTTTCTTCTATCCCGCTGTATAAATATGAGTTTTGTTCACACTCACCGTGCTAGCGGTGTTTTCGCACAATATTACTTGTCATTTGGATATTCATTTTCGTCTTCTAGCTGCTGATCAGAACCACGAACTACGTGGTTCACCGTAGTTTCGCTAAAATTATATCTCACCTATAATACGACAAATGTCGACATAGGCAAAAAATCATTGTCGGTATGTTCTTATTTATTTTTCATTGTAATGCGTTTTCGTTTAATAGGCACGTTGCCGTGTCGATCATCACAGGAAATTGGCTCGACTGAAGACCATAGCTCGTGTTTAATGGTCCCTAAGGAAAGCTCTATTAGTTTCATACGTCGATTCTGATTTATGAACCAATCGCTGCCTACATGTGGGGGGAAATGTATGCTCGTCATAGTATCTAATTTTTTGGTATAGACGTATCTAAAAAATGCAAATTGTCTATAAAGTAATTGTATTATTAAATTCTTTCAATGTAATTAAAAACAGTTTTATAACGTAATTTGAAATCGATATAATTCTCTAAGTTTTTGTTTTCACCGTTTTTTAAGCCATTTCAATATGTGATGATATTTTGCCATAAATATTGACGCCTTTTATAACAAATCTAAAACCGGATACGCTAAGCTGTGGACCATTATGTTTTCCATTCAGTGCAATAAAGCTCATGATTATTTTTATTTCCGAAAAAAGAGAGCACACATTACAGTGCAGAGAGCGTACGCGATTCATATTAATGCGGGCTATTAACCACCGAACGCTCGATAAATTCCCAAGGGCGATAGAATAGCGATTTATTTACGTATGGAACGGTGTTCTGACGTGAAATATCGCAAACGCCTACTCCTCCGCGTATCTAGACTTTGTGAAATTGCTGCCTTATCGCGCGATGATATAGTGATGCTTGAATAAAGTGTTTGAGTAGTGAAGTACGTGTTGGAAATAATTTTAGTGGAGCAGCTGGTGTAGTTTTTGTTTTTTTCTCTTGCTCTATTTTAAAACGTATATATCATATTTGTAGAATTCGTTTATAGCTGTTTTTGTTCAAGTTCATGTCAAGTGAGAAATCTTTCTTTCTTATAATAAAATAAAAAATAGGTATGGCAAATATATAAATTTCAAATCTACGGATTTGAAATTTATATATTTGTTGGATTAATTATATAACTTTTTATTTTCTTAGTCTTAAACTATTCCGACAGAAAGTTTTTTTTGCCTGATTAATACAGAAAAAATAAAAAACAAATGTATTTACTACCTAAAAAAACATCAACTGTCGTACATCAAAGTGCAATACTGGATAGTTTTATTTCTTATGCTACTATTATGAATAATTCCTGCTCATCATCAAGTGCTTCAAATTCATACAAACGCAATTATATTATCTTTTCCACTTCGCAGTTTCGGGCGACGGTTTTCCCGCATTTCGCATTTTTTCCTACCAGATTTCTTTTGAGGCGAGTTCGCATTGTTTGGCGGCTATTGTTGCACGCTTGTTTATTTTTCACCTTTTTGTCTACCCTCCATTCATTAGTGGCTTTCATGGAAGTGTTAAGAGTGAACATTCTGAGCGGCTTCGAGACCGGCCACCGTCTATAATCTTTTTATTTTGTTGGTTAATTACCTCTAGTGCTAAACATCGGTATTATACTTGAATCTGCAACTAATTTAATGTTTACAGCAATAATACCATTATTTTAGGACTGTATAAATTTTGTTACCACTTTGCATACTCTCTATATTCAGTTAGAGCGTTTTTTTGTGTCAGATTACTTGGCCTTAGACTAATAGTGAGTAATACAACCACACTCGGAACGATTTTAGTAGCGAAACTGTAGAGCAAATACTATTGCATTCTTAGATTGTAATCCTAAAGCGTAACTGTCTGTTTATCTGTTAGTTTATTCAGTTTAAATTGTTTCCATTTGTCGATAGATTATACAGTGGTATAGCCACGCATCAGCTGTTGTTGTTGCATGAATGGGCCGGCTCGACCGGGGAAGTACCTCGAACTCACAGAATACCGGCGTGAAGTGGAAGTCTAACAAACTTCTGCATTTCGTCTGGTGAGTGCAGGTATCTGGTGGCCCACACACCTTCCTCCCCGCCTTCTGAGGGGCACTCTAAGGGAGGCAACGCATCTGCTATGCCTCTGGTATTGCGGGTGTTCATGGGCGGCGGTAATCACTTACCATCACATGAGCCGCCTGCTCGTTTGCCTCTCTTTTCCATAAAAAAAGACTACTGTAACCACTACATCTGAAAAATAGTTTTTTATTCTAATCTAAAATAAAAATTGTAAATTCATCTGCAATTCAGTTCCTTAATTAAATTGAGTTGAATGGTCCCAAATTAAATTAAATTTAAACAATAGTTCTCTTGCAATGTCCCTGTATTTCCACGTGGAACACAAAGAAGCCAATTGCTTTATTATCGACTCCGTATACAGCTTCAAGTTATTCATCCATATTCCCATTATCCATTTTTATCGCGTCTTCTCTCACAATGGAACTCTCCATGTGAATAATGGTGTAAGTATACACACTTGACAGAACTGCGATATAAATCTTTCAATAATCGATGTTGCCACGATGTTTATTTATTACATCGATATCGAAAATATATCAACATTTTTTTCTTAATAATAACAATGGAGATGATTTATATTACCCTATTCTCGACAATTGCACGAATTCTATTCTTGCAGACTCAAAATGGGATAAAGAATTAAAAGCTGTGCAAATACATCCAAGAAAATAAGTCTTTATTTCTGTAATTGTCAATTCAAAGTCAATTCTGCTTATTTCGCGTTGTGTGTTATTTTCTTTTCTGTACTGATAAATGTACCTTTAAATATATTTACTTAACTTACTTAACGTTAAAATATATTGTTATTTATAATGTTAAGCAGATACACGTACTAATATATTTTACTGCATTTTTTTACATTTCTATTAATTTTCAAAGTATGTGTAGAAATTTTAATTATATCAGATTCTTCAGTGTCTTCAATTCTTTAATACCATGTTATTACTATCATACGCTTTTATTAACTATCATGATCTGTAATTTAATACTTATTGCGATTATACTTTTCATATAAGATATAGACTTAAGTTTTATATTAAGCTGTTATATTTCCTATATTTAAGGTATTAATTAGTTGCACGACAGGTAATTTTTTATGTAAACGATGTTTGTTATTTAAATAATAGGTTTTTATACTTAAAGGCCCTCTATTAATTACGTTATTTCAAAGTAACCATTTATATCATATAATATATGCAGAAAGTAGTAGTGGTGTAGAGATACACACAAAATAAAATCGGTTAGCATAAATAAAACGACGCATATACACAAAAAATACGACAACCATTTTCAATCACAAAATGATTCTTCTCGGGCAGACGAAACAGAAATCGAAACAGAAGAAACCGAGCCGCCTCCAGAAATATACACAGAAGAGAACACCGTTGGCATACCTGCCGTGAACGAGTCTTCAGTCTTATTTATACGTTATCTCACACGTAAGTCATATATATTTAATCTAAAAAGTCTCTGTTTCAGGGATAGATCCGGATCACGCAATTTCGTCGGACACGGGATAATCTAATGAATTCTTCTTGACAAGAATGCGGTGTCCAATATTAAAGATTTTTTGTCCAGAAACAAACTTTGATACTAAATATCATTGCAATTTTCATAAATGAGATAAAAAATATCAGATGAAGTTAAAAAATCATTAAAATTTTGGTGAAAATAAAATACAACAAACATATCTTAGTTGTAGAACAGTAAAATTAAACTAATTGTCATACTAGGTAAGTAGCTAGTAGGTAACTAGGTACTGTAGTTATAATCCCACAATGGTCAAAGCTGTCGTACTTTTCCTAGTGTAGTAATTTTTGGAAAGCGATTTCGTTCAATTATACACATCGAAGAAACAAAGTAAAAAAAAGTTTTTTCGTTCTTTTTTGTTTGAGAACACAACAACAGAAGATCAATGTTTTTAAAATAAACCTTTGAAAGACACAAAAAAGTCTACTCATATCACTGGGTTGATTTAATTTATACATTTACATTTAATATGTCGCGGAACAAACTGTTTTGCTGCAACAATGCAAGATGCATACTCAGCAATTGCGCATCTTCCGTTAAAATAGTCGAACGTTGCGCACTGAATAATAAATGCACTACAATAATTGATAGCAATATTTCCCTTTGTTGCGCTGTGATTTCGTTCGGTAGACAGTTTTATTGGACATCGATTTAACCATAAAACACCACTGACAATTTTTAGTCTGACCATTACATCGGGAACTGGACCGCTGGCCTGTGGATTAAGTTCAGTTTCAGTATTAAAATTGTCTGGCTGTGTAATTTAGGGAATTTAATTGTTTCAGCAGAGTTTATTTCCGCTCTTAGCTCTTACTGTTACTCGGTGTCAATACATTGAAAAAAATCCTCACTATCTCAATCTCTCTCTACTTCAATTAAAGTGAAAATAAAAACTAATATTCTAACAGAAAAGAAGACACTCAGGCACCCAAAGAACTCAAGACACCAAGAAGAAGGTATGGAACCCCATCGTTCCATACCTGAATTGGTCCACAAGTGGTAGCTGATTTTTACCCTACAACGACAATTTCTGATTTCTATTTTGTACCACTAAATATATTATTTCAACATCTCTGTTTTGTCCTTAACCAACGTGAGAAACAAGATTACCTATCTTAATAAATCTTTCCGCCTATTCAAATGACGAGTAAGCGCTAAATCGCCTCGGCGAAAGCAATTTAATTTTCGTACATGGTGGCGTCTACGCCCCGCGTAATTTAATCCAGCTTAGTTGGCGCGAACGGCGTAAAAAATGGCCTCTTTTTTATTTGTATGCGTACGTCGGCACGTCCTCGCGCCCGTTTCAATCCCGCGCACATATAAAACGTGACCATTCACATCCTAGTCCGTCGAGAAATAAACATAATCCGTCACGCGAATATTTTTTCCGCTCTCGATGTTGATTTAAAAGCAAATATTTGAATTTTACCAGTACCGATAACGAAAAAGTTACATCAGATAAAATATCAAATGGTCGGGCCACTAGTGCCGCGTCCGACAATATTGCTTCATTTACGGTTGCTGTATTGAGGGATAATTTGTTTGAATCTACCTGTGATGCCTCGCTTGATATGAATTGTTAGCTTTCCGGCTAGAGCCGCGGTCAAAGCGGATCCCGCCTTTTTTTTTTAGATATCTCTGATCCAAGCGCCGACCTTTGCAATGTCCGCTCCATGAATATTTTAACTCCTATGTGACAGTCTCGGAAAATACGTTACGCGTTCGTTTATTAATGTTATATCGATCGTCGGATTCGCGTCACCCAAGGGAAAGTCACGGATACGTATAGAGAAGTAAATGGGATTTCATTTTCTAGTTCAGAAATCAAACGCTCCCCGCGGCTCACGTCCAATGTTCTGTTCCGAGTCCCTTGAGATATTTTTATTCTGGATCGTTTGATAGCACGATTCAGAGCGTTTTATAAGTTAACTTTTCTTGTATATCTCACTGAGCTTAATTGTTTCCCTATTTAAATTTAATTTCATTCGATAACAATAGAAAGTTTCGAAATTTTTACGTATTAATTTAATAAATTAAAGATTCTTGATCTCTTGAAATAAATTAAAGATTGTGATCGTAGATTCCGTATAACTTTTGTCAAGCTCAGAATACGGGCAATTTTACAAATCAAATACCTCACGCACGGCTTTTTGACAATTTCTTCCAAAGTGATTATGTATGGCAATCTTATATCTGATAATAATAACTATGAACACGTTGATTATTGTAGTATCACTGATAATAAAAAATAGCTGTAATAGATTTTAATATCTCGTCAAATACCGTCTTATTATTATAAGATATATAAATATAACCTACGATTTAATATGTGATATATAAATATAATCTACGATTTAAATTGTTTTAAAGAGTGTCTCTATGCTGTAAATATAGTTTAGAAACACGTAGAACTTTATGACATTGTAAAAAAAATTTCGTTCTCACTGTGATATATATAGATAATGGTGTGATTTATGGGTCAATAGGACTAAATTGAAAATCTCAATACTGGTTAATGTTATATATTTATATAGATAATAAGCCGCTGAAGCAAAAGTTTATTATTCTTTATATAACTTTAATAATGGACACTGCATTTTAGCAAAAGTATTTTTGTGGTGTAATTTCTTTCGTGTTACCTTTGTTTTGTGGTTTGTTATACCTCGTCAGTTTGATCGACACTTCGCAAGATAATCTCCACTACATTGTAACATTTCTGATCCCACATCAAACGGCCCGCGACATTTGCTGGACAGATTTCCCGGTCTCATAAAATTATATTCATGTGTTACAACGCAGACTAAAATAAATCCTATTCATTTATTGATTTTAGTTGTTTTTTGTGTGCGCAGATCCACCAGAGATCACGATCCGGCCACGGAACCTGCAAGTACGGGCGAACGGAATCGCCGCATTCTTCTGCGCCGCCCGAGGCGACCCCATCCCCAATATACAGTGGCGGAAAAACGGCAAACGAGTTTCTAGTGAGTATTATATAATTTAATACCTAAATTAAAGTAAACGAATAATACGTTATGGGTTAATATTTTTTGTCTTAAAGTAAAATGCTAAGTTTCTGTTTATGCCTATAATAAGAAAAAAAAATAATAAGAAAGAGATGTAATATTTATATATGTATGAATTGATTTCTTCTTTTCTATTTTTTTATAGCAAAGGGTGGCAAACGAGCAGGTGGCTCACGTGATGGTAAGTGATTACCGCCGTCCATGAACACCCGCAATACCAGAGGCTTAGCAGATGCGTTGCCTCCCTTAAAGTGCCCCCCCCCCCAGAATTGGGGGAGAGGGGTGTGCGGGCCACCGGTTACCTGCACTCACCAGACGAAACGCAGAAGTTTGTTAGACTTCTACTTTACGCCGGTATTCTGTGAGGTCGTGGTACTTCCCCGTTCGAGCCGGCCCATTCATGCAACAACAAAAGCTGATGCGTGGCTCTACCACTGTTAAACTTATGTGAATTACTTATGTGAAACTGAAGTTGCAGAGGTTATCAGAGGAGAGTGGAGGAGGATTATATATAATAAGCTAAGTATTACCGCGAGTAAAAATTCTCCATGTTATAATAACCTGGCAGAATATGATTACTAATCTCCTTAAAACAAAAGAAAGAAAACTTTTATCTTTTGCCAAAAATTATAATATGTGTGTGGCCATGTGTTTAATTTCTTCCGGGTGTCTCAATCTTAAAAAGCGACTAACAGTAAAACCTTTAAAGTGTTATTGGTTGCCGATATAAAGGGGGATAACCAACTCAGGAAATACTAGATCAAGATTCAGCAGAGCGTTGAAGAACAACATCGCCTAATTTGCGAGGTGTCTAGTACATCGATAGCCAATCCGCTTGCCAATAGTAAACCGTACATTACGTGAGATGCCTATATCCTACAGTGGACTTATAATGTTATGTATTTATCCGTTATGAACATGTAAGCTTAATTATTTCAAGGATAAAATTAGTTAGATTGCTTTGTTAGTAGTTTGTATGTGTCTACATAACGTACGTGGCTCGCGCCCTTTATCAATGAAACCAGTGCATTGCAAGCTATCTGCCGTTTAACTCGCTGCTCGACCGTATACCTAATAGTTAGTAATATGCATAAAGCAAATTTTTTATCTCAAAAATCAAAAATTAGTTAAAATATTCATAGCTTATACGCGACATTTGTACAAATTTACGTCCGTCAATGAAAGGTAAAAAGGTCAAATTTAGGTACATAAATATCTGCTACCGGTAACGATGTCTTTAAGGTCCACCCGGGCAATGAGCTGAAAAAAAAACGCGTCGTCCACCAAACAGGGATCCGAAATCGACCCTAATACATCCCCCCATTCCCCTGTAAATAGTTTCATCGGGCCGCCATGAAAAATGTAATAGCGTCGATCATCCGAACGGAGAGCGGTGACCATAAAAGAATAATGGTCGTGATCATACGTACCGATCTCATTTTCATATTCTATATATTTTATCTGACTTTACTCGCGAATCGTCCATTTCTCGACCCGGCCTGTTCATTTATCAAAATCGTCGACCATTCGGAAAACTGCAGATTGTGTTTCTCGTAAACATTAAAGATTTATCTCATTAGGATAAGTATCGTTGATTTAAAAATATATTTATTTTGCCGAATCGCAAGTTTCTACGTGGTTGCCGAGTGTTTATTTAAATCTAATTTTACAATTATTTATAACAAAGCGTATGAAACTTTAAAAGTGCCAAAACATTAGTGAATTAACAATCTAAAATTATTAACCCTTATTATTATGGGCACATGGGAATCATGTATAGGTCATGATTAGTTATTTATGTAGCGTGTTAATGGAATTAAATATGTAAGTACATCTATAATATCGTTTCCAGCGATAGTATCGCTATGTATTTAGTTTTTTGATGTATAATTTGTGTTAATTTTAGGTACATTTTCCTTTGATTTTTCTTAGATACAATATACAATTCATATAAATTCTATTTTCTTAAATACAGATAGATCATGTCATCGTCGTGAATCATCTCATCGTCATTATTGTGAACAAGGTGAAGATATTTTTTTAGAAATAGGTCTCTCCTGTATGATGGGGTTCATTGCTACGTTTGGCAAGCTGGCTGTCCGTCAGAAATTTACGTAGATAGAACTATATTATAGTTTTTAAACTTGCGTCTGACTCCCAAGATTTATTGAATTCTTTTTTTGTCGCAACTTTGTCTATTACTTTCACAATTTATAAGTTACTTTAAAAGTATTGAGAGCTCTCGTCCTTTTTCTTTGCTGATAAAATAAACTGCAAGCTTTTTCCACATTTCTTATGAAATATTTAAGGAAAATATTTTATTACAGTTATGTGTAAAATATTTAAGGAAAATGTTTGATTTTAAATGTATAAGCCATACCAAATCTTAAAAAAAGTGCAGTGTTCTTTTATAAATCCTAGTAATATTATAAAAACAAAAGTTTGTGAGGATAATAAATAAATACACATAGATGGCGACAACATCACGTAGATTCCTTCGATCCCAATATACGAATCTAAAGCACTTGAAGTATGGGAATCGAAAACAATGAAGGCACCAAATACACCCAGACCCGAGAATATTTAGAAAAAGTGGTTTTCTACATTGACCAGTCCGGGAATCGAATCTGGGTCCTTGAAATAGCGACACCTTGAAAACCGGTATTTACGCCACTCGTCCACGGAGGTCGTCATGATGAGGATGAATGGATAGTCTTTGCTTTTGCATGCAAAAACTACTGAACGGATTTTGATGCAACTTTAAATATCAGAATGTTACTTAGGTTACGATTGATAAGATTTTGTGTAATTTAGGCATAATATTACGGTTAGTGCCTAGTAAGCTATGAGCGCTATTTTGCAATTTTGTTACTTTAATAATAACGGATAGTTTCTATAAAAAGTAAGAATTTCATTAAGTTTTTGTCATAATGAGTAATTGAAATTGTTTTAGAAGTCTGAGGTCTTGCCCAGTCTATAGCAAGATGTAGGAAAACAAAATAACAAACCACAAGGGCGAAGCCGTGGGCTGAAGCTAGTATAAATCTAAATAAATACGTATTTTATTATATTAATGAGGATCCGTTATAATATGTTAGATAATATAAGGCAATCCAAAAATAACGCTTTATTGATGAGTAGTTGTAAACATCAAACGTCATAAGCCTAGTTTTTTTTAGAGAGCGGACTGCCCTATATCGTCGCATGTTCAATCCCTCCATTTGGATATTGTCATAAACCACTCCCAATACAAACGTTGAAGCTTAATAAAAAACATAACCTATGTTGAATAGCGGGGACTTGAACAGCTTATTGAAAGTCAATTTAATATTATAAAAGCTCACTCCTGTAATAACCCCACAGACACGAATTGTGATTGTTTTACTGATGCCTGTTCAAATAAAGTTAAATATCTCGGAGTAATCATCAACAGTACTTTATCTTGGAAGGAACAAATTGACTCGTTAATATATAAAGTAAGAAAGCTAATATACGTGTTTAAAAATCTAAGATCATCTGCAGACTATATAACCCTGAAAACAGTGTATTACGCATTAGGACAATCCATTTTAAATTATTGTATAATTGCATGGGGTGGTTCCGGTAAGACCCAGTTTCTTAGATTGGAAAGAGCTCAGAGAGCAGTACTAAAGGTTATGATTTTTAAACCATTGCGATTCCCTACAGTAAATCTCTATGCTTTGTGCAAAATTTTAAGTGTCAGACAATTGTTTATACTGAGGGTCATTTTACGCAAACATACACAGCTCTTTTATTACCCCGAATTGGATAAAAAAAAGCGTAGAGGCGATCGAGTATGTCAACCAGTAAATTCTAGCCTATCTGTCGCAAATCGACATTATTTTTACCTTAGTCCTAAACTATATAACAGGGTTAATAAATTGATTTATATTTACCCACTTCGAGAGAATGTAAGGCTAAAATCACGGAATGGCTTTTGGGTCTTAATTATGAGGAAACTGAAAACTTACTCACTTAACACAAATATGCACACGCACACACACACACACACACACACACACACACACACACACACACACACACACACACACACACACGCACGCACGCACACACACACACACACACTCACACACACACACACACACACACACACACACATGCGCGTGCACGCGCGCTCACATGCGTGCACACACGTATACACAAATATGTCACGCACTAAACGCATTCATTTTTTTTCTTATTTTTTAAAGTTAAAATTTTGTATAGTTGGAACGCTTACACTAGGAGGATGGGCGTTAATAGCAACGACACAGTTTTTACTAAGGTTGTTATTATCGTACACTATAGATTGTAAACATATGCTTAATGTTCCAAATAAATGCATTTTTATTTATTTATTTTATTTGTATATTCTACCCTAGCTTCCCCCCAATACAACCAACATAAGTGGGCAAAATCTCAAAGGAAAGAGCTTAATCCAACGAGTGTACTTAGACCAAAACAACGCGTACGTTAATTGGAAAAGAGAAAGTTATGACTAAAAGTCAGGACAGACCACGCACGAATTTCGAGTTAAGAGACCCGAGTTCGATCCCCAGTGGCACCAATGAGTTTTTCAAAAACTTATTACGAATTATATCGTTGCCTTGGACATAAAAGACGGCGTATGGCTCACCACCTGTCACACTGTCCCGAAAATATCTTCGGTGGAAGTGGGTTGAAGGGACCTTATTGTCGAGACTGTAATTTGAGATAATTAAGATTTTTAATAATAAATATAACTTAAATGAGATTAAAATATAAATTCTTTATGATTAAAAAAATGTCAACATTGATTTTATCATCATATCTTTTAACCCAGGATATTTCCAAAATTATTTCCAGAGAATGTTTTTAACATTGTGGCTTTGACATTGTAGCGAATAATCAAGGTATGGTAGAAATGGTTCTTATGTTTCTGTCCGCCTATCACGATCACGTACCTTGGTTTTGTGGAAAATATTGTTCTCATTATTAAGACCGATTGACCGACCATTGGCCTAAATGGTGGCACAAAAAAACTTATTTGTACCCCATTATTGAAAATATGCGTGAAGATATTTATTTATTTTACTTATATTGAACCAAATTGTAGTTATAGTAACAATAAATATTTCTAAAGTAATTGAAAACGAAATTTACCATCATGGGATCTGCTTCTCAGCTCTTCATTGACTAGAAAACAACGGATGATCTTCCATATAACATTCACCTCTAATAACGAGCATCCTAGCTTTCCAGAAAAATGAGCAATAATGAATGGGACAACGGTCAAAGCATATGCCTCGTCCGAGAATCTTAAGCATAAGGCGCATTTCGCCGATTATAGTTAATAATTCTTTATTTCAGACAATGTCCACAGGCACACAATCGAACTCCGATCACCCAACCACTCGGCTATCGTGACTTTTTAATACTTTTTTTTTCATACACACTTACTATTTATATTTTTTACTATTTTACTTATCTTCACGCACAATCCCTGGCGGGGTAGCCAAAGAGAACAGATCACCAAGTGTCACGATTCCTACATACCTCTTTCGCTTCTTTCAGATTCATCATCTTCTTCATACATGCATGTGGTACTATTTTATGATAAAAAATTTAAATAGATATTTAATAAGCGAAAGTAAAATATTCTAAGGTAGTGGTGGAAAAAAATATACACCCCCCCACATTTCTTCCCGTGGGTTTCGTAGAGGCAACTTAGAGAAAAGCCTTGAAAATGTAATTGGCCACATGGAGATTAAAGAATATCCATCTCAAAACCAGGCCAAAATTCAACAGAAATCGAGAAATCAGTAGTAGTAAATTCGTTATTAACATTAAAAATATTCTGTTCTGTTGTTATTTTACTAAACCAACTCTTGTGAGATGATGCGAATCTTTTACAACAACCAATTTGCATATTTTTCAATATAATACTTTTCAGCTCATTTATGAAGAGCATCAACAGTTATTCATTAAAATTCATACGGTGTTTGTGCAAAATAATTAAAAGAAAGTCTAAAGTTCCCCATTCCTTGTATAACACTTCAGTACTTCACAACACCGCATGTATTTGATTGGAGTGTTGAAAATACTGATTATGAAAACGAAAATGTTGAAAAATATTCATGTGATGTTGTCCCTATACATATATACATATATAGGGACAAAATCACATACATTGCTCAGATGCCAAAGTGTTTGGCATTTGTGTTATGGACACAGAAATAACGAAGATATCATAAACACCCAAAATCCGAGAAAATGTTTAAAAGGTGTTTCTTTATTTATACTTATACTATATTTCTGTACTTAAAATTGCAAGTAATGGTCAAGTTGAGCTGTTACTTAGATATAATTCTAGTCATCCGCGATATAAATGTTTATATATCGCGGATGTCTACTTCAAACGTAGGCATAAAAATTAAATTAGTTTCAAATGATATGTATACAAGTTTATTGTGCAAATTTTATTGAATTTTTAATGCATATAATTATAAATAAATATCTTCACGCAATTTCCAATACTGGGGTAGACCGAGGTCTAATCTACACACTTAGTCTCTTCGACCCACCTTCCACCGAAGATATTTTCGGGACAACATGACGGGTGATGAGCATATAACCGTCTTAGGGTCCAAGAAAACGGTACAATACACCTAGATAGATATATATTTACATAGGTAAATATTCCTGCACATATATAAACGTCGATCATTTAAGTACATTCTCAATCATCACACAAATATTATCCCCTTGCGGGATTTAAATCCTCGACCTTTAATTTCGAAGAGCATGGTCACTACCAACTAAGTCATCGGGTCGTTATCCATTTATTAAAATTTCTATCCTCATTATTAAACATATAAATGATTTAGCTATTTAACTATAATCTGATGTATATATTAAAAGACTACGGGGAGGACTTGGTGCGGAACTTAAAACTAAAAAGCCTTTTTATAAAGCACGCATATCGTAGAAACTAAAAAGTTTTCATAAAGCTCGTATTCGCTTTCTATATTTCGTAGGAATTTTATACAAAGTTTCAAACGCAATTTCTTAGACACTCACTCTCTGATTATGCACGATATTCAAACATGAGTTTTTAGAATTCTTTTCTTCCGTTATGAATTAAAAATCAAGTAAAAGTATTACTTAATATTATTTAACCTATTTATAAGAAAATTTGTATGACTACCCACTAAACCTAACCATGCCTAGCTTTGCTCAGTCTATCATAAGGAAATTACAAAATTTTCTAACGGGAATAGATTTCTTATAATAATATAAACATTATTTTATTTAATACCAACTTCATTAAAAATTAAAAACGTTAGTGAAGTTGTCGCAGGGTCACTTTCTGTCAGAAATCTTGCCATGAATATTGTAGGAATATTGCGTTGGTAATACCATAGGCTACCGACAGAGAGTGAGTTAGACATGCAGCGCGCATGAAGCAAACAGTGTGTAAAGCGCAAGGTATTTTATATTGCGATCGTTAAACTACTCGCCCAGCGTAGCGATTATGGCAAATCATTCTTCATGGAAGAGCCTAAATGCTGCAGCGGATTGTTACAGGTCATAACGTACGTATATGTTTATGTTAATATATCACATACATGCATGGTAAATATTTCTAAAAGAGCAGATTTCGATGTCATTATATTTTTAAGTAAATAGAAAACAATTAAATGACCAGTCTTACTCCTAGATTTAATGTCCTACTTTCTTCTACAGTTTGCGTAACTATTCCTTCTTCCCAAGTTATATTAAGAATAGGCAAAAAAAAACTTTAAACAAAGTTCGCTACAGAGACGAGCAACTAAGAGAGAATGAAACGATTATACTTTTAAATCCGGGCGGTCGCAGAAAGACTACAATTATTCTCACTTGTTGTGAAATACATTTCCTTGGCACTTACCACGAGTGGCGATTTAGCTCTGTCTCCCTGAAGCGACTCGTATTCCAGCAACTTTTTGCACAAAGTTACACCTGCATCTGCAACATTGTAATTTGAAACTTGCGCTTCTCGAATTAGGAGCTTCGCTATCCGCAAGTGATACCGACTCATTGTTTTTGCGTCGCAATCTTGGGTTGGAAAATGCAAAGTGCAGGACGGCTCACAAAGAATCTTGGACGTTTTCGCTAGATGTTATAAGATTTTCAATAAACGTAATTCATTTCGCATAATTTCAGCTTTGAAAGGTCTCTAGAGTTTATCTAGATAAAGGAATATTTCTCTCAAAATGTTATTGACATTATCTCTGACTTTGTGGTTTTAAAATTAACTGAATAAAGTTCTTGTTAAAAAATTTATACCTTATACCAATGAAATATATTGTTTTAAAATTAATGATGAAATTCCAGGAATGTTTCAGCAACAATTACTGATTGTAGTCTGTGTGTAGATCTTAGTAAAAGAAGTGTTACAGAATTTCTAAAAGAAATTGTGTTCAATCAACAAATATCGTATCCTACGACGGAGAAGAGATCTACGTTATAGAAAGCAATGATTTGAGAATCAGATTTTCATTGGGATAAGTAGTTCTACTAGTGTCTCTTAGGTTACGTCAAAATGTATATAAAAGACGGCGAAGGGCTCACCACCTGTCACGTTGTCCCAAAAATATCTTCTTTGAAAGGTGGGTCGAAAGTAATGGTAATGGCGTGAAGATTCATTTTATATATACTGTATAAAATAATCAAGAATATCAACTCACGATAGCCGAGTGGTTGGGTTGTCGGAATTTCGAGTCTAAAGAGCCAAGTTCGATCCTCTGGTGGCAGGCTCGTGCCAATGGGTTTTTCAAAAACTCATGTACGAATATCGTTACATATCGTTGGCTTGGATATAAACACGGCTAAGGAAGTCTTCAGTGGAAGGTGGGTCAAAGGGACTTAATTGTCTAGACTCTGTCTACCGCTGTATTGGGATTTTTATATATTTATTTTATTTACAATTTTAACTCAACCTTTACAATAAACACAGATTTTATGCTCGGTAACACATAAAAGTCACATAGAAAACTAATATAGAAAAATAATATAGATGTTACAATTAGACCTGAATCTATTTTATTTTTTGTTAACAGGCATGCAGTCAAGGTACCAAGTTTCGGGCATGGATGCGGCGGCGGGGCCCGGCGCGAACGGGGCCGTGTTGAGAATCGAACCTGTCAGGGCGCAACGCGATGATGCCACCTATGAGTGCGTGGCCGAAAACGGCGTGGGAGATGCTGTAACTGCCGTCGCCACCCTCACCGTGTTCGAAGGTAAGTCCTCTGTCAGCAAAAATAAATGTCAGCAGAAAATCTTACATTTTCTTTTCCTTTCTAATTCAAATTTCTATTCGTTTAGGTGATTTTTGTGTGCGATAGTGATAGTGAAGAGAATTTGTAAGATAAAACAAGCTATTACGTTTACACTAATGTCATAATAACGTGTTACGCCATATACAGATATAAGATAATAATATGCTTCTACATGTAACTTGAATGTCGAAATAGAAAACATTTTTCTTTTATACTTTTTAGTGCATATCTGTTGTACAACAAATCGATACTTACAAAGAATAAACAAGAATATAACAAGTCCGCAAAGTATAATTTCCGAGGATTGAAATATACAATAACTTTCTTTTAGCTTTGTTTGTGAAAAGACAAAAAAAAATTATAGAAAAGTTCATATTTCAAGGCGGTTCCGTGTTAGCCGATGGTCCTGCGAAGCGGAACGAAAATATTACAAAGATCCGATAGAATTACGTGACTTCCATATAGACGAGGAACTGTGAACTCTCGCATCACTACCGCTTTATGGACTTCCAATATAGCTATTGTGCTCGCTGCTTATATCGGGGTTAGATGTCAACAAAGAAACTGAAAAAAAAAACAACGGCGCGATACAGGCGTGCTTCAAATGATTTTAACGGTCCTTTATACTTTCCAATGATAAAGAAATAAAAACAAACAATAAATGAAATGAAATATAGAATGTATTGTTCGTTTATATTTTCACGTATCTCTTTTATTATATCTTCACGCATCAACCCTGACGTGTTAGCCAGCGGAAATAATTCGCCACATATATCGTATTCCGTTTCGATTCTATGAAATCTCTTTATGTAATCAGCTTCTTCATTCAAACCCTCAACATGCAAACCCTCCCTTAGGGAGAGGCCTATGTCTTACAGTGTGCTTCTATAGTTTGTGGTGTTATGAATAGTTCGCCATATGGTAATAGCGTACAAATACGACAAAAACGCCTTTTTTTCCGCGGGTAACGAAAGAAAGAGTTAAGGGTGATGATTTCTAATATCGACATAGCAAAATAGCAACCAGCCTAACAGGACAATTATCGTAAAATATACCAGATTTAAATTAAAGGAATAATTGCCTTATTGTTTGCATCTTATACCAGGCATTCACAATAAATCAAGCTAAGGTTGTTTTGTTCACTGTGTGTGCCGATGTGGGTGACCGACGGATTCACCTTTCGTTAAAACAGATTCAGTGGAAATTTTGGAACTCGTGATTTATGATGTGCAGTACAAAGTGTTCTATTGTGTTTCTATGAACGAGTCGTGTGAATGTATTCTGTGCCTAGGACTCGTAATGGCTTGTGAAGTGGAAAACGAATGCTTCTTTTAAATAGAACAAAAAAGTGTTCATGTTAGTAATTTATCTGAGAATTCGTCAGTTTTTTTATAGGAATTTGTAAAAATTAAACCTATCTGTTCGTATACTGTTAAGTATTTATAAGTTTAACAAGGGGAAAGGCGATCGCAGTACCAGACATTTTGTACATTAGACGCTGAAGATTTAATCTGGTACTATTTGATATAGTTATCCCGCCTTCTGTCGGTAACTGTTCTTGGCACCTATTCCCATCGAGATAAAAATATTAGTGAAAGAGCAAGCGGCAATTCGATTGGTCGCCGAATAAATTACTTAATAGCGATATGACCACCAATTGCATTAGCTATTAATTTTTTCCGAAATTGTGAAATATTTTAGCTAATATAAAGACTTATCTATTTATCTCTATTATCAAAGTCACGATAGCCGAGTGGTTGGGTGGTTGGAATTTCGAGTCAAGAGACCCGAGTTCGATCCTCAAGTGGCCGTACCAATTGGTTTTTCTAAAAACTTATGTACGAATTAATATCGTTGGCTTTGACATAAAAGGCGGCGACGGGCTCACCACCTGTCACGTTACCCCGAAAATATCTTCGGTGGAAGGTGGGTCAAAGGGACTTAATTGTCTAGACTAGACCTCTGTCTACCCCTGTATTGGGAATTACGTGAAGATATTAGAGATAGATAGATAGATAGAAGATAGAAGAGATTATATTTATTTATTTATATATTATCTCTATTTTAATGTATAGTTTATAGTTGAGCAACAAGTTACCTGACGCTTTCCTGCAAGTGAGTTGCAACATAAAGTTGTCCTGCGCTTGTGGTGCTGTCGGTTATTTCCATATCACATCTCTCCTTAACTTTGTTTACTCTACCAATAACATGTAACTTTGTTCGCTTACTGTACATGTGTCAGTAAACTTGCTGATATCCGAGATTTGTTTATATTATTCAAGTAATTGTTTCGGTGTATGTTATACAGTTAATGTAACTGTGTGCGCCGATCATACTTATTAGTTAATTAATCTTTGAGCAATCATTGTTTTCGATTTAGATAGATCTTTGATTTAAATTAATATTTACAAACTTTTTATCTAACTGTCAGTTTATATTTATTCATTTTTTGTCTGGAAATCTTTTGTATTGTTCTATAGTTAGAAATGACAAAATCAAGCAAAAAACGAATTTCAAGAATTATCAAATAATTCTAGAGTTTTTTTTACAAATAGACATATTTTATTGTTGTAATAATTGTGTATCGAATAATAATGTATATAACATTGTATTGACTGTAGAACACAAATAAATATTAAAAAATAAATAAAAAATATAAATAAATATCTTCATGCAATTCCCAATACAGGGATAGAGAGAGGTCTAGTCAAGACATTGAAGTCCCTTCGACCCACCTTCCACCGAAGATATTTTCGGGACAACGTGACGGGTGGTGAGCCCGTCGCCGTCTTTATGTCCAAGCCAACGATATAATTCGCCCATAAGTTTTTTGAAAACCTCATTGGTACGAGCCTGCCCACCTGGGGATCGCACTCGGGTCTCTCGACTCGAAATTCCGACCACCCTCCCACTCAGCTATCGTGACTATTATTATGAGGTATTAAGTAAAAATAAATATATATGGGCATACAATATTTAGGGTATAATATATACTTTTAAATAATGAGTGAATAATCTGAACGTTCGTTAAAAACTTGATAGCCTTTTTCATTTTTGCACATACAAACTCTCGTCTGTTTAGTTTTTTTGGTCTCCATTTTCTTAACAAGATAACTTGTTCTTTTGTTTCTATCCTTATTCTATCTATATTTTTAGTTATATGCAGGTATCTACTAAGATTTGTAATCCAGAAAGCAGGCATGAGTTTGACTTGCCACCTCCCCCATAAAATCAATGGCATGAGCGAACCGGACCAGCCCCTTTACAAATACCCAACGTACGGTGCGATCGAAGCCGCTAGTAACGACACTCCACCACATAAAACAGGCCGAGCGCTGACACAATGATCCCGAAAATAACTCGACCAGTCGCCAAGACGCAAGCCTTTCAATAAATAAGCATTAAAACCACGCTCGGAGGACGTTCGGTCGATAACGAGCGCCTGTAAACTGTGCCTAACATCCTGAGACAAAATACAACGACAATTTCAGTTGTAAATGAGTGGAAATTATTACGTGACAGCTTTAGTCGGCCCGATTTACGTTTGCGGAACGACGCCGACTGTAATTGACGACTAAATCATGATAATTGTATCATATTTCAACTTGGTCACCACGCACGATTAACTCCTTTATATATTTCAATTTTACTTATAAGAGCGAAGTTAATTGTTTTGCAGAATTAAAATATCTTAATTTATTAAACGAACTAAATTTGGCTATATAAATTTATATATTTTAGGATTAATTTTAATTTGAAGTTTAATTCTGTTTCTTCATAGTAATTTATAATTATGTTGCTTTAATTTATTTTTAACGCTAAACATAAGTATCTATTAGCGTACATTATACATACGCATTTACCAATCATAGTTTTTTAACCGGCCTGAGAGACTTTTCTCCCATGATATATTTTTCGTTCGTCTTAACAACGTAACTGCAAGCCAACGATTTAAACGTAATTGTAGAAAGTCACAAAGGAAGCTTCGTAAACGAGTTGTACGTGATGTATTGCGAGCCATTGTTGTCCTGAGGAAGTTACGAAAAGGAAACAAATAATAGCGGCTCCAGGCCAGCGCCCGGCGGGCTCTCGTTACGCTTTTTAAAATTGTTGTAATAATTGTGTATCGAATAATAATGTATATAACATTGTATTGACTGTAGAACACAAATAAATATTAAAAAATAAATAAAAAATATAAATAAATATCTTCATGCAATTCCCAATACAGGGATAGAGAGAGGTCTAGTCAAGACATTGAAGTCCCTTCGACCCACCTTCCACCGAAGATATTTTCGGGACAACGTGACGGGTGGTGAGCCCGTCGCCGTCTTTATGTCCAAGCCAACGATATAATTCGCCCATAAGTTTTTTGAAAACCTCATTGGTACGAGCCTGCCCACCTGGGGATCGCACTCGGGTCTCTCGACTCGAAATTCCGACCACCCTCCCACTCAGCTATCGTGACTATTATTATGAGGTATTAAGTAAAAATAAATATATATGGGCATACAATATTTAGGGTATAATATATACTTTTAAATAATGAGTGAATAATCTGAACGTTCGTTAAAAACTTGATAGCCTTTTTCATTTTTGCACATACAAACTCTCGTCTGTTTAGTTTTTTTGGTCTCCATTTTCTTAACAAGATAACTTGTTCTTTTGTTTCTATCCTTATTCTATCTATATTTTTAGTTATACGCAGGTATCTACTAAGATTTGTAATCCAGAAAGCAGGCATGAGTTTGACTTGCCACCTCCCCATAAAATCAATGGCATGAGCGAACCGGACCAGCCCCTTTACAAATACCCAACGTACGGTGCGATCGAAGCCGCTAGTAACGACACTCCACCACATAAAACAGGCCGAGCGCTGACACAATGATCCCGAAAATAACTCGACCAGTCGCCAAGACGCAAGCCTTTCAATAAATAAGCATTAAAACCACGCTCGGAGGACGTTCGGTCGATAACGAGCGCCTGTAAACTGCGCCTAACGTCCTGAGACAAAATACAACGACAATTTCAGTTGTAAATGAGTAGAAATTATTACGTGACAGCTTTAGTCGGCCCGATTTACGTTTGCGGAACGACACCGACTGTAATTGACGACTAAATCATGATAATTGTATCATATTTCAACTTGGTCACCACGCACGATTAACTCCTTTATGTATTTCAATTTTACTTATAAGAGCGAAGTTAATTGTTTTGCAGAATTAAAATATCTTAATTTATTAAACGAACTAAATTTGGCTATATAAATTTATATATTTTAGGATTAATTTTAATTTGAAGTTTAATTCTGTTTCTTCATAGTAATTTATAATTATGTTGCTTTAATTTATTTTTAACGCTAAACATAAGTATCTATTAGCGTACATTATACATACGCATTTACCAATCATAGTTTTTTTAACCGGCCCGAGAGACTTTTCTCCCATGATATATTTTTCGTTCGTCTTAACAACGCAACTGCAAGCCAACGATTTAAACGTAATTGTAGAAAGTCACAAAGGAAGCTTCGTAAACGAGTTGTACGTGATGTATTGCGAGCCATTGTTGTCCCGAGGAAGTTACGAAAAGGAAACAAATAATAGCGGCCCCAGGCCAGCGCCCGGCGGGCTCTCGTTACGCTTTTAAAATTGTTGTAATGAAAGATCGGGACTTCTGATGGAATGGTTTGTGTTTCCTTTTTAATATTACATTATATACCGCTCCAATAACTTTAGTACCCCATATTTAGATTTTCTTTACGTTTTTGTTTGTCCTTGTTTTGCTATAATATAGTCGAAGTTAATAGCAAAGTAGTTATAGTTATAAAACTTCTAATGTAACATGATTTTTATCGCTGCACTTGGTTTTTTAAAAACTGTTTTCTATAGAAATTAGATCGCCAAATGCCACAATGCTTTCAAATTCATCAATTTACCTTCACGTCTATCCGAGTATTTCTGCCCCTTCTCTCTTCGAGCAATTTGCTCACATGGTCTTCGAAAGTTAGTCTCAGCCTACCTCGACCTATTAATATGAACTTTTGCGCTATTTATTTTCTTCACCATTCGATCTTCACTCATTCGTTCAATTTGCCCAAACTATTAAAACACGTCTTTATCACTTTTAGTGATAAAGTAATCTTTCAAACCAATATTGCGAATCTCATCGTTTCGTTTTCGTCCGTCAAAGTAACGCCGAACATCTTACGAAGAGCTCCATTTATCTTAATGCTTTTCACAAGACTAGAGTAGTCAGAGTAGATGATTCTGTCCTTTCGACTCATATTTTTCATATTAATAATTATAACAATCTATCAAAAGATCACTGTTCGACATAGTCCTTCTACAAAGATTGCCACGGAGCCTGTCATATTTAGACAAGCCATATTTATTAATAATAAATGATAGTCGCTGCGATCTTTCCTACTAAGAAATTTAACGATATCGCTTATTTAGCTTAGGGAGCGATAGCCGAGTGGTTGGGTGGTTCAAATTTCGAGTCAAGTGGCCCGAGAGAACTTATGTACGAATTATATCGTTGGCATGGACATAAAGACGGCGACGGGCTCACCAACTATCACGTTATCCCGAAAATATCTTCGGTGGAAGGTGGGTCAAAGGGACTTAATTGTCTAGACTAGACCTCTGTCTACCCCTGTATTGGAAATTGCGTGAAGATATATTTATTTATTTATTTAGCTTATGGAAGGTATTCTCAATAGAAACAAGCAAATATTCTTAGTACTCCTACCAGAGAGAGTCTACAGAGATTAGTTTTGAGGAACGACACAATCGAAGGATATCTATAATTTCTATTTATACGCCACAGCTAACAACACAACCAACTGCTCCAAAAAGGGGGTTCTGTGTTTTAATGTATAAGTCACGATAGCCGAGTGGTTGGGTGGTCGCAATTTCGAGTCAAGAGACCCGAGTTCGATCCCCAGTTGCCAGGCTCGTAAAAAAACTTATGTACGAATTATATCGTTGACTTGGACATAAAGGCGGCGACGGGCTCTCCACCTGTCGCGTTGTCCCGAAAATATCTTCGGTGGAAGGTGGGTCAAAGAGACTTAATTGTCTAGACTAGACCTCTGTCTACCCCATGTATTGGGAATTGCGTGAAGATATTTATATTTATTTAAAGATATTTTTTGGAACAATGGAGTCTCAAAAATGTCTTCCGTGGCATAGGGGTCGAAAGGACTAAATTGTCCATACTTCTGTCTACCCCCGTATTGGGATAGGTGTTAAGATATTTTTTTAACATAAAATTTACGTAGCGACGTTTCGGATGCTTGACCCAAAACATCGTCTTTAAAATTTAAAATAAATAACGCATTGATACAGATAACACCCGTCACAGATCTAATACGGATTGTAGTAAATACAACAATTAGCTTTGACTGTTGCAACGTCTCGCCGACATTCTAATTGTGTACGGTTTAGCACTGCGCGGTTACTTTCAACGGATTGATAAATACGTTTCAGGAGGCACGAACACAACACCGACGTCTCGTGAAACTTCATAACTCAGAGCTCATTCCAATTAAAACCGCTAACGAATGCTTCGAAAGTTACGATGCGCCTAACAGTTAATAATTAAGCTGTCTTAGCTGCAACTGAGATGTTACAGTAATGAATGAAATGGAATATAACTTTGTTGTACAACATTGGAAAAAAATTAGAACAAAATAAATAATGAGGACAATATTTAAATGTATAATGGGCGACCTTATCAATTAAAGTGATCTCTTCCAGGCAGCCTTTAAAGTGGCTGTTCTACAGAATAAAAAAATAAGATTTTTTTTATTTTAAGTTACGGTGCTATAAAGAAATTCACATTAAAACACATAAATAAATATAAATATCTTCACGTAATTCCCAATACAGGGGTAGACAGAGGTCTAGTCTAGACAATTAAGTCTCTTTGACCCTCCTTCCACCGAAGATATTTTCGGGACAACAGGTGACAGGTGGTGAGCCCGTCGCCGTCTTTATGTCCAAGCCAACAATATAATTCGTACATAAGTTTTTTTACGAGCCTGGCAACTGGGGATCCAACTCGGGTCTCTTGACTCGAAATTGCGACCACCCAACCACTCGGCTATCGTGACTTATACATTAAAACACAGAACCCCCTTTTTCTATCAGTTGGTTGTGTTGTTAGCTGTGGCGTATAAATAGAAATTATAGATATCCTTCGATTGTATCGTTCCTCAAAACTAATCTCTGTAGACTCTCTGGTAGGAGTAATAAGAATATTTGCTTCAATTGATCAAAAACTTTGTACGACATAAATCGTACATAATATTTTGAAAAAACCCAGAAAAATCCCATTGTTACCAGCCTTGGTATCGAACTCGGGTCTCTTAACTCTTATTCTGAACATCCAACCTCTCGTCAATGTTGGAAATTATAAATGTTACGTGGGTTTATTAATTGGTAAACCAAATTTTTCACTACCAAACAAATGTATATATGATTATTGAAACGTATCACATTTGTTTCTTTTATTGATAGAAATGTTTATTCGAAAATTCAGCGAAAACAGTATCAATGTCTCGTTAAACCTCATCTCATTATTCGTGCGAGCGAGCGTTTTTCACCCGTCTTCGTTAGTTTACACGCGCTCTGTGTTTGAAGCTCTTCCCAAGTCAAGTGTGTTATTGAGAGCTTTTTCTGCTTTATGTTATAATGTTTAACGAACGAGGAATTAATACGATTTGGGAATTCGAATCATCAAAAAAAATCTTTACCTTAACACGTTTATTAATATCATCTGTTTTTCTTCAGCATATATATTGATGGATTCCAAAGATTATGTTTAAATTTTAAAGAATAGTAATATGCAACTGTTACGTATGCAATAATGGGGAAGTAGCTTACACACAAGAAAACAGCCGGATGGTCAGATTCACACTAATTTATTATTGAACTTCGGCGGCGGAGAGTGTACAAGAGTATTTGACTCTTATACCTATAGATTCCTTTATAACATTAACTTGTGCATTTTATCTTATAGATATGTTATTATAAAATTATAATAAATAAATGGCATATGTTACCTGACCCGAAGAGAGAGGGAGAGCACCACCTTCTCTCCCATAGATGCGTGCCCAAACTCTGTAGAATTAGCTCTCGTGTCATGGATGTTTAAATCCTTATATAAATATATATCGATGTGAGAATATTTTACTGGTTTGGCTGGCTTGGATACTAAGATGAAGATAGGCCGTGTACATGTAGGCTGTAACTTGGTCTTAATTAAGCTCCGGTGTTCTCTCTATTAACCCCCAAGAAATTTAAATAAATAAAAAAACGGAAATATAATGGTGGTGTGAAGAACATCAATCTTAGATCTTCATCCCTCTTTATATATTATCTTTGCGTAATCCGAGCCCATGAATTCGTGTCGATTCCGGCAGGCGCTCAAGCTCCGGGGCGAAGTTCAAGTTTTGATTGGGTGCGATCGCGTCAAGTCGCGCTAATCCTATTATCGGCCAAGTTATAATGGCAATCGCCGGGTCCATGCTAATGGAGCGCAACGGATAACATAAGACGGCGGTGAATTAGAAATAAGACGGAATATTAATGGCTCCGCTTAGATAGTTATTTTGAGAATATCTAGTCGTGTTTGTGGTTGATTCGGTTTCCGTTTGAATTAATTTTATTTAATGTATTATTAAAAAAAAAAACATTAATTTTACATAAAGAACCGATACACACAACACAGACATCCACATATACATTCAGATACTCAACAATAATACTTTGATACATAAACACACAAGCATACTGATACAGTAATTATATGGTATTAGTATAAATCAATTTTATTTTATTTTTTGTATAATTAAGGAGTATATTTCTATTAAATGGTTGGAGGTGGGCGATTATAGCTGCGACTCGGTTAATACTACTGCAGCCGTTAATCGTACACTACTGTCTTATTTGGAAGTATTTTTCATTACTTTAAATAAATTTTCAAAATTTTTATTTTCATAATTAAATTAATATGTAAAATGAATATAAATGCATAGATTGGGACAACATCAATTACGGTAGCAAAGACATGCATGTTCGACGTTATTACACGTTACTGTATTAACTAACTATAAATTATTCTACTATTAACTATTGGTTCTGGTTTGTTAAGACATCGCCTGTTAAGAGACATTGGAGAAAAAGAGAAAGGAGAACTCAGCTGCTTTTATATGTAGTTTGATGCCAGTTTGATGACAGTCAGATGAATTCTTATTCACCACTCTGCTCAACTACATTTCTACATTTCTATATTTCAATATGGAAAGAGAAAACTATGTATCTTCACCATTTTAATAAGCACCGACCTAATCTAATAATCCTCTGTGATTGTGAAATTGTGTCGTGTGAACGTGTTATAGATAAATATTCTATACAAATAATAAATATCCATGACTCGGGCACAAATATTTGTTTATTTATTTAAACAAAATGTACAAATGGCGGACTTGACGCCTACCAGTTTTCTTTCTACCACTCTGTCTTTGGTTTGTGCAGAAAATCAGGTTATAGGTGCAAATCACAAAGTGCAAAGGAAAAACATAGTTTCTGAAGAAAGCAAAACACTAATTATAATAAATAAAGTTAAAAATAAAAAAATGTCTTCACGCAATTCCCAATACAGGTGTAGACAGAGGTCTAGTTTAGACAATTATGTCCCTTCGACCCACCTTCCACCGAAGATATTTTCGGGACAACGTGACAGGTGGTGAGCCCGTCGCCGCCTTTATGTCCGAGCCAACGATATTAAACACATACATACATTTTTGAAAAACCCATTGGTACGAGCCAGCCACTTGGGGATCGAACTCGGGTCTCTTGACTCGAAATTCCGACCACCCAACCACTCGGCTATCGTGTCTTCACTATATACAAATAAAGTTGTTGATCGTAAAATATTCGTCCCGTCTGGCTTCGAACGCTTAAACCTTAACTTCAAAGTCAGGATAACCACCAAACTATCGGCCTACTATATAAATGATCTATGATATCAAGGGAAATTACACAGCACACGATCCCTGCGAACCGCATCTTTCTATTAGGATTAAACGAACCCAAACCGACGTTAATATCTATTACTAGTATAATACCTATTAGTATAAATCACGATTTGATTATATACGCAATCGAAATTCTTGGGTAACATCCATCCCATTTATACAATAAGGCAAGGGCAATTTGTGAGTCACCTTCGTGTTAGTGTATCGATTACGCGAACAAATTCACTTTAGCACTCACGTTGTGTTTTAGAGTCGAATTTTTTTTCCTTGTGGTAATTTACACATCCGTATAGAAGTCGACTGCAGGCACTTTTATTTTCACGCATATTCCCAATGCTAAGCTAGATAAAGGCAATCTAGACAATGTTCTAGACAAGACAAAGTTATTTGGACTAATCAAAACTATAATTTATTTACATTGATACATGTTCATATGTACATATAAACATCTATAAAACGAACTTCGTCTATAATCATCTATGAATTCGTGTTGGTAACATGTATGAGTGGATTTTTTTTATCTCTGACACATGATATAATTACTTTTAACTGCGCCTGTATTAAATAATTTATTCGCGTTCTATTTGCTTGAAGTGTACAATCTATGTAGTTATTTCGTTAAAAATATCGATAAAAATATTATTGTAACGCAGATTTATCACATTTACATACAACACAACCAGAAACTGATGAAAACAAAAAGCAAGTAGGTTTTTTTTTTTGTTTTAAAAATAGGACATTTTTAATTTTTATTACTACTATGATAAATCACAAAATGTATCGTTTTATTAGTAACACCAATTAAAGAAAAAAAGATTTATAATGGACATGCTTTTAGGCGTATCGAAAACGACCCGATATTAAGACACATCGCCGCGCCGCACCCGCAGGCATCCGAATAGATTGCTAATAGACATCATAACATATTGTCTCCATAAACTATGCCACTATCGAATCGCCCATAAATCCCAATAACTGCGTATTAAAGTCACGTGCCCGGTATAATAGAGAGCTGTAGAAATCCACGCGACCCCCGCCCACCTGCCGCCCGCTTTAATCTGAATATAAATTATCCATAATTAAAGAGGACTCGGACACGGGGAGAATAAATGCGACCACTTGAAACAAAGAGCCGGAGTGCGGGACAAGGGACGGACTGGTGGCGAACGATGTGAGCAACCGCGATACTGTTGCAAGTAACCTATGAAAAATAGGAATCTTATTACTCCTATCCATTGATTCTATGAATTTATATACCTGCTTGATACTCAACATGTTTGTTTTAATACACTCACACATGTAATTCATTTCAAACTACGAATCTTCTTCTTACAGCGAGAATTTGTAATTGGCTTCTTTGTGATTTGGTATTGTTTATTTTAAAACCTTTTAGTTGTTGGTTTCCCGCATAAACAAATTAAAACATGAGGGCTTGTAAAGTCAACTGCAACAGCTGGGTAAGTGAGAAGATTTGCAATAGCAATCACGCTTGACAGAAAAGTATACACGTAACAGTCAACAAACGTGAAGTCGAAAATGTTCGTAAATACTATCCGCCACCGATAGGAAGTTGCTTTAGTCGTATCTAACAATAATCAAAGTAACTAAGGGATTGTGGTATTCGTGCAGCGATATCGCAGCAGTCAGGCTTGTAAAGTGTGTGTGTCTGGTAAAGTAAGAAATTTGTCAATAGCTCGTCGCTTATTCCTTGCGCTTACCCTATCTCACTGAGCCCTTGTAATGCGAGCTCAAACGGCACCATATTTTTTCCGGAAGCTTTTCTGGGTAATGGTACTAAATTTGGCGTTATGCGTCGCGTTGGGGGACTATGAGATAGTGTAAAAGGATCGCTTAAGTGCATGCACGGAATTTAGAATTATTTAAGAGAAAAAAAATGCACGGAAATGCAGTCACAGATGCTTACACGTATATATGTATAATTATTTATGTAAATATATGTCAATGTAGGTGAGTAAAGGTAGGTAGGTATTTATTTACTTTTATAACAACGATCAAAAATCTGCATTCATTTTGAATTTTATTATAAATAAATAGATAGTTATAAACAATAGAAAGAATCTTAGGCAATTAAATCTTTGGATTTTTTCTGACCTTTCACTGAAGACTATTTGGGACAACGTAACAGGTGGTGAGGCCGTCGCCGTCTTTATTTCCAAGCCAACGGTGTAATTCGTACATAAGTTTTTGAAAACCTCATTGGTACTGCCACCTGGGTATCGAACTTGGGTCTTTTGGCTCGAAAATCCAACCACCCAACCAACTCGGCTCGTGACTTTAAACAAATCATTAAAAAATTTAATTATTTTATTTTATTTATAATTTGTCGTAGGTGATGGTGATATCTAAGTTATAATTTTTTAATTGTAGATGTGTACAACTATCATCATATACCACATATTAAAAACATATTAAAAATTTGTTGTGAAACCTAACAGAACGGAATGGTGTTCTTTGCTTTTAAAAGCGAACCATTATCACACACGCAAGCGATGGAAAGAGAAAAATATACCTCAAGCGATGGACGTCAGAAAGAACGCATAAAGAAACCAGAAGTTAAAATAATATAGCGGATAAATACAGAATGATTTTTCCTCTCCACGACGAAGCATTCTAACTGCATAAACAACTTGATATCATACTAGGGCAGAAATATTTGTATACCGGCGTTCACTTTGTAAAAATTCACGCGTTCCTTTACTTTTTTTAACTTCCTACGCTCACGTCTAAAGTGTTTCCGCGTCGATACCCGAGATTGTACACGATACTTATGTAAAGTATAAACTCTACGTAGCAGTACTTTGTGAAGCCGACGCCGAACAAACCGAATACTTTGAACTACCAAACAAAGTTATCGATCTACACCAGCCGTGCAAACTTATTGAAAACTTGCAACTCTTAACATATTTTGTGTCGCGATGCTCTATGGGGGATCTTTTTGTGTAAAATATGGGACGAAGTTTGGTTTTAAGCAAATGTTGCTCGTACGGCGCACGTGTGTCGACAGTAATAAATTTATGTTGTCGATTACGGCGAAGCGAAACTTCTGAGTATAACAGTAATATCGAAGTATTTAAATTTCGAATTTGTATGTAATAATTTATTTACACTTATGAACAATTATAGACATAAACATGAATAACTTATGATTCTCTTACTGCACCTTAAATAAAATAAATAAATATCTTCACGCAATTCCCAATACAGGGGTAGACAGAGGTCTAGTCTAGACAATTAAGTCCCTTCGACCCACCTTCCACCGAAGATATTTTCGGGACAACGTGACAGGTGGTGAGCCCGTCGCCGCCTTTATGTCCAAGCCAACGATGTAATTCGTACATAAGTTTTTGAAAACCTCATTGGTACTGCCACCTGGGTATCGAACTCGGGTCTTTTGGCTCGAAAATCCAACCACCCAACCAACTCGGCTCGTGACTTTAAACAAATCATTAAAAAATTTAATTATTTTATTTTATTTATAATTTGTCGTAGGTGATAGTGATATCTAAGTTATAATTTTTTAATTGTAGATGTGTACAACTATCATCATATACCACATATTAAAAACATATTAAAAATTTGTTGTGAAACCTAACAGAACGGAATGGTGTTCTTTGCTTTTAAAAGCGAACCATTATCACACACGCAAGCGATGGAAAGAGAAAAATCTACCTCAAGCGATGGACGTCAGAAAGAACGCATAAAGAAACCAGAAGTGAAAATAATATAGCGGATAAATACAGAATGATTTTTCCTCTCCACGACGAAGCATTCTAACTGCATAAACAACTTGATATCATACTAGGGCAGAAATATTTGTATACCGGCGTTCACTTTGTAAAAATTCACGCGTTCCTTTACTTTTTTTAACTTCCTACGCTCACGTCTAAAGTGTTTCCGCGTCGATACCCGAGATTGTACACGATACTTATGTAAAGTATAAACTCTACGTAGCAGTACTTTGTGAAGCCGACGCCGAACAAACCGAATACTTTGAACTACCAAACAAAGTTATCGATCTACACCAGCCGTGTAAACTTATTGAAAACTTGCAACTCTTAACATATTTTGTGTCGCGATGCTCTATGGGGGATCTTTTTGTGTAAAATATGGGACGAAGTTTGGTTTTAAGCAAATGTTGCTCGTACGGCGCACGTGTGTCGACAGTAATAAATTTATGTTGTCGATTACGGCGAAGCGAAACTTCTGAGTATAATAGTAATATCGAAGTATTTAAATTTCGAATTTGTATGTAATAATTTATTTACACTTATGAACAATTATAGACATAAACATGAATAACTTATGATTCTCTTACTGCACCTTATTCTGTATATAACGGCTAGTAAAAATTTATTGCAGATTCTATTAGGTTTAGTACGTAGGTCCTTTAAGGATTTGTTATAACCACCACGCTTGACGAGCGAGTTGGCGATCGCATCTCTTCGATGCGATGCTGTCTTTCTTCTTAGATTCGATCTGGCGTTCAGATGGTTGTAATTAAAGTCTTGAAAATGGCATTAGATACCGACACATATTCGGTAGTTAATTTTTAAGGTTTTTGCCTTAGTCGCCTCTTACGATACCCACGTGGAATAAGGGGGGTGGTAATTTCTTACACTGATACCACACGATACAAACGAACAATAACAAAAGTGGTTATTATATAAAACACTAAACACTTCGTAATAATGCATCTACTCAGACGTCGGTCGGGTACAGAGCGACAAGCTGATGGGGCAATCAAATGCTTCCCACGCCGTCAATTATATACCCTTGCATGTGTGCATTAAGCACCCCATTGATCTCCGTATAACTTTACAAAATAATATCAATAAACGTTATTTTCATCCATGAGGTAGGTATCCGTATAGAAACACTTTAAAACAATGGAAAGCAAAATAGTCTACACTCAGACACTATTCAGATATGCGTATGGCACCTTGGCTCTCGTTTGTGGAGAAGTTAGAAGCTTACCGGCTTATAGTCGGTTTCCATTTCAAGTTCCTTTCAATATTTTCTACACCGTAGTAGATTATTAGAAAATCTTTTCCATTTTTACTTTTATATTTGTTAGACCTAGTAATTTTTTGTCAGTAATGTCTGTAGTGTTAGAAATAGTTCTAATATTATCGTTAAACCTTGAAATGAAAATGCATAACTTAAATTACATAAATTGTTGGTTTTTGATGTTTTGAGTTTGTATAATTTCATTGTAAATTTTTTTATTTTTTAATCAATCATGCCTTCTTTATATTGCCCTTGTTATAATAGAATGTGAATCGGTATTCAATTGAAAGATGTATTCTATATTGTGCAATACACTTACTGCACTTAAAAATGTCTATTTTAACCATTTGACATTGACTTCTAAAATTATTTTCACCGGTCAGTCCTTCGGAAAAATTATGCATTGTTTTCAATTCCTATAAAATTATTTGCTTAATTTTCATACGATGCTTTCAATTCTCTTTTCCGGTAAACAACTTCTCTGCTGCTCTACCGTACAAAGAAATTTAATAACTCTACGTAAGATTGGTTGGCTACCCCGGCGATGTTTTTGTGTTCGGGAAATTTTAATAACATTGAGTACTTTTAAGCTTTCGAGCTCTGAGGTTTTTGTGAACATACTAATAATATGTTCAAGACGACTGCGCGTGTTACGTGCTAACCACCTGTCTCGTTGTCCCAAATAAACTTTTTTTGGAAAGTGGATGGAAAAGACCTCATTGTCTAAACCTCTGCCTACTCCATTATGGGAAATTGATAATTTGCATTGTAGGATACAGAGACGGCGTGGGGCTCACAACACGTCTAAATTATCGCATATTAACTTTGGTGAAAAGCGGAATATTTCATTTTCATTGGTATTGTAAGAGGCGACTATAAGAGGACAGACCGCGGGAAAACCATCTCGAAAAATACCAAATCAAAATTGAGAATACCGGTGAAAGGCAGCAGCGCTAAATGTATGATACTGCGATTGCAAATCCGCTTGCCAAGCGAGACGATTACGTTAAATCCTCCATAGTAAGATTCCTATATCCAGCATGAAATCATTTTCAAGTAACATACGATGTACATGTTGTATTTAAAGGGTAATTTTTTTTAAATTTCATTTAAAGATAGCTTGTACGTTGTACACAAAACCAAATAACACTGTTAAAACCGCAAAGGATTTCCTGGTACATTAACATCCGAACGTATTCGCCTTAAATTGAATCCAAATTGTATAGTCAGACCCGTTTCGTGTTAAACTTTAGTTGCATCTATCATCAAGCGCTGTTATTTCCATTCCACTGAAATTTGGGTTTTTGTTTTCGGAGAAATAATTAGTGATTCGTGTAGAAACTTTGATTCAAAATTTAACACTTGCAGTGAAAATGTGTTTAAATTGTTGTGAAGTTTGTTATTTGTTATATATTTATTAGTTACTTCGTGTTTTTTATATTATTGTATCACTTTATGGTATTTTTATGTAAATTTTTCAAAAAAGCTTTGGTGAAAAGTACTCCCTTTTCAGGACTTCATTCTCTAGAACTCTGTTTAACCCAAAATTAGGAAATTGTTTGGAGATATAAAAAAGCTCTAATTTACTGTTTACAAGTTCTTACTGTAGTTACACGCAGTAAATATGGCTCAAAACATCTGAATACGTCTTGCAAAAAAAATCAGTGAAAAAATATTCAATTGGGATTAACATATTTTTTTCTCTTTTTATTATTCCGCAACTTATTCATGCCTTACCGCTTCTCAAATACGCATGATATTGAATCACTTTTGTGATATATTCACGCCTATTTCGCCTCTATTCATACGCAGCAGCATCCGATATTGGTGTACGCCGTTGACGTATGATGTAACTTAGTGCCGGCTGTTTACACGGACCCCTTTGTGCCAATACTAATTAATGCACAAAGGGGTTTCGTGGACATAACGTGATATTAAGCTGTTTACACAACTAGTGCAAACATTCGTATGTTTGACCGAGTCAATTATTGAATTAGCATGCGTGCGTCAGAGGTCTTTCATTTGTATGTATGTAGTTGTAATTTTGCGTCTGTTCTGGCTGTAATGACATAGCTATATAGGTGTGGTCTTAATAGTCCGCTGCATGTCTAAGGCTCTGACATCGGGATGATTCGCCATAATCTGCTCCTGCGATCGACAATCAGCTTGCCACGCTTACCGACTATATCAAACCTTCCTGATAGGATAATTTTTTTTATGAATTGTATAATTTTTTATAAGAGAAATATTATAATTATTAAATGCTATTGTTATATATTTAGACGACCTCCGTGGTCTAGTGGCATAAACACCGGTTTTGATATTTCATGCTATGTAATTTTACAGAAGCTTTCAGTCCCGTTTTTCCAGTAACAGAGTACCAGTAACAGGGTTGTCATAGCTCAGAGTAAAGCAATATATTGTCTTTTGAACTAGTAGACGGAACAAAAAATCGTACCATAATTTTTTATTTTTAGTAAAATAGTATATTTCCTTGTGTTAATAGTACTTGTAATTGTGTATTTTCCTTGTCAATGGAAGTCCCGTAATTATATAAGGGTTTCCAATACTTTTTCAGCGCATACACTACTGCATTAATTTTGATACTGATCAATACTACTCTGAGATATCGCAGGAGTAAACCACCTGAAAATTCAGAAATATTCACATCGAATCTCAAGTACTTTTAAAACACAAAAAAGAAAATTATAAATCCTCTCTGCTCCTCTGCTCAGTTTGAAAAATTTAAAAAATTTTTTATCGAATTTATCTGATTATCTGATTTAATCATGAGACAGGTTCCATTGAAAACAGAAAGACCTGGATTTTATATAAAGCCTAATTTAATTCCGTCAGCCCCTGAACAAGTTATTTAAACAATTTAGAGCCTCGCATTACTTTCAATTTAAAAACACCACCAGCATGTGATATCTTTTTTATTTTTAGACCGGTGACATTATGATTAACGAGTCCCCCGCTATCGCGAGCCGGGGTAAAGGATAAAGTATCATCGCCCACGGACGCTTTGTGCTTCCGTAAATTGAATTTTAGATTATGCAATTACGAATCACATGATTTTTACATCTCCGTGCAATTCTTCGATTTCGTACAATTACAGTGAAACAATGTTAAAACATTTATTGAACCAAGTTTTACAATGCTACGAAACTGTTAGTAAGTCAATGTCAATGGCGACAGACGGTGGGATAATTATCATGAAAAAATACCAGACCAAAATAATTAGACAGTGACGAGCACCAGTTTCTAAGGAGTAAGATGTGTGGTACTGTGGTCGCCAAACCACTTGCTGAGCCTGACGATTATGGCAAACACTCCAACGCCGGATGTCTTGGTTCAGCAGTGAACTAATCTAGTACCTTAAGTGTTTATATATTAAGTCGAGACATTCTCGACATTCGGTGATCTAAATTAAAATTCGGAGACTTGACTTTACTTCGATCCCCCCATACCAATGGCTCGTTGCAAAGTTCCACTTATAAATATTTCTTTTAGTCACTGGTATCTTTAGACTACTTTTGTAGCGCTATGTATAAATTAAATTTGCGGGAATTAGGTAGACTTTACTTCTACCCTTAACTAGAAATAAATGTGTAGTGTAGCTACACAATAATTTGTTTTCGTCGAATGTTAATTAGAAGTATGTAGTCGTGGGCTATTAAATAAAGCTTCTTGTTTTGGAACCTTGCTATCTGTTTATACTCGTACTTTTAATTATGTTTCATGCAACATTGAAATATAGTTCATAGTAAGCGCGCAGATTCTATAAACTTTCCTATTTTAATTAATTCAAAAAGATATGCTATGGACCACCGTCGGAAAGTTTAGAGCAGTGTGTTTATTATTTTTATACAATGTGAAATCATTTAAATTAGCATTTGTTGTTTTACTTTGACTACTACCTACTACTAGTTAATGGTTTCAAACTTCTGTAACTTGTGATGTTTGCGTAGATTAATTGTTTTATATTTAACAGTAATTTTTCCACAATGCAATATCAATAATTCACATTGTGTATGTATTTGTGTAGAATCTTCACATATGAATTTCTTGCTTCCGATTCTATGTGGCCGTAAAACTTGAAAAGTCGTCGATGGATGCACATGAAATACAGTGTTAAATTTCTATTAAGAGTGCTTATATATTTCAATATCAAGTTTGTGGTACTTTCGTTGTTTCCGATTCCATATCACTTGCTTCTATTACTTTGCGATCAGGGAATGAGTCCCTATCAATATGTGTATCTTTAATTATCAATTTTAAAAGAAAAAAGTATCTCCATCGCTAAGTTACCACAGAACTAGAAATTCCAAGCAGTCTAAATCAAGTGTATTAATCAATGTGTTTTCCCGGTGAATGTATCTTCATGAGAAAACTTTTGTTTACTTATTTTCCTAGTAATTAATATTAGGTTAAGCCATAGGGATTCATAACGGTCTGTAAAAGATCACTTTAGGAAAAAGGCCTCTCCAACACGCGAGGGTCTGCTAAAATCGGCACGCTTGTTAAGTTTTTTTTAGCAGTTTAGTTGGCGATCGCATCGAAGATTTTCCCTTTAATATACCCTCGGGGCCACCCCAAAAGGGGTGGTATATTACGCCGATATCATGTGGCAAAGTTTTGGAGTCCTTTCATCTCGCTTTTCACCGAAGCTTATTTAGATCAACGTGACTTGTGGTGGTATCGCCGTCTTAATGTACAAGCTAACTTTACCATATAGTTATACATACATATATATTTACATCAATAAATAAATATCTTCACGCAATTCCCAATACAGGGGTAGACAGAGGTCTAGAGTAGACAATTAAGTCCCTTCGACCCACCTTCCACCGACAATATTTTCGAGATAAATATTTATAAATACATATAAACGTCCATGACTCGAAGACACACAACATTAATTTTTATCACACAAATGTTTTCCCCTAGAGGGACTCAAGCACGCTATCCTTAGCTTCGAAGGCCGGGTCACTACCAACTCTGCTATCGAGTCTGGCAAAAAGTACGCGGATACGTTAATTTGTTATTTTGTTTTTTATTATTCAAGTCTTAAAGGATTTTAAAAATATAATTTTAAAACCGACGCTAAAAAGTAATATCCCCTGTTGTAATAGCTTGTGAAATGAAACATTTTGAAGGCAAAACCAGTCTCGTTGTTAATTGAAAAAATCATTGTTAATGGAAAAGAAAACGGCTAAAAGGAAACGGATTTATCTCAATCTGAAACTGATATTTCAAGAAGGTAAAGAAGGGAGGCCACGCTGAACCAATCCAATCCAATTTCCATTAACGGTCGTTTAAAAAATCATGGCGGAAATTAGTGAAAGAATATTTTCACTTTTATCAGATTCAAGGTTAGGTTGACACCAAGCTCGATTAAATAATATTTTACAGACGTATGGTTGTGAAATAGCAATCTATGTTCTCTTTGAAGAATACTACATCGTGTTTGCGAATTTCTTTGGTGCAAAATATAAGCATATCCCAGGAACTTTGAATCTTAAGTCATATTAGAACATTTTAGTACATAAATACTAGAGTTTACAAAATTTATAATAGTTTTTGTGTAATTTTCCTGTCATAAGAGACGGAAAATATATTATACGATTTCTCCTTTCTCCTCTCTACTGTTTACATAAATAATCCACTGCTCGGCTGATCCCTTTCATCGGTATGCTTAGTTTTGAATTTCTTCGTCGTCATCTGTCAAAATGCCAAGTTTATTTTAAACAAAATAAATTTTATATTATTCAAACAAAAGCAAACCAGGCTTAAGTGAATAAAGTTTTGTTTTTTTTTTTCAAATAAATTTAGCGTGCTTCCATTTGACATTAAAAAATTAATGGGGGTAAGAAATTTAAGTAATTTGTTTTAAATACTGTTTAAAAATTATTAATTATTAAAATTATACATTTTAGGATAACATCTCGAAAACGCTTTATAATCATGTAGAGTGTTTCGCCAGTGACTTGGTACCATATCTGTAAAGTATTGCAAATCGCAGTAATCTTCCACGCTTTGAAATTGTTTGTTCACAGTTCACGTCGAGACTGGGCGAGGTGTAATTTCGCTTCATATCAGAGACTTCGGTCTTAAACGCCGACTTGAGCCCGTTTACTTGTTATTATGCGAATATTGTATTCCTAACCTTCACCCTTGATCCCTATAAGATAGCGAATACATTGCTCCGAGCTTCATGTTAACATAGAAGTTAAGCTGTTGAATGTAATAAGTATTTCTACGCAAGCATCGTGTGGTAAAGTTGGGACAATGTCTTTCGAGAATTCTAATATTTGTTGTGTTTAATTTGAAAGATCAAATAGTAGTATCAATATCAGTTCTGTTCTAATATCTTGTTAGATAATTCAGAGAAACGTTATAAGAGTAGATAAGAATGTCGGGAATATGAAAATTGTTATTGACTATGGGAATAAATCATACATATGTTTTGAAAAAACTTATTGATACTGGCCCACCATCTGGGGTCAAACTCGGTACTCGTGACTCCAACTCCGGTAACCCAACTACTCAACTATCGTGATATGTGTTGACGATGATTATAATATTTGAAAATAAATGGTCATGTGTTCGTTCCCCATGCGATTCGGGTATCGTTCATGCGGCCTTGTTAAAATTTTGTAAAATTGTTAGGCTACTGGCTGATTCTTTTGAAATCAACGGCCGATAACAAATATATCTATGTCAATGTAGAGTAGGTTGTTATGAGAGTAGTCACCTATGTTTGCCTTGCGCCTCTCCCATAAGAAAAGTATGCGATGATCGCCCCGCTTGAGACGGAAACTACTCATTGCCGTAAACACTGCGCACATAAGTGGCTGCTGCTCATCAATCTTCATTCTGGTCTGATATCCATTGTAAAATGTATTATTACTATAAAATTAGACTTTTAATAGTTTAAAATATTAAAAAAGCAATTCTTGTAGTGACGGTTTTTCATTTTTTAATATATCCAATAATGATTAATCGTTATGAAAGAAAATAAGATCATAAACATCTTGGTCGCTTATAGATTTGATTACTGAATCAAATTCACTTTATAAAAAAAAACATTATCTGTATCGCTTAAGTGAAACACGACTGCTTGAAGTTATTGCGGGCGCAAACTCGAATACTGAATGAATTCAAATACGAAATATCTTTGCTTTCATTAATTTCAAAATCATGCTTATTCTTGCTGAGCTGCAAGATGCTCTCGACGTAGCTCAACTTGTGGCAGCCGAGTGCTCTCACCTATCCTTAAGGCTACGTCTTGAGGCGGCTCTATAATGAGTAGTGTGAGGTTTTTTACGTTAAAATTATCTCTAGTTAGCATCATCTGTTGGTACAATTCGATTATACCTTATTTATTTATGTTATTATTTGATTGATATTCTTTTTTCTTTTTTTTTCAGTTTGTATATAATAATAATAATACTGACAACCGTTGGGTAAAAAAGGTTTTTGAGTGGCAGTCTCGTTCTTACAGGAATAGTGAAGGATGAATTTCACAAGATTAGACCTTCACATTGCGGGGAGACGATGGATGCTAGTCGATGGGGACTGTTCTTTGTTGAAATCTTTGGAAAGGCATATTTTCAACAGTGGACTTTTGATAGGCTGTACAGAAATAAAATGGTCCTTACATACCTCTTTCGCTTCTACCGCATTCATAACTTTCATTACACGCGCACGTCGCGTATTCGAGTCTAATATTTGAGGTGTCTTGACTTTCTCCTCTTAGTGTAAATTGCTCACATGGTCTTCGAAAGATAGCCCCGGTCTATATCGACAACTTTTTGGGTTCACTTTCGCGTCTTTGTTCGCGTGGAATATTGGCGTAGATGGGTATGTGGTAAATTGGAAATTTTCTTTTTCTGATACGCTTATAATAACTATGCTTTAGTGAAAAAATTATTCTGTTTTTGATATGTATAATTTCATTTGAGTTTTCTATTGTCATTTGTCATTTAAAAAAACGCAATACCCAATACAGGGGTAGACAGAAGTCTAGTCTAGACAATTAAGTCCCTTCGACCCACCTTCCACCGACAATATTTTCGAGATAAATATTTATAAATACATATAAACGTCCATGACTCGAAGACACACAACATTAATTTTTATCACACAAATGTTTTCCCCTAGAGGGACTCAAGCACGCTATCCTTAGCTTCGAAGGCCGGGTCACTACCAACTCTGCTATCGAGTCTGGCAAAAAGTACGCGGATACGTTAATTTGTTATTTTGTTTTTTATTATTCAAGTCTTAAAGGATTTTAAAAATATAATTTTTAAAACCGACGCTAAAAAAAGTAATATCCCCGTTGTAATAGCTTGTGAAATGAAACATTTTGAAGGCAAAACCAGTCTCGTTGTTAATTGAAAAAAAAATCATTGTTAATGGAAAAAGAAAACGGCTAAAAGGAAACGGATTTATCTCAATCTGAAACTGATATTTCAAGAAGGTAAAGAAGGGAGGCCACGCTGAACCAATCCAATCCAATTTCCATTAACGGTCGTTTAAAAAATCATGGCGGAAATTAGTGAAAGAATATTTTCACTTTTATCAGATTCAAGGTTAGGTTGACACCAAGCTCGATTAAATAATATTTTACAGACGTATGGTTGTGAAATAGCAATCTATGTTCTCTTTGAAGAATACTACATCGTGTTTGCGAATTTCTTTGGTGCAAAATATAAGCATATCCCAGGAACTTTGAATCTTAAGTCATATTAGAACATTTTAGTACATAAATACTAGAGTTTACAAAATTTATAATAGTTTTTGTGTAATTTTCCTGTCATAAGAGACGGAAAATATATTATACGATTTCTCCTTTCTCCTCTCTACTGTTTACATAAATAATCCACTGCTCGGCTGATCCCTTTCATCGGTATGCTTAGTTTTGAATTTCTTCGTCGTCATCTGTCAAAATGCCAAGTTTATTTTAAACAAAATAAATTTTATATTATTCAAACAAAAGCAAACCAGGCTTAAGTGAATAAAGTTTTGTTTTTTTTTTTCAAATAAATTTAGCGTGCTTCCATTTGACATTAAAAAATTAATGGGGGTAAGAAATTCTAAGTAATTCTGTTTTAAATACTGTTTAAAAATTATTAATTATTAAAATTATACATTTTAGGATAACATCTCGAAAACGCTTTATAATCATGTAGAGTGTTTCGCCAGTGACTTGGTACCATATCTGTAAAGTATTGCAAATCGCAGTAATCTTCCACGCTTTGAAATTGTTTGTTCACAGTTCACGTCGAGACTGGGCGAGGTGTAATTTCGCTTCATATCAGAGACTTCGGTCTTAAACGCCGACTTGAGCCCGTTTACTTGTTATTATGCGAATATTGTATTCCTAACCTTCACCCTTGATCCCTATAAGATAGCGAATACATTGCTCCGAGCTTCATGTTAACATAGAAGTTAAGCTGTTGAATGTAATAAGTATTTCTACGCAAGCATCGTGTGGTAAAGTTGGGACAATGTCTTTCGAGAATTCTAATATTTGTTGTGTTTAATTTGAAAGATCAAATAGTAGTATCAATATCAGTTCTGTTCTAATATCTTGTTAGATAATTCAGAGAAACGTTATAAGAGTAGATAAGAATGTCGGGAATATGAAAATTGTTATTGACTATGGAATAATTCGTACATAAGTTTTTTGAAAAACTTATTGGTTCGAGCCTGCCACCTGGGGATCGAACTCGGGTCTCGTGACTCGAAATTCCGACCACCCAACCACTCGGCTATCGTGCCTTTCCATTTAGGTTTTAAATATGTCGTTAAGAAATTAACATAGTAGTAAAACTGGTAGTACTACTCATTTTTAGTTTTGTTATATTATTGCATCTCATAAAAAATCATAAAATCAAATTAGATTGATTTATTTGACTTTCTTTGACAGTCACTAATTACACTCAGTATTAAATTAAGTACAAAGTAAATACTACTCGTACTTATCACCTAAAACCTTTATTTATCCATTTAATATCTCACTTATTTTTGCAAATTGCTAGAATTTATAAAATTTCTAAGAATTTCTTGTTCAACATTATATTTAGTAAAATAAAATAAAATAAATATCTTCACGCAATTCCCATTACAGGGGTAGACAGAGGTCTAGTCTAGACAATTAAGTCCCTTTGACCCACCTTCCACCGAAGATATTTTCGGGACAACGTGACAGGTGGTGAGCCTCTCGCCGTCTTTATGTCCAAGCCAACGATACGAATCGTACATAGGTTTTGATTCACTCGTGTATTAACTGAAACAAAAATACGACTCGGCCTACAACTTTTTTCTTTCATGTCGTTGTCATAAGAGGAAACTAAGGTCCTTTAGAAACTTTGAAAATGGCAACACGTGACGGGAAAATCATCGCGAAAAATACCAGATCAAAATTATGCGGATCGTGACAGGTAGTATTGTCTGAGTATCCGGCACAGCCATTGCGAATCTACTTGCCAAGCGTTTTGAATGTGGAAAATCCTCCTTGCGGAGAGCCCCGAAACCTGGAGTGGGCTTATATTGGTTATTATGAAAAAACAACTCGATCCACATGTTCCTGACGTGTCGTGCGCGTAATAGTATTCACGGCATAGATAATTTAAATTTCACGTGCGGATCTTTTTGGTTGGTCTTGTCACCTCTTTGGTTGGAACCGCGCAATTATTATTCGCTTCGTTTACAAGTAATCCTAATTGCCAATACACATAAAATGTAATCATACACAACATCCAACAGTTTCCCCCTGTTACTTAACCACGTTTATTACTACCGGAACAAAATTTCATATTATTTTCTGAATGAATAACAAGTTTTATGCTTGTTACGCACGCACTTGACGGTTCCATTCAAAAGCAAATCGCATCGGCTTTATTTTTCTTTTATTACATTTCCTAACTCCTGGGGCGGACTCCACGGAGTACGTACGGTCGCAAGGCGGGTGAAAGAAAAAATTAAATAACTCGAACGCTCCGAAAAACCACGTCACGTACTTCAATGTTATTTGGTACTTTTAATGTTGCCTAATTTTATTTATTTGTTTACGGTTAACGTGCGAGGCGCGCACCCGCGACGTGTATACGTTGAATTTCGATTGTTAAATGTCACTGAAACAGAGATGATTTCTATTTTCTTTTATTATGATAAATTAATAAATTAATATGTTCATGTTATTCCCAACACAGGGGTAGACAGAGGTCTAGACAATTAAGTCCTTTCGACCCACCTTCCTCTGAAGATATTTTTAGGAAAACATGACAGGTGGTGACCCCGTCGCCGCCCTTATACCCAAGCCAACGATATAAATCGTACGTAAGCTTAAAAAGAATTAATAATAGCCTCGGGAATCGAACCCGGGTCTTCAGAGCTGGCGATACTTTGAAAACCAGTCTTTACGTCAGTAGTCCACAGATTGCTATGTACAAATCTTCCAATGGACTAATTAATAAGTATCTGTGACACTGTTGGTACGCGTATATATTGAATATCTTTTTCTTTTGTAACCTTGCCTTTTTTTCATTTTTCTGAGGTACAATAAAGCATATAAATAAATAAATAAAATAAAATAAATATCTTCACGCAATTCCCATTACAGGGGTAGACAGAGGTCTAGTCTAGACAATTAAGTCCCTTTGACCCACCTTCCTCTGAAGATATTTTTAGGAAAACATGACAGGTGGTGAGCCTCTCGCCGTCTTTATGTCCAAGCCAACGATACGAATCGTACATAGGTTTTGATTCACTCGTGTATTAACTGAAACAAAAATACGACTCGGCCTACAACTTTTTTCTTTCATGTCGTTGTCATAAGAGGAAACTAAGGTCCTTTAGAAACTTTGAAAATGGCAACACGTGACGGGAAAATCATCGCGAAAAATACCAGATCAAAATTATGCGGATCGTGACAGGTAGTATTGTCTGAGTATCCGGCACAGCCATTGCGAATCTACTTGCCAAGCGTTTTGAATGTGGAAAATCCTCCTTGCGGAGAGCCCCGAAACCTGGAGTGGGCTTATATTGGTTATTATGAAAACAACTCGATCCACATAAGTGGCTGCTGCTCATCAATCTTCATTCTGGTCTGATATCCATTGTAAAATGTATTATTACTATAAAATTAGACTTTTAATAGTTTAAAATATTAAAAAAGCAATTCTTGTAGTGACGGTTTTTCATTTTTTAATATATCCAATAATGATTAATCGTTATGAAAGAAAATAAGATCATAAACATCTTGGTCGCTTATAGATTTGATTACTGAATCAAATTCACTTTATAAAAAAAAACATTATCTGTATCGCTTAAGTGAAACACGACTGCTTGAAGTTATTGCGGGCGCAAACTCGAATACTGAATGAATTCAAATACGAAATATCTTTGCTTTCATTAATTTCAAAATCATGCTTATTCTTGCTGAGCTGCAAGATGCTCTCGACGTAGCTCAACTTGTGGCAGCCGAGTGCTCTCACCTATCCTTAAGGCTACGTCTTGAGGCGGCTCTATAATGAGTAGTGTGAGGTTTTTTACGTTAAAATTATCTCTAGTTAGCATCATCTGTTGGTACAATTCGATTATACCTTATTTATTTATGTTATTATTTGATTGATATTCTTTTTATTTTTTTTTTTCAAATAAATTTAGCGTGCTTCCATTTGATATTAAAAAATTAATGGGGGTAGAAACAAGTAATTCTGTTTTAAATACTGTTTAAAAATTATTAATTATTAAAATTATACATTTTAGGACAACATCTCGAAAACGCTTTATAATCATGTAGAGTGTTTCACAGTGACTGGTACCATATCTGTAAAGTATTGCAAATCGCAGTAATCTTCCACGCTTTGAAATTGTTTGTTCACAGTTCACGTCGAGATCAAGGAGGTGTAATTTCGCTTCATATCAGAGACTTCGGTCTTAAACGCCGACTTGAGCCCGTTTACTTGTTATTATGCGAATATTGTATTCCTAACCTTCACCCTTGATCCCTATAAGATAGCGAATACATTGCTCCGAGCTTCATGTTAACATAGAAGTTAAGCTGTTGAATGTAATAAGTATTTCTACGCAAGCATCGTGTGGTAAAGTTGGGACAATGTCTTTCGAGAATTCTAATATTTGTTGTGTTTAATTTGAAAGATCAAATAGTAGTATCAATATCAGTTCTGTTCTTACAGGAATAGTGAAGGATGAATTTCACAAGATTAGACCTTCACATTGCGGGGAGACGATGGATGCTAGTCGATGGGGACTGTTCTTTGTTGAAATCTTTGGAAAGGCATATTTTCAACAGTGGACTTTTGATAGGCTGTACAGAAATAAAATGGTCCTTACATACCTCTTTCGCTTCTACCGCATTCATAACTTTCATTACACGCGCACGTCGCGTATTCGAGTCTAATATTAATTAAATTAATATTTGAGGTGTCTTGACTTTCTCCTCTTAGTGTAAATTGCTCACATGGTCTTCGAAAGATAGCCCCGGTCTATATCGACAACTTTTTGGGTTCACTTTCGCGTCTTTGTTCGCGTGGAATATTGGCGTAGATGGGTATGTGGTAAATTGAAATTTTTCTGATACGCTTATAATAACTATGCTTTAGTGAAAAATTATTCTGTTTTGATATGTATAATTTCATTTGAGTTTTCTATTGTCATTTGTCATTTAAAAACGCAATACCCAATACAGGGTAGACAGAGGTCTAGACAATTAAGTCCTTTCGACCCACCTTCCACCGAAGATATTTTCGGGACAACGTGACAGGTGACAACGTGAGCCCTTCGCCGTCTGTATGTCCAAGCCAATGATATTATTCGTACATAAGTTTTTGAAAACTTATTGGTTCGAGCCTGCCACCTGGGGATCGAACTCGGGTCTCGTGACTCGAAATTCCGACCACCCAACCACTGGCTATCGTGCCTTCCATTTAGGTTTTAAATATGTCGTTAAGAAATTAACATAGTAGTAAAACTGGTAGTACTACTCATTTTTGTTTTGTTATATTATTGCATCTCATAAAAATCATAAAATCAAATTAGATTGATTTATTTGACTTTCTTTGACAGTCACTAATTACACTCAGTATTAAATTAAGTACAAAGTAAATACTACTCGTACTTATCACCTAAAACCTTTATTTATCCATTTAATATCTCACTTATTTTTGCAAATTGCTAGAATTTATAAAATTTCTAAGAATTTTGTTCAACATTATATTTAGTAAAATAAAATAAATATCTTCACGCAATTCCCATTACAGGGGTAGACAGCGGTCTAGTGTAGACAATTAAGTCCCTTTGACCCACCTTCCACCGAAGATATTTTCGGACAACGTGACAGGTGACAACGTGAGCCCTTCGCCGTCTGTATGTCCAAGCCAATGATATTATTCGTACATAAGTTTTTTGAAAAACTTATTGGTTCGAGCCTGCCACCTGGGGATCGAACTCGGGTCTCGTGACTCGAAATTCCGACCACCCAACCACTCGGCTATCGTGCCTTTCCATTTAGGTTTTAAATATGTCGTTAAGAAATTAACATAGTAGTAAAACTAGTAGTACTACTCATTTTTAGTTTTGTTATATTATTGCATCTCATAAAAAATCATAAAATCAAATTAGATTGATTTATTTGACTTTCTTTGACAGTCACTAATTACACTCAGTATTAAATTAAGTACAAAGTAAATACTACTCGTACTTATCACCTAAAACCTTTATTTATCCATTTAATATCTCACTTATTTTTGCAAATTGCTAGAATTTATAAAATTTCTAAGAATTTTGTTCAACATTATATTTAGTAAAATAAAATAAAATAAAATAAAATAAATATCTTCACGCAATTCCCATTACAGGGGTAGACAGCGGTCTAGTGTAGACAATTAAGTCCCTTTGACCCACCTTCCACCGAAGATATTTTCGGACAACGTGACAGGTGACAACGTGAGCCCTTCGCCGTCTGTATGTCCAAGCCAATGATATTATTCGTACGTAAGTTTTTGAAAAACTTATTGGTTCGAGCCTGCCACCTGGGGATCGAACTCGGGTCTCGTGACTCGAAATTCCGACCACCCAACCACTGGCTATCGTGCCTTCCATTTAGGTTTTAAATATGTCGTTAAGAAATTAATATAGTAGTAAAACTGGTAGTACTACTCATTTTTGTTTTGTTATATTATTGCATCTCATAAAAATCATAAAATCAAATTAGATTGATTTATTTGACTTTCTTTGACAGTCACTAATTACACTCAGTATTAAATTAAGTACAAAGTAAATACTACTCGTACTTATCACCTAAAACCTTTATTTATCCATTTAATATCTCACTTATTTTTGCAAATTGCTAGAATTTATAAAATTTCTAAGAATTTCTTGTTCAACATTATATTTAGTAAAATAAAATAAAATAAAATAAATATCTTCACGCAATTCCCATTACAGGGGTAGACAGCGGTCTAGTGTAGACAATTAAGTCCCTTTGACCCACCTTCCACTGAAGATATTTTCGGACAACGTGACAGGTGGTGAGCCTCTCGCCGTCTTTATGTCCAAGCCAACGATACGAATCGTACATAGGTTTTGATTCACTCGTGTATTAACTGAAACAAAATACGACTTGGCCTACAACTTTTTCTTTCATGTCGTTGTCATAAGAGGAAACTAAGGTCCTTTAGAAACTTTGAAAATGGCAACACGTGACGGGAAAATCATCGCGAAAATACCAGATCAAAATTATGCGGATCGTGACAGGTAGTATTGTTCGAGTATCCGGCACAGCCATTGCGAATCTACTTGCCAAGCGTTTTGAATGTGGAAAATCTTGCGGAGAGCCCTGAAACCTGGAGTGGGCTTATATTGGTTATTATGAAAACAACTCGATCCACATGTTCCTGACGTGTCGTGCGCGTAATAGTATTCACGGCATAGATAATTTAAATTTCACGTGCGGATCTTTTTTGGTTGGTCTTGTCACCTCTTTGGTTGGAACCGCGCAATTATTATTCGCTTCGTTTACAAGTAATCCTAATTGCCAATACACATAAAATGTAATCATACACAACATCCAACAGTTTCCCCCTGTTACTTAACCACGTTTATTACTACCGGAACAAAATTTCATATTATTTTCTGAATGAATAACAAGTTTTATGCTTGTTACGCACGCACTTGACGGTTCCATTCAAAAGCAAATCGCATCGGCTTTATTTTTCTTTTATTACATTTCCTAACTCCTGGGGCGGACTCCACGGAGTACGTACGGTCGCAAGGCGGGTGAAAGAAAAAATTAAATAACTCGAACGCTCCGAAAAACCACGTCACGTACTTCAATGTTATTTGGTACTTTTAATGTTGCCTAATTTTATTTATTTGTTTACGGTTAACGTGCGAGGCGCGCACCCGCGACGTGTATACGTTGAATTTCGATTGTTAAATGTCACTGAAACAGAGATGATTTCTATTTTCTTTTTATTATGATAAATTAATAAATTAATATGTTCATGTTATTCCCAACACAGGGGTAGACAGAGGTCTAGACAATTAAGTCCTTTCGACCCACCTTCCTCTGAAGATATTTTTAGGAAAACATGACAGGTGGTGACCCCGTCGCCGCCCTTATACCCAAGCCAACGATATAAATCGTACGTAAGCTTAAAAAGAATTAATAATAGCCTCGGGAATCGAACCCGGGTCTTCAGAGCTGGCGATACTTTGAAAACCAGTCTTTACGTCAGTAGTCCACAGATTGCTATGTACAAATCTTCCAATGGACTAATTAATAAGTATCTGTGACACTGTTGGTACGCGTATATATTGAATATCTTTTTCTTTTGTAACCTTGCCTTTTTTTTCATTTTTCTGAGGTACAATAAAGCATATAAATAAATAAAATAAAACTGTACATTCTACTTCAGTATCGAATTGCAAATTAATAACAACAATTTTATATCAAAACAGTGTAAAGCATGAGTCATTCTGTAAGAATTGTCTGCAGTGCAATCTCACTCTCAGCTTTCAACGGCGAAAATGAAATTAAATAAACTTTTGCATTATTTTGCGAATGTACACTATAGCAGTTTTGTCTCCTATAAATTGTTTTCCTCTGCCACTACCACCTTTGCTAAACAACTGCTTTAGCTTTTTAATAAATAACTATAAAACTATTAAAATTCATTGTTCAACACTTGTACACAATTCACATTCAGGACATTCAATGCCCTGATGATGCCGTAAGGCGAAACCGGTCGGTTAATTAACAAATATTTGAAATAAAGTGAATTGTGTACAAGTGTTGAACAATGAATTTTAATGCAATGCAATTTCACCAAGTGACAACAATCGCAAGTATAAATTAGAAAAATTATAAAACTTCTTCTTCTTTTATACAGCCTAATATGCTGAACATGGGCTTTCCTCAAAGATTGTCACAAAGAGTATTCTTGAGCCACCAACAACTATCCATTCCCATTAATATGACTTAATACATATAGAAAAAAATTAAAAAAGAGAATTCTTATCACAAAGCCGATGCTTTTGATTGAAAATGGTGCAGTAGCGACAGTGCTGCGCTTTTTTGCGTCTCGTGGGTAATGAAGGAAATTATTCTCTTAAAAACAGAGAACGTTGTATTACCTTCCCAGCGTTATTTTTTCCTTTTTTTTTCTCTAAAAAGACACAATTTTAAATACCTCTGGGAAATCTTGATGAGGAATCGTCGTGACGTGCGGCTTTTAACATGATAAAATTAATATACGAGCGTAAATTTGCGAGCGAATACGTAACAGGAACAGTGGGATATTACATTTCTAATGCAATATCAAATGTCGGTTTACGGCGGGTGTTTTTCGAGCACACGGGTGTCATACACCTTTCCGTATCTTTGGAAAATGGAAGGTAGCACTAAGCTTGTTTGTTGACATGGCGCCGCTTTCAGGCGGAGCTTTCAAGAGGGGGGCTTTCCGCATCATATCCGACCTTCTACGACGGATCCGCTGTTATCTTGTAATCAAACGAAAACAACTTCGTTTGCGGAGTGCCTGGCGTTCGTCATTTGTTTGTTATGTATAGAACTCTTCAATTTACATACATTGTTCGTTGAATGTTTATTTAAGTACTTATTATGCTTTCTCGATTTTCACGACATTAACGAAGCTGTTACATTTTATAAAATTCTTATTAAGTATACCGCTTTTTTGATTTATTATGAGTATGTATTTTCAGCTATGTAATTCTTATATAACATAAATCAGGAAGCTAAATAAAAACTAATTTAGAGGAATATGAAATACTTATAAAAAAATTATTATATATATTTTATATGTATACCGCTATTTTGATTTATTTTGAGTATGTATTTTCAGTTATGTAATTCTTATGTAACATAAATCAGGAAGCTGTTTATTTTATAAATAAAAACTAATTTAGAGGAATCCACTAACGCGCCCTGAAAGCATAGTCGACGTTTCACGCGTCTAATCCCTGTAAAACAATATTTGAATAAAGAATGCCTTTGTCCGGAAATAAGTATTGCCAAGCTTCAGCTTCCCTTTACTCAGTAATTCTTTGAACCGAATGCCCCCCGTATTTCAGTTTGTAACCAATGCTTTTACTTATTTAGTATACCGAAACATTTATTCTTTACTAATTATATTGATAATACCAACGAGATTTACTAGTGACTAGTTATTTCCCACGGCTTCGGAAGCGTCTCTAACGCATGAAGTTAATCGCGTAAAAAAGGCCTCCAATCGCCTCCAGGGTACTGTCCATCTGTCTTTATACCTGAATTCATAAATTTTTCAGCTACAGCGTGAATGCATAAAAAGCTAATTCACTTTTGCATTTATAATATTAGTAAGAACGTAGTATAAAATGAAAAGGTTGTTCCTTTTTGTTGTTTGTTGACTCTTTGCCTTAAAGTTTTTTATAGACATTCGTCCCGGCTAATGTTGATTCTTAGAAAATTTTATGCCACAGTTATAATTTTTAAATAAAACGATTTTTGGATTTTATCGCGTTTTTAATAGTTTTTACAAACTATTCTTATTTCCCGACGTTTCGGATGCTTTACAGCATCCGTGGTCACGGGGGGACTGGGGTCTTGAACGTCCCGCTGTCATTGCTACCTTCGGCTACCGTCAACTTTATTTATTAATTTTGGATTCGATTTACGCAGAATGTGTTCACTGTATCTTGAGGTCTTGCAGTGGTATGCTTGGTCTTGGAGTTAATTTTATTCATGACTGGATCCCAAGCAGGTGGTAGTACCCAACCATCTTCTCTATTGAAATTGCGATGTGTTTTAATTTCAATAGACTCAGGAATCAACCTGGGTAGGAATTGGTGTTCTTTCGCGAGGACATGTGGCTTGTCCAATCTGATATAATGGTTGGGCCAGACTTCCTAGAGCATCTATGCTGCATTTACATCAGCTATGTATTCTTTAACGCGAGTTTTAATAGATCTTTTTGTTTGTCCTATGTAAGAGAGACCACATTCACAGTCAAGCTTGTACACTCCTGATACTGTACTTAACAGATGGTAAGAACTGACCAATCTTTCTCGGAGGCTTGTAAAATGTCTTTATGGAAGCTCGTTTTAAGATATAGCCAATCTTGTCAGTGACTCCTCTGATGTATGGTAACACAGCAGGCACTCGTTCGACCGTGGCCGGCTTCACTCGGTCACTGTGGCGTAGGCGCGGAACCTGAAGCTTGTTGTCGTGCAGAACTTGCTTGACGTGCTGAAGCTCGGGGGCCAAGTGTTTAGTGTCAGAGCTCTCGTGCTCTCTGAAACAAAGATTTACCCACGGTAGATAGCTGTGATGGATCATGTTGAGATTCACCGTTTAAGTAACGACCGGTATGGGTCTTTTTCCTGTACACAGTGTAGCTTAAGATGTTATAGGGATTCCGAAGATTAAGATGTTATAGGAAAGCTAAAGAATTATTTGCCTCTGACTCCGACGTGAATTGAATTTCGGTATGGATAAAAACAGTTTGTAAAAACTTATTAAAATCGCGACAAAATCCCAAAATCATTTTATATAAAAACTTGTAGTATTCGCGTAAATACAAGAAATGACCATGTGCCCACAGTTACAAGATAATAATGACGAGGTGCATTTTTTAAGTTCTATTTTTTAAGCATTCTATTTTATGAACTATTATATTCTATTCGTTTCTATGCGAGAATTCGCCTACGAATTATCACTGAATTTAGTGATAATTCGTGGCATGGTACATTTTCATTTCACGGAGTAAAAAGTAACCCAATTACCGTAAAAATAAAAAATGGCCTATTTACTATCTGTCAAGCATTTTCATTAAAATCCCTTCTTCCGTTTAAAAAAATATTTAAAATCAAACTTCAACATTTATAATAACAGTAGGATTAGTATATTACTAGTGTCTGTTTTCACGCAGAAATTACAAATATCTCAGACATGTCAATATATTAAAATTAAAAGAGACATAGCGGTATACTGTCAAGTTATTCTTCATTAATTGAAAAAAAAAATAGCTTATTCGATACGCGCTAAAGCGCCCTCGAGTCGGCTTTCAGCCTTTGGTGTTTGAAAGAGTACTCGATTCTTATTTGAGATAGAGCCAAACACTAGACGGTAGTGATGTAGCGCGATAAACAGAAGACACTCGTACAACCGACGTCAAATTACTCGGCTAACTTTGAAGAATTTTTATGATAAACTAATTTGTTTTATATATTGTTGACGAATTTTGAGGACGAGTGGCGTACACACCGGTTTTTATGGTGTTGCCTACTTAGAGAAACTTTAAAAACAGTTTTTCTACATTATCTCGAGTATGGGTGTTTGTGGTACTTTGTTGATTACCGATTCTAGCGCGCAATGTATGTGAAGTGGTCCCTATCTATATAAGTATGTATTTATTTTTATATGTATATACTCCTTCTGTGTTTAAAAGTCGTCTGGGTCCGTTCCACATTCTTATCACATTATACTTATACAAGTAGCCGTGTTGCAACTGTTGTGTTCCAGTTTATAGGGTGTATCGAGACAATGTAATCACGGGCTATGAGGCATTTCGTCTAAGTCCTCGAAGGTGACAACGCATCAGTAACTGATGAAACACTCTTGCCTGTAGTAGCAGTTTATCGTTAGGTGAATTGTTTGCTCGTCGTTGCGCCTACTCACAAAAACAATTTCGTACTGACAAAATATATTTGGAGATTGTAGTGCAATATCGTGTGTCAGACAACAACAAGTATTTCCACGGCATTCTATAAAACAACAACACAACGCGTTGTAGTATGTGAAATAATAGTAATAATTTATTTACTTTAAATATTACAACTAACTAACTCTCTTTAAAAAATAGTTCAAGCGTCCTAGTATATAGGAGTACTGTTATACAGCTGTCAGCAGTATTAATTAGAAATATTTTTAACATCTATATCTCAGGAAGAACGAGAGTTTAAACTAGTAAATAACTCCAATGACTTGGGCATAGAACACGAATCGACTTATTATTACGGCGTGATTTTTTTAAATTATTCATTGTTTTCAAATGTATGTATTTTTTTATATATATTTTTATTTTCAAATATACATTCAAATCAGAGCTTTTATATCTTTTCATTTGGTTCAAGTGTTTTAGAGCGTGCGAAGCGTATGCTCTCGGCTTTTTCTTTCTAAAAGTGCCCACGGAAGTTTCAGACACGGGTTCATTACGGATCCAATTCACTTTTAGTTCCAACTTGAATGGAGCTTAAAATGCACTGAACAACTTTTCTATGCTTCCTGAATGATTTTTATTTCAAATTCATTTGAAGTTTTAATATCATTATTACTGGCTAAACTTCGAAGAAAGTTGATTTGGTTTGATTTCATACTAAAATATCATTTTGGCTTTACTGGGTATGCATAAATTATTATTTGGATAAGTCAATTTATGTTTGTTCAAAGATGTCTCAGGGATTTTCACTTAAGGATTTACCAGTTTTTTAAAATTAATCTTCACGATCAATCTCTGACGGGGTAGTCAGAGATAAGATCGTCAAGTGTCACGATCCTTACATTCTTCTTTCGCTTCTTTCAGATTCATCATCTTCTTCATGCAAGCACGTCTAGGTATCCGTGTACTCTTGACCCTCCCTTCTTTAAGCAACTTGCTTATATGGTCTTCTAATTTTAGTATCGGCCTTCCTCTACACCTTTTAATGTTAACATTCGCGTCATATATTTTCTGTACCATTCGGTCGTCGTTCGTTCGCTCAACGTGCCCAAACCATCGAAACCTGCCATATCGACAATAAGTTATATTATTAAAATCAATCTATATGTATAAAGAAGATGTCATGGAACACTTTTTGCTGAACTGTGGAATTTCATTACAAGTGTGTATATCTAAAGCCTGATCTTGTTGTTTTGAAATATCAATGTGAACGACGAGAGCTGTTGAGTTTTTTCTTCAAAAATTTATCTGGGTCATGGTGGCTCGGAGATTGCTCCCGAGGAATGCTTTGATACATTCTCTATTGATTACGCTGCTTTAACTTTAGTATTTTCTACAGTGGATTCGCGTTAGTAAAAGATTATCAACATCGATTAAAATTTGTATATTTTTTTGTGAAAACAATTTTATTAAACTGTGAATTACCTACAAGAACTCCATTAGAGTTTTTTGTGCTATCCTAAAATAATACTTGTCATTTATTATTCGCTTTCATGTGCCTTATATCCTCCTCCTTTCATCTTTAACCATGAAATGCACGAAAAGATCTCCGGTCACTTTGATTTGACTCAAAGGATACGTTTGTCCGTCCGTCCGTACGACCTTACTTTGCGGACAGCGGTGACATTTCGCCCGGAACGGAAACCTTTCCAAATCCTTTGACTGAAACAAAATACTGCCAATGTGTGACGTTGTGTGTAAGTAGACATTAGTGGTTTTATCTTTATAAGTACCCCGTTAGTTTTGTGATTGAAATTTGACCGGTAGTTAATACAGTATTAAATGACAACATTTAACAATTATTTACCGACTATCTCTACTCTGTACGACTTTGACAACAGACTATTATATGTACCGTGTGCTAACTATCAGCTTAAGAATTTACCATCCACTTTCTTCCCGTGGGTTTCCTTTAAGGCGACTATAGAAAAAGCAAATCGCAGACCAAAATTTAAGAGTTCAGGAACGGGCCGCAGTACTTAAGGCGCGTGGTGTCTGGTACTACGATCGCCAATCCGTTTGACAAGCGTGACGATTATGGCAAACCCTCTCTTACGATAAAGAAGTCACGATAGCCGAGTGGTCGGGTGGTCGGAATTTCGAGTCAAGAGACCCGAGTTCGATCCCCAGGTGGCAGGCTCGTACCAATGGGTTTTTCAAAAACTTACGTACGAATGATATCGTTGGCTTGGACATAAAGACGGCGACGGGCTCACCACCTGTCACGTTGTCCCGAAAATATCTTCGGTGGAAAGTGGGTCAAAGGGACTTAATTGTCTAGACTTGACCTCTGTCTACCCCTGTATTGGGAATTGCGTGAAGATATTTATTATATTTATATAGTAAAATTTTGCTATGATACCGTCAATTTCAAACACTGCAGGACATAGGCTTATCACGTAAGAGAGTATAGTATTTTCACGCAATTCCCAATACAGGGGTAGACAGAGGTCTAGTCTAGACCCTTCGACCCACCTTCCACCGAAGATATTTTCGGGACAACGTGACAGGTGGTGAGCCCGTCGCCGCCTTTATGTCCAAGCCAACGATGAAATTCGTACATAAGTTTTTGAAAAACTCATTGGTACTGCCACCTGGGGATCGAACTCGGGTCTCTCGACTCGAAATTCCGACCACCCAACAACTCGGCTATCGTGACTTTTTTTTTACTGTTTTAAAATTTTACTGTTTTAAATAAATATTGTTAGATAAATTATAGTTTAAAAAATAAACTTTCATAGATTGGAATCGAACCCCTGTCTTCCACCGTGCCGTGATGACACTCCGTATCTTACTCGTTTCAGTATCTTTTTTAATCTCTTTCATATGTCTCTTCGGATCGTAGGCAATATCGAACGAGTCCTATACAATACTTTTATCATATTCCATATTTATTACTTAGCTGTTGATTTTGCTATCTATTTTGTGTGAGTGAATTGTTTAATAAGTAAACCATGCTGCATACTATAATGTTCATGTGCTCACATTTTTAAAAATGAAATGTCCTTATATATTTTTGTTATCAATGGACGTAATTTCGAGTGACTGACTTCTTTTACACATCTATCTAATATAAAAAAAGTGCATTTGAGAGTTCGTTTCTCATGCATTATAACTCATCGGATTGTGGCGAAACTTTATATAGTTTTTTCATACTTAAAATATTTCGCGTCCGGTGTACTTTTTTGAGGTTGATGTCCTAAGAGGCGACAAGCATAAAAGTCTATATTAAATATGAATAGCTACCAGCATATGGCGAAATAACCTTCTTAAAAATACAGGCAATACATATTTGAGCAGAACGATGACGGGCAGCAGTGTCCAAAGCGCGAGATGTCCGGACCTGCGATCGCCATATCGCCATATCGCTCACCAAACCTGGCGCACATTGCAAAACCTCCTTGTGGTAGAGGCCTATGTCTTGCAGTAAATTTTTTTTAAATAAATACGTATATGGATAGGGACAACATCACATACATTGCTCCGATACCAATGTAAGGTACTAAAGCACGTGTGGTATCGGAATTGGAAACAACGAAAGCACCACAAATACCCAGACCCGTGAAAATTTAGAAAAAGTGGTTTTTCTGCATTGACCCGAGCGGGAGTCGAACCCGAGACCTCGAGATGGTGACACCTTGAAACCCGGTGTTTGCGCCACTCGTTCATGGAAGTCGGCAACTTTCCTTAAAAACGTTCCTCTAGTAACTGGGAAACGAAATCGCAAGGCACTCCTAGTTACAAAAATATTCGATGGTTATATATTATTCATAACTAAGTTACTATAGAAAATTGGCATGACCTCTTAATGAGGTCGACTTACATTGACATTCATAATAATTCTAAACTAAAGGTTTCTCTTAATATTATTCATGAATACGTAATTTAATTTCGAGAAGCCACCTTTTGTTAATGTTCTCTGTGCTTAATTAAATTTGGCTATAATCATTTGTAACCTTTAAGAAACTAAAGAGAAATAATATAAATGTAAAAGTTGATCTTAAAATAAACATAAATATAATATGAAAGCAAAAGATGTCGAGTTGTTTTATTTGAAATTCGTAGTTGTCGTATCTTTCGTTTCATCATTAATTAAATACGATGTATTTCTTTATATTTTCTATATGTAATTACTTTATATTATTATTTTTATATTATTTATAATGAGCAATAAGTCGGATAGTAGTTAATTAGTGGTTTGAAGTTCGGAAGCTTCACTTGTGTATGGCAGATATCGTAATGAGTCTGTTGTGAACTAGCGCGTAGTCGTGCGAAAGCATCACACATCACGACAAGCACCACATCATACTTTGAGACCATTTGTCCCTTTTGCCTTGATGGCTATTTTAACAGCCCTAATATGCTGGGTGAAACAGTACCCTTAGAATCTGATAGAATAGTGACTAGGATCTCTACGACAGATTATGACGCCCTAAACTTCTTAGGCGGAGATGTGCCTTTCTTATGCCACTGCACAGACTCCTGTTTTGACTCAGGCTTACAGTAATGGGCCCACGTTTCGTCTCCAATATCAATTAAGTTTATTAACTTAGAAATTACTCCAACCATTTCTGCAAGATGCTTCAAACGAACATCATTAATAATAAGTTTTCCACTTTTTCGGCAATGTCTGAGGCGGTGCGTTTATAGGCCATGCCTTTTGTAAATCTTTGTTTTGATAATAAGAGTTCTCGCAAGCAGGTCACATCTCTTCTAGCCTTATCTACAGCATTTTGCAGTTTGGTGAGGAAGTTAGTATAGTGAATCTGTGTAGTTGTTATTTTCTTTCCGATTAAACTATTGTTTTTTTTATGGGAAAGGGAAGCACACAAGCAGGCTGGCTTACGTGATGGTAAGTGATTACCGCCGCCCATGAACACCCGCAATACCAGATACATAGCAGATGCGTTGCCGGCCTTGGAGTGTCTCCCTCCCCCCAGAATTGAGGGAGAGGAGGTGTGTCCTCCGAGGGAGAGGAGGTGTGGCCTCCGGTTACCTGCTCACACAAGGCAAAACGCAGAAGTTTGTTAGACTTAGAAGTCTAACAAACTTCTGCGTATTTCTTCTCACGACCTCTCAGAATACTTGCGTGAAGTCGACTTCACGCCGGTATTCTGAGAGGTCGTGGTACTTCCCCGGTCCAGCCGGCCCATTCATGCAACAACAAAAGCTAATGCGTGACTCTACCACTGTTATCTTGGCAATAAATCGAACATGAAAGACTAGGTTTACCAAAAACATGGCATGTATTTATAGGTAATTTGAGTCATCAAAACCCTTTCTCTAACCCTTTTATTCAGCGAAATTTTTGACCCACGTAAGTCCGGCGTTCCACTTTTTTCTCTGTTGCTCATGGCCTTTACAAAGACTGGGGACAATATTCCTGACTGCAGAGTGGAGATCTGCGCCAGGAAAGTTTTTATAAGTTCCGAGTACTTTAAGTTCTGTTATTGAGTACACTATCCTTCAGACCTATTTGTTATTTTATAGTAGCAACTAATTTACTTTTATCGACCTTAGATGTCCACTCTAGAGCACAATCCTCTTTCTTATTGTGGATTCACCATAATCAGGTTTTAACGATAATATTATATTTGGTGTAGTATTATTCCTTTTTCAGAAGCTATAGTAATTTTCAAGGCTTTTCCCTTCCGCTAAAGAGACCTACAGACAAAAAGTTGTGATTGTAAATATTTCCATCACTAATAAAATAAATAAAATAAAACGCATAGTCTTCAATTCCCAATACAGGGGTAAACACCGGTCTAGTCTAGACAATCAAGTCCCTTCAACCCACCTTCTACCGAAGATACTTTCTGTACAACGTGACAGGTGGTGAGCCCGTCGCCGTCTTTATGTCCAAGCCAACGATATAATTCATACATAAGTTTTTTGAAAAACTCTTTGGTACGAGCCTGCCACCTGGGGATTGAACTCTGGTCTCTTAACTCGAAATTTCGACCAATATAATATGTTACAATATTGAGGTTACATATTATATCTCACTTGTTACAGTAACGACAATACAACAACGTCGAATAAGATGGTTTCGTTAAGATTATAAAATACTCTGCAGAATCGTGTAATATATAAAAATAGTGTTGGATTATATTTTTATTTCTAGTATATAATTTAACGCCACATCGTTGGAGCCTGCTCGCTGCACTTTCAATGCCTCTCGTGGGTAATGAAAAGAAGTGTCTTCTAGCTATACAAAAGCTTGTTACCTTGCTACTTTGAATTTTCCTTAGAAAAAGGAAAATACTTAGACGACCTTATCTTTTTTTTCTCTATGCTTTGAGAATGCCTTTTTACTGCGCTATCTCGTTTCTTTATTCTTTCTAGGTACAATAATTATCATAGAGAAACTGCTCACTAGTATTACACTGGCGAGTCAGAACAGAACAGATTGATTTTATATTTTATTATTTTTGGTAGATAAGTAATAAAACATGACTTGTTGTTATGTGATGGGATGATTTCATTTATTTGGTGAAATATTTTGAAGACGAATTATAGCCCTGTTGACCCTGCCTTCGACGCAGAGGATTGTGGGTTTGAATGGTGTTGGTGTAGGTGATGAATATGAATCATTCTACTCGATTCGTGGTTGTTAATTTTTATTGTACATTCGGACACTAAGACGGCGACAATGACCTGTATTGGACTTTTAAAGGCCTATTAATTTATTTACATACATTTCTTCTTTGTTTTATAGGGAACAGATGTTAGCGCCTCCGGTATGTGAAGTTAATGAGAGTTTTATTTGAACATTTTCCGTTTTATTCTTATTCAAAAATCGTAGCAATACTCGTATAGCAAATAATTACCATTGGAAATGTTTCACACAACAGCATTAATTTGAATAAACAAACAGACAACGAAAACGTACAGCTGCGAGTTTTGATTGATGCTGACAAGAAACATTTTAGCAAAATCAGAAAATACTGTGCTGTTAAAATTTTCACATTCTTCTATATTGTTATAATATTTACTCATACTAACTAATATAATATTATCTAGGTCAGGTATTAATAGTCTAGAAAATTTGTGTCCCTTCATAGAGACACAAACCTTACATAAGTTTCGAAAAAACTCGTTGATACAAGTAGTCCTTCGAATGTTTGAAGTCGGGTCTCCTAATTCGATTTGTAATCACCCAACGACTCGGCTATAGTAAATAAATATAAATATAAATATAAATATCTTCACGCAATTTACAATACAGGGGTAAACAGAGGTCTAGTCTAGACAATTAAGTCCCTTTGACAAACATTCAACCGAAGATATTTTCGGGACAACGTGACATGTGGCGAACCCGTCGCCGTCTTTATGTCCAAGCCAACGATATAATTCATACATAAGTTTTCGAAAAATCTGTTGGTACGAGCCTGCCACCAGGGGATAGAACTCGGGTGTCTTAACTCGACATTTCGACCAATATAATATGTTACAATATTGAGGTTACATATTATATCTCACTTGTTACAGTAACGACAATACAACAACGTCGAATAAGATGGTTTCGTTAAGATTATAAAATACTCTGCAGAATCGTGTAATATATAAAAATAGTGTTGGATTATATTTTTATTTCTAGTATATAATTTAACGCCACATCGTTGGAGCCTGCTCGCTGCACTTTCAATGCCTCTCGTGGGTAATGAAAAGAAGTGTCTTCTAGCTATACAAAAGCTTGTTACCTTGCTACTTTGAATTTTCCTTAGAAAAAGGAAAATACTTAGACGACCTTATCTTTTTTTTCTCTATGCTTTGAGAATGCCTTTTTACTGCGCTATCTCGTTTCTTTATTCTTTCTAGGTACAATAATTATCATAGAGAAACTGCTCACTAGTATTACACTGGCGAGTCAGAACAGAACAGATTGATTTTATATTTTATTATTTTTGGTAGATAAGTAATAAAACATGACTTGTTGTTATGTGATGGGATGATTTCATTTATTTGGTGAAATATTTTGAAGACGAATCATGACCCTGCCTTCGACGCAGAGGATTGTGGGTTTGAATGGTGTTGGTGTAGGTGATGAATATGAATCATTCTACTCGATTCGTGGTTGTTAATTTTTATTGTGCAATTCGGACACTAAGACGGCGACAATGACCTGTATTGGACTTTTAAAGGCCTATTAATTTATTTACATACATTTCTTCTTTGTTTTATAGGGAACAGATGTTAGCGCCTCCGGTATGTGAAGTTAATGAAAGTTTTATTTGAACATTTTCCGTTTTATTCTTATTCAAAAATCGTAGCAACACTCGTATAGCAAATAATTACCATTGGAAATGTTTCACACAACAGCATTAATTTGAATAAACAAACAGACAACGAAAACGTACAGCTGCGAGTTTTGATTGATGCTGACAAGAAACATTTTAGCAAAATCAGAAAATACTGTGCTGTTAAAATTTTCACATTCTTCTATATTGTTATAATATTTACTCATACTAACTAATATAATATTATCTAGGTCAGGTATTAATAGTCTAGAAAATTTGTGTCCCTTCATAGAGACACAAACCTTACATAAGTTTCGAAAAAACTCGTTGATACAAGTAGTCCTTCGAAGGTTTGAAGTCGGGTCTCCTAATTCGATTTGTAATCACCCAACGACTCGGCTATAGTAAATAAATATAAATATAAATATCTTCACGCAAATCCCAATACAGGGGTAGACAGAGGTCAAGTCTAGACAATTAAGTCCCTTTGACCCACCTTCCACCGAAGATATTTTCGGGACAACGTGACAGGTGGTGAGCCCGTCGCCGCCTTTATGTCCAAGCCAACGATGAAATCCGTACATAAGTTTTTGAAAAAACTCATTGGTACTGCCACCTGGGGATCGAACTCGGGTCTCTCGACTCGAAATTCCGACCACCCAACAACTCGGCTATCGTGACTGCTATATTATAAATGTGATACTTCTGTATTGAAACATTTATTAAATTTAGCTTCTGCTATTAATTGAAACCTAAAAAAATACTTAAAACTCGTAATACCGTGTGGTATCGACATGAAAATTCACCATGCTTGTGTATCGCCCGACTCTCGTAAGAGGCTACTAAAAGAGGAACATTTGTATACAATGATCACAGATGTGTAAGCAAACAAAACATGACACCCATAGTTAGGCCGATTGGTGACGTGCAGGAAACAGGGTTCTAATCATCAACTCCATCATCATAACAGCCTATCCGAAGTCCACTGCTTAACATAGGCCTCCTCTAAAGACGGCCAAATAGAATGGTCCTCTGCCATTTGCATTCATCGATTCCCCGCAGGATTGTGCATGTTGACGCTCCATCGTGTGGGGAGGTCACCCTACACTACATTATGAGGTTGCGACTCGAGAAAATTTCTTCCCCAACGGTTTGTCAGTTCTACAAGCTATGTGGCTGATATATTGACAATTCAACCTGTTGATCCTTATGGCTACGTCGGTTACCCTGTTTCTGCGGATGGCTTCATTACGGATTCTAATAGCTTGACGAAACAATTTGTGATAGATTTAAATAAATAAAGAACATTTTAACATATTAAATAAAATTATTACAAGCAATTTACAGTGCTGGATCAAAGTTAACTACAGCTAACCATAAGCAACTCAAACAATAGTTTAAGCAATTCATACTTAAAATATTAAGGGAAGAAAATGGCAGTAAAATATAGTCATATATTCAGTTACTCATAAGTATTCATTCACAAACACTAACCATTACACATTCTCAAACAAACAACCAACCATAAACAAATATACATACGTAAAGAACTTTTGATGTAAACGCATACACGGAAACGTACCATGTTTATTCACTTAAATAAGAGATATATGTTTACTCTGCCATAGTAGTTGTAAAACATAAAAAAATGCAAATCCATTATTATGGTATGGTATAATAGAATAAAAAATAAAATTCGTTTAAAAATTTCATAAATATGACGTCACAGGGCTATCTCGACACTAGAATGTGTCTACGAGTGTCTTATTTCACGAGTAAACCGCCCTCATGAGCGCGGAGGCCCTATGTTAATATAAGTTAATTATGCATTTTGCGTGCGTCAAATAAGCTCGGTCTCGCAAACGGAATCCCGGAGATTGCCTGCATATTACTCTGGGAACGGTTGGGCTGGCAAGAATTCGCTTTGTTTTAAACTTCGTATATTAGCACTCTTTGTGATAAACATTTTAATACGTCTCTGTCTTTGATTTGATGTTTGTCTAGAATAAATATACTTTTTTATTTTGTACATGTCATCCATCCGCGTTTATGTTCAATCCATCGATATAAATTGCACATAAGTTTTGAAAAATCTATAATTACGAACATATCAATGCCATTCATTTATCTGTTACTGAACTGTTATATAGAGTATTTTTTTATTTAAATTTATTAAAAATTTATTTCGTATTACTTGTTTTTTCGCGTTAACATTATCGTTGCCAACAACACTCGAACAAATCATCTTTAAAAAAAATTAAATCGAAATCGGTTCATCAGAGCCGTTTGAAGCCATCCTTTGACATTTGGAAAGGACATAAAAAAGCAAAATTTATCATAATAAAATAAATTTCTTCCAACTTCGTAAGTATAAAAATGGACACGTGTAACAAAATCTCGCATCAAACAAATGTGTCACATAAAACTTTATCCGGCAATTTTCGGCTGTGCGACCACTTGACTCGCTGAGCACGTGTGTTCACCACTGCGACATCATATTCTAAGTTAACGAGAACCCACAAAATTGCTCTTCACGTTTCACCGTTATTGTTGAGATTTAAACCAAGCACCGCGGTATATAATGACCGGCACCACTTCAGTGTGTTTCGTAGATCCTTCTGAAGTGGGAATGGTCACTTTGTTTCGGGCAAAAAGACACGTATGCTAGATGCTACTAACTTTGATGATTTTTGACGACCTCCTTAAACGAGTGGCGTAAACACCGGTTTTCAATGTAGAAAAACCACTTTTTCCACATTTTCTCGGGACTGGGTGTTTGTAGTGCCTTCGTTGTTTTCAATTCCCATACTTCAAGTGCTTTAGCATCTTACATTTGGATCGGAGGAATGTTTGTGATGTTGTCCCAATCTATATATTTATTTATTTATACTACCTCAACGCGGCCACACATCACTGATGCCTAATCTGTTATCTCGATTAGTAAAGATAGAAGAACATATAATTTGTCAGAACTACGATTACTACGGCAATCTATAAACCAATTACATATCTTTAATTCAGTATTTTGAAGAAATTATTTCTCGTTCTTGGTTGGAACGCGCTAAAAATGCAACGATCAAATGCCGGCAACTCATCTGCTATTCCTCTGGTATTGCAGGTGTTCATGGGCGGCGGTAATCACTTACCATCACGTAAGCCACCAGCTCGTTTGCCTCCCTACTCTATAAAAAAATCCAGACAATCCAGACATCAACTACGTTTCGAGTTTTGTGGCTACAGATATTTAGCATCATATTATTTAAATATAGATGTACATTTACACTATATAATAATATGTCGTGTAACAATGTGAGAAAGAAATTTTCGAAAACACATTATTATTTCCTGTGGTCATGTCCATCATCAGGTAATGAACCACTATCTTCTCTTCGAAGGTTTATTCTTAAATTTGAGTACAAATTCTGTATTACAATAACTATAAATCTTATAAATTCAAGTTTTGCAATAATTCCTCATAACTATAGAACTCCCTATGTTTTGGTGTCATCAGGAGAAAGCCGGCATTAAGCTGTTCGCAACCTGTTATTACACATCCAACTAATAACTAGTGTGATTTATAATGATACCTAGCACTATGCATGATGTGCATAATTTTACTAAATACTAATAATCAAATTTAACTAGAGTATCTGTACTGTAATGTAGCTAAATTTTAATATTCTTGTGTTGACTCTGTTTTTGCGAGTTAGATCAACATGCATGGTTGGATGGCTGGTTGAACATTTATTTGTAAAACGGCTGAACATATTTGAATGAAATCTGGGACATATACTTCATGACGTGGATTAATGTATCGGATTTTTAATACGGTTTCCGAGGGAGACATAGACTGATTTTTATTCCTAGAAATTTAAAGTTAACGCAGCAAATAAGATATAAACCTTTAATGAACTCAGGGGTGTGTACTAATTTATAAATTAAATGAAATTAAAATATATTTATTTGCAAGAATAAGTTTTTACAGTAGTCGTTACGCTTTATTTCAAGGCTCACTTAATCTACCTACCTGACAAGGCGTGCAAATTTAATACATAAAAGATTCGAAGCAATTTCATTCATCAATTTCAAATATTTATATTTATTATATTTTTTTATTTATCTTCACGCACAATCCCTGACGGGGTAGCCAGAGAGAACAGATCGCCAAGTGTCACGATCCCTACATACTTCTTTCGCTTCTTTCAGATTCATCATCTTCTTCATACATGCACGTTTAGGTATCCGAGTACTCTTGACCCTCCTCTCTTCGAGCAATTTGCTCACATGGTCTTCGAAAGTTAGTCTCGGTCTACCTCGACACCTTTTTATATTAACTTTCGTGCTATATATTTTCTTCACCATTCGGTCTTCACTCATTCGCTCAACGTGCCCAAACCATCGAAGCACGCCCTTATCCATTTTTGAGACAAGGTCATCTTTCAAACCTGCCATATTGCGAATCTCTTCGTTTCGCTTTCCGTCGGCCATGGTAAGGCCGCACATTTTACGAAGAGATCGCATCTCCACTGCATTCAACCTGCTTTTATGCTTCTTCCGGCATACCCAGGTTTCGCTGCCATATAACAAAGTCGGTACCAACACTGCGTTATGTATTGCAAGGCGTGCACTTTTCACAACGCCTTGCCTTTTGATTAACGCAGTCAGGGCACCATTGACTTTGTTCCCGGCAGCGACACGCCTGTCCACATCTAAATCACATCTTCCATCCCGGCTAAACGCACTCCCCAAGTATACAATTTCATTCACCTGTTCTAGACATTCCTGATTTACCCAAATTTCGCACTTCGTTCTTTCTTCGTCTCTTTCAAATACCAGAACCTTAGTTTTATTAGCATTCAAACGGAGACCATTAATTTCACATTCTTCTTTCATAAACGTGACTAATGCCTGCAGTTCTGCCTCTGATGGTGCTATAAGCACTGCATCATCAGCATAAAGCAGACAATTTACTTTTATGTCACCCAATTTCACACCCAAACAGCTATCTTTCAGCTTCTGTAAACAGCTGTCGAGATACAGTATGAATAGCCAGGAAGACATGACATAACCCTGTTTTACGCACGTTTGACGCTAAACATGGGTGACAGGTCATGCCCTACCCGCACACAGGCTTTACAGTCACAGTAAAGTGACTGCACAGCCCTTAGCAATCGACCATCCACACCATACCCCGGCAACAGTTCCCACATTTTCTTCCTTACAACCTTATCAAATGCTTTCTCAAGATCCACAAAAGCACAGAAAATCTTCTGGTTAGCAGCCAGAAGCTTCTCCGTGATCATGCGGAGAGAAAACATTTGATCCGTGCATCCTCTTCCAGGTCTAAATCCGCATTGTGCCTCCCATAGAAATCTTTCCGATTTATCTTGCATCCTACGTGTCAAAACCTTCGAGTAAACTTTACTTGCTAAACTGGTCAAGCTGATCGCCCGATAGCACCCGCAGTCATAATGTGAACCTTTACCTTTATATAAAGGCACTATGACCGCGGATCGCCAATCATCCGGAACAGCCCCCGTTCGCCAGCACAAATTGCACAGCAGATGAAAGCTGTCCCAGACGCAAGGCCGACCATACTTGACCATTTCAGCAGTAACTCGGTCTAGTCCCGCAGCCTTACCACATTTCAAACTTCTAATCGCACATTCAATCTCTTTCATACTGATGACCTCAGTGTCATCGAGGTCCGAGTCTGGCGTACCAATCACGGCGTCACCCCCGGATCCCTCACTAAGATCATCACACGCATACATCTCTCTATAAAATTCGCTCCATCGCTGCAAGACGTCCGATTTTTCTGAGAGGACGTCATTGGTTCCCGAAAGCACTTTATTCATTCTTAAGGCTGTCGCACCACTCCGGCTCCTTCCAACCTCTTTCCAGAAGAGTTTGGAGTTCTCCTTGAAGTTGTGCGACAACCTTTCGTCCGCTTCCATTCTACTCCTTTCACGCACTTCCTCAATCAATGCTTTCGTGTGAACTTTCTGGAGCTTATATCTTTCTTTCCTCTTCTCTCTCATATCCTTATCATTACTAGAGGCCAAGTAGTCTAACCATGCTTTCTTCTTCTTATTTACAGCTTCTTTCACTTCGTCATTCCACCATGCATCACCCTTTTTACTACTACCTCTTTTTACAGTTCCACACACGTCTTCCGCTGCACTAACCATTCCATCTCTAAGGCTCTGCCATATTTCTTCCACACATTCTTTCCTGACACCAATGCTGTCCAGCTTTTCGGCTACCCTTGCTTGATATTTATTCCTAGTGTCCGCTTCCTGAAGCTTCCAGCTTCGGATGCTACCGACCGACTGTGGTTCTGGTATCGCCGTCCGGTGGCGCCAACCCGCGAACAGACCCCTAAATCTACTAATCACTAGATAGTGATCCGTTCCCAGGTCAGCACCTCGGAACACTCGCGTATCCATCACCTGTTTTCGCAGTCGGTCATCCACTAGGAATAAATCGATCATACTTCTCTCATTCTCTCTTGTTCTAGTATACATATGGATTTTCTTGTGACTAAACATAGTGTTTGTCACAAGAAGACCCTTTCCTTGCATACAGCCAGTATAAGCTTGCCAGCATCGTTAACCCTTTTATCGCCAACATTCCAAGCACCGACTCGTACCCTGGCCGAGCGGTACCAACCCATCCATTCAAATCACCACATACAACAATTCTTTCGTTTCCTCTAACCAAGTCTAGAACTTCGCTTACATTCTCCCAAAACTCCTCCAGCTCAGCTCCGGACGACGAAGCCACCGGCGCATAAACAGCCAAAAGGAATAACTTCGTCAGTCCCAATTTAAAGCGAACCCAGAGAAGTCTCGAGTTCACAACCTTATATTCAGTCATAACATCGACCAACCGAGACGACAGCAGCACCCCCACTCCCTGGCAGGCGCTCTCGCTCTCCGGGACTCCGGACCATAGAGCTAACGCCCCGCCAGGGAGCTCTTCAGTACCGCTGCCCTTCCGCTTGGTCTCCGACAAACACACGACATTTAATTCTCTTTCTTTCATTATTTCAATCAACTCATTCGTCTTATCTCTCATGCCTCCTCTAACATTCCACGTGCCAACTCTGCACTCCGTCCTCCACCTTCCGCCGTGTCGGGCTGTGCGTGACTGGTGGCGGTCCCCATCGCCGCTTTGCGCGCTGCATTTCACACCAACGGGGACGAACTGGTGTGCGTCGCCTTGGGGGGACGCCCTAACCCTCGTTGGCATGGGTGCGCAGCTGTGTAGAATTGCAGCCCTGAAAAGGGCTGGCAGGGGTCGCGACGAGCACGCTTCTACAATGAATATTTATATTTAATTTCCAATAATGTAGTTCAATTCAATGTCAATGTCTGTTCCAATCCAAATTCATTCAATTAATATACCATAATGTCAACAAATTATAAAAAGGTACATAAAAAAACAAAAATACAATGTAAAAAAAATTATGTCAATATAAACAAACCAACAATAAACAAACAATATGTTATTAGGATATTAGGTTTGCTAAGATCAGGATCTTGAGGTGGGGACCGTCAGGTGTTGATTTTATAGTATACAAACTTAATTTGAATTGCACACATTTAACTATAGACAGGTCAAACGCGTATACTTATCTTGAAAATTTAGAATATTTTAGCGATCGTCTTCGTAGTCTTTTAAATTTACATACATAATTATATACATATCGGCCTGTTAAAGTCCACTGCAGGATATAGGCCTCTCTCATAGGGAGGATTTGTCATAATCGCCACGCAATCGCAAGCGGATTGGCGATCTCAGTACCAGACCACTCGCACCTCAAACGCTGCTGCCTATCTTCGGTCTGATTATTTTAGTTTGACATTTTTAAAGATGGTTATCGCGCCATCTATCGGTTGCCATAACGATATCCAAGGCAGTTTCCCTTAAGCCTCTTAAGATATCCTCGGGAAGAAAGAAGTGGTAATATTCTTACGCCGATACGACACGGTACAGCTTTTAAGTTTAGTTTTTCCATATTAAATGTGATTATTTAACTTTAACTTTTGACGCAACATCACATAAAAGTACTAGTCTTTAAACTCCACTTAGAAACTATATAATACCGTTGGGAGCCTATAATTTAAAATAACTTTAGAGAACTCTCTAAACAAAGAAAAAAGTATCGCATCTGTTTGAGCTATCCGTATTATTACATATTAGCGTTGGATCATATAGAAAATAGTTTTGTTACCTAAATCGCATATTCGAGATTATACTGCAGGTAGTCCTCGTTTATACCCTGTTTATGTAGTCGTTTTTTAAAGCACGGACCGTAAGGATGAAACGAGGTTTGTAAAGTAACTCAGATGTTGTTCCGTCTGTTTCTTGGTAGCAGATCTTCAGCCACAGATCGAATGGTTGAAAATAGTTCCTGATAAGACTTATGGCTTTTTGTCGTTAGACTTGTATGTTTGTAATTGATATTATTATTTTGTTATTGCGCTGATATTTTATCGGATTTTTATTTTATGAAAATTCCATTATAAACAACAATCTTGGTTGTTAATCAAAAAGTTATTAAAAAAAGGAAAGGAATATTTAATAGTTTTAATTTTGACTAATTGAAGCTGTAGCTGTAAATTATTCGAACGTAGTAAACTCTACATGATAATTACATTACAAAGCCGGTGGCCCGCAGCGTAGCGAGTCGTCTACGCGGCGCCACAAATCCGTCACGATTCTCATGACGTCTGCCGCGTCTTGTTCTACGATTAAGTTGCTCTCACCACCGCGTAGATGTATGTTAATATAAGCTAATTATGCATTTCCTATGTGTTAAATAGGGATTTGGTTCCATAGCTCCGATGCTGGAGATTACCAATGATACCATACAGATGAGTTAATAAAAATCAAAATCTTGTTGTATAAGTAAACTTTTCTTGTATTTTAATGCTGCCCTCATGTTACGTACGTTTTTTCATACGTACGTAAAGAAAGTATTTTCTTTATGAGGCATTAATCATAATGTCCATTGCACTTCTGTGTATATATGTATATCAATAGATATTCTGTGTATATCAATGGATATCGTATTTTTGTGATATTGTAACATGAGTATGCATATATAGGAGTTTTGTCGTATGAGATTAACGTATGATCATAAACACATAAGTATTTATGTATCAGTCATGGGTTCCTCAACAATCTAGATATGAAGGAAAGCTTCCTTATAAGCTTTGATAAAAATTAAACGAGATGTCAACTAGCTGCATTTGCCAAAAAATGTAATTATCAACCCGTGTACAACTGTTACCAGAAAAGTTAAGAGATGCGTTGTTACTACTCATATTTACAATGACTATTTAATGCTCTCAAATTGCAACTAAATTATCATTATGACGCTACGTTCGCTCTTTCTTTGTTCGGCATCAAACCATTCGTCTCCTGGATAACGAAAAGCGCACCCTTTATAAATATGGATACATATTCCAAAGATTATGCCAAGATTAAAAAAAATAACCTAAACAACGTTTCATGTCAAGCGGATAAACATTAACAACACCCACGTGTAACGTAACTCCGCATCTCGACGTCGGCAGAGAAATGTCTCGCATAAAACTCCCTCCACCATTTCTGACTACACTGTCACTTGAATCGCTAAGCACGTTTTGTCACTAAGACATCTTGTCCTAACTTGAGTAAAGTACAAAAATTTCTCCTCTCTGGATTGGGTTATATTAAATATACTGGTCATCTGGTGACTTAATTTCCGAGTCCTTTATGTATACCGATTGGTTGGTGGAATAGGATATAAGGATAAAAATTATAGGGATAGAAAGGGATCAAATGTTCAGTGATAAAAACATAATGTATGATCGTGAACCCATGGGATTGTTATAAAAATGCGAGAATATTTTTTAAGTTAATTAATTATTTATTTTGTTTTAAAAAACATTAAGTGTAATATTAACATATTACATTGAATGTTAAATTCGTTTTATTTCACATTAAACTACTACAATACTATAAAAAATTTCCACGGCACATCTGAACAAACAAATGATATGATGAATTGATATCTCGAAACCTATGAAATTTTTATCGAAAGTGGAAACATGAGGACCCGATAACCTTGTTGGTAGCAATTCTGCCTTAGAAGCTAAGGGTAAGGAGTACGTATCCCGCTAGGGGCGACTGTGGGATAAATATGAATGTCAGTACTCGTGTCTATATGTGTGTGTATATGAATATTTATCTATGTAAATATATATCTGCATTAGTATATCAAACTTTTAGTTATTATAGAGGTCTATCTCCTGCAGTGGACATATAAGTGGCCACTGAGTAAGTAATCTGAATCCGTGATATTTCAATTCAATACCTATAGTTCTACGACATAAAAAGCTAATCACGGAAACATAAAATATCTAGATACTAATAGCAGAGTAGGACGCTAATAATAAAGGACGCGAAGCTAATTTCTTATAAAATTCTAAAAGGGCCAACCTTTTTACTATTGTTAGCGTAAAACATACCCTAGTCTGATCGTTTTTCTCATTCCCTCGCGTCAAAACTAGAATTTATTCTGTCTCTCTCTAGAGCGAGCTAGAGATGTAGCAAATGGAGCGATATTAACATAGCGACAGCTTACGCGTGTCAAGTAACTTGGTGAGATCTGTCTTCAAACACTAATAGGTGCCTCGTCGTCCTCGTTTGTTACACATTAAATCACGAGACTGTAGTAAAAGATATTTTTTATTCTTCTTTAGCTTTTTTACTGTACTAAAATATAATACTTCTTACGCATTTATCCGGCTTCTTCTTAGCGAATAAAAGATGAAAGATCTCTCAGCTTGCTATAATAATTTTATAAGCTAAATAATACGTATGTACTGTCTATACTCTTATAAAATAATAATTTGATTTTAATAATATCTTCACACAATTCCCGATACATGGTTAGACAGAAGTCTAGTCTAGACAATTAAGTCCCTTCCACCCACCTTCCACCGAAGATATTTTCTCGGGTCTCTTGACTCGAAATTCCGACCACCCAACCACTCGGCTATCGTGGCTCAAAACTTTTATAAAATAATAGGAAATATCTCTATCAAATTGTAGAGTTTCACGGTTATACGGATTTTAGTTAAAATAGAAAAATTGGATTTAGGATATTCTTTGGAGCATAGTTAAGAAATAAGATATATAATAAGTAATGAAATTCTAAATTCTTTGTAATTTCAAAAGTACCTTTCGAACAGGTTTCGTTTATTGCTAGTACACAAAAACAAAAAAATGAATCACTATGAAAGAATAGTTTCCTCATTAATTAAAAAATAGTCAATTTCTTAATCACCTTGTTTCAGAGTTTGAAACTCTGAATTTATCACACCAGAGAAAATTTTAGTTAAAAACCAAAAGACACTTTTTGTACTTCCTTTACGCCATCCTTACGATCGTATCAATACGTATGTTGTAACTCAACGGGCATCGTACTTACTGAATGGGTTGAAGAATTAATGGGTTTATGAAGTCAACTACAGGGCAACACACTTAAACTATACGGTAATTTGTTTATATAGCACTAGAATCAAACTCAAAAGCTCTGCGTCACGGTCTTAAAATACAAAGCAAGAGCCACACATTATACTATTTGTATGATTCGTGAGTGGCGCGCGATTAGCGGAGTATTGACGACGTTACGACCAATCGAGTTACGTACTATACTCGAGTTTTCTTCTACTTTTTAGACGTAATATTATACTGGTACTGGTAGAAACATTTTAAAAATATCTTCACGCCATTCCTAATACAGGGGTAGACAGAGGTCAAAACAATTAAGTCCATTTGACCCACCTTCCGCCGAAAACACATTTTGTTTTTTATGTCAAAGCAAACGAAACAAATGGTATATAAGTTTTATAAACTATCTGTATAATATTTATTTAATATAGGTAGTCATTTAATAGTTATGATAAGAATTAAGAAAGTCGTATGTATGGAGTGACTTTTTATGAGAAACCTAAAAAAACATTATGTCCACTCCTTGGTATTCGTGTGATATACGTCTCGTAACAAATAAGCGCAGCCTTTGTTATAATCTAAAGTTACAGAATGACAAACGTGTACAACGAGATGGCCATTACAATAAAAGTATAAGGTTGAAGTCGGATCTTGACGCGTGTAAGTAATCGTCGCGCTCGAATCCTTCCATTGTGCAATCCTCTCTGTCGGATGTAGCCAGCATGAACGGCTTAGATTTTATAGTATTCATTTGTAAAAGACAAAATGAGAAATATTTAAACCGTAAAATAATATGTACATATGTATACGTTTAAAAAAATATCAATTTGCAAAACTGCGCTTCTGGAGTTGTTTGCTTATGCGGAATCGTGCAAAATATTTTATGTAATATTTTATGTGGGCTGAAATTATCAAATTTTATAGAACTCTTATCCACCTTAGAATTGAAAATGTAACCGTGAGCTTGTTTCTGTTTTCTTCACAAAATCTTTCTAAACGTTACCTACCAGCCAATAGCTTAGCAAAAACGAATTAAAGAAGAATTGTTTCATAAAACACAAAAAAAGAAACCTCTCGTAAAATTTAACAATCGTTCCGATACCGGCTTTCGTGTAAAATTAAAAACGTGATTTGTGGCAGCCCCCGGATGAGGAGCGCTAATAAAGTTGTTGCTTTGATTTCTAGCACGATGAATAAAAAGACGAATTCACGAATTCATTCTAATAATGCGTATTGTGGAGATCTTTCCGATTCGAAGGACATTTTGTAATATCTACTTACTTATACTTAGAATTATTATTTTTTAGCACTTTTTAGATGTCGAAAAAAGACTTGACTATGACAAAAATATATGTGTGCAGTTCTTTCTTTATAGTCAGTGCTGGACATAGACCTATCCTAAAATTTGCCATATAGAACTTTCCTCAACCACCTGCATCTATCGACTCCCCTCAACATTTTGCAGGTCTTCACTCCATCTTTTGGGGTTGGGCTTATACAGCTTTTCCTTTTTTCTCATTATAGTTCAATTTATTATGTCTCTTTTCCCAGTACATATTAACAGGAACTAAATTAACATAATTTTAAAAGTACTTAACATACTCGTTAAGTACTTTTTTTATTTAATAGATGTTTTTATACCTTATCACGATCTGGTTGCCTAGACACAGGGTATACGTTCGGTTTAGATGATGTTTACGATTGTTTTAACGTTATTTTAAACAAATGACATATATTTATACCTACATAAGTCATAACCCTACCTCCTTACATGTTTGCTGAAAACATCTCACGAACCTTTTACATACTTAACCACTCTTCGGTATCTCCAGTTTCACTTCAAATCAAATCGGTTCAATCCAATAGCTTGCCATAAAATTCAATTAGGATTTCTCGTTTTCGCTATCGGGACGGCTTCTTATTGCCGAAGCTGACTTTATCGGTTGTCTTTATAAAGGTAGGCTCGTTAAACCCCTATCGGGTTTCACCTCATTGTGAGGCGAATTACTACGGGTCGGATGGGCCGGGAAATGCTACACCAGGGTGGAGATGAGGAGTCGTCTACCACTTCGGATCCAGTTGCAATCTGACGCCACGAGGTGACGGATTGTAATGCGACGTTCTATGAAAGGGAAGCTTTTTTATTCATTTAAATTATTAATTTTACTTTATATTTTCTCGTCGTCAAAAATAGCCTTAACTAAGGAAAAAAAAGAAATAATTCGTAGTATCTTAGATTTACCAATCTAATATCTTATTTGTTTAAACTAGGTAATTTTGTGTGTTTTACGCAGTGTTTTCCATCCCACTTTTTCTAGATAAGTCCTCTCTAAGAAAATTCATCTATACATAAGAAAGGACAAAGTAAGAGGGATCGTTAAAAATACTACGCCTGCCAAGTAGCGGCGGGTACCATGGTAACAGACATCTGTTTTGTCACCATAACGCGCTTTCATTAACACTTAACCAATCGCTTAATAAAATATTATGAAATAAGTTCGCCGCAATTATTTTGATGAATGAGCTAAAGTAACGAAGACTTACATCCAAGGCGTTCAAATATTTTACCAGATGACGTGTAAGACACAAAAGATCCTGTTTCTTTAACAGTATTCCACTTGCAAGGTAAAATTGTAATAATCAAATTCATATGAAGGAAAAACACAACAAAAGCGAAAATAAGATAATGTGATTAACTATGTCCAAAAAAATTATAGATTTATAATGTAAAATATGCTTTTTAAATCATGATCTGCCGCGACACAGTCGCGACAATTCATGCATATTGTGTAAGAAAATACAGCGAAATAAATATGGCCAACCCTTAATTATCCAGACAAGTAGCATTCGGCAGTGTTAACGTTCCATAGATGGAGTAGGATTTTTTGTTGTAGAGCCAAGTGGCGGCTTGAATGAGTCGGCTTCCTCGGGGTAGTTCTAGCGCCTTGCAGAACACCGATATGTGATGAACCATACCTAATACTTCTGTTTAAATTCCGCTAACACTACTTATCTGTTTTCCATAATATGGTGTGATTATTTCTAATATCAAAATAATTATCTCCTAATTAACAGAGTAACTTATTCTAGGCTTTGTTTATATTTTTTGACGTCCAGAAATCACCTTAACTTTGAAATTAATATTTGGTCAGATCTACGCAGAAAACAGCCGCTATAAAGTACCCGAAACCTCGAAATGTTAAAAAAACCTTAAAAAGTTTAAATCAAAAACGTTAAAATCTATAAAACTACTTTCATTGTAATTCTGAAAATTCTATATCGCAATTACTTCCAATATTACCACTGTTTTAACAAAGCTATGTTTAGTGGCTTAACTAAGTTTTTTTAAGATTTTTTTAATCTCCATTTTCTAAGCTCTGCCGCTAATAGTGAGTCGAGCTTTTCATCGTTCATTGTTTTCTTTGTCTGTTCGCATTGTTAATTACCATTTGCTAGCTTTACAATCGCCCCATTTCTACCTTTTTATTTAGATTTAAAATGAAAATAATTCAAATAATGAGATTGAAAATGTAGTTTTGTTTGCAGTCAAATGCAATGCATCGTACGTAAAACATTTACGTACGATGCATTGCATTTTTTTGCATTGCATTGCATTTTACACCTCGCATGCTACACCTTCGACCTTGCTGCCCATAACCGTTCAGCTGCAGGCAAATAATGACTGAAATTGTCGTAACTGCCCTTACGTAACAGGTGCCATAGTTGGTAACTTTTAAGGAAACGCCTTGCTATCTAACAACATCATTTAAAAAAAAATAGAACACGACGCCGGATGAAGGAAAATACATAAAGTTTATTGCCTCTTTTTAGGCTCGGAAAATAAGCAACGAAATGAGATGAAAATGTTTAATGTTTAAAAGCAAACCACAATATATCTCGCGCTTGTTTTACAGCCCGTTGCGCGCGCCCTCGTGCGGCCTTTAATAAGAGTTTTTAGCTTTCGGCAAAAATTTCTTTCCTTATTGGCTAAAACACACCGGAAATTTCGCGGTATTAAGTAAGACCAATATTTACGTTGCGTTCGTACGAGCATCGAACCTAATTAGTTGAGTGTATAATATGTTATGATGTATTCCAGGCTCAAAGGAAATATTTGTAACCATTTATCGGTATTTGTTTAAACGTACCTTATATATTTTGTACGCTATTTTAATAATAACCTGATCTTAAGCACTCAAAAAACCCCTCAAAATGAAGAGGAGTGACTTTCCTGGGGACTACAATGAAACGTCTCGTTACCAGTAAATAGATTTCTGGTTTATTAACTCGCTATTAGAAATAGAAATTAACACTAAATATAAACTATTTATAATTATTATATAATTATTTATAGGAATATAAATTAAATATTAATAAAATACACACGCTATTCCGTGAATTACTCCTCTACAGCTTTTATATATCATTTTGAAGGATGTCTCATAAAAATTATATTTAGGCATATTCTCAAACACTATTGCGGACAACCCAGTGGGGTAGACAGAGGTTTAGACAGGTTTAGACAATTAAATCTTTTCGACACACTTTTTACTGACTGACTGACAATTCACAAGTGGGTAAAATTGTTTTTATTTTCCCAGTATTGCTTAATAGATAAAAATAAAAAAAAAAATGGGATAAACTTGTTTGTGGTGATTCCTACATAACTTACATGCTTGAAAACTTAACAAGAGTGTAATATGAAATGACTTAACAAGAGTGTATATTAAAAATATTTTTGTATAGATTATAATTTAATCAGTATCGATGTCGAAGAACTGGCGGATGGCGTGAAGGCAATTGTCTTGCGAACCAGAGGAAATACAATTTTGCGACGTCAGGGACTTGTCGGAACTGTGTAACGGTTGCGATTTCCTTGAACATTTATGTCGGAAGGTTTCTTTCGATATCGGAGTAACATGATTTTGACGTTTGAAAACAGATCTGTACCAATGGTTATATGCAATGTACGATTTTTTTAAGATATGACGTGGTGATGGTCTGTCAGTACCAAATTGACTATCAATCACGGTCTTGTTGTTAGTGACTCTGTCGTCTTAGCTAAGGGTTGCTAGTTCGAATCTCTCACAGCCCAAACATTATTGAAATGAATATGAATGTTTATACTGGACTCGATTTTTATGCCTGTATATGAATATTTAGTTACATAAAATATATGTAGGTATATTGCACCATTGGGTTGGACACTTAGACAACGATAGGCTCACCACCTGCCACGAAGTCTCTGACAGGTTTCGCTAAAATGTAGGTCGTAATTGTCTCCAAACTGTCTACCATAGTATTTGAAATCTGCGTAAGACATTAGTAGTTTGCATATTAACTACTCTGACTAAGCCGCTGTACTCATATTTGAAATGGTTTACGAAATTTAAATAGTCAAATGGCAGACTAATATATAACGTTATTATACAAAACAAAACAGTTATATTGATATATATTTACAAAACAGTTATATTGATTTATGTATTTTTCATGTGATTACGGCGTTTGAATATACCACCCGCTTTGTTCCCGTGGATGTCGTGAGAGTCGACTATAGGTTAAGCCCTCGAAAATTTAAAAAGCTACCGACAGATGGCAGGAGAACTATCTCAAAAAATACCAGACAAACTTCAGCAGACCGATGACAGTGAATAACCTCAAGGGAGTAGGATGTCTGGTACTGGGATCGCCAATCCGCTTGTCAAGCGTAGCGATTATGGCAAAACCTCTCATGAGGAGCTATACCCCTAAGTATTAGTACTTTAACAGACGTATGTAATATGATTAACATAGAAGGAGCATGCCTAGATAAAATTCCATAGAATTCTGTTTTAGAAATTGTAAGTTATTATACTTACAATATCTAAAACAGACATAATTCTCATGTGTTCATGTAAAATAACCTTTTTAATACTGTGCTCACCATTTTATCTCCCATTGTTCGAATATTTCATTGTGCAAACGCCATCATGCCCCGTTATCGTTAAGTTAATCTTTTGATTAATTAATGTCATTTCTGTTTTTAATCTTCTCTAAGTATATTAACGAGCGGTTCACTTCCCCCATCCGAACTTGCCCGCCGAACCAAAGTCCCACATGTCCGGATAAAACGAGCATCCCCGAAGGATTATTGAATCCGTTCATCTTAATGTCAAAGAGATCCTTTACTCGTCGTGATTTATATCGGAAGCCTTTATCCCTAACATTTGATATGTAATCAGAGGCAAAGGTGAGTCTATTAAAGTTTGGATTTATACAAAGTGTTTTGGAAGAACGAGCTCAAATTGTTTGAAATAATACGCTTCATTTTTCGAATTCATAATATTCGTTTTTCATATTTGTTAATCGGCAACCTTCGTGGACGGGTGGCGTATGCGTCGGGCCAAAGTTGTCACCAACTATGAGGTCCCGGTTTCGATTCCAGAACCGGACTTTTCTACATTGTCTGGTCTGGACGTTTGTATTACCTACATTATTTCTGATTCCATAACAAAAGTGCTTTAGCTACTTACTTTGGGATCTGAGCAGTGTCCGTGTGATGTTGTTCTCATCTATTTATTTATTTGTCACCCGTGTTTACAAAGAAAATAAATAAAAAATAAATATAAATATCTTCACGCAATTCCCAATACAGGGGTAGACAGAGGTCAAGTCTAGATAATTAAGTCCCTTTGACCCACCTTCCACCGAAGATATTTTCGGGACAACGTGACAGGTGGTGAGCCTGTCGCCGTCTTATTGTCCAAGCCAACGATGAAGTTCGTACATAAGTTTTTTGAAAAACTCATTGGTACTGCCACCTGGGGATCGAACTCGGGTCTCTCGACTCGAAATTCCGACCACCCAACAACTCGGCTATCGTGACTTCAATGACTTCAAAGAAAATAAATGAATAATATATAAATAAATATAAATATCTTCACGCAATTCCCAATACAGGGGTAGACAGAGGTCTAGTCTAGACAATTAAGTACTTTCGACCACCGAAGATATTTTCGGAATAACAGGACAGGTGGTGAGCCCGTCGCCGTCTTTATTTCCAAGCCAACGATATAATTCATACATACGTTTTTGAAAAACCCATTGATACGGACCCTGCACCTCGGTATCGAACTCGGGTCTCTTGACTCGAAATTCCGACCACTCCTTACGGATGATATTTTACTAGCCAAATGGCACAGAAACAAATGAGTTGTTATTATACTTAACTCCATGATTAACGTAGATATATCTTAGCGGTAAATAACGCTGTCTTAAAAATGTGTCGATATTAATAACAGTTAATTAAATTATATTACGTAGGAGAAAATTATGCATCTTAGTTTCTACAACGTATCATTGTAAATAATAGTTCTCTACATAGTCTAAGAACACCTTAACGCCGGCTTATAACTGTGAATGACGAAGGAGAAAGCTTGAATATACACAATTGGGCAAAATAAGTATGGTTTTGTTCGATATTAATTGATTCTGATTTCACTTATACGTAATATAAAATTTACTGCAGGACAAAGGCCTCGGCCCGTTGAATGTAAGAGGAGGAATGGATGGTAAGGTAGATGAAATACGTCAGATGATGGATGAACAATGTATAGATATGTGTGTGAACGAAACCAAGAGAAAAGGATGTGACACCACGGTTCATGGTCCCTACACGGCATACTAATAATAGAAGTATGATTGATTTTGTAATTGTGGATGAAAGACTAAGGAAGAAAGTGCTAGACACTCGGGCATACCGCAGTGTAGGCCTTGACACAGACCACTTCCTGGTCATAACAAGAATGCATGGCCTCTTTAAACAGTGGCGACACCGAGGAGCCGAGCCTACGAGTATTTTGGGCAGAATAAAAGTGGAAAATTTACAAGAAAAAGAAAAGAAAGAAGAGTATGTAGGGAAACATTAGAGTATGTATTAACAGTGGTATAGCCACGCATCAACTTTTGTTATTGCATGAATGGGCCGGCTCGACCGAAGAAGTACCACTACCTCACAGAATACCGGCGTGAAGTAGAAGTCTAACAAACTTCTGCGCTTCGTCTGGTGAGTGCAGGTAACCGGGGCCCACACACCTCCCCTCCCCCAATTTGGAGGTGGGAGCACTCTAAGGCAGGCAACGCATCTGCTATGCCTGTGGTATTGCGGGTGTTCATGGACGGCGGTAATCACATACCAACGTGAGCCGTCTGCTCGTTTGTCGGCCTTTCCTATAAAAAAAAAAAAAAAAAAAAAAACTGAAAGAAAGTTTTAAAGGCATAGAAGAGATAGGTGTGATTGAAGATTTGTGGGAGACATTTTAGAAAGGTGTCGTGAATATTGCCATTAAGGTATGCGGGGTAGCTAAAAGAAGATTTCCAGTCAAACATCAAGTTTTTCTTCTACCTCGAAGCTGAGTACAATCAAGAGTCAAAATGGGAGAGTTATAAAAGTTCCATGGTTGATATAAATGTTGATGAAAGTGAGATAAGTATTGATGAAATAGTAAAAGCGTTGAAAAGTATGAGATTAGGAAAGGCTGCAGGGATAATAAGATTACCGTCGAGACGCTGAGGACTGCACAGGGCATAGTGGCTAGTCAGCTGTACCGCATTTTCAATTTTCGCTGGCGAAATGGGCAAGTACCAAGAGACTGGTGCAAATCCATAATCGTGCCACTGTATAAGGGAAGAGGGTCACGGTAAGACTGTATAAATTACCGCGACATAAGCCTTCTCAGCGTCGTCGGTAAATTGTATGTGAAAGAGTTGATCCATGCAAAAGTTTGAGTTTTCAAAAGAGTTGTAAAGAGAAAGTTATCGAAACAAAAGATACCTTCGGAGTTTTTTTCACCAGTTTTCTAATTGTCAAGCGAATCTTATTGCGAAACGGTGGTTGTTTAAAATATACATGACGTTCGGTGTGTAAACGTTGTTTTAAACCTCATAAAAAAAATAATTTAATTTCATTTACATAAAAAATTACAAAAGAACTTCTTCCGTTGAACGAAAAAAAAAAAACAGAAAAAATCTTCATTATTTCACATCCACATTATAACAAATTTATATTTCAACGAAAATTTTACTCGACTGGTTTAACATCTCAATTTAACGTAACACAAAGGTAAACCTCACTCATAAACAGCCTGCTTAAAATATCACGTTTAAGTAAAAATCAGAGCTCCCAATTTCGTTGCGTGAGAACGAGCAACCGAGTATTTCTCGTATATATAATTATTATGTATCAGATTCAGATCTTGTTTAATTTCTTGGTTGTGAATTCCGGGAGCCCTCAGAAACATTACAAGTCCTGTACAACGCTAATCATATAGCAAACACAAAACGAACCGAAAGCAATTACGGGGTTTTGCTCTGTGTGCGGTGATCATTAGTGAGGCGTTTCAAAGAAACCCATACTATGTTTCGAGATCGCTCCTCTACGGAGTCTATTTCAACCCAATTAAAGTATTCATTACTTGCAATCTATACAACACTTTTACGGTTTATCAGAAATTCGGAACAATATAATTTGGCAACATGTTTTTTTCTTATGTTTAATAACGTTATCAAATCAAATTATTTATTTATCGAAATAAGAATGTACATTCTTATTGATATATTATTGATACATTCTTAAAACTTAAATAAAAATTATGCCATAAAGACGAAACCTGTCACGTATTTTAATGTAAATATATGTGGAATAAGTAAAAGTGACTTTTAATGTGTTTAAAGATGAAGTTCCACAAAGGGACATCAATAGTGAGTATTCAACAGAATGTTCATTCGTTTATCAATGGTAATTTTCTAAACTAACACTGTTTTGTAATGAGCTTCCCCTAACGGAGAAGAAATATGCGAAAGAAACTCCGTAGGTATCCCCTTTTTTTAGTACAATAATTTTTGAGATACTTGATGTAATTTAAAGTCACGATAGCCCACTGGTTGGGGGTGGTCGGAATTTCGAGTCAAGAGATCCGAGTTCGATCCCCGGGTGGCAAGCTCGTACCAATGGGGTTTTCAAAAAACTTATGCACGAATTATATCGTTGGCATGGGCATAAAGACGGCGACGGGCTTACCACCAGTCACGTTGTCCCGAAAATATCTTCGGTAGAAGGTGGGTCAAAGGGACTTAATTGTCTAGACTAAGTCCTCTGTCTACCCCTGTATTGGGAATTGCGTGAAGATATTTATTTATTTATTTATTATTTTTTATTGATTTAATTTATGAGCTAACACTAAGATGTCAATTTAAATTGGCCATTATGTTATTACATATTATGATGTTATATAAACAAATTTTCTCCTAAATTGTGATAATCACACTTGTGACCTATTAATTGAAACTTTAGAGACAGTTTCGGATAAGCCGGCCAAGGCACAAATGTTTATACCCACTTTATACAAGCTTAAACCTGTAGTTAAAAGCAGTCAAAATGTGAACCTTCCAAAACATGAGTATGTACTTATTAATAGTAATCATTACTAATATTGTTATACTATAATATATTAATTCCTTAAGGTTTAATATACTAATTAGCTATAAAATAATTTTGTCGCTAGTTTTTCCTGAACTGCTAAACCGTCATTCCTCGCGCCCGTGCGTAACTTCTCCAACTTGGCGCGCGTGTGTGTTCTTCTCGGTGAGAGCGATAGTGAAATGTTAATTCGCCAAACGAAACCACTTCCTCACTCACGAACTGAATGTGATTTGATTAACCAACAAGGGCTGACATTATTCCGCGGATATTATTTCGAGATTCCTTTTGGAGCGGTAATCCAGGACCCGGCTGGCAGGATCTCTCCGTAAAGTTTCGGATGTAATTCTCCTCGCTCGCGGGACGTACCTCGACTAATTTCTTGAATAAGGCGCTTCAACGGTTCTTCGGATAGACCGAGTTTCCGAATTAACTGAGTTTACAACGCGATTATGAATCTTCCGCGGAGTTATTACTTTGAATAAGTTAATACTTTCGGTGCGTTTCAATTGGATTCTGTAGCAATTGAAAACTGTGTAGAGCCCCGGGAAAATGGCAAAGAACATAGGCATATCTTTTCACGTTCTGTGGTAAATTATAATTGGCATTTTATCTCATGAAATATTATAATATTTATTGAGCTAAATATTTACATACATTATTACCTCAAAAACTATTGATTTGGACAATGTTTCTTGTTTAATTTTGATTTACATTCCAAGATTATCCAGGTAGGTTTCATCACCATGGGTATTCATTTGCAGTACAATTATAGCACAGTAAAATTAAATCGCAAAATTATATGCGTCTGTTTACATGTTATGTACATATAAAGAGACGCACATAATTTTGCGATATAAAGAGTCATTGTATGTAGATACACACCATCAGATGAACTTTTAGCACTTTTTAGCACGTTTGTTATTTTATACTCACTAATATTTTACTTTGCCCAAAGTCCCATTATACTGTTATTGCAGTATATTCTTCGTTATAGTATTCATCCAAATACATAAAAAATATCAATGGAAGCCCTAAATAAATACAAAACATCAAATGTTTCGTATTTCTTTAAGTCCTCCTTAAAAATCGTTACGAAAACGATTCGTCGTTTAAAACTCTTCGCGTGGAAATCGCATAAAGCGCTTAAAATTTATGAAGTAACAACCGACCTTATTTAAATTGTTTGCCCAACCTTTGTCGACCCTTTTAAAAGGATAGCTGTAAGAAATCTGCATAAAAAAAATCGGTCTTTGTGCACCCTGCTCTAAAACGTTTCTTTGTTCAATTTACGGTGCGACGATGACGTACCTACCCTTGCTCTATTTGAGCTTGAAATTTATGGTTTCTTTTTTCTATTTCGATTATTAAAGTGAAAACTTCGTAAGCACCGTTGTGACTTGAGACTCGCTGAAACGGAAAAATGATATAAAAAGAGAAAAACACGTACTTCGATAGGTTTTAGCCCTCGAGAGTCTGATATAGAATACAAGTTTATTATTCTGAAAGTTTCACTTCTACCAAGTGTGAACTGCACACACATCATGTTTTTTTTACTTAATTACTACTAAGAATTTACACATTTTTTTTTGTTGGACGCATATGAATCGGCTGTCTTCGTGTCGCCAGCTCTGAGGTCCCGGGTTCGATTCCAGACGGGTCAATATAGAAAGCCTATATCTAAAGCTAATATCTACGATCTGAGTACTTGCGGTTTTGGACCTTTTTCTAAATAACCTTCGTTGTTTTTTATTCCATAACAAAAGTGCTTTAGCTACTTACTTTGGGATCTTTAATTTTTCTTTGATTCTTTTAGATATGTTTATCGCGCCATCTGTTGGTATCAATTGCCATTTTCTGGGCTTCTCCCCTGACTGTTACGCCTGTTACGATACCCACGGAAAAAAGGAGTGGTAAACTCTTACGCCATAAGTTATACCACAAGACAGCCGTCTCCACTATTACGTCGAAAATTACTTTTTCATACAATGACTCGAAAAATTCTGCACTATGAGATAATTTTGTTTTCTTAGTCCATCTTTATACCTTTACACCTCCATAATAACTAAAACTTGCATAATACTAATTGTAGATTTATCTCTTCATTACAGCGGACAAAGTTCCACCGGGGTTCCCTACCATTGCACCGCCGTCGTCCACGATGGTCGTGGAGGTAGGACACACGGCGACCCTGCCGTGTCAGGCAAGTGGCAACCCTACGCCCAAGGTGCGCTGGCTTTGGAACTCGCTGCCACTTGATGTCGCCTCGAACCCGAGATATGCCCTACTCAACGATAAGATGCATGGTAAGTGTTAACGATTGTCTTCTCAAATCGATTTTTCTATTTTTCTTACGAACAGAATTTGTCAAGAGCCTAAAAATGATTTAGTGTAACTGAAGACAGTAAAGTAAAAGAAGCAATGACAGAAGAATGGTTAGGTGGTCGGAATTCGAATTGGGAGTTTTTGAACAAGAAATTGGGAGAGGAGGATAGAGGGATTTAATTGTACACGATGATGGAGGAGTATACTGCATAAATTAGAAATTATATAATATAGGATAATCAATATGTTAGCACAGTATTTTACTATGTAGTATTTTTTTATTTCATAAAATATATTTTATTTCTGATTAACGGTGACTCAGAATTTCTGACTTCGCTAGCCTTTGTCATAAATTAATTTAAGCAGAAACCTGTTAACTTTCAAACTGATAAAGGAAGCTATTTCGCTTGACCTTTGAAGTTAAAAAAGGCGACTTTTTCTGCAAGCAAACAAATACGCAAAATATGGCGAGTGTTTACCGAGACGGCTGATATAAATGCGATGCTTTTAGTGGGTAGGTAGTGTAGTCTACCGCAAACACTCACAACCACGTATTAGATTAGTTGAAATATAAACATGATTATCCTCACCACTTGGGAGCACGCACTTACGTAATTCGCGGCAACGCTCACGTCGGTCGACCGAAACAGACAAAGTTAATAAAGTGCCCGTGATTCGAAGGCATCGTCGACCGAACTTTATTAGATCCGAACGCTCCAGCTTTTGTCTTTGCGCGGAGATTATAGTAGTAAGTGAAGCGATGAAGCGGATCGGTAAATGGTATTATTAAATTTGATTTTGGAATGATTAATTTAAATCATGATAGCCGAGTGGTTAGGTAATCGGAATTCGAGTAAAGAGATAATAATTTAAAAATTATAAAAAATATAAAATATCGTCACGCAATTCCCAATACAGGGGTAGACAGAGGTCGAGTCTAGACAATTCCCTTCGACCCACCTTCTACCGAAGATATTTTCGGGACAACGTGACAGGTGGTGAGCCCGTCGCCGCCTTTATTCAATAATTTGATCCCCAGAAGGTGGACTTGTACCAATGAGTTTTTTCAAAACTCAGGTACAATTTATATTGTTGATTGATCATAAAGACTCATGGCTCACCATCTGTTACGCTGTTCTAAAATATGCTACGGTAAAATGTGGTTCGAAAGGACTTAATTGTCTAGACATCAGGCTACTCCTATATTTAGAAATGCGTGAAGATAAAAAAAATCGAAACATTTACTGTAAATATTATAAAAATCGTTCATATTACAAGGTTTAAGTATTTTTTAAAAGAAAAACTATATACCAGGTATTTATACAATATAAAGGAATAATTTGATGATATCAGAACCCAGGGAGGGTATGACGTCATTGGTTTCAAACTTTGTGTAACAAAATATAAGTTTGTTTCTCCTACGTATTAGAGAAGGGTCAAACTGTTTAAGTGTTTGTTGTCTAAGCACAGTTTGAAGTACAAAGAGTTGGCGAACAGTTGAGATGATACTTTAGTTTCCTTGTACAGTTCCGTTGTGGGGTGAAAGAAAGAACCAAAATAACTTTCTTCCCAAATAGCTCTTTGCACTCGATAACGAATCAAAAGTGAGTTTATATCATAACCTTCATTCTTGAATCGCTTCAACGCTTAACTTGCACCAAACAATCTGAACGCACACTTCCGTATAATATATGTATATATACGATATTTTACTCGATGTCCGTATAAATTGTTATTAGATTCAGACACTTCCCGGAAACACCGTGAACATTATCCGTATAATAATATGAGGAATGGACCGTCTCTCGAGGGTTGAGGCTTTGTCCGGGTTCCTGCCCGGAACTAAAATGTCTCGGGAATTTCAAACTAACTAATACTTAGACACGGTTACGGAAAACTATTACCTTTGAAATCCGAAGTGGGCTTAGCGAAGGATTACGATCTGTCATTCGATACATTGAATAGTTATTTATTAATAAATATTGTATGTAAGTAGCCTTACAATTTTGACGAACAAAGCACGAAAACTGTCACAGGAAAAAGTCACTAGAGCCGAGTATTTCGATCGAGGTAGGCTTGTACCAAAGAGTTTTTTCTAAACATATGTACGATTTATATATTTAATTATAATAGATAATTGGCTTCGACATATTCATAAACACAGCGACAGGCTCACCACCGGTCACTTTCCCAAAATAAGCACCTGTAAAATGTGAATTAAAAAAGACTAATCCTCTACATAAAGACTAAATCAATAAACAAATATACAATACATAGAAAATATAATATACAAAGAAGGATAGTATCAAATCTCATACACTTGAGAGATGATTAATAATATTTGGCGTATAGAATATTGGAATATTACAAAGGGGACTACCCTTTTCTAGTCAACACATTTCTTTTTCGATCAACTGGATTTAATACTTTTACTTTAACACATCCTATTTTTGTCCAGTTACTAAAAACGGCCATATTCAAAGAACAATAGACAACAGCAATAATAATTAAGTAAAACTGTAAAGTTCTCTGTGGTCATAACGAAAATATCTCAGTTCATCGCATCTTACAACTTAAACAATGCTGCCCATGATCGCTCTATTTTTGGCCTGGTCGTGGCCTAAGTAGTCGTTGCCATTTTCAAGGATTTTCCCTTAGTCACCTTTTACGACACCCATGAGAAGAAAGTAGTAGTATTCTAAGGTCGATGCCACCATTACGTTGTACTATTTAAATTATTACTAATTACTTCTAAACGTTAACGGACGAATTAAATTATAAATTACTTTAAAAATATGAATATGAAGTGTTAAAGTACATCATTGGCATTGATATTCGCAATTCTTGAACTCGCTTCCGCCGGAAGAACAGAAAGTCCTACGTCACTCCTTTAAATCTTGCAACTTTACCAATTAATTGGTTTTTAATTAGGAGAGACGGCGCGCTTAAAAATCGCTTCCGAGGCGAATTTAATTTGCACTTCTTAATGAAAACTCGGCGAGTTTTGCTCTCACAATATGATAAGCCATCGAGGGGAGGAGAAATGTTAATTATATCAATTTCGCGGGAAACGAACGATCGAGCGTGCGGTCTGGAGTTTGAATATTTTAACTCACAATAGAAGTAACGCCATAAGTAAGTGTCAAGTGCTTGGATATTTTAATCTGTGGAATTTAAAAGGCAAATTGTAATTTATATTGCTCTTTAATAACCCAAATCATATTGTCAATGACTACGATTAACAAAGTAACAGACGTAACATAAAACACGTTAATGCCTACGACGCTGTAGTGATTTCAACTAAAGGTTAGATGTTCTACTATTAACCTTCGAATGTTTAGACTCGGGCCCAATACTGATTATTGTCACATGTGCCTTAAAATAAATGATTATTATCAAATGCACTTAATGACTAAAACACATTTCACGATCTCTGACTTTTTTAATAAATTTTTCTTAATAATTAATTTTAATAATATCAATACTTATATGCAAATGTCTGTAAAATATGATGTGGAAAGAATATGAATATCTTAATGTTGTATTTTCTTATGAATTCTGTGAATTTGTTAGGAATAAATAAAAAACCATGAAAGTGTGTATTTCCTATACTGGGGTAGTCAGAGCTCTTGACAATTTTGTTCTTTCGACCCACTTTTCACTTTTTTCTTATTTTGGGACAAGGTTAGATAAATATTCATATAAACATCCATGACTCGAATACAAACACTCATATTCATCGCACAAATGTTTGCCCCGCGTGGGATTCGAACCTGCAGCCTTGAGCTTAGAATGCAAAATTCGATTCAACTAGACTATCGGATAGTCAATACACTGAATATACGGTTTGCATTAAGAGTGGGTAATGGGTATGTGGTTTAGGACTAGCAAGATGATTAGGTTTATAACTCTCCAGAAGCCATTTTTTGATGACGTAGGCAAGCTATGTATATTATAAAAAAATAATTTCTCCGCTAGAGCACCTAAAATATCGCGTAAAATATTTTCGTTTTGGTAATAAATACTCGTATTACGTGCAATACGTGTGTTTAAAAAGTATAAACCTATAAACTGTCTTCTTTTACTGTCTTTAGAATGTTTTGTAAAATTATCTGTCCGCACTATAAAATGCTAACTTGTTAAAAGTATAAAATAAGTATGTTATGTGGGTTCTTAGAGCTGCTATACAATATTTTGAACTTTAAAAATTGCGAAAACTTTAATTACATATAATATGCATTTACCTCCAAAATTCGCGAAGTTCCCGAACATTCATAATTTTAATTTTAATGCCATTATGCACTTTACAAGAGGTGGGAAAGTAATTTAAAATTCAGTTAGAGCAAGTCCGCGGGCAACTTGCCGCGGGGCTCTTTTAATCTCATTAATTTTAATTTATTCGAGTAGATTATTTCACCTTGGCCGCGTCCAATATTTCGTAGCTCCGTGGACGTTTGGTGAAATGCTTCAGTGTGATATAATGATTACTAAGGTATTCTGAGAGTGCTTTAGTTCGCTCCACTTGTTCTTAGGTTGGGCCGTGTGATACGACCTGTCTACAGGCGCTAGCTTCGTTCGTATGTGTTGGTACTTATATTACTTAGGAATAGTATTTGTATCGATTCTCGTATCAAATACATGCTTCAAACACATAAATTATAGTCCTTATTCCACAAGGATGTGCATTTATGATTTGTATACAAAATCTAGAAATAGTGTAAATCAGTACAATATGTCGCTGCCTTAAAATCATTAAAATTTATAAAAAAATTGCACATGGAAATAGTTCCAAAGTATCTCTATAGAAAAATGGAATTTCCATGGAAAAAGTTTCAAAGTATAGACTCAGATCCGGCAGTCACTTTATCTCTGTTGGAATCGAACCCACGTCTTTTAATTAATCGCTTTGCCCCTCTCCAATCGAAAACTCTGCCCATTGATGTAGTCTTCCAGTATTAAATCTATTAGCTGCTATCAAAACCATATAGCACTTTACAGATTAAACTTAATTTGAAAAAGAGTACGCTCTATATTCAATTTGACACAGAGCATGTTATACGCCTAAACTATAAATGAACTTCGTTACGCTCACTAAAGCCCAAACGCCCGACTCTCAATTCACTCGATTATCTAATCTGTGCTGCCATTTTATTCTATTTACACTCCGCAACAGCGCAGAGCCCATGCGTTGTTAATTTCGCCGGCTCAAATACCATTTAGTCCGTAGCCATTACATTATGTCGTGCAGTAAATTAACGTGCCAATAAAACAATCGAAATTGTTTGTAGGCGAGCACGGTACAGTGTACAATTATAAATTACCGACAATTTAAGCTCTTTCTGCAGCGCTAGTGTATTTATTTGGCATAAATTTTGTTTACTTTTAACTGAGCGCCGCGTATAGTTTATTTTTGCTGTTCTATGCTCGAATAACTGTTGATTGAAGCGTTATGTCGTGCACGTTTTTACGACTGTCGTGTGTGTATGTGCGTGTGTATACATTTTAATTTCATTTTCTGTCGTATCTACGTGACTAAATTGTTACCAATTAAGAACATTCAGAATTGTTCGAAATCTTAATGACCTTTAAAACAACATACTTTTTTTATTTTTATCTTCACGCATTTTTCCCAATCCCCGGTATTGACAGAGACCTGGATATAGACAGAGGTCTAGACAATTAAGTAATTTCGTCTCACCTTTCACCGAAACCTATTTGGGACAAAGTGACAGGTAGTGAGCCTATCTTCGTTTGAGTATCTAAACCTATAACCGATAAAAAATATGATAATCGATCAATTTCGTGTGCATTATACTTGCATATCGCAAGGTAGGTATGGTCTGATGTCTTATAAAATTATTTGAGTTTTCCCGTTTTTAGAAATCGAATCGTCTATGATCTTGTGGTGTAATTTAGCTTCAAACAGAAAAATTATTTCAAGAATCGCTCCAGGTGCTAGTTCAGTAGGCCTATTTCGGACAAAAAAATTGTTTTCATTTCTTTCTCGTCTTCAACTCAACTCACAACCTCCACCGTACCATGACGATATCCATACCAATCGAGTTATCGTTTCTCTTCCGCATCACTTAATATTTATAATTTCTTTCATACAATATATCTCTTATATTGATGTGACTCTTATACAAACAATAATTCTACACAAATTTTTTAAAATTTTTAAAAGATTTTTAAAAATCATAAGATTTATTTAAATGTGCGGCAAAAAAAACAGTTACGAATACATGAATTACAAAACCATCCGACATCCCTAATCCCATCTCGTATATTTCTACTTCGTCCACATCCCACCGGGAGTTCCCAGAAACGACTGCGACCCCGAAGCCAGATTACGATTCATTTGCATACAAATGCGCGATTCTCAGTTTGAATGGAACGGTATGGTCGACTGTTGTTCTGACAAAAAGCGACTCCTAATTCGTACAATAATAACAGCGGGCCGGGCGTGGTTGCTTGATAGAGGTAGCAAAGTTTAACACGGACCACGCCCCGTGTCACTTCCAGTGGTGGAGTGGTTGCTTTGCATATGTACAGCGATGGGATATTGTGATGACGTCACGTCGAGTGTTGTTTCTTAAAAGTATAGGATATTTAACTTCCTATACCAATTTTTTTATAGTAAACCCGGCTTTGAAGTTATAGAGAACGAGTATTGTCGAAGGCGTGACTTACCCTGTTCATTTGAAGATATTTGTTTGAGTTTGTAGCTCCTAATTCTGCATCGTGGACGAGTAGCGTTCACATCGGTCAACTCTATGGTCGCTGACTGGTGGGTCAATGTAAAACAAACACATTTTCAACATTCTCTAAGCTATAGGTGTTTGTGGTACGTTCATTATTTCCGATTGCATAACTGAAGTGTCCTAGCTACTTTACTTTGGGACAAGAGCAATGTATGTGATGTTGTATAGATAGAGATTTATGTATATATATAGTCAAAAATATTAAATTATTTATTTGATCTTATTACATGGACGAATATTCTCGGCAAATTTCGTCTCAGCTTATTCAATGCTTTAGGCAAGATTAAACAATATATAGAAACATTCACATTTATATAGAAAGCAAAAGGCCATAAAGTATTTTATACAAACGATGTTTAATTTCGAATTGCCTTTGATCATTAAAGAATAATATCAGCAAACAGTATTCAAACACATTAAGCTACACATACACTGTGAGAGTAATGAATATAATGAAGGTACGTAACCAAAACTGCCTATTAACACTCGCTTTAACTTAGTGGTTGAGTGATCGGAATTCGAGTGAAGGGACCCGACTTGCATACCGTACTAAGGTTTTTTTTTTTTTCAAAAACATGTCCACGTTTTATGTCGTTTGGCATGGACGTAAAGACGTTCACAGGCTTACCATCAGTCACGTCGTCCCAAAAATGTCATTGGTAAAAGGTGGATCGAATGGACTTATAATTTCCTCTTATGAAAACCGCTGTCTACCCCAGATATTTTAATTTTATATAAACTAAAATAATTCAGTTACTTTTGAATTAGATGACTCAGTCCTCGACATCATCATGCACGGGCCGTAATAAAAAGGAAAGTACATCGTGAAGATTTTTTTCGGTCGCGTTAATAAATTTCGAACGCGCGCAACCTTCGTCACAATCTCTCCTAACCCACGGTGCTGTCGCGCAATTCCCAGATCCCTCCACTACGTGCGCTACTTTTATTTGATTACGTCAAGAGACCCGCGGGACTGGACGCGCGCGGTTCCGGTCGCGTGACGCAATCCGAACATTTTAACAGTAAGCATGTATTTGTAAGAGACTCAATCTTTGATGGTGTATTAATATTCTCTAATAAATATTTTAAAAAAATGTTTTCAAAAAAAAATATCTTCACGCACTTTCCAATACAGGGGTAGACAGAGGTCGAGTCTAGACAATTAAGTCCCTTCGACCCACCTTCCACCGAAGATATTTTCGGGACAACGTGACAGGTGGTGAGCCGTCTTTATGTCCAAGCCAACGATATTCGTACATAAGTTTTTTTTAAAAAACCCTTTGGTACGAGCCTACCAACTGGGGATCGAACTCGGGTCTATTGACTCCAAATTCCGACCACCCAACCACTCGGCTATCGTGACTTTTTTTTTTCAAAACATTCCCAATACTGGGGTAGACAGATGTCTAGACAATTATGTCTTTTCAACCCACTTTTCACCGAAGATATTTTTTGAGACAACGTAACAAGTGGTGAGTCTGTCGGCAGATACATAACTTAAGTTTTTAAAAAACCCATTGGTACAAACATACCACCCAACCACTCAGCTATCGTGACAAGAAAAGCTTGAAATATAAAGCACTTCGTCGTAGTGGCTTAAGATGAGAGATTACCCAGATTACCCTGCCAATATATACATATCAATTGTTCCTGATAGATGACTAATCAACCATCTCGAAACATTCCAACCAAAGTAAATAGACCGTTGACGAGTAACAGCCTCTGAGGTATGAGTTTTCTGGTAATATGATCGTCAATCCAAATTTGGCTATTACAGCAAAGCTTCCTTAAACATGACGCTTGAATCACGGCAGCATTTTACATGTTGTTATATATGTACATTTTATTACAATCATGTATGAAGTCTATCAACTCACTGGAGTAGCGTGGCGAACGTATCCTTACACCAATGTACCTCAAAGAATATTTAAAAGAAGCCCATTACCCATCAGTGCGCTCTTATAGGCGAAGTAAAGGAAAAGAAATAAAGTAGTACTCTACTTTTTACAGTATCATTAACAAGATGAGCTTAAAGTAAACACGAGACCGCCTAATTTACAAAATATCAAGACGTCCTCGATCGTAGCGCCTACGTGATCCCGAAGGAATTATAAAGAATAACACCTAGTACAGACAAAACGCGTCGACAGACAGTGGTGGGGTGGGCGTAATTAAAAGAAAAATAAGCAGCTATTCATAAACGTCGGCCGGGATCGGCGGGTCGTAGCGGAATTATATCGCCACCGATCGTGGAAGACCTCTCCGCCCCACCGTAGCCTAATTAAAAACAGCCGCCGTGGCGCACGTACATACTATTCCAAAGATCATCTTAGAGTGGTGCAGGGGACTTTATCACGGTGGCCCGTTTAATCTAGCTCTTAGGTCGGGACAGGACGTGAGGTTTACTTTACGCCACCGTAGCTGATTAAGTGTATACTGTGATCTTACGAGAGACACTTATGACCGCATCTAAGGCCGTCTTAATGAATAGCCCCATAAGGAATGATTATTGTTAGCTTTGATTTATGGTACGGCTTAACTGTTGTCACTTTAGGAGACAAAGCACATGAAGCGCTGTCATGTGTACGGTTTGTTACGATGTACTTTTTTTTAGTTGTTATGATTTGAATATTTTTTTGCTACTGAACTTCATTTGAAATTTTATTTTATTCTTAGAGAAATAAGAGTATGGCGCAGAAATGCGCGAACGTAGACGCAACAAAAATATATATGTAATTTATTATAACAGTAAAGCTGTTTTAATCTGTAGTTATTAGTGTAAAGTACGAATGCATGTGTAATTAGTATTGCGTTAATTGAAAAAAAAAATAAAGAAACCACAGCCCTCGCATCCCCTGAATAGTACTTCAACTCTTTGATCGTGGGGAAGGAAATATTAGCGGTCTTGCTTTTATACTCACTTCAATCAATGCCACAAGGGAGGAGGGTCGTGGTAAAAATCCAATCCAGTGTCGTACCTACTTAAACAATATAGTGATTGCATAAAACTAATTTCTTACGTTATATAAAGAAGACGCAATAAAAATTTATAGGAAAAAAACTTTAGTGATATACGTTATCGTTAGTTGTAAGTATTATCCAATATTATAATTAAAATATAATTTTTCCACTCCATTATTTTCATAAAATGTAATCCGACTGTTGAATTTTGCAAAATTGGAAACTATTGAATAAAAAAACTATTGAATATTACAAAATTGTAAACAGTGGCGCTACGTCCATAAAAAATTAAAAACATAGCATTCCCTCCTACTAGCTTATTAAGTAAAAAACAAACGTAACCTAGAAAAACTTAAGTTAACTTAAAACTAATTTTAAAAAAACGAACACATATAATAAATAAATAAATAACTGAGAAGATTGGTGAACAGAATGCTTCGCATTTTAATGATTTAAATGATTGCTAAGAACTGTAAACTTTATAGTTGCAAAAATTTTACAGTGTAAAGATTTAAATTGGTTTTCTTATATATTTAAATATTTAGCTACTATTTTTTTAAATATTTTCTTTAAAACTTAAAACTACTTTATTAGCTACATTTTTAAATTGTATTATAGAAGTAGAACAACCAATTGTATTTTTATTATGAATATTTTAGAATGAATCAATATTATTTTTAATGCTAGTTTGAAATACGTCTGTGACTTTGAAATGTTTACCTCTACTGTAAACTTTTACTACTTAAAGGGTTTAATAACGAAATACGGCTTTGTTGGTAGACCCAAGACACACCAGTAAAGTGAACTATAGAGGTACAGAAAGGCCACTTGGCTATAGACTACAATAGGCAAATGAGTGTAAAGTACAAATTTAAAAAAAACAACATGGCTGTAAAACACAGAACTTTGTTTTACAGCCATGTTGTTTTTTTTAAATTTGTAAAAAAAAACGCAAAAACATTGAATAAGATTTTTGGTTTTGCGTCTAAACGCTGTAAAGTTGCATGCATCTCTTTCATCTGCGAGGGCCCAAGGTTTGTATCAAATTTAATATATTAAAGACAAATGGCAATCAATTTTAAATTTAGTGGAACTCTCACACGATATTCCATTCAAATTTACTGTACAGAATTTATCTTGGAAATTCATATTTCGATAGATTAATAATAAATTTCAATAATACTATGTAAATACATAGATTATCGAAATTTATCGAAAATAAATATTCTAAAAATATGCTTTCTGACAATGTGAATAAAATAAAATATGTTTTAATTTAATGAGTCCTTTTGTCCTAATTTCGCCTTTACGGCGGTTCTTTTAAAGAATGTTTTGTACTGAACAATAAAGTTCAAAACTTATCATCATCCACCACATCGAATACTCTACACCGAAAAGGTGACAGCAGTCGTAAAATGGATTAAAAGTCACATGTCTAAATCGCACCTCTCTTTCGGACCGGCATTATTGGAGCGAGAAACAAGTACACCCCGGAGATTGTATCGGGATCCGAGCGATTATCGTAAATAGAGTCCTTTCGTGTTTCCGTTCATCCTTTCGGAATTATCAATAGCTTCGCTTCGACTTAACGAGTATGTACGTGCAGTGCGCTGTAGTGGTAATAGGATTTTCGAACGCAGCTATACATTTCAAATACAAGTATTCGGTGTTCGACAGCGTTGTAGGTGAATCTGCTAATGAAACTTCGATTTTGTAAATCTAGAGAGTTGTTATAAAGCGTTTAATTAATTGCTTTGTTGTACGAATGTGGTAATTAGTTATTGATTTTTCGAATACATATACGCGAATAATGTTTATGTATGTGGTACTGCCAAGCGATGCTACCTTCACAAGCGTCAATCTTACTATTAGGTTGGGGTCTAAGTATTAATTACCACCTCTCTTCCCATGGGTGATGTGTCACTACACTCATTGACTAAGAGCAAGGCAATAAAATGACAATCATATATCTATATATTACCATGTAATATATTTCTTGTGTCATTTTGTTGCATACGATGAACTCCGATGTACAAAACAAATTTACATGATTTTTTATTTATGTATGATTTGCTTTCGTGCCTAGGATATTTTTATCACATATTTTTCTTCTTTAATTCACTCTTAATAATATAAATCAATATTAAACGTAGTTACGTAACTACACTTCCTAATTAAAATAAACCGAATTTAAGTCATAATGCAGTGAAGCTCTTAATATTTCAAATTGGGGTCCCATGAGAGGACCACACGAAAAATATTTCATTAGGCCCTACTCGAAACAAATTGCCAAGGTTTTGCGGAGTAAATAAATCAATGAAGCGTAGATGCTTAACAGATTTCCAGGGGCAATTTTAACAGCCTTAATATACCCAGGAAAGGTATTATAAATGGTCCCCGCCGTGATCCCCGGACTGGGCAGTGTCATAATAACCCCACTCAAGGGTCATGTTATTAAGTCATAAATCTATATATATTCGCGAGCCGCAAATAAAATAGGACGGGAGTATTGGGGCATGTTTACACAGTCGAAATTGTTTCTATTTAAACGTGGCTTTAAATTGGCTTGTGACTCTTCGAAATGGCGGTCGGGATTTCATAAAATTTTCATACTCTGTTTTATTGTGATTTTTAATTACAATGCTGGTGTTCAATTATAAAAAGTTCATTGTTTCACATTTTGTGATAAGTTTCATTTATAATGCTGGGTCAAATGTGAAATTAATAAACTTTATGATTCACAAAGAATTGCAGGAAACTTTAATGTAGCCAATTTAATTTTTAATATGTCCAATGATAAAAGATTTTTTTTTTAAAAAGAAATTACATAGGGGTGGATACCACAGATTTTTCGGCTGTTCTTTGTTTACGAAACCTCTTAGTGAAAATGTGGTACATTCAGAAGATCGATGAAATATATGCTAAATATACTTATTTCGTTGAATAAATAATTTAACTTTATTATGGAGTGTAACATTACTATATAAGTTGGTAGGGATTTCAAGACTTTTCATATCTATAAAACCTGTAGCATTATGTTAAATATTATCTTTAATGTGTAATTAACGTGTTCGATATATTGATCTTTAATAAACAATAACAAAATTCATTTGTGTGGTGAATATCAAATTGAAATAACCTCTTAGAAGCAGCTTTCTAATTATTTAACTTTCACTGAACAACTAATTATCATACTTCTTAGTTAACAAACTTTAAATTAAATTTAAATTTCAATGAAATTTGATACCTTAATACCTATTCCTAATTAACATCTCCCGATGCAAATTGATTCTTAAGCCTTCTGTTATAAAGATTTTGTTGAGTTAACTATTTATTTCTGAATGCGAGAACGTTGAAATCAGTATTTTATGTAAATTAATAATTAACCTTCTTACTTTTGCCCCAAGCGTTGTTCAAATCTTTCAACAGTTTAAGACATGCAATTTTTAATATTTGATCATAAAAAAAAATTAATTACTATTATTTTGAATGTTAAATTTCTCTCAACACTTGTACGTTCACATTGTTAATGATTTGACAATATTTAATACATTCGTATATTCCATACAGTCTTTTCGACTCACCATCCACCTAGAACATTTTTGGGACCACATGACAGGTGGTGAGCCCGTTGCCGTCTTTATATCCAAGCCAACGATATAAATCGTATATAAGTTTGGTACAAGTCTTAGAGATCGAACTTGGCTGTCTTGATTCGAACTCCGATCACCTAGCCAATCGGCTATCGTGACTCGTGATTATTTGATTAAGAGTATCCAATCTAAAATATATATATTAAGGCACAATCGATTTGTTTTGTGCTGATTCGTTTTCCCAAAACGAGAGATATAATAAGACGTTATCTCGTTCCCTGTCCTCGTAACAAGGATTACAATGATCATAATAACTTTTTCTTATAATGACGGCCTGCTCTCAGCAATACAAGTTCAATTGTATTAAGTTTGGAAATCTTAAAAAATATATTAAACCATTATTTATTAAAAATTCCACACTGCCAAATTATCCAAAGTGCCAAATTTCTGTTTATTATCTATAGACGATTTAATTTTACACCTATTAATAAAAAGTAACTATTCGTTATCTATGACTGTGTATAATTTATTAATGGTATGAATGCTCTTTCTTTCTCAGGTACATTACAGATAGTAAAGAGCGAGGAAGAGGATCAGGGCAAGTTCGAATGCGTCGCGGATAATTCCATTGGAACGGAATTTTCCAAGCCCACTTCACTATATGTAAAAGGTATGTTAAATTTAAAAAAAATAATATGTTATTTCTCTTAATATCTTCGTTGCCTACTGTCTACGCCATCCCTTTTTTTATTCATCTTATTGCGGGAAACATCCAACGATTCTTTGGACAATGTGCCGAGACCCGTGGGCCATATGTTTCTAGGTTGTTTACGTGTTTAATGCTAGTTGCTTTATATAATCCTAAAGTGTTTCATTACAATATAACATCATTCCCAATGCTGGGGTAGGCAGAGGTCCAGACAATTACGACCTGCCTGTTTTTGGACTACCGCGAAGATAGTTTTTGGGATAACGTACTAGAGTAGTAAAAAAATTCATCACGAAAATATATTTATCCGTTGCGGGATCCGAACCTGCAAGGCAAGGTCATAAGTCGTAGGGTCTTTCGTCACCAAGGCAGGGTCACTACCAACTAGGATATCGGGAAGAAATCGACAGACGCTATATGTGGGCATATGAAACTTTTATACATAACTGTAAATGTAAATATATGTGTACGCTATTACCAATACAAGATTAAAGTTGTTATATAACGCGACACGTGTTTCGCCTCAAAACAAGGCATCCTCAAGCGAGTAGACTCTACGATGAGCGACCGCAGAGCGACCAACTCGTCACTCTGCGGTCGCTCAGCGTTTTCGGTGGTGGTATATGTTACCTGGTTTGAGTGTAGTGGTGGTGGTGCATACAGTGGAATTAGTGCACACATCTGTGGAATTAGTGCACGCATCTGTGGGAGGGAGGGTGGTGCTCTTCTTCTCTTCGGACCAGGTAACATATACCTTTTTATATTTTCATGCGGAGGGTTGCGAAGTAATTTTTTCAATAACAACTTTACAATGAATTTCCGCAAAGTAACGCCTGAGTCAATTAACTATCTAAATACAAGATTAAACAGAGATAGACAATTAAGGCCTTTCGACCCACCTTCCATCGAAGACATTTTTGGGACAACGTGACCGGTGGGGAGCCCGTGGTCGTCTTTTATGTCCATGCCAACGATATAAATCGTACTTAAGTTTTGAAAAACTCACACGAGCCTTGAGGATCGAACTGGGGTCTCTCGATTCGAATTCCATCACCCAAACCACTCGGGTATCGTGACTTTTATACATAACATATTGAAAATTGATTGAATATTTTATCATCTCAACAACGTTGTACAATCGGACGGCAGTCAGGTTGAGGCGGCTCTGCGGTAGTGTTGCTTAATGGACTTCGATTACCGCTCGACTTGTTGCGGTCAAAGTTATTGTGAAATGATTGCATCCAGGTTAATGCTACAGAGGGTCCCGTTTACTCTGCATATAACAAAAAAACCTCTTTTAAAAAAACTTTCAAATAGTGTGTGTGTGTGTCCAGCAGATTCTCACCCCTTTATTATAACTGGATTAGCTACTGCCATGAAGTTACAGGCACGCCACCAATCACGTTGTCCTCATTAAAATGTCTTCGGTGAAAGGCCTCTAGTCTCTAGTCCAGACTTCTGTCTACTACAGCATCGGCAATCGCGTGAAGACATTTTTATTAAAACTGTAGATTAGATTACAACGGATCAAATTCTACTCAAAAGCAAATTCTCGAATGTAAACGAAAATGTAAACGCATACGGAAAGTTCGAATTTTGATTGCATGTCATTTGAATTTTGACAAATTATTTCCATGCCATCCCAGAGCCATGATTTATTTTCTGTTCTGAAGTAGTCACAGACTTTTTTTCCTTTACCCATTCCTGGCATTTTCTACAATGTACCAATACACATCGCCAATACTGTGATTGGCGAAGGTCTAGACAGTCAAGCCCTTTCGACTCCCGATGCCTAAATATAAGTCAACAATATAGGTAGTGAGCCTTTCGCCGAACATATATTTTTAAACATATAAATCCTAGAAATTTGTTTCGAATGCGTTCCGGAATTATATTTGTCAACATGATAGACTACATCGCAGTCATAATCAAAGTAAAATAATGATAGTTACTACACCATTATTAGAAACGTGTAGACCACTTTCCACACGGCGGAACGTCGGTTCGTAATAATAACACACAATATATTCGCAGATAGTGTCGCGCCACACACGTCGGCCTCGCTAACTATCTGGAACATTTAGATAAGTAGGGGTCGCGACGTGACATTACATTTGTAAGAGAACATAGGTACCTGCTACGTGTGTTAATGTTACGTATATTTTTACGTATTAACGTATGTTATAGTTTTGACGACCTCCGTGGACGAGTTGCGTACGCACAGGCCAGCTCTGCGGTTCGATCCCCGTTCGGGTGAATGTAGAAAATACTTTTTCAACATTTTTTCGGGTCTGAATGTATGGGGTACATTCAATGTTTCTGATTCCATAACACAAGTGCTTAAGCTGCTTGTTTGGAAACAAAGCAATGTATGTGATGTTGTCACTATCAATGTATGCATTTATTATTTATTATTTTGCAAAAGTATAATAAAAATGTATAGTACATTGCTGGCCAAAAGTTTTCTCTTAAATATTTGAAATGAAATTTATGTGGTAGGTTTAGCTGACAATTCAAAAGAGGTACAACATACTTAACCATTGGCATGCAATTTTTTTTTTCAAATCAAAAAATCAAATTAAATTAATAGTCAAATTATTCAAAATGCTTCATTTCAAAATATTCCATTTATTCCATTTATGTAGTAGCAATTAAGGAAGATTACAGCAAAGCAAAGATCTAAGGAACGTAACTCTATGTCCAAGATGATCTATGTCGTCTTCTTGTCCAAGCCAACGATATCAATCGTACATAAGTTTTGAAAAAACTCATTGGGACGACCACTCGGCTATCGTGACTCCTTATATTATATTACATATACAAATAGAAGAACAACTACAATATATCCATGAAAAAGAAACAAATTAGAGTAACGTCATTGTCTAGATTAATCTAATGGTACGAGAAACATAAACATGCTTTATTTTTTTATCTCGTGTCTTAGGCCAGTTAATGGAATAAAGGAACTTGGAGCGCGGTAGAGTCTTATTGAATTAGTTTTCAACTTGAAGGGAGGGACACCGATTATTTACCTCTCCAAAATTAAATGTCGCCCGTCCTTTATTGAAACAGTCCACTTCTTTATGAAAGTTTTTCATTTTATTCGTGTTTTATTGTCATTTTAAATAGGCGCTGTGTTAACAGTGTGCCGTATTTACAATATTAGTAGGTACCTTTGTAATCCAACATCGCTTGGTGACAGTAGACTTGCACTTTATTTTTTTTTATTAAATTGCGAATTTTGGGTGTAAATTAATTTTCTCAAAGTTGTCACCTATTTATGTCGTTTAAAATATTTAATTACATTTGATTGTTGCGCGAAGTTTCTACATACCTGCCAGTATCTATCTCAAGTATTATAGACAATATCGATTCTCTTCAATATATACTGTAAAATAAATCTATTTCAGTAAAATTTATTAAATCTTGGCAGTTTTATTAACAAGAAGTTTCTTTATTCTAATACTATACCCATTACTTCCTAATATGTAAGAAAAATGCCACTGTGCCTAACAGTAATATCTATTTAACATACAGTGAGTACAAAATCAAGCCTTAGTTAGTTGTTCAAACCAATCGTTAGCTATCGTGGAAATAGATACGTAGTCATTATATGTGACCTGAGGTGACCCAATATTATGGGGGCATGTCTGATTAACTTGTTAATTTCCTTTATGGGCAGCCGAAGTGTTGAATGCTGTTTTACCATTTAATTAAATCAATCGGCCTTTGCACCAAGTAAACCATGAAAGTGTGGCGATTATAGCCAATCCTCCTTAAGAGGGAGGCCTATGCTCGACAGTAGAGTTTTATAAACCGATTAGCAAGAATATGTTGTTGGCCTTACTTTACCTTCCAAGTTCATTTAGATTCAAAATTCGTTTACATAAGAAAGAAAATTTAAGAGAAAAACTTTATGAAAAGATCTTTATTAAAAGTTCATTATATCGCTGTTTACACCGAGCGGGTCTTTTTCACCCAGGCACTATGTATAATCTGTATTGTTATTTTCAATTTCATTATTATGGAATCAGAAACCACAAATTACTATTAATTACGCCGTTCGTTTGTCTTGGCGGCTGGTTTGGTCGGTGTCCAAAGCGCTGTTCAAAGTATTATTAATGTTTATTGATATTAGATTTAACTTCCTCCACGACTGAGTAAATAGTTGGGGGAGCTTACTTGGCGCTACCAGACGTAAATCAATCAAGGCACTGTGAAATTTCGGTACCAATTACGTGTCATCTACTATTGGTAGTATACATTAAATAACAATTTACTACTGTGATTGTAGGTACTTTTTACTTTAAGTTTTGGTCACGATAGCCGAGTTGTTGGGTGGTCGGAATTTCGAGTCGAGAGACCCGAGTTCGATCCCCAGGTGGCAGTACCAATGAGTTTTTCAAAAACTTATGTACGAATTTCATCGTTGGCTTGGACATAAAGGCGGCGACGGGCTCACCACCTGTCACGTTGTCCCGAAAATATCTTCGGTGGAAGGTGGGTCAAAGGGACTTAATTGTCTAGACTTGACCTCTGTCTACCCCTGTATTGGGAATTGCGTGAAGATATTTATTTATTTTATTTATTTAAGTTTTGGTAAACTTTTAGTATTCTTCCTTATAACCTAATTACTTAAGAGTTAATAGGATTTAAGAATTTTATTAAATGAAAACATTTTATAGGAGGGGTTCAAATATAATGTAATTGATTATGTTAGTGATAATAACTCCTGTAAATGAATCCTCTCCCAAGTTCAGCGAAAAAGATCACAATACTTTTATATTAAAAAAATTACGAAAATATAGGATACCTACGGAGTTTCTTTCGCCTGTTTCTTTTCTGCTAGAGGAACGTCATTACAAAATGGCGGTTTCTAAAATGTAATTATTAATATTCGAATGTATATTCTTAGTTAGACGAATAAATGTTTTGATTGAGTTTGAATATCATTTGCTTACTGTGTTAATTAAGAAAAAATATCACCTTACCTTCTACTTTGTTTTTATTACGTATACACAATGAATTGTTACTGTTAATCACTTTTTGAGTTCACGCTTATATTAACAAGTTTTTTATTTAAAAGAAATCAAAGAACACTACTGCTCTACCAAAATAAATTAATTATTTTTATCATTCCATGTTCAAAATTGTGTAAAGAATTTTAAGTCACTATCTCGTTCCCCGAGTAACGACTATAAAAATTCAAATCTGTTTGGCCATATAAAATTTATAGTGGGATGAAGAATCAGACTTAGAAACATAAACTCTAAAAAACTCGAGAATAACTGTACCGTTTTAAAAATTTTCCTTTGCCCAATTCTTTCAAATGGTTTAAGAGATATTAGATCATGGAAACCTGCGCCACAGTGCTTATTGACAGCTTTTACGCTTCCTCGGAGTTTTGATTATTGTTTCGTCACGATTTTTCTTAACGACGAAGCTGGTGAATTCAACACCTACAATAGCTTTTACCAATTGTGCTTGTTTTATATAATAGTGGTGCCGGCTCGGAGATAGAACCTATGTAACTCACATATAAAGCTAGCGCCCTTAACACTGATTTAGCACGGTTCCAAGTATTGATTACTATTGTATCGAGTGTATTGGTTCTGAAATAAAATACTCTTTTTACGCCGACTGCTAACGTGAAAGTTTCAATTTGTAATTTTTGAGATTTCAATACCTTTGAATGTAACGATGCGCGTTTTTTTCCCATCGAACAAACCGGCTTTTATTGGATATTTTAATCATTGTCCTGATTGGACGTGCGATTGTTCGAAGGCTTAATAAAGTCTTTGTTTTCGTTTCATTATTCGTGAAGCCATCGACTGAATCCCGGAAATGTGCGGGCTTTTCATTACAAGGTGCTTTGATCTTCGCCAAATAAACAGATGTATTTTTATTCGGAACTCGTTCACGTTTAATTTTTCTTCTTAAATATTTTGTACGATTGCTAGGTCTAGAGTACACGTTCTGAAGTAGTAAAACTGTCGAATACGAATACGAATACGAATTAACAGTACCCAAAGCTAAAGCTTGGACCTAGTTATGCATAAAGCAAATATTTCTAACCAGACTACCATATCAGTATAGAAGTACAGTGATAGAAACAATAACTGCGATGTGATGTACTTGAATTAGAAAAATATATAATTTTTATTTTTTTTTACTGATTTTACAATCACCAGATCGAAGTTATCTATCCAGTATTAACTACGGTTAAATTAATACACGACTGAATAATTGTGAAAAACTTTAATTACTTTATATCCAAAAAATTGTAATAAGTGAAATCATGTCGTATTATAATTTAGTTGATGGTTAACTTTTTTCGATTGCTGGAAACTCAGCCTGTACAAGATATTTAAATTGTTCTATTGCTCCTAGGGGCTTTTTAGGGGACATAAAATTTGTACATTTCTAATTATAATTCGTCCCTCCGTCCTTTAGTTAGTTAAAGGTATGATCAGTGAGGTCCTCGCTAGTTATAAACATGATGTATTAGCAACCATTTTCCATACTAAAAACTTATTATTGAATGACTAAAGGAATGTTATGTACTCATTTGGCTACGCTGCCCACGAGTTTTTATAGATCATCAAAATCTTTATATGTACTAGTATATATTTGTTTTCTTTTGAAGGCAACATTAGTCATTTTTAAAATTACATTAGTCACAAATTGTTGTTAAAACCCGTTAACAACTAGATACGACTGTCACATAAAAAACAATATGATAATATCAAGCAACGAAATGAAATATAATATTCGATGCATTCATAATTCACGCAGCAGACGCTGCAAAAACAGCTCGCTCTGACACCTATGAGTAGCATAAGTGAAATTTACGAACAACGTAGGGGAGCAATAATAGTGAAATAGCACAGAACAGACTACAGACATTAATATAAACGTACGCTGATTTAACTTTGTGCGCTTGTCCTTCTGAGGACGATGCGGACCACGCGGGAGAGTGCGATGCTGTTATTTTGAAACACGATTTATGATTCGTAATTCGTATTTTTTAATTTGAGGTAAAATTCATAAATAGAATTCATATGATATTATTTTGCTTATCTTTAAACCTCACTTAAAGCATGATTCAGTATCAATAACAGGTTGTTATTTTTTTCTCTCAAAAAAGTACACATGAACGAACACGAACACATAATCATTCGTACACACGAACACACAAATATCATAACAAAATATGAGTAAAAAATTTGCAGAATTGAACTCTTAAATAGTCGACTATTAATCCGGTATTGCATACACAAATATAGAATTAATATTCAAATATAGAAATAATTTTCTAAATTTTTTCGGTCCTTTGTGTTCGATTCCGATTCCGAATTCCGATTGATTGATTTTGGTTGCGTAAGTGCTTTTGCTATTTAGTTTAAGATTGGACCAATGTATATGATGTAGTCCCTATATATGTAGCTATGTATGTAAATATAAATATAATTCTATGAATGACAATCTATTTAAAAAAACTATTAGTAAAATTGCTCCTCGATAAAATATGCTATTAGTAAATGGACATTTAATAGATATTTTACTAATGCGTGAGTAACCTACTTATTCAATAGTCATTTAATTATTTATTTAATATTACGTCGACGGGCTCACCATCTGTCATGTTGTCCCGAAAATATCTTCGGTGGAAGGTGGGTCAAAGGGACTTAATTGTCTAGACTAGACCTCTGTCTACCCCTGTTTTGGGAATTGCGTGAAGATATATATTAAATATTGATTTTTTATCATTAATGCACACCATTTAAATTTCAAAAATGACAAGATATCTTCCGGTAACTTAAAACGTACACTGTCTATCTTAACTTATGTATATAAATAGATATTACAGGTACTCCAGACTTGTAATATCTAAAAATAAAGTTTCGAATCAAATAAAAATCCAGCTTTTATAGAATAAAGCTCGCCGTAAATTATTATATTGTTGCTTGGATTTAGAATTTGTCTTTCGGCAAAAAACAGTGTTTTTTTTTTTGCTAAACTCAAACGCTCTACCTCCATCAGTGTCAGTGGGATGCGAAGCAGAACGTAGATTTTTTCAGTTCCATTTCTCCTCGTTTATTTTCGGTCATTACATGTCACTTGTTTAAATAAATTTTGAATATGTCTTTGAACGTTTAAGCATTTTTCTAGCTCATTAGTTTACTTTAGCCTAATCTAAAAATGGTCCACAGCGAAAATGTCAATTAAAAAAAACATCGAATTTCTTACACATGATAAGAAACAAGGTGTAAATATTTAGAATAATTTTTAAGTTTTTTTTTGTATAAATGAATAATGTATTGGCACGCAACGAATTCAATCTAATCTACCCAGAATAGCTTTGTTTCCTTCAGCTATTCCAATGTCTTTGTTCTCCTACCTATGCCTATGACTAACGTAAAGGAATGTTTATAGGAGTATATACACAAATCTTTACATGATTGAGATATGTTCATATTTATCAAATTAAGTATTTTAATAGTCACGATAGCCGAATAGTTTGGTGATTGAAATTCGAATCTGAACACACGAATTCGAAAACTCATCCATCGACAAGTGAACGTCACTACTACTTATGTAGTTAACACGCAATTACTTTTATAATTTTTCTTTTTCTATGTTACTTTAACTATATATAAAAATTTATTAAGGACTATAACTAAAAATTTATTAAGGACTTAATTGAGAGAGACATCTCTCTATCTAATCCAGTATTGGGAATGGCATGAATAGATTTGGCTTCTTTAATATAATACCTACATTTTTATAAATAATACAAGATACGTTAACGGTGACTAACCGTCACAGGCGGTAAGTAGGTAGTTGGAAAAAAAATAAATTACACTCTCCTTCATTTCTGCTTCCATCACAAATATTAAACGCCTCGAGAAGCATTTTTCGTCCCGACTAATTTTAATTAATCGCGAAAACAAAGTAGGGAAACGTTTTGGAAGTTTCACAACAAAAGAATAATTTTGCTTAACGCAATAAGCTCTCGGCTCAAGCGACAAATGTAAGCGGGCTAATCGTCAACCGCTACGCCAATAGCTTTAATCTATACATGATTAAAAACAATTGCCTCATGTATGACAGAGCATCACTTGAGAACGGTTTTAGCAATTTAGCTAATTTTTAAACGTTTTATCGGGACAAGATGTATTATGAAACAGTAATTCAATGTACCGATATTTCATAAGCCTATTGAAGTGTTCGTAAATAAGCATTTCCATGAAAACGGCAAAGAAAGTCGTCAGGCCATAAAATTATATATTTTACATTTTAAACGCTTTGTCTAAGTTTAAAATATGCCAACCTAGGCGTTCTTAAAGTTATTATTAAACAAAGTAATATGATAAAAGTCGTCGGTGAAAAACAAAAGTCGGATGATGGACATCAAACTTTACAGTTCCGCTGTATAAAATCGCTCTAAGCTTATAACTTAGCTTTTATATAAACGCGATGTCAGTGAGGGATGAAGCCGGCGTTGGATCACGGGGTCTTGTGATCTTATCCGGGTCGACGCCAAACGCTTCTGTCGTACCTTAATTAATACAGCCCGGTTTTAGGGAGATACCGTCTTAGAGGTTGTTTGTTTTATGTAATTAATATCCTCTTAAATAGAATGATTAAAGTTGTAATTAGCTTCTATTTTAAATGATGTATATAATTATTCTTGCTCGCTAAAGTGACAATTTAAAATATGATTCTTTTAAATTTTTGTGTGCTTTATACCTTGCCGAAAAGAATAGCCAAAATGAATGTTTAAACTGTTAGACTTTTAATTTGTCATCTAATATGAGTTATGGATTCGAGTTCCATAAGCTACACATGTAAATAAATTACCCTCTGACTCTAATCTCACACTTCACAAAAATGTTCACGTTTTTTTCGTTCATTTTCCGACATGGGGAATATGAGAGTGTAATCGATATACTCTGAAGTACCTCTGTCTTAATTGGGGATAGTGAGCCCAATAGTGAGCTTTGTCATTTGTAAGGCTTTAATGCCAACACCACTGCTATTTTATTCAGTTTACCGATGACCGCGTGGCATGAAGATTAGCGTGCCTGAATGCTGATTCATTGACCTGAATTCAAATCGTTAGAAAGAATTACACATTATCTTTTATAACAGTATTGTGACAGATTAAGAAAAAAAAGTATTACACTGTAATGCTTTAATGAAATAAATTATTTTAATCTAAATTCTTTTTAAATTGTACACTACACTCAAAACAAGATTAGTGTTTGTTTCTTTTTGTATTGTGTACACTATATCTAACCCTTTGCTTATGTCTGTAAAAGTATACTGCAAGACATAGGTCTCTCCCGTAACGAGGATATGCTTTAATTGTCACGCAAAGGAATTGGTGATCCACAATACGGTGACACCTTTAAGCTTTGATAATACCGCAAGCTAAATTTCGCATTCTGTACTGAATTTTGGGTCTGGGATTTTCTAAATTTACCCCTAAGCATTCTGAACCCCACTAACATTTGCAATGGTTTTCACTTATTTCACTCAATAGAAGTGTAGAAAATTCAAACCCACACAGAAAATCTGGGACCCTTTACGTATGGATCTTTATGTATGTACGAGTACCCAACGCTACATCGTATATTGACAAAAGAGTTGATGATGCCTTTAAGTTTGCGCCTACTAATAATCATCATAATTGCTTGTCCACTTTACACATAGGCAGGGACATAGGCCTCCTAGGACGGGATGGTTTGCCGCCACGCTTGGCGAGCGATCGGTAGCACACTACACTTTTCACTTAATCGCCGTTGATGTTCTTACGCCGTAACCACAGAGCGAACATTTTCTATTGCATTGTACTAGAGCGCGTCACCGCCGTGGATAATATTCGGTGGATCTCAAAGCTGTAGGGTTTAGTCGAAAGGACATCACGTTACGATACGGATTACGATACGTCATATTACAATAGTTACATATGTTAGATAACTTCAAAAATCAAAATGTTTTAACATTTACCACGTTATTTGCTGTGTTAAATACACGACTAAACCTTCGCTTACTCCGTGATTCACGCGATTTTTAGGCTACTTGCCATGTAATTAAGAATGAAATTTGCATAGTAAACTGATGCGAGTAGCCTGCGCCCGCGTGCACTAATTAACATAATGGGGGACCGGGTAAATGTTTTTCCACCTTTATCTTTTCTAACTTTGTGGCGTTTGCATAGCGGGCACTCGATTTGCTCGCACTGGCCACCGCGCTAAGCGTAATATTTAATGGCAATAGGAAGCGTTGCTGCGGACGTGTATTGTAAAAAAAAAACAAAACAAATCGCTTTCCTCGAAAGCGGAACATGTAGCAATGCGAAAGCTATTAATGTTTTCTTTCGTACAGAAATGATTTAGCCTTTAAAATAGTGTGGAGTTTGTGAATTGTTCGGAACGAGTGTGTTTATTATATACTAATTTTTACCCGCGACTTCGCTCGCTTTGATATCTGAAAGAACTGTCAAAATTATAATCATGCATGTCAAAGTATTTTACACTATAAAAAATAGGTAACGCTAGCCGAGTGGTTGGGGGATCGGATCCCCAGGAGGTAGGCTCGTGCCAGTGAGTTTTTCAAAACTTATGTACGGTTTATATCGTTGGCTTGGACATAAAGACGGCGACAGGTTTACCACTAGGTACGTTGTCCCAAAAAAGTCTTCATCGAAACGAATTAATTATCTAGTATTTTATTAGTAAACTAGATCTCTGTCTACCTCAATATTTTGAATAGCGTGAAGATATTTTTAAAGGGTGAAGACAAGTCTGTCCATATATCATATATTTGTATCTATCATATATCTTCTGATCCATCTCAATGAATAGCTTGTCTTCTTTTGATACAAAAAAATTTAAGGGCGTCAAATGAATAACTCCATCACAAATCAATTGGCTGAAGCATAAAATCCATGTAATGCGCTTCCCTCGTATTTTCCAAATTTTTGAAGGTCGAATGTTAACCTGCTGATTCCCTTCTATTAGGGATGTTTATGCGCGTCAATAATCGTTTTCATCAGTAATTCTTGATTTTTTACCCTTTAACATAAAAAAAAACTTAAAATTTCAGTCTCCTTCTTGTTCTCACAGTAGAGTTTTAATAGCAGAAAGAAAGTAAGTAAGTCACACATACCGTTTACACGCACCCTTAGTAATTTTCAGCGTAATACATCATTATTGATCTATACATACATATAGCGCGTGAAAATCTAACGTACGACATAGGCTTCTCCCTTATCATTTACCACAATCGCCACGCTTGACAAGTGGATTGACTATCGCAGTACCAGAAACCTTGCATCACAGCCTCTGCTACAACCATGAGAGAAAATAGAGACGCAATATTCTTCCTCTGTTACTACACGACCATTTCGTCATTCAACATTACCTCCTCCGTGGACGAATGAAGTACACACCGGTTTTCACGATGTCGCCAGCTCTCGATCCCGGACTATGTTTTTGTTGTGTGGTGCCTTCGTTGTTGTGCTTTAGCTACTTTCTTTTTGATCATAGCAATGTATGTGATGTTGTCCCTATTTATGTGTGTATGTAAATATTTAGCAGTTCATCGCTCATGTCACATATTACATTAGCTAAATCAAAACTTCGTGTGAATACATTCTCGCACTAGAATAACACCATTGTCGATTGCTCTCCCGGCGCCGGGGCCCCGCTCCCGCTCCGCTCTCCACGTCGCATCATTAACGTGATTGCCGTGTCGCGTGCCATTTTTGTCTACGCTGGAGCGTGCTCGTGTTGTGACGAATGAGCGACTTTATAACGAATAACTTCAACATGTAACGACACATTTAGCAAGTTTTATTTAGGACGGATAGGTATCTGTTACTGCGACATGCCGAAATTTTATGTTCATGCCATTCTTATGTATCGGTATCAAACTATACTTGGATAAATAATAAGTAACAGTAGCTGAGTTGTTGGCGAAATTGGAGTCGAGAGACCCGAGTTCGATTACCAGGTGGTAGGTTCGTACCAATGGGTTTTTTTCAAAAACTTTTGGTACGATTTATATAGTTGGCTTGGACATAAAGACAACTACAGGGTGTCTCGTTGTCATATACACTACGTGATGGAAGTCGAAAACACGTCTCAGGGGTCGTCTTGAAGGATTTTCCTTAATCACCACGCAGCGCAAGCGGATATGCGACCACAATACCAAATAACTCGACCTTCACCTTAAACGGTCGTGGTAGTTAAAATTAAGCAGTCTATCAACGGTCTGCTCTTATTTTCTTGTATTATCGCGTTTATCTGTAATCGCAAACTATATCATTTATTATTTATTGATTTTGATTGCATAGAAAACCTGATAACCGAGTTGGTAGTGACCCTTCTAAACTAAGAGTTGCGGGCTCGAATCCCTCTAGGGGCAAATATTTGTGCTAGGAATAAAATGTGTGTGCTCGAATCATGGTTGTTTATGTGCGTATATGAAATGTGCCTTCGTGAATATTTATTATTATTACAGTCACGTTGTCCAAATAAGCTTCCGTGCAGTTCGAAAGGACTTCATCACCTAAACCTCTATCTACACCAGTTTGGGAAATAGCGTAATTTTAATGAGTTTTTTCCCCCTTAATATATTTCTAGTTTTATGATAATCATCAACACTAATGCCTTCTGTTGTCCGCAGTGAGGCGAGTGACCCCGCAATTTTCTATACCGCCGCCCCCGAAAACGGAGGTCATGCTCGGTGGCAACCTGACCCTGAAATGCGTCGCGTTCGGGTCGCCGATGCCGACGGTGAAATGGAGGAAAGGTGAGATATTTTCATACTCGACACGTAATGGGGAGAGGTGCTCCCACTAAATTGCCTTCGGGGTACATTTAACAGCTGATTTGTGTGAATCGACGGCCGTTCCCTTTCTTTGTTGGCTGGACTTTATTCTTTTTTTTTAGAAATAGGTTATTTAGTAACGACATTTTTAAAGGGTTGAATCTGCTAATTTACATTAATTCGATTTTGTGTTTGACGTAACATAAATTTTGATGCTGTTTAATTTTTATTTTTTGGAGCCTTTATACATGTTTCGAGTTACATAAAATAATTTAATATATTTAATAAAATAAATACAGATATGTTCTAAATACTTTTAATAAAATTACCAGCAAATCTAAATAAAATTACTACAATTCCTGTGATCCACTCCAATTTGACTTAAATTTTCGTATCTGGAGTGATTGCGACATTCGTCGAATGGCTGGCTCGTAACTGTGAATTAATGTTGCCTAAAGTATTACACTATTAACGCTTCGATTTGATTACCTTTCTTATATGTCCAAATTGAGATCGGGCGAAATGTGGGTCGAAAGGACTAAAAAGTTTCTAGACCTCTGGCTACCCTCGTATAAGGGTATTGCGTTTTATTTATTTTATTTATTTATTTATACGCGTTTTCTTTATTTTATTTATTTATTTATACACGAATTGTGTATAAATAAATAAATAAAATAAATAGCTGCACACAATTTCCTATACAGGGGTAGACAGAGTCCCCTCGACCCACCTTCCACCGAAGATGTTTTCGGGACAATGGGATTGGTGGTGAGCCCGTCGCCGTCTTATAGTTTTTGAAAAACTCATTGGTACGAGCCTGCCAACTGGGGATCGAACTCGAGTCTCTTGACTCCAATTTCCGACCACCCTACCACTCGGCTATCGTGACTTTTTAATTCGTGCTGATATCATAAAATATTTCGCGTTCAGGGCTTACGAAATGGTTGACACCGGAGGACAACCCTCCCCTGGGCGTGAACACGCTTATCCTGGAAGACATAAGAGAGTCGGCGAACTACACCTGTGAAGCGGCCAGCGTGCTCGGATTCATTGAGGCCACGGCGGAGGTCAAAGTGCAGTGTAAGTACTGAAGCTATTATTTACAGACCTTGGTTGGAAAAATGCTTTGGGCAAGTTGAGCGAGGGAGTGAGGACCGAAAGGTGAAGGAAATATATAGCTAAAAATTCTCATATTATAAGGAGTCAAGGTAATCCGAGACAAACTAACGAAGACCATTCGAGCAAATCGTTCGAAGAGGGGAGGGTCAAAAAATCTCGTTTAAATAAATAAATAAATAAAAATAAAGGTGCCTAATTTTATCTGACAGCCTAATCTATATTCATCATAAAACAAAATATTATTATTATTAATTTAACAAGAAATTTATAAACAAAAGTTACGTTAAATTACCTTAGTGTACACAGACAGATAGTGGTTAATAACAATTAACGATATACAATTGATCCAACGATTTAACTACATTAAGACCGAAACCATTGCGGCCAGATAGACGTGATTTGCATACACACTAATAATTATCTGAGACATGTGCTATGCTAATCATTGAGTTAAATGCATGTTAGTTACCTGACCATTTAGATGCTAATAGAAATTCTACGTACCCGACAACGTCTCGGTAGAAGCTCTAATAAGGTACGTCGTATATCTAATCACTTTAATATCGCCGAATACCGTGTGGTGTCGGTAAGAATTCAACACCCACCTATCTTGCCGTGGGCGTGGTAAGATGCAGAAGGTGGGATAACCATCTCGAAAAATATCAGGCCAGAATTAAGCGGACTGGTGAAGGGCAGCAGCGTCTAAGGTTTGGTACTGCGAACGCCAATCCACTTGCGATAACCTCTAACCTCAGAATTCCTCAAACCAAATCTTCAAGAGAGGCCAACACCCTGCATCCATCGTTGTATAGAATTGACAAATGAAAGGATATATTTTTTTATTATTTTATAAATAAATAATAAATACAAACATAAATAGGGAAACATCACATACAGTGCTCGGATCCCAAAACAGCTAAGGCACTTGAACGTACAAACACAGACCCGCGCCAATATAGGAAAAGTGGTTATTATTGTGTCGCCAGTAACAGTAACGACACCGACTTGTACACCACTAGTCCATGTAGTTCGTCTAAATCAATAGATATGTATAAATTAATTAATATTTACAATAATTAATAATAATAATATACATATAAGTATTTAATTGCTTAAAAAGATGTTCTGACGTTAGATATAATTGTATAAACCTAAACAGGAAATACAACATTTTTTTTATTTTTCATTCATATCATCGGCAAGAAACAGATTGCGCAATATTCAAAAATAAATATTGTTATAAATTTTAATTAACAACTGATGTGTACACCATGATTATTTACGTAACAATATCACTTTGTCTCCAATAATATGTTGTTTGCGGCCAAATTTTGCTATTTCAAACTGTATTCGCTTTTAATTAACTACATGTTGTTATTTATTACAATAACGATAACGATCTAGTGCTTTGCATACTGTTCGTTCATTTACTTCGTTACATTAAAAAGTGTTACAGTTACATGAATTGTAGCAATTAATTAAATTTAACGAGTGTAAAACATTTTAAGTAGCATTCTCCACCGTGGCTTTCTTAATCGACTCCAAAAGTATAGGGAGTTCTGAACTTGATCGTTTTAGATTTGTTCACAGATTATATAATACAAAAGTATTGAAATATCAAGAAAATATTTAGCGATTGTACGAGAAAGTAGAGTATAAATGATGTATTCGGCGTATGTATGAACATCATAATAATAATATATATATTTTATTTTTTGAACCAACCAGACGAGTATGTGAAGGAATATCCAAAAAAATAGAGCTAAGAGGTATTGAGAGATAAGATTATTAACACTTCGTGGCTATTTATTCTCTCCATACCGTCAGAGATGATGCATGAATCAGTTACTCTTTTGATAATGTTTTTTGTTTACCTGTAATATAAGATTAAATTTTAGATCTATTGAGCGAAGTCAGCTTTAATACCAGAGTAAACACGGACATCTGTATAAACATTGCAAATTTATGATAATAACTTTAAGATTGTCTGAGAAGGAGTAGATTAAAGAAAATCAATTTGATAAATTGTGTCAAGTCGCGGAGACATCTATAATGAATTAGTGTAATAATTCATAATTGAAAGGGTTGTGCCAAGTTGCTTTGGGCCTTGGAGACAAACGAATGTCGAGTTTAATGATTAATTATTGTTACTCCATTTACGATTTTCCCTATTTAATATAAATCAACCCCGTAATCCTAGTTATCGAGTTACGATAGACCGCCTATTAAAAGTTTTTGATAGTTCTATGTTACTACCATCAATGTAAGAAGGTTGTGCGTGTTTAATCGAGTTTCCTAACAGATTATGTTTATTATAGACCTGATATAGGGTGCCTTTTATAAATCTGTATATGATAAAGACATCGTTTTTTTTTTATTTTAATTCTTGTTATTTTTAACAGCCTATCAAAATTCCACTTCTGAACGTTGGCACTCCTGACTATATTAACATAAATCATAGGAAGACAATGAATCATATTTGTTCCTTATTAGTTAAAGGGTTGATTCGAAACATTTAATTTGAGATGAGTTTTTATCAGAACGAAATTGTTATCAGGAGTAAATGTCGCGAAACACATTATTTCATTTTAACTCGATTTATTCCCTTACATCTCACATATTTTCTTAGCTTTTTGGCGTGTACGTCCGGTTCTGATTGAAATACGTGGTTCGTTTTGGGAACCCTAACCGGAACGAGCTCTTTAATTTCAGCTTTTTGTCCATTTAATTTATTTGAGTGATTGGGAAAGCTAGAAGTGAACGTTCAGATGATGATTCATGACACTTGTAGTTTACTTTGAATGTTATTAGACGACTTACTTAATTTTTGTGCCTTTTTTGCAGCTTTACCCAGCGCACCAACGGAAGTAAGAGCTTCGGAAATTACGGCTACAACTGTTCGCTTAGCTTGGACCTATAATGGACCCGAGGAACCCCAGTACTATGTCATACAGTACAAACCTAAATATGCCAATCAGGTAAGTGTGTTGTGTATTTATTATTGTCTTTATATTTACTTAGATACTGGTGCTTATACCATTATAATTAATTTATAAATTCTCAACAGGCCTTCAGCGAAATTTCTGGTGTTATTACTCAATATTATTCGGTGACAAATCTGTCTCCTTATACCGAATATGAGATGTACGTCATTGCTGTCAACAATATCGGTAGGGGAGCGCCGTCCGCGCCAGCAGTCATCACCACGGGAGAAACAGGTACAAACATTCACTGTCAATTTGACAATTTATATTATTCATTACGCTCATTTTGAAAACTATGTCTAATTAACATTAAAATTTCCATTAATTATCTAAAAAGTAAGTCTATTTTATCTCACAAAATTATTTTTCAACTTTGAAACTTTAAAACTTTGTAGTACTGAACTGTTTTCATCGTTTGCTTATGGCGGTACTTTAATTTACTTTCTATCTGAAAGAAAAATAGTCTCGGTATCAACTCATAAATTGCTTGTTCCCATTTAATTCTATAGTTTTGAATTTTAATATTATCAAAATTATTTTTCGTCGCTTTAAATTCTTTGAATTAACATTAAAATTTTTGTTTACGCTACAATGAGTTCTAAGGTGGTTTCTTTGATTATTTTTCATGCCAACGTTATTTGCCATATGGCATCGCTGCTGCTTGATGTAAGTTCAATTGGGACTGAATTGTCGTGTTCCTTTATTTTTTTTATTTTAATTCTTGTTATTTTTAACAGCCTATCAAAATTCCACTTCTGAACGTTGGCACTCCTGACTATATTAACATAAATCATAGGAAGACAATGAATCATATTTGTTCCTTATTAGTTAAAGGGTTGATTCGAAACATTTAATTTGAGATGAGTTTTTATCAGAACGAAATTGTTATCAGGAGTAAATGTCGCGAAACACATTATTTCATTTTAACTCGATTTATTCCCTTACATCTCACATATTTTCTTAGCTTTTTGGCGTGTACGTCCGGTTCTGATTGAAATACGTGGTTCGTTTTGGGAACCCTAACCGGAACGAGCTCTTTAATTTCAGCTTTTGTCCATTTAATTTATTTGAGTGATTGGGAAAGCTAGAAGTGAACGTTCAGATGATGATTCATGACACTTGTAGTTTACTTTGAATGTTATTAGACGACTTACTTAATTTTTGTGCCTTTTTTGCAGCTTTACCCAGCGCACCAACGGAAGTAAGAGCTTCGGAAATTACGGCTACAACTGTTCGCTTAGCTTGGACCTATAATGGACCCGAGGAACCCCAGTACTATGTCATACAGTACAAACCTAAATATGCCAATCAGGTAAGTGTGTTGTGTATTTATTATTGTCTTTATATTTACTTAGATACTGGTGCTTATACCATTATAATTAATTTATAAATTCTCAACAGGCCTTCAGCGAAATTTCTGGTGTTATTACTCAATATTATTCGGTGACAAATCTGTCTCCTTATACCGAATATGAGATGTACGTCATTGCTGTCAACAATATCGGTAGAGGAGCGCCGTCCGCGCCAGCAGTCATCACCACGGGAGAAACAGGTACAAACATTCACTGTCAATTTGACAATTTATATTATTCATTACGCTCATTTTGAAAACTATGTCTATTAACATTAAAATTTCCATTAATTATCTAAAAAGTAAGTCTATTTTATCTTACAAAAATTATTTTTTCAACTTTGAAACTTTAAAACTTTGTAGTACTGAACTGTTTTCATCGTTTGCTTATGGCGGTACTTTAATTTACTTTCTATCTGAAAGAAAAATAGTCTCGGTATCAACTCATAAATTGCTTGTTCCCATTTAATTCTATAGTTTTGAATTTTAATATTATCAAAATTATTTTTCGTCGCTTTAAATTCTTTGAATTAACATTTAAAATTTTTGTTTACGCTACAATGAGTTCTAAGGTGGTTTCTTTGATTATTTTTTCATGCCAACGTTATTTGCCATATGGCATCGCCGCTGCTTGATGTAAGTTCAATTGGGACTGAATTGTCGTGTTTCTTTATTTTTATTTTTATTTCATTTGCACTGTTTGAGTTATTTTAACGTGGTAGTTGTAGAATTACTACATTGATTTGTTTAGCTCCTCATGCACCATTTCGTTTCTAGGATTGGTATCCTTTACTTGGGATGCTTTGACTTGGATGTGTCCCACTTTTGTTGTTTGTTTCTCTACGGCACCCAGTGTATATGTGTGAATATGAATGCCAATTGAGTTTCGGCTTACTAACAATGACTTTTATTGCATTACAGCGGATTCGTTATATGGAGGTGCAAGTAAGTACAGAAATTTCGTATATCTTGCTCTCATGGAGAAATAAAATTAGTCATGTATAAGCGAAGTAACTCTTGTAGTTAGGGCATTAAACTAATCCATCATTAGTATCCGCTGTTGTCATGAATCCGCTGATAAGGTCAGGAATCTTCTAATAACTTCTTTAAAAATTAAACGTGACTTAACAACATTTCAATTATAAAAATCTAATCCTAAAACCTCTGGCTATATATATTATACTATGTTTTTCTCCTTCACAAAAAGATTATGAATTGGTCTACAATTCCTAACAATTCAAAAATGATGATAAAATTTTTGTTATATAAAGTTGGTGTATATTTCCTCACTGACGTAAACTAATGCCTATGTATAAAGGTTTCTGGTTTTACTTATTTACATCAAAACTCTACCCCACAATTACACGGCATGTCATTCCAACTCAATTGCTGTACTTACACGGTGTCGGTTATTACGCTGTCTGTAATCAGCTTACGTAAACACAATTAAACTGGGTTTTTTTGGGGCGTATTTTAATTACGTATTTTAAGCTGCACCATAATGATATACCGCTGCTTCATTTTAATTTATCAAAATATATATATAATACTCACTTGTGAAATATAAAACATTACCGTAAAAAAAATTGTAAACTATGAATTTTTAGGCGGTGTTGTCAAATTAAGAAACTCGAATTCAGCCCCAAAGTTTGGATGAGTTGTGTCAAACTTATTAACGATTCGTTGGTTGGCGACAGGCTCGTCTACTGTTATATTGTTGCCAATGAGCTATGTTTGAAATATGTGTTAGTAAGACTTAAATGTCGTTCATAGTTTTACCTCTGATGACTCCTGTATGGCTTTTATAGCCGTATGATTCCAAGGTATTCCTTTTCTAACAGTTTTCATTGTATCTGTTAGATCTTAAATAGGGAATTTTGAACTGAAACCTTTTGAGCGAAATTTGAATTAAATATTTAAATACATTGCAAACTTGCTGCAAAGACTCGTTTTAAGTTGTACTGTCCTAGCTAGCCTATTTGTTGTACGGCTATTACTATACAGTAACGTGCAGCTGGCTTTTTTAAAAATCACAATTCCTGCAAGTTATAAATCTAGTACTGGCTTTATCTTCATGGAACATGGTTATCCAGGGTTACGTCAATGGTGCCAGTACAACTAGAGTTATTACTGCAGTTATTGAATTTGTAGTACTGAACTTATCACATACTTACTATGTAGTTGTAGGTTTTAAATATCTCAGAACTTTGCCCACGAGAGGGTGTCATCGAGTGGGTGATATCGTAAATTATATATTCAATCCCGTCATTCGAGTAAAATGTTTCATTTGTATTAAATCCACTTCATATTAATTGTATAAACGAAATTAGCAAATAGTTGAAATAACTCTGTTTAATTTCTGTCTATTTAAACTAAATCAACTCTGATACTGGTACTAGTAATAAATATTTAATGAATAAAAGTAATTTTCTATTTCTATATGATTCTTTGCATATATTTATTGCGTTTTCACAAGTTAACAAATTCAAATTAACATTGATAGGAAAAAATATACATGATACTTAAATACTTGAAAAAAAAATTATGAATTTGGTCACGATAGCCGAGTGGTTGGTGGTTGGAATTTCGAGTCAAGAATCAAGATCGATCCTCAAGTGGCCGTACCAATGGGTTTTTCTAAAAACTTATGTACGAATTAATATCGTTGGCTTGACATAAAAGGCGGCGACGGGCTCACCACCTGTCACGTTGTCCTGAAAATATCTTCGGTGGAAGGTGGGTCAAAGGGACTTAATTGTCTAGACTAGACCTCTGTCTACCCCTGTATTGGGAATTGCGTGAAGATATTTATATTTATTTATTTTACATTTATGAATTTGGTACTTACTCAGCGGTAAAGGTGAGCATTTTGGGAAATAAAGAGATCAAAAGGGTCAGGATAATTTTTGCATTAAATAACATGTTCTATCAAGAATTTCTCAAAAGTAATATAAAATGCCACGTAAACGATATCTAAGGTGACCATACCACTAAACCATAAAACTAATCAGAAACAAAAAAACATTTAACTGTTGATAATATTAAGAGTTTGACCTACGCTTGCTTTAAAATTGATATTTAGAAGGACGTAATTTTGCGCTCCCTTGTCCATATCCCCACAACGCTTTGTCTGACAGCTATCACGTCTAATTTGGCGTTGGAAATATTAAATTCAGCGACGTTTCCTGTATTTTAAATTACTTGAAGCGGTGGCAAATAAAAGACTCACTAATGGATGATATTTTTATATCTTCACGCATTTCCCAATACAGGACTATTAGCCAGAGACAATTTACCGAAGCTTATTTTTTATTTCATTTGCACTGTTTGAGTTATTTTAACGTGGTAGTTGTAGAATTACTACATTGATTTGTTTAGCTCCTCATGCACCATTTCGTTTCTAGGATTGGTATCCTTTACTTGGGATGCTTTGACTTGGATGTGTCCCACTTTTGTTGTTTGTTTCTCTACGGCACCCAGTGTATATGTGTGAATATGAATGCCAATTGAGTTTTCGCTTACTAACAATGACTTTTATTGCATTACAGCGGATTCCTTATATGGAGGCAAGGCACAGAAATTTCGTATATCTTGCTCTCATGGAGAAATAAAATTAGTCATGTATAAGCGAAGTAACTCTTGTAGTTAGGGCATTAAACTAATCCATCATTAGTATCCGCTGTTGTCATGAATCCGCTGATAAGGTCAGGAATCTTCTAATAACTTCTTTAAAAATTAAACGTGACTTAACAACATTTCAATTATAAAAATCTAATCCTAAAACCTCTGGCTATATATATTATACTATGTTTTTCTCCTTCACAAAAAGATTATGAATTGATCTACAATTCCTAACAATTCAAGAATGATGATAAAATTTTTTGTTATATAAAGTTGGTGTATATTTCCTCACTGACGTAAAACTAATGCCTATGTATAAAGGTTTCTGGTTTCACTTATTTACATCAAAACTCTACCCCACAATTACACGGCATGTCATTCCAACTCAATTGCTGTACTTACACGGTGTCGGTTATTACGCTGTCTGTAATCAGCTTACGTAAACACAATTAAACTGGGTTTTTTTGGGGCGTATTTTAATTACGTATTTTAAGCTGCACCATAATGATATACCGCTGCTTCATTTTAATTTATCAAAATATATATATAATACTCACTTGTGAAATATAAAACATTACCGTAAAAAAAATTGTAAACTATGAATTTTTAGGCGGTGTTGTCAAATTAAGAAACTCGAATTCAGCCCCAAAGTTTGGATGAGTTGTGTCAAAACTTATTAACGATTCGTTGGTTGGCGACAGGCTCGTCTACTGTTATATTGTTGCCAATGAGCTATGTTTGAAATATGTGTTAGTTAGTAAGACTTAAATGTCGTTCATAGTTTTACCTCTGATGACTCCTGTATGGCTTTTATAGCCGTATGATTCCAAGGTATTCCTTTTCTAACAGTTTTCATTGTATCTGTTAGATCTTAAATAGGGAATTTTGAACTGAAACCTTTTGAGCGAAATTTGAATTAAATATTTAAATACATTGCAAACTTGCTGCAAAGACTCGTTTTAAGTTGTACTGTCCTAGCTAGCCTATTTGTTGTACGGCTATTACTATACAGTAACGTGCAGCTGGCTTTTTTAAAAATCACAATTCCTGCAAGTTATAAATCTAGTACTGACTTTATCTTCATGGAACATGGTTATCCAGGGTTACGTCAATGGTGCCAGTACAACTAGAGTTATTACTCGCAGTTATTGAATTTTGTAGTACTGAACTTATCACATACTTACTATGTAGTTGTAGGTTTTTAAATATCTCAGAACTTTGCCCACGAGAGGGTGTAATCGAGTGGGTGATATCGTAAATTATATATTCAATCCCGTCATTCGAGTAAAATGTTTCATTTGTATTAAATCCACTTCATATTAATTGTATAAACGAAATTAGCAAATAGTTGAAATAACTCTGTTTAATTTCTGTCTATTTAAACTAAATCAACTCTGATACTGGTACTAGTATTAAATATTTAATGAATAAAAGTAATTTTCTATTTCTATATGATTCTTTGCATCTATTTATTGCGTTTTCACAAGTTAACAAATTCAAATTAACATTGATAGGAAAAAAATATACATGATACTTAAATACTTGAAAAAAAAATTATGAATTTGGTCACGATAGCCGAGTGGTTGGGTGGTTGGAATTTCGAGTCAAGAATCAAGATCGATCCTCAAGTGGCCGTACCAATGGGTTTTTCTAAAAACTTATGTACGAATTAATATCGTTGGCTTGGACATAAAAGGCGGCGACGGGCTCACCACCTGTCACGTTGTCCCGAAAATATCTTCGGTGGAAGGTGGGTCAAAGGGACTTAATTGTCTAGACTAGACCTCTGTCTACCCCTGTATTGGGAATTGCGTGAAGATATTTATATTTATTTATTTTACATTTATGAATTTGGTACTTACTCAGCGGTAAAGGTGAGCATTTTGGAGAAATAAAGAGATCAAAGGGGTCAGGATAATTTTTTGCATTAAATAACATGTTCTATCAAGAATTTCTCAAAAGTAATATAAAATGCCACGTAAACGATATCTAAGGTGACCATACCACTAAACCATAAAACTAATCAGAAACAAAAAAAAACATTTAACTGTTGATAATATTAAGAGTTTGACCTACGCTTGCTTTAAAATTGATATTTAGAAGGACGTAATTTTGCGCTCCCCTTGTCCATATCCCCACAACGCTTTGTCTGACAGCTATCACGTCTAATTTGGCGTTGGAAATATTAAATTCAGCGACGTTTCCCGTATTTTAAATTACTTGAAGCGGTGGCAAATAAAAGACTCACTAATGGGATGATATTTTTTATATCTTCACGCATTTCCCAATACAGGACTATTAGCCAGAGACAATTTACCGAAGCTTATTTTTTATTTCTATATGCAGTTATTGTATATAGTTTTTATGTTTATTGATGACAAAGGCAAGCGAGCATTCGGCTCGCGTACTGTTCAATGATCGAAGAATCACATGAAAATGCACGTACGTGTATTCCTTACATTTTCATACAATTTAAGCTCACAGACCGAGTACTTATATTCCGTTTTATATCTTAGATTTTATTGGTCCCCGATACTGTCATGTATTTTATAGTTTATTGCAATAATGTACTGCATATTCCATCTGCTCTACTTGGATGGATAACATAGGCAACATAAAATCGTGCATGTGAAGTTCAGTAGCATGCATAATCACATTAAAGTCGCTGTATTGATAATATTATGTTGCAAACGAAATTGCCTAACAATGCAAACGACCCAAAAAAGTAGCAAACAAAATTTTAGTGGTAGAAAAACGGCCTTTGGATCAACAACTGCTCTTTTTCTTGTGTATGTCTTATTTCAGAAACAAAAAACTATAGTGTAAGTCTCTATCAATTTAGTTTATACTTTGTAATTATAGAGCCAATCATTGTATATACATCATACACAATCATTATATATACTATTTAAAAATTATAATGAATATTTAAAAAAATTTAAAGAATTGTATATAAACGAACAACCGTCACTAAGATAAGTCAAGTGAGGCTTTTCTGTGAGGATCATACTTTATTTTTGTAAAATATTTTGTGTATCTTGAATAAATTGATATTTTCAAGTACTTTCAAAGTACCATATACAAATAGCAAATGCGTCCTTCCTTGGTTTTTTATTTCTTTATTTTTAATAAAAACACTCCGTGAAAGGTAATATCCTATCGGCCCTTTAACAGGAAATAACAAACAGCAAAACGAGATAAACTGTCGTCCTAACAAAGCTTGTTTGTCAAAGAAACAAGAGCGTTATTAAATTATAAAAAGGATCGAATGCAATTTGAAAATGTCGAGTTTTTTTCCCTATGGTTGTAGAAAATCGGTAAAGTAGTATACTGTAAGAGAATGAGTCTTAACTTTACTTGCATAAAGTAGAAAATACGCTCTAAACTACTCTCTCATCATACTAGTTTATCAAAAGTCCACTGCGTTCATCGACTCCAGCAATATCGTCCTGGTCGTTGCTCCATCTTGTGACGAGTTTTCCCACACTGAATTGCCTGTACGATGTTGCTGCCATTCGAGAACTATTCTTCTCCTGCGGTTACCCTAGTTGTGCTACGCATGGCAAGAAAAGCTCTATCCATAACTCTTTCCAACTTTAAGCTTCCGTATTCGGCCTGCAGTAAATGACCATGTCTCAGATCCTTAAGACATTACTGGCAACGCGCACTGGTTGTATACTTTCTTCCGTTTTAAGGTTTTGAAGTATACTCGACGAGTGTTGGTGTGTGTGTGTGTGTGTTTATTTTGGTATGCTTCCGTTCCAACCATCCTTAATAACCTTCGATGGCACCCTAGTTGTATCTGTGGTGATTACCAGACTTGTCAATTTGAAATATGCCTGCTTCGCAAATTCACCAGGGCATTAAACGTTTCATTTCTAAGCCGAAAAACTGTCCGCGGACATTTTCTCGGCAGTCGTTACAAAGGGAAAACTTTGAGAAGCGCCATCGACCCGTACACCGGGATTATAACCTTTTAATAATACAACGGGAAAAAAACTTTTGTTTCGCCTGTTCCAAATATAACCAACGGAGAGATTTTTCATTGAGTGACGCTCTCTTTTTTTTCCTTGTCGAGGTCCGCAATTACAAATCCTATTATCAATGCCTTTGTGCCCCCGGTAGCCTAACCGCTCCTTTTATTGTATTTTTATTTTCATTCCGCACGCACTTAATTGAGACGAGAGGGCCCATCTTAATTTTGTATCGCGTATTATTGCCTTTACGATTGTTTCCTTTACGATTGTTTCCTACCGAATTTTATATGTAGTAATGAATATTTAGGCTAAAGTATCAGCCGAAATGAAATCACACATTAATTATATTTTAATGAAATTCACAAATATCTTCACGCTGTTCCCAATAATGTGTTACGACAGAGGTTTAGACAATTAAATCCTTTTGATATCCACTTTTGGCTGAAGGGATTATTTGCGACAATGTGACTGGGATTGTGTGCCTGTCTTATGTCCAAGCCAAAGATGTAAATCGTGCAAAAGTTTTGAATAAATTCATTGGTACGAGCCTATCACCTGAGGTTTGACGCCTTTCCCAATACTGCGGCAGGTAGTCTAGACAATTGTTTCCTTTTGATTTGTCTTGTCGCCCTTCTTACGTCCAACATAGAAATATAAATCGTAAAGTTTTGAAAAAAAAAAAACGATGGTACGAGCCTTCGAGAAACGATGGGTTTAAACTCGGGTCTCTTACCTCGATTATCCAACCACACAACTATCGTGACGTGGTTTGTTTTGTACTTATTTTTTAAACTAATTTTTTAAATTTGTTTTTGTTAAACTTATTTTTTAAATTTGTTTTTGTTTTGCAGACTTGTTGCCTTAAAAAATATATTTAAGATGATTGTTTACATTACTTTTGTTTGCAATGAAACTTCACATACTTCAAATATGTGTAGGTAGGTCCAACTTGTGACATGAGTTAGTGAGTGAGACAGTTTCAGACTCGACACGTGGCGCTATTGTCGAGATCTAAATATTTCTAATTGTTTTAGATTTTAACTCAGTAATGTTGTGGCGTGTGGTTACGGTTTAAAATATGCCACCCCTTTCTTCCCGTGGGTGTCGAAGCACCTAAGTCCTTGTAAATCCCACTCGATGTGAATCCATCTGGAAATATACCAGACCAAAATTCAACAGACTGGCGACAGACTGCAGCAATTGCGAGGTGTCTGCCAATCCACATGCCAAGCGTGGCGATTATGGTAAATACCTCCTTGCTGAGGAGGGAGTAATTCAGTCCGTTGTCTAGGTATTTAATGCTTCTTGCGTTTCATAAATATGAAAAAGCGACGATAGCTGACTGATGGGGTCGAAATTCGAGTCAAGGGACCTGAGTTCGATCCCTAGGTGGTGGGTTCGCACCAATAAGTTTTTTTTCATTATTTATGTACGCTGTATATCGTATGCGTAAAGACGGCGACACTCTCACCACCTGTCAAGTCGTCGAGACAGTTGATTTTTTAAATGTATACTTTATTGTTAGCACAACTAATGCTTGATACTTATACGTAGGTATATAAGTAGTTTATTATAGTGGTAGCATTGTGGCATTCACAATAACAACTAACGTAACTTTTTTTTGGCAGAACCCGGATCAGCACCAAGGAACGTCCAGGTTCGTCCGCTCAGCTCCAGCACTATGGTCATACAGTGGGAGGAGCCCGAGACGCCTAACGGTCAAGTTACGGTACGTTCATTTACTTTTAAACTTATTATTATTGTTATAAAGTTGTTATTAAATAATTACATCACAACAGTCCGCAAGCAAAAAATTATGCGATGTAATTATTTAATAACAATTTTAAAGTAACGCCTGAGTCTATTAACTCTATTATTATTATTAGTTTATAACTATTATTATTACTAATAAATCCCCCGCAAAGTTCACGTTTTATCGTACTCGGATACTTATGACAACAGTCTCACCGACGTTCTCTTAAAAAAGTGATGGATCACTTTATTTTATGGATACCTATTTAAACATATTTCACATTATTTTAATGAATATTTTGACATGATCTAATGAGTATTTGTGCACATTCAGGTAGAGATTTTTTACGAGGGAGAGCGAGACAGAAAGTTCACAGAAAAAAGAGTGTGTGGATCACGCCCATACGTGCGCGTAATGAATATAAATACGTTATGAATGCGCACCGACTTATATGACGGCCTAAAAATTGTACCGCAGGAAATATATATCTTATTAATATTAAATAAATAATAAATTAGTATTAACTGGAGTCATGCTAAAAAAACAATCTGTAAGAAGTAGCAATCCGCTTAGTGAAAGTTCACCAAGAAATTTATATTCCTGTCAAACGAGGCTCTTAATATTTAGGTTGTTGCCGGAGTGCTAAGAGGGCTTCATTAGTATAAGAAGCCTTCCTGGACTTTCCTTTGTTTTATTCGTTGAATTAACAAAATGAAGAGTTTGACAATGAAACTAATTTTATAGGATAGAATTTAATCGAATCTTTATTTTGATCTTGTTATCATATATTAGTATAAGAGCATAATAGTGGAAACATGTCTCTCCGTGGACGAGTGGCGTAAACACCGGTTTTCAAGATTTCGCAATCTCGAGTTCTCCATTGGGATCGGAGCAATGTATGTGATGTTTAAAAAAAATTGTCCTGTATTTTTTTATTTGAGTTCCTCAGTGGTAGCCAAGTAAATAGCCAGGTATTAATTGTTAGTAACAAATCAATTTTTGTGAGAGGCCTATGTTCAGCAGAAAACTTCAATAGACGGTTAAGAAAAAATATTACAATAATATAGAAGGAGAAATATTATTATAAATACGTACATGAAACTGAAAAAAAATCTAATTTGAGTTTAATAATGACTTTTATGGCAATAGAAATTTGTGGAAATAATAAAAAAAAAATTCACAGAGATGAATATAAATCATTCTCGTAGGCCTCTACAGCAAGGTACAGTTTTCTATAATCACCTAGCGTGGCGATTGACGATCGTAGCATCAGACTCCCCACACCTCATCACTGGCTATCGACAGTTGGCAGAATCGTTATTAAATATATAAAAATCCCAAACCAGAAAGCATACCGTTGACGGTCGGCAGTATCCATGGTGAGAGGAGTCTGGTAGTGTAGTCACCAATCTTTACCTAAGTAGTGACCTCTATTATGTATCTTATTACTCTGTTATTATTCTCCAGTTCTCAAAGCGCAGGGAATCTTAAAACTAGATCACATGCGTAATCGTTCAATATCTTGACCCCATTCCCGGCACTGAGGTAGATAATGGCATAGACAATTAAGTACTTTCGACCCACCGTCCACCGAAGACATTTTTTGCGATAGCTTGACAGGTTGTTAGCCTGTCGCCGTGTTTATGTCCAAGCCAATGGTTATGAGATAACCAAATCGTAGATAAGTTTTTGAAAGAAAAAACATTGGTAGGAGGTACCGATGGACCGTACTCGGGTCGAATTCCGATCATCCAACCACTCGGCTATCGTGACTTGTAATAATTTCGTTCAATATAATATTTTTGTTATAAAATATGTAGCACTGAAGCTGCCTCATTTATTAGCCAAATATTATGTATAGATACAATAGATATGTACATTTGATGCAGGGTTACAAAATCTACTACACCACGGACCCGTCCCAACCTCTGCAGTCCTGGAACTCTCAAATGGTGAGAAAATCAAATATGTATTTTGAATCGCATGCTTAAATATATTTCTAATAATAATATATAAATATACATACATAAGGCTGTAAATATAATGATCTGCTGCGACACATGTATGATATACGACATACTTATAATAAAAACAAAGAGTTTCTATTTGGTAAAAGCTCTTTGTATCTTCTTCGTTGTCTCTTTAGTATCAATTATTTCTGAATAAATTTCTTTGCTAGTATTTTATAATTTTGCTTCACAAATCCATTTGTTTCATGATGTATTATTAAAAAGCTAATTATGTATTATTAAAGAAATACTCAAAAAAAGCACATCTCATATTTTATAACATGTATGTTCACACATAAATGTGACATATTCGACGACCGCCGTGGACGAGAGGCGCACACGCCGGTTTTCATGTTGCCACCAGGTCTAAGGTCCCGGGTTCGATTCCCAGTCGTGTCAATGTAGAAAACATAGTTTGTGGTGCTTTCTTTTTTTTTATTCTATAACACAAATGCTTAAGCTGATTACTTTGGGGACCTGAGCAACGTATGTGACGTTGTCCCTATCAATGCACTTGTTTTATTTATTTAAAATTAAATTAAATGCCTTCACGCAATTCCCAATTCAGGGGTAGATAGAGGTCTAGTCTAGACAATTAAGTCCCTGCGACCGACTTTCCACCGAAGATATTTTCGGGACAACGTGACAGGTGGTGAACCCGTCGCCGTATTTATGTCCATGCCAACGATATATAATTCGTATATAAGTTTTTTGAAAAACCCATTGGTACGAGTCTGACACCTGGGGACCGAACTCGGATCTCTCGACTCGATATCCCGACCACCCAACCACTTGGCTATCGTGATTTAATTAATTAATTTAATTAATTGCATATTTCCGGCAGCTGGACAATAGCCACCTGACGACCATCAACGAGCTGACCCCGCACACTGTGTACACGATACGGGTGCAGGCTTTCACGTCGGTCGGGCCGGGCCCGGTCTCGGCGCCGGTCCAAGTGAAAACGCAGCAAGGTCAGTGTGGTTGGTTAACTACTGTCGTACCTTTTTTTCTATAGGAAAAGGGAGGCAAACGAGCAGGTGGCTCACGTGATTACCGCCGCCCATGAACACCCGCAACACCAGAGGCTTAGCAGATGCGTTGCCTCCCTTAGAGTACCCCCTCCGCCATAATTGGGGGAGGAGGGTGTGTGGGCCACCGGTTACCTGCACTCACCAGACGAAACGCAGAAGTTTGTTAGACTTCTACTTTACGCCGGTATTCTGTGAGGTCTTGGTAAACAAGAGTCAGCCTTACAATGAACCTACTGTCTACTTACCTTGTCATGATCTAAATTTTCAGTTGCACAGTTATACACACTTGTGCAACAGTGAATTTTGTAAACATGCAACTAATTACATCAAACGTAAGTGACAACAAACGCAAGGATAAACTTATATGTAGCACATACTTTTACGCTCATTATTTTGATTTGCACGTACAATCTTCATTCTCATTTTATTTTATTTTCTTTATATATTTAATTTTCAAGAAAAACTTACTGCTTACAAACAAGACAAGACAGTTATAATGGCATAGAATAGAAATTTTTCCAAAGTTTTTTTCCAAAGTTAAAATATGAGTACAAAGAATAAATATGAATAGTACATTTTCCCACGTTGAGTTATTTGCACCACCCTTGTTAAAGTCCACTGTAGGCTATAGATCTCACTTCTAAATCAGGATTTGCAGTAACCGCCACGGTTGTCAGACGAATACAGACGCTTAATTCTGGTCTGGTATTTTTGATGATGTGGCGATGGTTATCCCTCCATCTGTCGGTATCCAATATCAAACTACCATTCCAAGGTTTTTTTTCCGTAGAAGCAAATTCTTTATACACGAACGTTTCTTGACTGGGAGGCCAGCGTAAAGAACAGTGTCAGTCAACATTAAGCATCGTCATCATAAGTTTTGTTTGCACAGGCGTGCCGTCGCAGCCGTCAAACTTGGTGGCGGTGGAGGCTGGCGAGACGTCGGTGACGCTGCAGTGGAAGCAGCCCGCGCACGCGGGCGACCACATCGTCTCCTACGAGCTCTACTGGAACGACACTTACGCTAAGGAACACCACAGGAAGTATGATCTTTGACTGACAAAAAACTTATTATAGAACTCTATATATTTATGTGATAAATCTCACCTACATTAACTGTTTTAAAAATTTTGATTATAAATATAATTTTGATATAAAAAAAAGTTTGGTTATTAATTTTTACTAAATTTTACTGATTATAATAATTGAAATAATGGTTTTTGTGCTCTTAATATAACCAATAGCTACTAGTGCCTAGTGTCTTCGAAACTATGGGTCGCGGGTTCGAATTTTCCTAGACACATTTGTATGTTGTATAAAAATATTTGTATTACAGTCTTAAACGAAAATTTATTTTTATTTAATATTTGTATTTCATATAGTATTTTATACATATGTCTGGTAGCTTCCAAATCTAGTTCAACATGTCGAAATGTTTATAATCCTAGACGGATACAAAACGCGGAATCGTACACACTGAACGGGCTGTATCCTAACACCCTGTACTACATCTGGCTGGCGGCGCGCTCGCAGCGGGGCGAGGGGGCCACCACGCCGCCCATCGCCGTCCGAACCAAACAATATGGTATGTTGTCGTGGGCCGGACAGCGAGTGAGTGGTAACCACACGGCGGCTGGATAAACTGGTACACATTGGCTTGGAATGGGTTCGGTTTAAAAAAAAAACATTACGTTTGTATCTGGCACGGTGACAGACCGAATGCTGTATTTAAAAATATAAAAAGACAATTCGTAACTTGAAGCAGCCTGTGTGCTTTTCGTTTCAAGGACGTATACAGGTTGTTCTGTTTTGGGGAATTTCGTGAAGACACATGTGAAGATTAAATAATGTGGATATGACAATTTCTAACAGAGATGAAGTATAAGTCTAAGATTTGTAGGTTTTAACATCTTAACTCACAACTACTGGATCCCTTCCAAGCCAATAAAAACAATTTAAGAATAATAAGTATGTGAGCCTATGTATGAGGGTTTTTCAGGTAATTTCTACTGTAATATTTTACATAAACGCACATGCCCGGCACGCTGCCAGTAATACAAGCACAAGCACCAAATTTTATATCACAATAATATGTGTTTTTGTATTTGTAAACTTGTCGAAACGGTTTTACGTACACGCCTTTATACGCAATTCGTAAAATTATTTTATGAACATCATTTGTCGTCTTCTCATTGCATCTGACTACTTAATTAGCGCGTACTGTGATAACTTTCTCCGAGTAATTAATTATTGAAAGGTTAGGACGTTGATCAGTGTTATTTCATAATAAAATAAATAATTTGAGGCGTGTACAAAATACCTTAGTAGTAGCTTTATGTTGTTCGTATGTCTAAGTTTTATTCGATGAGATTATTTCTACTTATAAATTTTTTTCTTTTCAATATTTATTACAAGCGGCATCATGAACACTGGATTATTAAATAATGTTTATTTATTTTAAAAATACTGAGGGTGTTCCTCGCGTCGCTATTCTAGAAAATAATTATCACAATTTTCTTCCAACAGGAGAAAGTGTGACGGATACTTAGAGATGTATGGGCGAGCGGATCCTACATTTACACCACACAGATATTGACAACTATGTGCATGCTCGATTGATTTATTTTTGACGGTTCCCGTCCTTCTCTTTCTGTTTCGTTATGGGCACAGTTTTTTTATTTGATCGCATTCAGTGATTGCATCGATTAGGTTGTCGTAACGCAACTGTCAGCGTTTTACTTGGACTTGACCTCCGTCCGGTGGCGGGTGCGCCGGGACGATTGGGTTGTGATTGGACATGCTCCGGTTGCGACGCACCGATGCGTCCGATGGTCCTTTGTTTTTCCACTCAAGTAAATCTAGCTCAGACTTCGGCTGGCGGAGCGCGACGGTTCGGAGCGAAGCGACGCGACCGCGTGTCCCCTCGAGTGGCTCGCGGGGCCGGTGCGAAGCCGAAGCACCGGGGTGGGGGAAGGGGGGCACGCGGGGGGCCGCGGGGGCGGCGCTTCGCTCTGACGCGCGAGCCTTGTCCAGTGCCGGGCGCGCCGCCGATGAACGTGACGGCGGTGGCGGTCTCGCCGACGGCGGTGCGCGTGTCGTGGCAGCCGCCGCCCGCGGAGCGCGCCAACGGGCGCATCGCGTACTACAAGCTGCTGTGCGTGGAGGCGGGCCGCGGCGACTCGGAGGCGACCGTGGTGCGGCTCAACGGGACCACGTTCGTGCTGGACGAGCTGCGCCGCTGGACCGAGTACCGCGTGTGGGTGCTGGCCGGCACCAGCGTGGGCGACGGGCCCGCCTCCTACCCCGTCACGGTGCGCACGCACGAGGACGGTACGTGTCGCATTCACAGCTCTCGCATAACGTTGCGTGGTACGGGGGCTCAATTTTGTCACGCTCGCCTCTACAATTGCGAATATCGAAAGGAAAAATTTTTACTATTATTATTATTATTACATTTGTTATTGTTGCATTACTTAAAAACAAAACTTACTTGAACTTCGTTCGTATAATTTCATTTCATAAGGTATAAACCTCACTGCTTAAAACAGCACTAACATGATGACAATTATTTTCTGCAAAAAAGCGATATTCATCATGAATCAAAGAGAGAGTCATAAAGTTGAGCCTTTTTTCACAACATAATTAATAACTACTAATAATAAACATTTACTTCGCCGAAACATTGTCTAACTTATCAAACCTTTTTGTGTAATATAAGAGGAAAAGATTTAATGACCGAGGGAAACTCCAACAAAACTACCTCATTCTCTTGCTTCAATAAAGATTTATATTACGCCATAAATAAAACTTCTTATCCTCTGATGTTACACTTTTCTATACTAATAATCTTTTAAATTGTGATACTTGTAAATCTGCTGCGGGATTGGGTATGGTGATTTCGTCACGTATTGAATAAAATCATTCATGTAATCCAGTATAATAATTCTCACTTTTGTGAAGTCTTAAATCCGAAATGGATGATTTTATGTTAGATTTACGCGGTACGAACGGAAATAAAATACTTTTTCATTATCATTGGGTTTGTAATTAAGAGGCATATTGTTATGTAATGAAGGTGTTCATTATGCCATCCCCACAGCTATTTCCATTCCTGCCGCGTTTTACTTACAATTCAATTATCATATTCTTTAAATGGTGGCGGGTTTAAATGTGTTCACATTTTCCTATAACATGTTATAATTCTCTACATTTTGCGCCACAGATAAGATCAAAGATACTAATGTCATTTTTTCTTTTGTTTCTTTCTCGTGAGCATATAGCAGGATTCTAATCAAGGAGGTTAATTCTCGTAACAAAGTTTTAAATATGCTTGCCGATGAGTTTAAATGTAATATATTATTATAATTTATGATCACGCATTCATTTTGATTTCACTGTATTTTAGTCGCTGTGTTCAGCGGCATAGCGTCGACTTTCGACTTTTCCACTCACTGTCACATGTAATGATTTGGTTCTGATAACGCGTCCCATCGATCAGTTCTTTGTCAGATCGCTAATGATGGCACTCACTGAAATGCAAAAAGTTTATACTGCACCTGGTATAGTGTCGACGGCACCGTTATATTATTGGTTTTGACGCACCGTTATTGAGTATTTAGCAATGGACACAATTTTGCATGCTTTCTTTGGAGACACAGCACTGTTTTTCGTTCAGTTAATTTCACCGAGCACCAGTTAGGTTTACAACTGTTTGCTGTACGCAACCGTTGGATCGGTCGATACGGTTGCGTGAGGCAAATTGGCACTTTTAGGGAGCACTCAGCACTACAAGCGACGACACGAGGTGAGAGAGCGAGTGGGTGACACATCAAGCATTTTACCGCTCGACTGGCTCAATCACACGAGTGATAACTTTGTGACGCAAACGCGTATCCATTTCGAAGTTTAACTTTTGCCTCCGACTGTACTTACAGCTTACGTTTGCGTCACAAAGTGTATTGAGCCGCGTCGCGCGTCTGAGCCGGACATGCACCACGGCCCGAGCGCCGCATTTGAATACCAATACCGTGAACACAACACGCGCGCATGCTACTGCACTACTCACAACTACTACTTCCGTACTGACTGTACTGTCTGACTACTTGTACTCTTAGCGGGAAGGCTGCGGGTCGAAGCGACAGGGTCCCGAGGATCCGTTCTAAATTTTAACAATGAACCAATTTGGTCCCGAAAAGGATCCGACGGATCAGATCCGTGAACGCACTTCGCCTGTATTCCCCGACTGCTCAGCTCGGACTAGACTACGCGCTACTCCTCTATCTTTCTGTCTCTCTTTCTGTCTATCTAAATCGCTCTTAAGCTACACTCTCTCGCAAGTAGCAAATACTCTCGCCTTTCTTCCTTCTTCTGTATTCTCTATCAAACTTTCGTCGTGCATGCACACTAGATATTGTTACATAATATACAGAAAACTATTATGCCTAACGTACGCTATTGCAAACAAACGCGGCATCTGAGGAACGCAGCGAGATTATTCGGCATCTTTGTAATGACAGTCCTAAAGTACCTTCAACATGTACTTCAAATCAAACAGTTTATTTTTTTTTTTTGAAGAGCACAGCCAGTGGGCCATGACACCTTGACACTGTCACAATTCACAGAAGACAGAAACACAAGGAAGCGAAGCAACAACACAACACACCAATGCAAAGATGGGCGCTCATTGACAAGATAACACTGATGAAGCACACACACAAAGATCGGCGCCGTCGCGTTAATCAATACATGTGCGTGTGAGTGACTTACGAAGCGCTAAAGACGAAGGAATATCTAAAAGTTGTATGCAATCTCTTCCTGTTCGTAATACTTTAGAAAAAACTTAAGGATTGGCATAATATAATTAATTACATAGTTCTAGCAAGAAAATGTATTCGCGTCAGTATTTTACGGAAAACTTTACGAACAGGAAAAAGCAATGCACTACTAAAAGCGATCACGGCGTCTCAAGCCGATTAACCGGAAAACGCCTCCTAAAGAGCTCAAAGTACATAAAGGAAGCGAAATAAGAGTACCCCCATTTTGCCGACAAGCGTTCTACTCTCGTAATCTCTCACTTAGTAGTTCCGTTCGCCCTGCAATGTACGCACAATTTGTCTTAAATGTACTTGAATGCGTTTTTCTCTTTTTTTTCTCTCGTCACTGACTTTATATGGGCCGCTGGTAACCCGTACAGCTGTAAGGAGTGAGTATAAATTACTATAGTGCTTGTATCGATGTGCGTTTGTGCTTGTGCCTAAGCTTTAAGTAGTTTTTATCTTCCTAGCATCTTAATCTAACTGGAACAAACTGCAAGTGGTTATTGTTGAAAGACGCATGTCTGTGCCGTCTGCAGATGGTTCGGAACTGACTTGGCGTGTTAAATAACCCGTGCTATTACCACCCAAGTCTATTTCACGAGGCATGATCCCTTGCAGCCTGTAAATAAATTTATTAGATATAGATCTGCCGCTTATAATATACCTATAGATGTACTTAATAAATGTTGATTCTTTGTAAAAGCTTAACGATTTTAGTTGGTCTAAACGATGTGGATTGGAAGGTAATGAATTTCAATTGTTTTGATGATGTGAAAGGGCGTAAATATAACAGTGTGTGTTGGTATTCAAATGCCCGATCGAGATGCTGAATGGCGTTTGTGAAGAGACGCCGCGGACCCAAATACTCTATCAGCATTACCGGCGACGCTGGCTATATGCGACCTTCGGTGATATTGACATCCGTTCGAAATTTTGCGACGCTTACCACAGAGCCTGTAACGCAAACGCTTTACCCCTTAAATTCAAATTGCTTTAGGTAGATTTTTCTCTAGCACGTTCACGTAGATGCTGATAGGGAGTTTAGGTCGGCAGTGATGGATGTCCGGTTGAGTTTCTAACATGAGACCGGTGTACTTACAGTGCCTGGTGAGCCTCAGGATGTGAAGGTGACCGCAATCAACTCCACATCGATACACGTGACCTGGAAGCCCCCGCAGGAGAAGGAAAAGAATGGCATCATACGAGGCTACCATGTGCATGTGCAAGAGATGCGCGACGAGGTGAGATATTTTCACATTTTATTGCATAAAATGTGAAAATATATTAAGACAACTGATTCTTGTGTTCAGATTCTTTTAAAGAATAAATATTTTCAAGTGATGTGTGTAATCTTATTACAATTTTTTCTAAACTTTAACTGTAACTTTTAACACATTATAAGACGCCCTGCCCTGCATACGATGAAGCAACGCCGTATACCTGTAGTTGGCTACACTCTCATATCTTTGGCAATATATTAGGCTTGTATTGATCAGTGAACTTGTTACTGACTGAATGAAAAAATCTATAAGAAACTATATTCATTTCTTAATGTCAACTTCATCTACAAGGAAGCTCAGCTAGTTTTTGTCCTTAAATTAAACTCACCCTGATGAAGGACCTCGGACCGGTCCGAATCCAGACCTTCTCTAATTGTTTATCCGTGAGATTATCCTAGTTTTAATTATTTAGTTGGCAAAGTCACATGAAAGTTTCAATAAATTAAATTAAATAACAAAAGCCTAGTATTCAGTAAGTAAGTAAGTAAGCCTGGTTTGTATCCCGCTAGTGGTAAAATTTCTGTAATAAATATGACTCGAGTCGTACATTTTTGTACGTATATATGAATATTTATCTATGTCAATATATACGCATGTATGAAAATATGTGGTGCCATTAGCTTGGATATAAATACGGCAACAGGCTAAAGTTGTTTGTAAGGACTTAATTGTCAAATCCTCTGCCTACCCCAGTATTATAAATTTGCGTGAACACATAGATGGAAGAAGTCACGATAACCGAGTGGTTGTATGGTCGGAATTTCGAGTCAGGAGACCCGAATGCTATCCCAGGTGACAGGGTCGTACCAATGTTTTTTTTTATAAAAACTTATGTACAAATTACATCGATGGCTTGGACATAAAGAAAGCGACGGGCTCACCACCTGTTACGTTGTCCCGAAAATATCATCGGTGGAAGGTGGGTCGATGAGACTTCCAGTCTAGACTAGACCTCTGTCTACCACCGTATTGGGAATTGCGTAAAAGATATTTATTTATTTTATTTCACGTAAACGGAGGCGTCCATGGTACTAGTGAGTGTGTCCGCCGTCCAGGGCAAGGGGCTGCTGAACGAGCCGATGCGTTTCAACGTGATGGACGAGACGACGTTGTCGCTGAACGTGTCCGGTCTGCAGCCGGACACGCGCTACAGCGTGCAGGTGGCGGCGCTGACCCGCAAGGGCGACGGTGACCGGAGCCCGCCCGTCTCGGTCAAAACACCGGGCGGAGTGCCCAACCGGCCCACCGTCAATCTCAAGTTAGTAGTTCGGCAGTTACTACTCGAGCGTTACTTTGACGAAATTTTTTGTAATAAAGATGTTATTGTAAAACTAGCTGCAGGCGACCGCTACGCGTGGCCCCTTGCGGGTGGATTTTCCTAGTCCCTACTAAATTTGAAGTGTCTAGGCCTTATGGTTACAGAGATATCGTGATGAATGTGTCAGTGGTATTTCCCTTATATATATACGGAATACGTAGCACGATGCCGCATGCAAAGATAAAGGGCGTATGTTACCTGGTCCTAAAAGAAGAAGACCAGACTCCGTCCCATACATGCATGCACAAATACCAGGTAGCATACACCACTACCGAAATATTACACGGCGTGTTCCAAAACAAGGCATTATCTTGCGTGTAGACTCTGCGGCCACTCATTGTTGAGCTACATATTTATTAGTAGTTCGATTCTTGCCGTGAACTCTTTTATTGTCTCATTGCTCCAAAAAGACCGAAACTTTGAGCAATAGAGAAAACGTTTCAAAACGTTCGAAAAAACCATCCGATAGGTTTATCGAGTTTACGTATATTGTCTGTATTTAAATCTCTAGTGTTTGTTATGTAATTAAAACAAGTACTTGATTTATTTCTCTAATGTATTAAGTTGTATTTTCTTTTATTAAGGCGTTTCATTTTCTTTCTCGAAAAAAAGGTTCTCTCAAGGAAAAAAAATTTTCTCGAGATAAAAGATATTTTCCACCTTTAACATTGCTGGCCGGTCTGAAGGTCGCATGGTGTTTTTTATTCTTCTTCTTTCTTAGGTTTATGGCCTCTTTTTTTCTCTCTCTCTCTCTTTTCAGAATTTTGCCAATATGGTGTTTTATGAGATGTTTATCCGGTCAACTATCATTAAGGCTTTTTTTGACACCCACGAAAAGATAGTCTTAAGAATATACCACCAAAATTCTTACGCTTTAACACATTTATTGATGCAATCTATAATTGGTCATAACATTTAAAAGAGATTTCTTTTTTATGTATAATCTAGTAAAATAATATAAACGGAGTTATAAAGTTTCTTATCCTCTACATTTATAAAACAGTACTAATCAAACTTAATTTTTTTTAGGGTATTGGAGCGAGATCCTATAGTTTCTATAGAACTGGAATGGGCCAAACCGACTCAGACATATGGAGATTTGCTCGGTTATCGACTGAGATACGGTATCAAAGATCAACAGTTGCAAGAAGAAAACTTTGCCGGAACGAAAGTTAGCTCGTATAGAATTACAGATTTAGAAAGAGGAGTCCAATATGAGTTCAGAGTGGCTGGAAGGAATCACATCGGTATCGGTCAAGAAACTATTAAATATTGGCTTACACCCGAAGGAGCACCAAAAGGTCCACCAACGAATGTTACATATCATTTTCAAACGCCTGATATTATCAGCGTTACGTGGGAACCGCCAGTAAGAGCAGATAGAAGTGGTCAAATTAAGAAGTACGACATCCAATTTTATAAAAAGGGTGATCAATCGTCACTGGTAGAGAAAACAACAGAGTCAATGAAGGCCGTTTTCACTGGTTTGGAAGAAGATGCCCACTATATTTTCAGAGTCCGAGCCTATACGGATCAAGGAGCTGGACCATATAGTAAAGACGTCACAGCACACACCGAAAGGGATATCGGTAGAGCGCCCATGTCTGTGAAAGCTGTGGCAACTTCGGAATCAGGTATCGAAGTCTGGTGGGAAACGGTTCCATCAAGGAGAAAAGTAATTGGATATGTTATTTTCTATACGATGACGCCAGTGGAAGATTTGGATGATTGGCATCAGAAAACAGTTCACGTAACTCATTCCGCGGATATAGAAAACTTGGAGAAATTCGCCGAGTATGCTGTTGCAGTTGCTGCGAAAACAGCGGATGGCTTGGGAAGATTGTCGGAGAAAGTTACAGTTAAAGTAAGGCCAGAAGAAGTGCCTTTACACCTAAGAGCTCAAGACGTGTCTACACACTCGATGACGCTCTCATGGTCACCACCATTACGCTTAAATCCTGTTAGTTATAAGATTTCATATAATGCTATCAAGGAGTTTGTTGACTCACTTGGTATGACACAAACACAAGAAATTCCCAAAAGGGAAATTATTATTAAGCACGATAAAACATCCCATTCTATCAACGATCTATCTCCATTTACAACATATAACGTCAACGTCAGTGCAATTCCTAATGACGATTCGTATAGACCGCCAACTAAAATAACTGTGACAACACAAATGGCCGCGCCCAAACCAATGGTCAAGCCAGATTTTTACGGTGTCGTCGAAAATGAAATACTTGTTATTCTTCCTCAGGCCTCGGAAGAGTATGGACCTATTTCACATTATTATCTTGTTGTAGTGCCAGATGATAAAGCACATAACCACAAAAATCCAGATCAGTTTTTAACGGATGATTTGATTAAAAATAATGCCAGAACCGACGACGAAAACGCTCCATATATTGCGGCTAAATTCTTACAGAGAAATATATTATATACGTTTCACCTTGGCAACGATGAGTTATATGAAGGATTTCTTAACAGAAAATTAAATCCAAGCAAGAAATATCGAGTTTTCGTCAGAGCTGTTGTTGACACACCACAAAACATCTTTATACCTCCAGTCCGTTTTCGGAATATTTGTCATTGGATATGCGTGAAGCCCCTCCAGGAGAGGAGCCGAGTCGACCTGATCCCAAAGACATTAACGGAGATCCTGAGATAAGAATTGAAGAAAATAGAAAAGAAGCCGGCATGCTTTGGGTTATTGGGCCTATAATTGCAGCATTAATGCTTTCTCTGTGTTTAGTACTACTGTTTATTATGAAACGACGACGCCAGCCTTGTAAAACTCCTGATCAAGCAGCCGTGACTAGACCGTTAATGTCAGCTGATGTTGGTTTTGGCGCGCCTTCGGATCCTGTAGAAATGAGACGATTAAATTTCCAAACTCCAGCAATGATCTCCCATCCACCTATCCCGATATCAGAACTTGCTGATCATATTGATAGACTCAAAGCTAATGATAATCTAAAGTTCTCTCAAGAATATGAAAGTATTGAACCAGGCCAGCAATTTACATGGGATCATTCCAACATGGAAGTCAACAAACCAAAGAACAGATACGCTAACGTCATTGCCTACGACCACAGTCGCGTTATTCTACAGCCCATCGACGGAATACTTGGTAGTGATTACATCAATGCCAATTACTGTGATGGCTATCGTAAGCACAACGCGTACGTTGCGACGCAAGGGCCTCTACAGGAAACCTTAGCCGATTTCTGGCGAATGTGCTGGGAATTACGTACAGCCACCATCGTCATGATGACAAAGTTGGAGGAGAGAACTAGAATCAAATGCGATCAATACTGGCCAAGTAGAGGCAGCGAAACGTACGGTATGATGACTGTGACCATCGCCGAAGTTCAAGAATTAGCTACCTATTGCATTCGTACATTCCAAATCACACGAAACGGAGGAACTGAAAGGAGGGAGATAAAGCAGCTGCAGTTCACTGCGTGGCCCGATCACGGCGTGCCCGACCATCCGGCGCCCTTCTTGCAATTCCTGCGTCGTGTGCGCGCCTTGAACCCACCCGACGCTGGTCCATTAGTTGTTCACTGTTCCGCCGGCGTCGGTCGCACCGGCTGCTTCATCGTCATCGACTCCATGCTCGAAAGGGCCCGCCACGAGCGCACAGTGGATATATACGGTCACGTAACTTGCCTCCGGGCCCAACGCAACTACATGGTGCAAACTGAAGACCAGTACATTTTCATTCACGACGCTTTATTGGAGGCTGTTATTTGCGGCGACACCGAAGTGCCGGCGCGTAACCTGCACGCTCACATCCAGAAGTTGATGCGCGTCGATACAATTGAGAATATAAACGGTATGGAGCTAGAGTTTAAAAAGCTGGCGAACATGAAAGCTGATTCCAGCCGCTTCGTGTCGGCCAGCCTGCCATGCAATAAGCACAAGAACAGGCTCGTTCACATCCTGCCATTCGAGTCTACTCGCGTCTGCCTGACGCCGCGTGACGGATCCGACTATATTAACGCGTCCTTCGTCGATGGATATAGATACCGGGCCGCATATATTGCGACGCAGGGCCCTCTGCCAGACACAACGGATGATTTCTGGCGAATGCTTTGGGAGCATAATTCAACTATTATCGTGATGCTGACCAAGTTAAAGGAAATGGGCAGGGTAAGACGTAGTATTTTTTTTAATGTAATGAATTTTTTTAATATTTAAATGTTGAGAATGACTCTAACTTGTTTTATTTTTCAGGAGAAATGTCACCAGTACTGGCCGTCTGACCGCTCCGTTCGCTACCAATGCTTCGTGGTCGATCCGATCGCTGAGTATAACATGCCCCAGTATATCTTGAGGGAATTCAAGGTAAACATTTTTACTTACCTATGTCTTTTAGAAATAAATTAATGTACTATTGTAAAATCGAACAGAAATATTTAGATTTATGATATTAGCCAAGAGTGGCAGGGTGACATTGTTGCTATAGTACGGCCGATCGGGCCTCAGTAACAATTGAATAACTCTTTTGTTTATAGTAATTGAATGAGAATGTAATAGAAATGCTATAGTGGTAGAGCTACGCATCAGCTTTTGTTGTTGCATGAATGGGCCGGCTCGACCGGGAAAGTACCTCGACCTCACAGAATACCGGTGTAAAGTAGAAGTCTTACAAACTTCTGCGTTTTGTCTGGTGAGTGCAGGTAACCGGAGGCCCACAAACCCCCCTCCCCCGATTTGGGGGGGGGGGGGCACTCTAAGGCCGGCCACGCATCTGCTATGCCTCTGGTATTGCGGGTGTTTATGGGCGGCGGTAATCACTTACCATCTCGTGAGCCGCCTCCTCGTTTGCCGGCCTTTTCTATAAAAAAAATGTAAATTTCTTTTTTATTGAAATCTATACTATAGAGTAATTCTTTATCAAATATTTCACCTGGACCTACGCAAGTCACGATAGCCGAGTGGTTGGGTGGTTGGGTGGTCGGAATTTCGAGTCAAGAGACCCGAGTTCGATCCTCAAGTGGCCGTACCAATGGGTTTTTCTAAAAACCTATGTACAAATTATATCGTTGGCTTGAACATAAAGACGGCGACGTGCTCACCACCTGACACGTTGTCCCGAAAACATCTTCGGTGAAAGGTGGGTCGAAGGGACTTAATTGTCTAGACTCGACCTCTGTCTACCCCTGTATTGGGAATTGCGTGACCTACGCACAGACAAACAAACGTAAAGACCAGATAATCCGAAACGCGCGACCGCGCAGGTGACGGACGCGCGCGACGGCGCCTCGCGGACGGTGCGCCAGTTCCAGTTCACGGACTGGCCGGAGCAGGGCGTGCCCAAGAGCGGCGAGGGCTTCATCGACTTCCTGGGTCAGGTGCACAAGACCAAGGAGCAATTCGGGCAGGACGGGCCCATCACAGTGCACTGCAGGTGAGACACGTATATTGTCCTTCGTCAGTCGAGTCGGTGCTTTCCTCTGTTGTTTTGTGCTTCTAAATGAACCTTGGACAGTTTTAATGATCTGGTTTTTGGAAGGAAGTTGTTGATCGGCGATGGGCTCAACACTTGGCAAGGTGTGCGAAATAGGATTCGTTGAAAGCGCTGAAAAGAAGCCTCAAAATTTTGATAAATAAAATAACAAGGCGACCTTTGAGATTATTTTACATGAGATTTGACATAAGTTATGACTTTTTATCAAAAAAAGGCATATTTGACGTGGTTATTACATATAATTTATCTCGACACTTTCATAATTGTGCTACATTCTATCTATCTAAATTTAAACGAGTTGGTGTATCCGTGTGGCAGCGCGGGCGTAGGACGTACGGGCGTGTTCATCACCCTGTCGACGGTACTGGAGCGCATGCAGTACGAGGGCGTGCTGGACGTGTTCCAGACCGTGCGCACGCTGCGCACGCAGCGCCCCGCCATGGTGCAGACCGAGGTAAGTCCAACACGCACACACGTACACAACACATCACACACACATACACAAAATACATCACACACACACACACGTTCACAACACATCACACACACACACACACACACACACACACACACACACACACACACGTACACGACACACATCACATACACACACACGCACGCACGTACTGGACGTGTTCCAGACCGTGCGCACGCAGCGCCCCGCCATGGTGCAGACCGAGGTGAGCCCAACACGCACACACACGTACAACACACATCACACAACACGTACACAACACACATCACACACGTACACAACACACATCACACACACATACACAAAATACATCACACACACACACACGTTCACAACACACATCACACACACACACACACACACACACACACACACACACGTACACGACACACATCACATACACACACACGCACGCACGTACAGGGCGTGTTCCAGACAGCGCCCCGCTATGGCACAGACCGAGGTGAGCCCAACACGCACACACGTACACAACACACGTACACAACACACATCACACACACACGTACACAACACACATAACAAATCACATACACACACACGCACGCACGTACTGGACGTGTTCCAGACCGTGCGCACGCAGCGCCCCGCTATGGTACCGACCAAGGTGAGCCCAATACGCACACACGTACACAACACACATCACACACACGTTCACAACACACATCACACACACACGTACACAACACACATCACACACACACACACATAACACATCACATACACACACACGCACGCACGCACGTACTGGACGTGTTCCAGACCGTGCGCACGCAGCGCCCCGCTATGGTACCGACCAAGGTGAACCCAATACGCACACACGTACACAACACACGTACACAACACACGTCACACACACGCGTACACAACACACATCACACACACGTACACAACACACATCACACATACACGTACACAACACACATCACACACACACACACATAACACATCACATACACACACACGCACGCACGTACTGGACGTGTTCCAGACAGTGCGCACGCAGCGCCCCGCTATGGTACCGACACGTACACAACACACATCACACACACACACACGTTCACAACACACATCACACACGTACACAATACACATCATACACACGTATACAACACACACACGTACATAACACACATCACACACACATGCACACAACACACATCACACACACGTACACAACACACATCACACACACACACGTACACAACACACATCACACACACGCACGCACGTGCTGGACATGCGCACGCAGCGCCCCGCCATGGTGCAGACCGAGGTGAGCCCAACTCGCACACACGTACACAACACACATCACACACATACACAACACACATCACACACACGTACACAACACACATCACAGACACACACAGACACACGTACACAACACACATCACACACACGTACACAACAGACATCACACAAACACGTACACAACATACATCACACACACACACATAACACATCACATACACACACACGCACGCACGTACTGGACGTGTTCCAGACCGTGCGCACGCAGCGCCCCGCTATGGTACCGACCGAGATGAGCCCAATACGCACACACGTACACAACACACATCACACACACATTCACAACACACATCACATACACACTCGTACACAACACACATCATACACACGTATACAACACACACACGTACATAACACACATCACACACACGTATACAACATCACACACGTACACAACATACATCACACACACACATCACACACACACGTACACAACACACATCACACACACGTACACAACACACATCACACACACACGTACACAACACACGTACACAACACTCATCACACACACACACATAACACATCACATACACACACACACACACACGCACGCACGTACTGGACGTGTTCCAGACCGTGCGCACGCAGCGCCCCGCCATGGTGCAGACCGAGGTGAGCCCAACACGCACACACGAACACAACACATCACACAACATGTACATAATATTATTATCATAATAACATGTACATAATATACATTACATAACATGTATATAATATACATTACATAACATGTATATAATATACATTACATAACATGTATATAATATACATTACATAACATGTATATAATATACATTACATAACATGTATATAATATACATTACATAACATGTATATAATATACATTACATAACATGTATATAATATACATTACATAACATGTATATAATATACATTACATAACATGTATATAATATTATTATCATAATAACATGTACATAACACACATCACACACACACATCACATACACACACACACACACACATCACACAACACGTACACAACACACATCACACACATACACAAAATACATCACACACACACATCACACAACACGTACACAACACACATCACACACACACATCACACACACACATCACACACACGTTCACAACACACATCATACACACACACACACGTATATAATATACATTACATAACATGTACATAATATTATTATCATAATAACATGTACATAATATTATTATCATAATAACATGTACATAATATTATTATCATAATAACATGTACATAATATTATTATCATAATAACATGTACATAATATTAATATCACATAACATGTACATAATATTATTATCATAATAACATGTACATAATATTAATATCACATAACATGTACATAACACACATCACACACACGTACACAACACACGTACACAACACACATCACACACACACGTACACAACACACATCACACACACACGTACACAACACACATCACACACACACATCACACACACACGTACACAACTCACATTACACACACACGTACACAACACACATCACATACACACACACGTACAACACACATCACACAACACGTACACAACACATCACACAACATGTACATAATATTATTATCATAATAACATGTACATAATATTATTATCATAATAACATGTATATAATATTATTATCATAATAACATGTACATAATATATTATCATAATAACATGTACATAATATTAATATCACATAACATGTACATAATATTAATATCACATAACATGTATATAATATACATTACATAACATGTATATAATATTATTATCATATAACATGTATATAATATACATTACATAACATGTATATAATATACATTACATAACATGTACATAATATTAATATCACATAACATGTATATAATATACATTACATAACATGTATATAATATACATTACATAACATGTACATAATATTATTATCATAATAACATGTACATAATATTAATATCACATAACATGTATATAATATACATTACATAACATGTACATAATATTATTATCATAATAACATGTACACAACACACATCATACACACACACGTACACAACACACATCATACACACACACGTACACAACACACATCACATACACACACACGCACGCACGTACTGGACGTTTTCCCGACAGTGCACACGCAGCGTCCGGCTATGGTACAGACCGAATAAGCCGAGCACACGCACACACGTACACAACACATACACTGCATTTTTAAGTACCTTTATTAGAAATTAAAAATTAAATGAAAAAAATTAATTACTGTTTTATTCCTGAAAAAATATTTCTGTTTCATTTTAGTATTATTATTTCTGTATTGGGAGTTGCGTGGAGATATTTATTTTATTTATTTATTTATTTCTGTTTTAGGACCAGTACGAGTTTTGCTACCGTGCAGCGCTGGAGTACCTCGGCTCGTTCGACCACTACGTCAACTGACGCTGAGACCTGCTCGTTTAAGTATCCCAACATTCGGAACCTGTCGTTTATTCATCACAAATCATTTCTGTGTACTTAAACAGTATTGCGTTGAAATCGTGAGAAATAACTTTCATTTAACAGCCATAAAGATTATAATGACGACACAGGCAACTTAACGATATCAGTAAGTTCCTTATAATGTAAAGACAATAGAACATTTGCCATAAATAGTTTTTAAATTATCTTGTTTTAGTAAACGTATTATTTTTTATATTCTTAAATGTTGTCTCAACGACAGGACTCCGCAAAACTTTTTTTTGTCGTATTGATGTTACCACGAGTATAAACTCATTGTGTCAGTTAACTTCATTATTATACATAATTTGAGGCTAAACACTTGTCAGTGCCTAGGCAAAACAACTTATGATGTAAATTTAACTATTTCGACCATAATAATTATGATTGTGAGTCCAAAGGGTAATAAATTTAAACTATTTAATACCAACCCTTTGTCTACTTACAGTAGTTTACTTAGACGTTTGTTCGCGCCATTTGACACATAGGTCTCCTTGTTTATCGATCCTTTACATCGGTAAAATCATATTACACTAACGTTAATGTCTATATATAAATATAATTTCGATTAACAATAACCAAAAGAAAATTTATAGATCATAAGTTATCTTATCTATATCTACATGTTTCAAATACAAATATTTTTTTATCTATGATAATATGAATATAAGTTTTCGATAAAATTTCGTAAAGTTTCCAATATTTATCTAAACAAGGAGTCCTGTTCAGGTTACAGTCCATATAAAAGCTGTTGAAAGAAATTAGATGCATTTAATTGATAAATATAAACGGAAAACTATTTAAAAATCCTATCTATATAACTATAACGCCATTGCAGTTATAATTTGCAATTTAAAAATGAAGAAAAAAAATCAGTGCGCTTAGAAAGATTATATAACTATTCAAATTCTGGTCGTCACATATATTATACGATACAATTGTAAAATGTATAAATAGTTATTGCAGCTGTAATTAGAAGTTTATTTTTCATATCGGGTGTTACGTACGTTAAGTAGTGTAAATTGTGGTAACTCGTTTCATTATTGCAATATAACAACCTTTCTAGACGAATCGGCTGTGTCGTGCGAAAATTATGTGTCGGTCCTGTGCGTAGTTGTAACGGTGTTATGTAAATAGCTATTTCTCTGCTAAATAGCATATGTTATTAGCGCTAACCCGCGAAACGCGTTTTCATTTACAGACAGAAATACGTTACAAAATTAATTAATTTCTCATAACAAATAAATCATTATTAAAAAAAAAAGTAATAGATTGTATTGATTATAGCAAAATTATGTACAGGTTAGCAATAGTAACAAATGCTATATATAACCTTCGTTTTTACGCCTCTCATCCTAACTTGTACGAATCCGTTGTCCAGTTTCAGCAGTGATATTAATTTATTACAACAAAACAAAATATCGGACAGTGTCTAAAGGTACGCTTATGTCTGAGGCTGCTCTATGGCCCGTACATAAAATCTATTTTTTCGTATGTAGGTTAAGAGCAATATTTTTAGTAATCACTGCCTGCTTTAGAGATGATGGTGATTCGGTGACATATCTAAATTTTAGGTAGACAAAATGTTTTGAATGTGTAATGTTATCTTAAGATGGTGGCGATTCGTCTCTGTTCACTCGAGTCGAATCGAATTTAGAATTCGAATATCGAATCGTTGAGGCGATGAGTTTTGGAGTCACTGCGAACGTTACTTTTACAAAATAAGTTAATTTTTATACTTTCACGGATGTGTAATAATTTAACGTTATTTTTAACGAGCATTAATAAATAACATTAATGTCGCGTCGCATCCCTCATCACACTATTTTAAGCTATCTTTAGGTGTAGTATGTTATTTAATCTTTTACAATAATCCCCTGCCTAGTATCGTGTAAGGATTTTTAGGTTTTCCACTCGTTTTATACAATATACCTTAATACTTGTATCGGTCTACTTATAAGTTAAAGTTGAGCTTTTAACTTAGTAACATAGGGAATATTATTGCGGTCTACGAAACGAAATTCAGCGTGTTACAGTATAAACAATAGTGAAATTTTATTACATTACGTCATCCTAATAAATCCTGTCGAATACAAATAAAATTGAATATGGAGCAGTAAATATGGAAAAGAAATGTTTTTACAACCAAAATTATATGAAACAGAAATATTTTAAACTGTAATGTATAGTTTATAACATTTTCGTTGTTCTTATCAATACATTGAAATTTACTCGTCAGAATAATAACTGATTTTAAACGTTTCGTACTATCCACGCGCCTATAAAATAAACCTCAAAATGATAAAAAATAAATAAATGAACAAATCGATAATGTCTCTACTGCCAATCGTTTCACTTAGATGTAATGAAATTTTAAATTTATCAATATAAAAATACGAAAACGTACGTAGATTTAATGAGGATATTTGTTAAATTGATAGTGAAAATTTAATACTCGTTGACGAATCATGTATTTAGCAAAGGGCATTAATTAACAAGCAACGGGAATCTATAGTGGGCAGCTGCACCTTTACGGGCTTTACGTATTTTTTAAAAACACCTATTCATTCCTTTAGATAATTTTAAGTTTTTATATATCTCTTAATGGTAATTTGAATATTGTTGACATTGCTCCTACAAATCGCTAACTGATGTTTAGTATTACCTATTTAATATTAAATCTGTTAGCGACTTAAATAGCAACAGTGTTTTTTAATCATGTTATATTCTGCGTTCTTTGTGTGAATCAGTTTTGTTTTTAATTCTAAATAACTATTAAAAATACTATGTCCTTGCATTATTGTGCTCCCGTCAAGCATCATGTCTGCCTTAACGCTTCCGAACGCACATTATCGATCTCTTGTACAAACTATCAATCTTTTTATGCTAAGGTATTTTATGATTTTTTGCCCGTATTTTTAGTTTCTCTGTTCGTGTCTCCTACGCGTGATTTATTTAAACTACACAAAGCCTTGTTCTTGTGTCTATTTTAAGTAATAACTATCTGCGCCCCGCGGCTATGCTCGCGGTTTAACAGTTACTACGAAATCGTAATTATTGTTTTATAAAAAAAGAACCCAAAATGAGTTTAATATCTGCCATCTGCCAGTGAAAGACCCGACCCATAACCAGTCCCGGCATTTCTGATTTCTAGTGGATATGTGGAAATGTCTAGGAACAGTTTAGAACTACTTAAAAAATAAGCCGCAGTTGCTCCTGTTGCTGTCAAGGTTTGCGCTTAGCTACACACCTATTACGATTTATTTTTATTTAAATAAATCAAATTAGTCTGCATTCCATACGTGACGTTTCCAGTCTCATTTGGTATGGAGATAATTTGACCTATGGCAACATCATAAAATCACCATATCGCAAAAAAAATTCCGAATTTTTTTTTACACACGAGCCAAGGTCTTTTTCTATGCTAAAAAGATAGGTATGATTAACTACAAATCGCCAATTGCGTACACTTAACTGTCTTATGTGTTGTGTTTATAGTAAACCACGCGTTGGAGACGAAGTAAGCTTAAGGTAAAAATAATTTGCACTCGCGTGTGGCAAATGTAGGATGAATACTGACAGAATTTGTACTAAACTCACGATACATTCCCTCAGTGCCTACGTTTTACAAACGCTTGTGTTATACGCTAAGTAGTTTTTACGTATGTATTGTTTTAATTATTTGTTTGTGTTACATGTCATGCCATACAAAGGTGCTCTATGAAATAATTCCATTTTCTTTTAGTACAAAACATGTTTTAGCTTTCGTACTGTTTTCGTGTAATTTCATAATCTCACATCTGTCTAACACCTAATTGTTACTTTAAATAAAACGATTTTCGGATTTTATCGGGGACAGCCTCCCCGTGACCATGGATGCTGTAAAGCATCCGAAACGTCGGGAAGGAAAATAGTTTGATAAAAACTAATTAAAAACACGATGAAATACGAAAATCGTTTTATTTAAAATGTGTTGTATTCGCATAAATACAAGAAACCTAATTGTTATTAATAATTGTTTTTTTTTTATGTAAAAGACTGATGTACCGATTTCCCTGTGTTCTCTTTTTTTCAATTGACTTTAAATGTGTGTGCAAATAAAATGTATAATGATTAAATGTAAACAATGATTTTTATGCAAATCTGTCTACTTTACCATTTCTATGTTTTAAAAGTTCTATGTTTTAAATTTATTTTGTAAATGATGTCGTAAATTAATGTACAAATTTAACTAATTTAATTGAAATTGATAATTTTCAATTCAATTAGACTTTTTTTGTAAACAAATTGTAAGTATTTTTAATTATAATAGGTACCAATGGTACTAAATTCTCTTTTGTATCTATCGGTACCTCTCGACAAAAACAGAATTGTAACCCCCTTGCCGTTCTGCGTTTCAATAATTTTATTTGCTAAGTAATTAATTCGTGTATCTAAAGCGTCTTAGCTTTATATAATATAATAATTTGTACTTTAGTGCGGTCAAATGTCGGACGCAGTATGCCTAGCCGGAGGGCGTGTGTATGTAATTATTGTAGGAGTTAGTAGACGATTATTTTGTAAAACTTAAATCCCGCGCCGCGTATCGGGACACAGTGGATTCGCAAACTTATACATAATGTATATGAAGAAATAAATTTATGTGAGACCATAACTAATGTGTTTTAATTGAAACAAGTAAGTATAAATCAAAATCAAATACCGAAACATCCCAATAAGCGGTATAAAGTGGGTCTATTGAATTGTGTAGACCTCTGCCTTCCCCAGTAAGGACAATTTTGTAAAGTGAAATGTAAAATAAATCAAAATCTTATATAGTAACATGAATTTCTCTTGACAAATGCTACTATTTTTACATCTACCACCATTTGGCAATGAGTTTTCTCTGACGAAAAAGAAATTGAATGGAACACCGTATGATATTTTATTAACCTTTTTAGGTAGGAGACAATCGAATCATATTCTACAATATAAATAATACGAGAAAGAGAAAAGAATGAATGAGAAGAGATGACCAACCCTCACAAGCAGCACCTGTTCAAAAGCCAAAATGTGTCTGCCATCGCCATCTTTAACAATCTTAAAAGGAAGTGGCCGCCCCCCCCCACAAACGAGGCGTGTGTATACATGATCGCCATTGAGCGAGCATTTACATACTCGAGTCTACCGCCCAGAAAGCTAAATACTACTCAAAATGTCTTATACTTTAAATTGTGTAAAAACTTTACTTTTATTACCTTTTTAACTAAAACTACTGAACATACTTGTAACATCTCTGATAACATTTACAATTTCAATATTGTTTTAATATCACACAAACAGCGTTAAAGAAGTTTTCTTAGTACTTCTGATGAATGAGGTAACTTTTGAAAAGCATATACTAAGAGTACTTTTTTTACATACTTTTCACCATGTTAAGTATTGAAAATGGAAGGAAGGTTGCATGGAACTCCGTTATCTTCAAATTAAGAAGTACAAAATGCCTTCTGGTTAGAAAAAATATAGACGTTTTACTAAATTTTACTTTTTACCTTTTTATTCAACTCCCGAAGTTGAATCTATGGGAAATTCGTCACTTTCGAAGAAAGAAGCATTACAAAAAAATTACGATAATCGTTTTTTATTACTTACATGTGATTTTTATACTAAACCAAATAGGTATATCCGGTCTATCTAGATATGTTCCAGACAAATAGCTTTTCACAATTATGTTAAATAAATAATAAATAAATATAAATATCTTCACGCAATTCCCAATACTGGGGTAGACAGAGGTCAAGTCTAGACAATTAAGTCCCTTTGACCCACCTTCCACCGAAGATATTTTCGGGACAACGTGACAGGTGGTGAGCCCGTCGCCGCCTTTATGTCCAAGCCAACGATGAAATTCGTACATAAGTTTTTGAAAAACTCATTGGTACTGCCACCTGGTGATCGAACTCGGGTCTCTCGACTCAAAATTCCGACCACCCAACAACTCGGCTATCGTGACTATTATGTTAATATTATGTTAATAAAGTTATACAATAGGAAACTCAATAGAAGCTCATTGTAGCGAATGAAATTTTAATTACACGCCGAGATGAAATTCAAATTAACTCGGAATCTAAAGCGGTGGAACTTTCGGGTAAAATTAATTTCAGATAAATTTAAATGCACCCGGAGACGATAACAATTCTTTCTCGCTTACGTATTAATTACCTACGTTACGTACTTGTAAACACAGACATATTGTAATAAATCAAGTAGCTGGCCTTATTGTAAAGTGCTACTAAAAAGTCCACTAAAGGATATAGGCCTCTCCCTAAAAGATTTACCATAATCGCCACGATTTACATGCTAATTGGCGATCGCAGTATCCTCGCACAGCAAAATACCTCGCACCGTGGACTCTGCTACATTTCGAGATGGTTACCCCGACATTTATCGGTAGCCATTTAATTTACTAGACTAGACTAGACTTTTCCCTTAGTCGCCACTTACGGGAAGAGAGTGGGTGATATTATTCTAATGGAGATACCACACGGCAAACATGTTCTCTTAATGTTAATTACAGTTGAGTACTTGGTCTATTTCATGAGTACATACTGGTATATCTTATGGTATCATCATTAAACGAGCCTGTAATTATTTGAGAGTGATTGAAATATTATACAAAAATTCGTTCGTCTACTAATTTACGACCTGCAAAAGTCCACCGCAAGATAAAGCAATAGTAAACATACCATCGCTTTAACATAAGATAATAGATATTTCAGTAAATAAACGTGTAATATCTGCAAAGCTTTTTTGATTTGCCCTGTGATTTTCCAAGGCGAGGATATCAACTCCACTTACAAGAAGATTAACAAGGAATATTAAAAGAAGCAAAGAACGGTATCAAACAAATGTCGCGATAGAACTGAAGCAATTTTTAATAACTTTGTCTGTTTCTTTGCAACTTTATCGTGACTTTTTTCTCGAGCATAATGAAAAAATACAATACGTTAGTTTTGTTTGCATACCTCTTGTATGCACTCGAATAAATTACTTCGCAGAGGCAAATCGCTTTCATTTCTACTCTAGTTAGTGTTTGTCTTTATTTATTAAATGTAAACAAAGAATTGTTTACATTCAATAGATAACTTGATATCGACATAAGAGAGATAACAATAATACCACCCCCTCTCTACCTGTGCGTAATAGGCGACTAAATGAAAAGCCTTGGAAATTGCATTGGCTACCGGCAGACGGCGTAATTTCTAAAAAAAGGTCAAAATTAAAAAGATCGATAACGGACAGCATCGATATTTTCGTTAATCTTTAAACGCCTTATTGTTACATGTATTTGTGTACAATGAAGTATATTTTATTCATTTATTAATTCAAAGTCTACGTTACTTAATTGTCTAGACTCGACCTCTGTCTACCCCTGTATTGGGAATTGCGTGAAGATATTTATTTATTTATAACATTTGTGTAATGAATAGTAATAAATAATTAAATAAATAAATATCTTCACGCATTTCCCAATACAGGGTAGACAGAGGTCAAGTCTAGACAATTAAGTCCCTTTGACCCACCTTCCACCGAAGATATTTTCGGGACAACGTGACAGGTGGTGAGCCCGTCGCCGCCTTTATGTCCAAGCCAACGATATAATTCGTACAACCAGTTATATGTCTATAATCTTTGGTCACTGCTCGACACATCTGACACATATAAATCCTTAACTGATATTAATATCTTACATCATCTTAAAAATTTTACGCCATGTAAAATAAATCAAAATCTTATATAGTAACATGAATTTCTTGACAAATGCTACTATTTTTATATCTACCACCATTTGGCAATGAGTTTTCTCTGACGAAAAGAAATTGAATGGAACACCGTATGATATTTTATTAACCTTTTTAGGTAGGAGACAATCGAATCATATTCTACAATATAAATAATACGAGAAAGAGAAAAGAATGAATGAGAAGAGATGACCAACCCTCACAAGCAGCACCTGTTCAAAAGCCAAAATGTGTCTGCCATCGCCATCTTTAACAATCTTAAAAGGAAGTGGCCGCCCCCCCCACAAACGAGGCGTGTGCATACATGATCGCCATTGAGCGAGCATTTACATACTCGAGTCTACCGCCCAGAAAGCTAAATACTACTCAAAATGTCTTATACTTTAAATTGTGTAAAAACTTTACTTTTATTACCTTTTTAACTAAAACTACTGAACATACTTGTAACATCTCTGATAACATTTACAATTTCAATATTGTTTTAATATCACACAAACAGCGTTAAAGAAGTTTTCTTAGTACTTCTGATGAATGAGGTAACTTTTGAAAAGCATATACTAAGAGTACTTTTTTTACATACTTTTCACCATGTTAAGTATTGAAAATGGAAGGAAGGTTGCATGGAACTCCGTTATCTTCAAATTAAGAAGTACAAAATGCCTTCTGGTTAGAAAAAATATAGACGTTTTACTAAATTTTACTTTTTACCTTTTTATTCAACTCCCGAAGTTGAATCTATGGGAAATTCGTCACTTTCGAAGAAAGAAGCATTACAAAAAATTTACGACAATCGTTTTTTTTATTACTTACATGTGATTTTTTATACTAAACCAAATAGGTATATCCGGTCTATCTAGATATGTTCCAGACAAATAGCTTTTCACAATTATGTTAAATAAATAATAAATAAATATAAATATCTTCACGCAATTCCCAATACTGGGGTAGACAGAGGTCAAGTCTAGACAATTAAGTCTCTTTGACCCACCTTCCACCGAAGATATTTTCGGGACAACGTGACAGGTGGTGAGCCCGTCGCCGCCTTTATGTCCAAGCCAACGATGAAATTCGTACATAAGTTTTTGAAAAACTCATTGGTACTGCCACCTGGTGATCGAACTCGGGTCTCTCGACTCAAAATTCCGACCACCCAACAACTCGGCTATCGTGACTATTATGTTAATAGTAATAAAGTTATACAATAGGAAACTCAATAGAAGCTCATTGTAGCGAATGAAATTTTAATTACACGCCGAGATGAAATTCAAATTAACTCGGAATCTAAAGCGGTGGAACTTTCGGCTAAAATTAATTTCGGATAAATTTAAATGCACCCGAAGACGATAACGATTCTTTCTCGCTTACGTATTAATTACCTACGTTACGTACTTGTAAACACAGACATATTGTAATAAATCAAGTAGCTGGCCTTATTGTAAAGTGCTACTAAAAAGTCCACTAAAGGATATTGGCCTCTCCCTAAAAGATTTACCATAATCGCCACGATTTACATGCTAATTGGCGATCGCAGTATCCTCGCACAGCAAAATACCTCGCACCGTGGACACTGCTACATTTCGAGATGGTTACCCCGACATTTATCGGTAGCCATTTAATTTACTAGACTAGACTAGACTTTTCCCTTAGTCGCCACTTACGGGAAGAGAGTGGGTGATATTATTCTAATGGAGATACCACACGGCAAACATGTTCTCTTAATGTAACATTACAGCTGAGTACTTGGTCTATTTCATGAGTACATACTGGTATATCTTATGGTATCATCATTAAACGAGTCTGTAATTATTTGAGAGTGATTGAAATATTATACAAAAATTCGTTCGTCTACTAATTTACGACCTGCAAAAGTCCACCGCAAGATAAAGCAATAGTAAACACACCATCGCTGTAACATAAGATAATAGATATTTCAGTAAATAAACGTATAATACATGCAAAGCCTTTGCATGTATTACATCCGTAAACGTATAATACATCCAAGCCAAGATTTGCCCTGTGATTTTCCAAGGCGAGGATATCAACTCCACTTACAAGAAGATTAGCAAGGAATATTAAAAGAAGCAAAGAACGGTATCAAACAAATGTCGCGATAGAACTGAAGCAATTTTTAATAACTTTGTCTGTTTCTTTGCAACTTTATCGTGACTTTTTCTCGAGCACAATGAAAAAATACAATACGTTAGTTTTGTTTGCATACCTCTTGTATGCACTCGAATAAATTACTTCGCAGAGGCAAATCGCTTTCATTTCTACTCTAGTTAGTGTTTGTCTTTATTTATTAAATGTAAACAAAGAAATGTTTACATTCAATAGATAACTTGATATCGATATAAGATAACAATAATACCACCCCCTCTCTACCTTTGCGTAATAGGCGACTAAATGAAAAGCCTTGGAAATTGCATTGGCTACCGGCAGACGGCGTAATTTCTAAAAAAAGGTCAAAATTAAAAAGATCGATAACGGACAGCATCGATATTTTCGTTAATCTTTAAACGCCTTATTGTTACATGTATTTGTGTACAATGAAGTATATTTTATTCATTTATTAATTCAACGTCTACGTTACTTAATTGTCTAGACTCGACCTCTGTCTACCCCTGTATTGGGAATTGCGTGAAGATATTTATTTATTTATAACATTTGTGTAATGAATAGTAATAAATAATTAAATAAATAAATATCTTCACGCATTTCCCAATACAGGGGTAGACAGAGGTCTAGTTTAGGCAATTAAGTCCCTTCGACCCACCTGCCACCGAAGATATTATGGGGACAACGTGACATGTGGTGAGCCCGTCGCCATCTTAATGTCCAAGCCAACGATATAATTCGTACAACCAGTTATATGTCTATAATCTTTGGTCACTGCTCGACACATCTGACACATATAAATCCTTAACTGATATTAATATCTTACATCATCTTGAAAATTTTACGCCATGTAAATAAATAATAAATAAATATAAATATCTTCACGCAATTCCCAATACTGGGGTAGACAGAGGTCAAGTCTAGACAATTAAGTCTCTTTGACCCACCTTCCACCGAAGATATTTTCGGGACAACGTGACAGGTGGTGAGCCCGTCGCCGCCTTTATGTCCAAGCCAACGATGAAATTCGTACATAAGTTTTTGAAAAACTCATTGGTACTGCCACCTGGGGATCGAACTCGGGTCTCTCGACTCGAAATTCCGACCACCCAACAACTCGGCTATCGTGACTTTTTAGTATCTATCGTGACTTTGTAATAGTCAATTAACGTAACAAAACGAACTGGACACTTGCAGCGCTGATCTATAGCATATAAATTATTTTGGATTTCTTTAACACAGTTTCACCCCATTCTCAATACCGGGGTGAACATAGGTCTAGACAATTAAGACCTATCGACCCACCATTCACCGAAGACATTTTTGAGATAACGTGACAGATGGTGAGCCTGTCACCGTCTTTAAGTCCAAAACAACGATATAAATGGCACATAAGGTTTTAAAACCCATTGGTACTAGCTTACCACCAGGGGATCGAACTTAGGTTCCATTCCTGGGAACCTTGACTCGAATTCCGATCATTGAACCACTCAGCTATCTTGACTACAATTTATTTGAGAGTTGCATGGCCCTGACAAGGGTGAGTTCTTTTTTCCCGCTCCAACTCTTCCGCCGAGGAAGAGAATAATAGTGCAACACCTACGCTTTTCTATTCTTCTTCTACTATTACAATTATAAAGGCCCAAAAGATTAAGTATATCATGACTATCACAATATACAACGTGCTAGTTCATCTCTTATTTCATTGTAGCACTAATTTAAAAAACCAACAGTAACCCTAAAACTTTTTGCTTTTAGAGTATACTAATTAAAAGTTGCCAAGCTTCAAAACAAAAACAAATACCTTTTGCTTTTGGTTAGAGCTTTTCGTGATGTAAGGCTCTTGTTACAGCAAAAAGCTTTGTAATTTGAGTTTAAATTGTATCCATCAGGTAACGCTGGGAAATAATCTACCACCGAATTTGATCTCGTGGGTCGCGTTAAAGCAGATTTAAGTTAGAAAGCACTCACTTACGTTTACGTTCACATAACGTCATAGTAGAATAATAGTTTCATTCCCGCTCGAAAAATACAGAAGGAGAAGAGAGGTAAGAAGCTTTTTACTTATATTTATATATTTTATCAAAGAGGCTACCATTATTAATTGCTCTTATTCTACTTTTAGGAAAACTTGCTACATCCTACAGGTTTTGTGCTTTTTCTCAAAACATTTTTGTTTAAACAAGAACTTCGCCATACGTGTCTCACCAGCATAACTTAAAGTTTTTACATTTCTTTGATACATATCTTTATGTATCGGAGACATACGTTTTTAACTATTTCTATAAGTTTACATCCATAAATGATTCAATAATATGTATTTAATAAGAAGGGAGTGGTTAAATTATTAAATTAAATTCTCCTCGAAGACACCTCTTAACAAAAAATTTAACCTCCCCGTTCAAGAGTAGTCAATACTCAACTACTCAATACTCAATAATTGATTGCGTTCTCATTTGTGTACAGAAGTTCTTAAAATAACATGTTAGTATCAACATGAACCCGGATAGATCACAGCAAATTCTTATACAATTTTTAGATCTTAAAACTAAATTTATATTATCAGTAAATATTAGTATATAATTTAAAAAAGATCTATACCTATCTCATTCTCGACTTAATTAATTACTACCTTATTATTATTAATTTTGTAATAAAACTGTGTTTCATTATTATTAAAACTAAAACAATAAAAATCTAATTCACACCTATAATAAGTACTGATAACAATTGTTATATTAAAGTGACGTAATTAACAAGTAGTCTCATTACAGTTCAAAATTGTTCTTCAAGGAATTCAGATAATAAGTAATAACATTTTTTAATTAAATCGTCACTCGGACGTGACGTATGAGACGTGCATGTATGAAGAAAAAATGAATTTGAAAGAAGCGAAAGAGGGTATGTAAGGATCGTGACACTAAAGTAGTATAAAAGGTAGTCGAAAATATAAGAATTTTTTATTTTTTTAAATAAAGATACAAATGCATAACTAAATTATTGCATCATGGTAATAGTTGCTTTAATTTCGTCCTCTGTCAATACCTGCCTATGAAGGTCCATAAAGTAATTATTTTATGCTAGCTGACTGACTACCTCAGAATTGCACAAGGGTCCCCGAATACTAAACACATTGAATGTGGGTTGAATACATGCATAATAAATATTCATCAAGATCAGGTCGGCATTTACACTTCACAATTGATTTTAAAAAGAAATTGTATTCTAGTATTATTTGGGATTATCTAGTATTATGGGGGATTGGATTAATTGGGATTCGGCAACAACGAAGGCACCACAAACACGCAGTGCTAAGAAAATGCAGAAAAAGTGATTTTTCTACATTGACCGGACCGGAAATCGAACCCCGAAATCCGATGTTTACCCCACTCGTCCACGGAGGTCGCCAAGAGAGATAAAGATGTTTCGTAAGAATTGTTTTGATTTCTTAAGTACTATTAAGAAATCTAGGAAATGTTAAAGCAAGCAAATGATAGATAATGTATACATATTTGCTGAATGCGAAATATCAGAAAGTTAGACAATGTCCTTTGAAACTCCGGCAGGCTGAGCTTCGAGCCGATATGTATGTATATGCCCTAAACAGTATTAAGTCGCGTAGCGTGATAACCGTGAACAATAAGAGAATTCGACGACTTCGCATGGAACTCCTAGGTGTCAATTCTGTTAAGAATATTCACCTGCCAAAGGCAGAAAACATACAGTTTACTGAAAAACAAACTTCTTGCCATTTAATCGGTGCTCCCAATACTTCTGAAGTAATCCCAATTAAGTAGTCAGACTCCAATAATATATAGAAATGGAAATTCGTACAAATATTTCGTCACGTTTCCTACATTATCTACGTTAGGGTGATAACCCTAGATGGTGAGTTAGCTAGAGAGGCTTCCCCGAGACCCTGTCAGTATATACAAAATGCGAAACATCATAAAGTTTCATGCGATGCCCGACATTTTAGTTACGTTATAGATTAATTTTAATTTTTTTCATTAACGGAACCGATCTACCAGCGATATAGATTTTCGACGAATATCTCTAAAACGGTTGAACAAGATTAAAATTCAAAATCAAATTTACAAATTCCATACAATTTAAAAGATGTCATACAGATAAATTCAACCATACTGACCAGAAGTTTTACGTTACTCTACTGTGAGTACACTCAATTAAACCCTACGTAAAAGCAGTCCCCCGCACAACTGTATAGTAAATTAATGAATTGCAAATTCAAGGAGCAATGCCTACCTCTTCGACTTAAAGTCTGATGAATATTCACGTGAATCGAACAACGCTCAGAAATGAATTGGGCTTCAATACTGAACTACTGGCAGTACTCGCTGAACGGCTTTAAAGTGCAGTACCCACAAGAAGATGAACTTTTACTAACAAAATAAATATTGATGTAAAATTTAAGCATTACTCTCTATATGTACACAGTCAGGTCATAAGTATCGTCATACAGTAAAAACTTTTCTTTTAGAATGCTGGCCACAAAAAAGTTTATTGAATTCGAATTTCGAATTGTTCATGAAAATAAAAGTACATACTTTTTAGAATTTTACTCATTTTTAAATATGGAGTGGACGCTTAAAGAAGACCGTGTTGCAGTTATTGCATTGCATCGTTGCGGTTACGCGCCAATTCAAGTTTTTGACATACTGAAAAATTTGAATATAACCAAAAGATTCGTTTATCGTACCATCAAACGATACAATAAAGACTCTAGTGTGGATGACAGGTCAAGAAGTGGTCGCCCTCGGTCTGTTAGGACTCCAGCAGTAATAAAAGCTGTGAAGGCTCGAATTCAAAGAAATCCCAAACGTAAGCAGAAATTGTTGGCCCTTCAGATGGGGTTAAGCAGAACCGCGGTGAAAATGGTGTGAAATGAAGACTTAGGGCTTCGGGCATATCGAAGAAAAACAGGACATTGTTTGAATGCTCGTCTAATGCACCTGAGACTGAAGAGATGCGGCGCTTTGTTTAAGCGGTACGCGGGAAAAAAATATTGGGAAATTCTTTTTTCGGATGAAAAATTTTTACCGTAGAAGAGAGCTACAACAAACAAAATGATAAGGTGTACGCACACAGTAGTGAAGAAGCGAGCAACCGTATTCCGCGTGTCCAACGAGGTTATTTTCCATCCTCGCTCATGGTATGGTTGGGAGTTTCTTATTGGGGCTTAACAGAGGTACATTTTTGCGAGAAAGATGTAAAAACGAATGCAGTTGTGTATCAAAATACAGTCCTGACGAACCTTGTATAACCTTTTTCTCATACCATGTTCAATAACAGGGACTGGGTATTCCAACAAGATTCGGCGCCAGCTCTTAGAGCGAAGAGCACACAAGACTGGCTGGCGGCCTGAAATCGACTTCATCGGGCACGAAGACTGGCCCTCCTCCAGTCCAGATTTGAATCCGTTAGTTTACAAGATATGGCAACACTTGGAGGAAAAGACGTGCTCAAAGCCTCATCCCAATTTGGAGTCACTCAAGACATCCTTAATTAAGGCAGCCGCCGATATTGAAATGGATCTCGTTCGTGCTGCGATAGACGACTGGCCGCACAGATTGAAGGCCTGTATTCAAAATTGCGGAGGTCATTTTGAATAAACTTTAGTGTCATAAGAATCTATGTTTTGTTAAGTTCATTTTGGTATATAAATAGTTACATAATGAATAAACTCGTTTTAATTATTTTAGGTTAAACATGTGACAGAATTTATGACCTGACTAGGTATATATGTAATATTACTCTGTATATAAAATATATATATTCACGACATTCCCAACAGGGGTAGACAGAGGTCTAGACAAATAAGTTGTTTCGACCCACCTTCCATCGAAGATATTTTTGGGACGTGACAGGTGGTGAGCCCATCGCCGTCTTTATGCCCATGCAAAAGATATAATTCGTACATAAGTTTTTGAAAAAAAAGTATTGGTACGAGCATGCCACCAGGGGATCAAACTCTGGTCTCCTGATTCGAATTCCGATCACCCAGCCACACGGCTATTTTCTGACTTTCAAAAATTATGTTGGATTTTAAAATTTAACTCAATTAAAAATATATATGATGTAAAATGCTCACGATGTCCCATACACTCAAATCTATTCAGACATTTAATTTTTTGAATAAAGATGTTTAATATAGATTTCGAAACAGAATTAACAGACACAGGCTGAGCTAAAATGTAAAAAAATAATTATTCATATGTTTAAAACATAGACTTTTTATACCTCGGTTTTTTTTCATAATTTATTCATACTTACGTGAACGGTACGGCAATGAATTCTACTGGCAAACGATACGAAAACAATCAAAGGAAAGAAAAAAAATTGGCGCCGTTTCAACTTTTTTCCATCTCGTACTGAAACGGAGAGAAATTCACTGTCATTATGCGTCACCACCAAGCAGAGAGCAATTCACTCACTTAGATTACTATTAACAGTTTTAGTGGTGCCAGCCTGGGGATCGAACTTGGGTCCTTCGCTTTCTTAAGCGATCGCTCTGACCACTAGCCTAAGATAACTATCCACATTTCTCAATACTAGGGTTGTCACATTTAACCGGAGTTTCTTTTTCACAACAGTAAAACTTTAAAAACAATGTTCAATTATAATAATTTACAAGGCATGTACTGCCAAATTTTACAATTGCTGGCCATATTGTGCATATGCAAGACATTACGGTCGAGATGAGAAAAATATCATGGCCTCTCTAACTGAATAGTTGGTTGAACGGAATTGGAATCAGGAGACCCGATTTCAATCCCCAAAATACTCATTAGTACGTGCAGTGTACTAATGAGTATTTTTTTTAAACTTATGCACGATTTGTTGGTTTGAATAAGTTCCGGTGGAATATGGGTCGAACGGACTATTTTTTGACTACACCAGTGTTGCAAAATGCGTGAAGATGAAGAAAAAAAGTTAAAATCCTTAATTAAATATTGATAGGTGAACAGGGACGTACTAAATTTTAATGTTTTTCCGCTTCGCCACAAACTGTGATTAATTATAATATGAATAGCCGTTTCGAGGGTGCGATACTCTAAATAAATCATCGGCTAATCCTATTTTGTTACCAAATTGTTTCGAGCGTTCGAGCCAAAATGAATTTTATCACATTTATCTATATTATTTTTAAAGTATTTATTCTTTGACGACTTCGAGTGGCGTACACACCAGTTTTCATGGTGTCGCCCGCTCTGAGGTCCCGGGTTCGATTCCCGGACGGATCAATGTAGAAAACTCCTTTGCTATATTATCTAAATGTTTATGGTACATTCATTGTTTCTGATTCCATAACACAAGTGCTTTAGCTACTTTCCCAAGATTGAGCTAGTCTAAACAAGTTGTAGTTGGTAATACTAAATTTGGATTCGCATAGTATGTAAATACAAATCCTGTAGGATGATCCTATGAATAGACCTGGAAATCGAACTCGAGTCTAAATTAATTTTGTCTCATGTTTGTCTAAAATTTGTCATAATTTAACTTCCAATTTAGGTTAGGGAGACACTCCTCATTTCTTTACTTACTCAATATTTTTTATTCTTCTTTTTTACTTTTTTTCGGTGCCATGTGGTGTTTATAATTAAATATGATTCATAGCACAATAGATTAGAGATGAGAGGGTTGGATGCTCTGCTTAAATCATCGGCTAATCCCATTCCGGTGGCCATATTGGCTTTCACCCGTTCCCGCGGTATAATCCCGCCATAAATTATCGTTTGTCTATACTTTCATAAGGAAAATCATGGTTGCAAATTCAAAATTCAGTATTTGTGAGTATTGTAGACTACATTACATATAATTAAACATTGAAAAAAAAACAAATGTCTTCACGCCATTCCCAATACAGGGGTACATAGAGGTCTAAACAATTAAGTCCTAGGTGGGTCACCTTCAACCTAACACATTTTTAGAATAACGTGACAGATGGAGAGTCTGTCGCCGTCTTTATTTCCAGGCCAACGATATAAATTGCAGGTATTATAGTACGATATAAGTTTTCGCAAAAACTTATTGGTACGAGTTTCCCATCTACAGATCGAACACGGGTTTCTTCATTTGAAGTCTGATCATCCAACTAGTCGGCTACCGTGACTTCTTATACAACTAATCATTACAATATACTCTATACTCGTATTTATGTGTGTGTATTATGTATTTGTATCTGTGCATTGCATTACATACACACGTCAAGGCGTAATAAGTTCACAGCTTTTTTTTTTCGAAATAGGTCTCTCCCTTAAGGATTTGCTGCTTGACAAGCGGCTTGTCTGTTGCAGTACCAAACTTTTGGGCTTGGTCTGGGGTTTCAACACCTATGAGAAAAATTTCGTGCCACGTCAATTTCCACTGCTGGAATACATTTATACCGTGGCCGATACATATATACCATGACATACCATACGTATCGGACTATGTGTATATTATGGTAAGTATATACAAGGGCATATACTTACCATAATATATACAGTTCTTGACGCACTGCAGGACATAGCTGACATTCTTAAGTAGGATTTACCAGAAACGTCGTGCATGGCAAGCAGATTGGTAATCATATTACTAGAAACTTCGATGCTGCTCATCACTAGTCATTTAATTTCGGTTTAATAATTTGTGAGCTATTTCTCACAACAGCGGTAAGAAAAGTGGCTTCAAATTGTAACGGCGATACAATGGAGCACCTTGTCGTAACTTGAAAATAAATCTAATAAATATAAATATCTTCACGCAATTCCCAATACAGCGGTAGACAGAGGTTTACTCTAGACAATTAAATCCCTTCGACCCACCTTCCACCGAAGATATTTTCGGGACAACGTGACAGGTGGTGAGCCCGTCGCCGTCTTTATGTCCAAGCCAACGATATAATTCATACATAAGTTTTTTGAAAAACCCATTGGTACGAGCCTGCCACGTGGGGATCGAACTCTCTCTCGACCCGAAATTCCGACCACGCAACCACGCGGCTATAATGAAATATATATGTAACTTGAAAACTGGGGAAAATAATGCTATTACTGTTTTCTAAGAGAATGGACAACAGGTTACTGTCAATATCGTCATAGAAGGCGTCTACCACTAGTTTATTTATTTATTTATACTTCATTGTATCACCTTAAAATAAGGATAACAAAAGGCGATCTTAATGCCTTATCGGCATTCTCTGCCAGTCAACCTGAGGCGTTGGAAAAAAAATGTTTTAATTTGTTCTAAAATAAAAAAAAATCGATCTTGATATAGGATTGTTTTATTTTCATTAAAATTGCTAACTTTCCGTCAAAGTAGAATACACATTTGTACGCTTACAATACATAATAATAATATTAGAGACACTTCAATCACAATTAATCAAATATCACATTACAATAATAACATCAATAAATAAAAAATGCAAATTAAATGCTTCTTAATAATAAATCTTGTTTCAACTTCGAAAATTCCCTAGTAATCTGAATAACTAAACTTATGCGAATGTATTAAAGCTTTAGATCTGAAATTTTAAAACGACAATGGGGAAGTTATATGAAAACTTTCAAGCAGAGGTCGCTCGCTGTGTTTGTGACCTTTTGCCCTAGAAGAGGTCAAAGTCGGTTTTATTAATCTTTACAAAAACCTCCACAACAAATAGGAATATTTCACATTTGTACACTACCAAAGCTGACAACTAAAAATCTGAATCTACCCGTGACGTCACAATATGGCGCTTGAATAATCGTATTCCTATTCTAAACGCATTCCACATTAAAACATTAACTTAAACCTTGAATATTTAACGTAAATTAAACTAAAATTAATGAAAACAACAGAAGTTAAAGCGAGTCGAGTATGGCCAGTGAAACCACTTAAACTAATAAGAACCTACACAAAACACCTAACACAAAACGTAAAATGTTCACGGTCCATGATATTAAAGGATTAATCTTAACTTAGTTGTTTTATATCTTTTTACATTATGTACATTTTCTTTTGTGCTATTAAACAATTCACATTTTAAACTTGATTCAACAAACAGCTCTCTTCATTTCTTCAACATTGATCTGCGGAAGAAAATAGTTTTAATTCAAATTCTATTCAAATGTTTATTTGCAGACTAGGTTCTTACAAGGTCTCATGAATTACAAATAGACTCTTAGTCACCTTACATAGGAATAGCAGAATATTAGCAAACTATGTTACTCGACGATAGCCGAGTGGTTGGGTGGTCGGAATTTCGAGTCACGAGACCCGAGTTCGATCCCCAGGTAGCAGGCTTGGGTTGGGTTCCCACTAATGGGTTTTTTTCAAAAACCTATGTAATACTCACATCGTTGACTTGGACACAATAGTGTAAGAATCTATCTCCTTTATTTTTCCCAGTGGGTGTCGAAGAGACGAGAGGAAAAAGCCTTTTAAATGAAGACAACTACCGACAGATGGCGGAATAACTATATCGAAAAATACCAGATAACAATCAGGCAGACGAGATGTTATGTACTGCGATCGCCAATCCGCTTGCCGAGCGTGGCGGTTGTGGCAAAATCGCTTTAACTATTTAATCAGAAGGTGTAACAGAGTTATGTAAAATTATACAATATTACTAGATATTACCAGCAACTTGTCGCGTAAAATGTAATTATTTTTGAAATAAAAGTTCCTATTTGTTACTTTTTCCTTTTGTTTTAACTGTTTCCTCAGGAATCAAGCTAACCCCTAACCAAATTTTATCAAAATCGGTTCAGTGGTTTAAGCGGTACAGATAGACAGACAGACAAAAATACATTGACTTTTCACTTTCACACATCACAAGCTCGCTAGTGGACAATTAAGGTCGACAAACACGTCGACATCCTGCATCGCGCTATAGAAGTTCTTACACTTCCAAGTATATATACTAGTACCCATAGCACACTAGCGTAGAAGACTTCCACCGCTGTTCAAGACACACTACTTGCTAGCTACTGCCTACCCTTTTGATACAGCACATCAATGTCTATAGAGTGACTCCAGAGTACATTTTCTCTATCTCTTTCTCTCTCTCCTTCTATACTCACTTCTTCTGGAAACCGAACTTGCTCAACAAGGTCGGCTGGTTGCTCGGTAAGGACGCGGTACGCTTCAAGCCAGAAACTTTGCAGGCGGAAGACTTCTTGAAACCATTCCTATTTTCGTTGCTATTTAATCTATATTTATCTAATATTGATGTGATCTGTGGTGTGGTGGCTTTCGGAGGAGAATCGCCAAAGGAAACCTGGAGAAACATTTTATTCTTAATTTACAAACAAATACACAGATTTTGGAACTGAAATTTACAGATTTAGAATCTAAATAAACAAATGTCTTCACGCGATTTCTTCGAGCACTTTCATCGCATCTTATTTGGACCAACTTGCCAAGTGGTGAGCCTATCGACGATTAACAACTTTCTTCCAATAAATAAATAAATAAAATAAATATCTTCCAGCAATTCTCAATACAGGGGTAGACAGAGGTCCACACGGATATCGTGACTATAGATTTAGAATAGATGGAAACAATCATTTTAATCAAGATTAAATCATTTAATCAAGATTTACTAAGTATGTGGTTTCTCTCAAATTATCTCTAGAATTCAAATAAGTTCTTTTAATTTCTTGGACATTAGCTTATTTCCCACCCACTGTAGTGGAGCTACAACTTATAAAAATACTTGAAGCAAAATTTTATTTAATATCACTCCCAAAGGAACCATTTGTCCAGAATACAGGTATTTTATGTTTACAAAGGTTGTAAAATTGTTTGCCAAATTGTGTGCCAAATTTAGTAATAAATTTTATATAAAATTAAGTAATAAATTAAAATAATAACACGAACATAGGGAAACTGAATTTTAATCCATGTGTATATATACATATATAATATATGAGATATTGTATATTTCGATGTACTTACTTAATTTGAATGTTACTTAATGAACTGATAGCAAACTGATTTGTTATATTGAATGAATGAATGAATGAATGAAAAAACTTTTATTGTAAACCACGAATTCGAAAAATTTTTGTTATATTGAGTGTCTGGAGAGAGATATAGGCCACAATTTATTCCGTGTTATTTAAATAAATAACACTATTAATATATAAATCAGAGAACATCACATACAGCGATCTGATCACAAAGCAAAAAGCGCTTATGTTATGGAATTAAAAACAACAACATTACCACAAACACCCCAGACCAGAGACAATGTAGAAAATGTGGTTTCCCTGATCACCCATCCAGGAGTCGAACCCAGGACTTCAGACTTGACGACACCACACGATCTGCATTAAGATACAAATACATTAATGCATTACCTGCGAATCGACCGGTGTCACCAGTATCTCCATAGGATATGTATTATCTATAACAGAATCTTGACTTTCTGAATAATTTGTTGACTGCGAACCCGTTCTAATTTTAAATGGATTTCTATTCTTCGGACTTGGCTCTAAAATTGGACTCTTCTTTACCGGACTGTTGAACGGAGAGTTCTCTTTTTGCGAGTTCTCCAATTGTGAATCCGGAATTTCTGTACACTGTGTATCTATTTCCGGTATACAAATTATATCCGGTGATTTAGCTTTGTATGAGTTCACACATGATTTTTCTAGAGATTCCTCTAAAGAAGTATTCCTTAAATTCACTGTTTCAGCACTACATTCATCGGAAGCTGAACTAAAGAATTTACTCTCGATGACATTCTCATCTAAAACTGTCCGTGGGAATCTGCTGAGACGTTTCAGTACTGAGAAACTGCCGCTCTTCAGACATTTCCTGTACGATCTCTCTTTGTTCTCTAGTATTGGCGATTTCTCTTTCTGTGTGGACAGTTCATTTAGAATAGCCTCATCGGTGAGTGCAATGTTGAGCAAACTTTGAGTTTGTGTGTATGTCTCACTCTCTTGTGAGATATTTTTTCTTTGTTTCTTGGCTGCAGGTTCCACGCAGTACATGCTGCTCAATGTTTCTATTGTTAAGCTAAAAAAAGAAAGAGTTAAACTGTTTTGATATATAACGAAATAGACACTATAGCTGTGTGGCCGGGTGATCAGAATTCGAATCGAAGTTTTTTTATATAACGTTAGCTTGGACATAAAGACAGCGACAGGCTCACCAGTCATCTACTCCAAAAAATGTGTTTGGTGGAAGGTAGCTCGAAAGAACTTAATTGCCTAGACTCTGTCTACCTTAGCATTGGCAATGGCGTAAAGACAGATGCATGCTTAGCTTCGAAGGCCACTTCCAACTAGACTGTCAGCTAACTAAAATATTCTTCACATTACATACATTTTCACTGTAATTTGATAAAATATATAGAAACAGCGCCATCTAGTGGCAAGATACAACAAAGTGAATGGAAAAAACCTATCTATACAAAAAGAATATGTAACTCTCAGTGGTCTGCCAAACTGTATTAAAGCCTTGTGGCGTCGGCGTAGGAATGTACCACCCACTTTCTTCGCGTACTCGTTGCAAGTGGCGACTGAATTGAAACTTTGGATGTCTGGAGAATTTCTAAATTGACACGTCTGGCACCTCGGACTCGGGGCCTCAGATCTGGCGACACCCAACACGTAATGCCAGGAATCGAACCACATACCTCTCATCCTGCGTCTCCGGCACATGCTTACTGACCAAATTCACAACCTTCTGCCTAGCCCTCGTCTGTGGAAGTGGAATAATGGGCTCCAGCTTTTTTACTTTTTTCCACGGCGCTGAGTCGGCGAGGTGTCTCGTGAAATCTTTGGTCCATATGCTGGGGTGGTCGCAGATACCCTTCTCGTACCAGCCGTCCGTTTTTACACTGCACGCCTTGAACATACACAATACTACATTTATACGTTATATAATATAATATTTTTTTAAGAAGAAGATAGTCGCGATAGCCGAGTGGTTGGGTGGTCGGAATTTCGAGTCGAGAGACCCGAGTTCGATCCTCAGATGGCAGGCACGTACCAATGGGTTTTTCAAAAACTTATGTACGAATTATATAGTTGGCGTGGACATAAAGACGGCGACGGGCTCACCACCTGTCACTTTGTCCCGAAAATATCTTCGGTGGAAGGTGGGTCAAAGGGATTTAATTGTCTAGACTTGATTTCTGTCTACCTCTGTATTGGGAATTGTGTGAAGATATTTATATTTATTTACGCGACCTCCTTGGACGAGTGCGTTAACACCGGAACAACAAAAATAATAATAAAAATAAAATATATATATATATTATTATTATATTTTCACTGTAATTTGATAAAATATATAGAAACAGCGCCATCTAGTGGCAAGATACAACAAAGTGAATGGAAAAAACCTATCTATACAAAAAGAATATGTAACTCTCAGTGGTCTGCCAAACTGTATTAAAGCCTTGTGGCGTCGGCGTAGGAATGTACCACCCACTTTCTTCGCGTACTCGTTGCAAGTGGCGACTGAATTGAAACTTTGGATGTCTGGAGAATTTCTAAATTGACACGTCTGGCACCTCGGACTCGGGGCCTCAGATCTGGC